>JAEQBH010000530.1:0-1200000 GCA_016808115.1 Tetrastigma voinierianum | reverse complement strand
CTTTCCTTCCTCTTTTCTCTATTCCATCGAATAGATTTCTCCTCAAACCAACTCAATTGGTTTGGTCTAGGACACCTCCTTCAAAATTGGTTTGACACACGGCCATTACTAGGCCATGCGTTTTCCATGCTTCAAGTTTACTCACTATCATGTTCATGCATGAGGGTGGCATGACACTTGGCTTCCACCAATCTTTCAAGTGTCCTTCACCCTAGTGCCACATGACATCACCCTCTCATGCCAAATGTCACTCAATTGTTTGTCCATTCGCCTCGAAATATGTCAAATTCCAACTGTCTCAAAATTTAACAAAATTCGACTGAGTGCTTAGATTTCGCGAGATGAACTCAACGGCATAATTCATGTTGTCATCTGAGATCTAGAGAATTTTCTAGGTTTACCATTTGTACTACGACCATAGTCTATCGTTTTGCATTATTTCAAGTTTTTACACCGGTAAATGGGATTGGATAATGTGGTATCGAGACACATGATATCCACAGGTAATCTCGACCCTCACTTCATAGCTTGGTGTCAAGCATAAGTATGTGATTGCCTAGGACTTGATGAATGGACCCCAATGAATGAGATTAGACAGCGCGTGGCTACCGAGATATACGATATCCACAGGTATTTCCGTGGGTTGACAATTGGTAAACGGACCCTCAGGTTTTAGGGTGTCACATGGCATCCATCTTGGGTTACATAATTGGAAACCGCATTTAGCAGAGCCTCGTATCATCCCACCCCACCTACTAGCGGTAGGTGTAAACCACCCCACAGAACTCCAGCTGCGTTACTTCCAGCGACTAGAGAATCATGTGAAACAAAGCCATGACCTTTAGTGAAACCGTATAAATTTTTTTTCTTTTCTAAACTTGTGATTTTATAAAATTTCGACAGCATAATAGCTGCATACAGGACATATCCCAAAACTTGTATATACAGTTTACACTTTTCAAAATATGGCAACCAACACACTCATCTAAAGAGCCTCAGGCTCATCACATTTTCACAAAACAAAACTATGTACATACATATGCTCCATTTGTACAAATTCAAAGTATTTCCTTACCTGAGTTATTTTAATACAACACTTATACTGATCGAGGAGAATCCCTAATATGTCCCGTCGTGCAATACTGGAAAATAGTTTTTAAAATAGGAAAATAATGAACTAAACGAGCTTAGTGAGTGTATGCTTTATAAAATGTTTGCTTTTTCTGAAAATATCTCAAAATTGTAAAACTCTCTTCTGATACATTTCGAAAGTAGCACTCTGCACAAATTTTTCTAAAACTTTTCATGCTTGCATGGCTAAAGTTTTAAAACTTTTCATAAAAGCAGGAGCCTGGGCTTCTATCGCTTGCTTTAAAAGTTTATAAAACTTTTCATAAACACGGGAGCCTGGGCTCAACCGTTTACTTTAAAAGTTTATAAAACTTTCCATGAACACGGGAGCCTTGGCTCAACCGTTTACTTTAAAAGTTACTAAAACTTTTCACAAACACGGGAGCCTTGGCTCAACCGCTTACTTTAAAAGTTTATAAAAAAATTTCTAAACACAGGAGCCTAGGCTCCTTACCTTCTTTAAAAAGAAACACGGGGCACAGGCTCGTGATCTGCCTGATTAATTTCAAAAGCTATTATAAAACATGCTTATAAATCATCAACCAGTGGGCATTTCTGTATCGTACCCTAAGTAAACACGGGAACTGGGCTAGGTGCGGTGGATGGACCTGGGTTCGTATCACCTAGGTGGAGTGGCCTTGGCTCACTTCCCCCTTTTTCCAGTAAATATGGTGGCCTTGGCTCACCATAATCTAGCTAGCGCGCTAACCATATATACTCCAGTACGTGCCATGGTCTCCTTTAAATGCCATGATGCATGAACTAAGTTTGCCGACCAGGCAAATCTAAAATGCATGAAATGATGTCCTAACACCACGTCGCGCGTCTGAATACCGCCGACCAGTATGCTTGCTTAAAACTAGGTATTTTTGTTAGGCCTGTTTTATATAAAATATACTTTTTGCTTTCTTGCTTGAAACATGGTTTAACACTTTAAAACCATTACTTGCTTGAAATATGGTTTGATAATTCAAAACCATTGCTTGCTTAAAAATTCATTGCTTGCTTTAAAATATGGTTTACAATCAAAACCATTAAATACCAGCATAAAACAGTTGATAATAGTACACTAGTATTTGAAAAATAGGTTTAGAACACTCACCTTCCTTTTACAATAATTGAGCACAACTCCACAATTTCTCCCGCCTCCACTATTACCCTATACATTCGATGTATTGTTGTTCACTACGTCCCATAACGAGAAATTTTGCAGCAGTGCACAATTAAAATTTTCGAGGAAAATATGTGGGCTTTGAATCTGAATTCGCGGAGCATATGGCTGGTCCCCAGACTCAAGGGACTTTCCATAGAGTTTAAAAACATCAAAACATTTACGAAAATTATGTCAGTTAATGAATAAAATCATGAAGTACTGGCGGGCTGTGAGATCAAGTGGAGCTGAGCTGTAGAAAGATGATGCGAAAGTTATTCACAAAATTCTGACAGATTCTATTTTTTGGACTAAATTTATGGCCTCTAAGAATATTCCAAGCCATTATATAGCCTTTAGACTCGAAATAACACAAGTAGGGAAATTTCCTACCTCTTGAAGTTTGACGAAACGCTAAGATATTGGTATCTACGCGTAGCTCTCGTCGCGTAGACAAACTTTGCCTTATGCTCCGAAAAAAATCTACGGTCCGATTTCCATAAATCTGAGAAAGAAACGAAGAGAAAAAAAATTAAAAATATCTCTCTCTCCTCCCAACGCCCTTTTCATTCGTTCGTCCCTACCTCCTTTTGACTTTATCCTTTTTTTTTTAATTATTATTATTTGGATACATATCTTATATTACTCATTCGGGTCCGTTTACGCCTGAAAAATTTTATGCTAACTTTTCGATTGATTATTTTCAAATGAACTTTAACTCAGAATCATTTCGACTTAGAGATTTTTCGTAAATCTCGTCCACAGTCATTTGGCGTTGTCTTGAAGTCGTAAAATATTCAGTATCTCGGGGTCGAATGAAATTTTTACGGGTCATTGGGTTCAGCGAGACGAATTTAAGCTGCTTGTGATTTGTTTCGTCATTGAGATCTAGAAAATTTTCTGAAGCTTCCACTGAACCATTTGGATAATTTATTATTATTATTATCCTTTTGAAATTCCACATAATTTGTACTTTCACCTCTCGGCTTTCCTTAATTGCACAAGAATTCTTACAATGCTTTGAAAACTTTATAATTTCATCCTTAAAAACAACTTTCAAACATACTACTATGGCACTCAAATAATTAAGGAAGCCTTTGGTGCACATATGCGACCCTATGGTTACACATACCGTACACCTTCTTGGGACGGGGCGTTACATTATCCCTCTTAATTTATTCCTTCAATGCAAGGAGTAGCTCTTCATCGGATGGTTGCCGGATTTGCTCTTGAAAATAGGAACTTGGTTGTGCATACTTGGATGTCCATAGGTGATATTGCCATATGTCCCCTAACCTTGATAGTTGTAACTAGGCATAATGTTTTGGGGTTAAGAGAAGTAACCCACATGGTTGTTGAAATGATTCCCTCCTTCAAAATTATAGGCTTGTTGGCTCGTGGAGGTTTGTACTTGCCTTGTGACGATATCTTCCCATATTGGTGCTATTTGGGCTACTTGAGAAGCAAATTCTTTTTGGTGGTTGTAGAAAAGCTCATTCATCTCTTCATTAGACATTATGCTCAGCACCTTGTAAAATAAAATCAAAATCAAAATAAAAGAAAATAAATTTTTTTCTCAAATAAGCAAACTTCTCTTTTGCCAAAATAATCCAAACACCAAACCGTACTGATAGGCTGAAAACGCGATGTGTAAAATGTGTACGCCTATGTGCGCAAGTGCACGTGTCGCCTCAAGTAATATAGTGTACTCATGGTACGGATATGATCCACGAGGGACCAATTCATAATGACTACAAAGGTTCTGCTTTTTAAATAATATGAATAGGCAGTTTCTAAAGTAAATTGAGTATGTAAATTTAGAGCTAAGCTATTGATTCTAATGAATTGCTGGTATTAGTGCCCCAGGTTATATCTCCCCTATACGTTCAATGGGTTATTTCTTAATGATGCTATTAGCTAATATATTTATCATTTTGTCGATTGGCGAGGAGTGATCTTTACTTCACTGAGATATCCTCTCGAGGTATATCCGCCTATCTAGTGAATAGATTTTAGTATATCTACATCTCTGACCTCAATATTCGAAATGCTTAAATATTTCTAACCCGGATGCCACCTTGAGGATCGAATATCTCTATTCTGGGATTCAAGCCCGAAATTACTCTACCTAGATCCTGGGACAACCTCATCTCTCGAATCTCGGATCTCCCGGTGTAGTTATGCGATGTTGACGAGACATCACCATATAATTAAATCATAGGCGTGAAGCAGATGAAAACAAATAAGATAATCTTGAACAATATAAAGTACTAACACAATCCATCGACACATGACGAGGGGTTCAACAAAACTTCTAGATATAATTCTAGAACATCTTTGAACACGAATATGAAAATGTTTAATCTCAAAAACATGGTTCTAATATCAAAATAAATGGAAACAATACAAATCCAGAACTACGTCGAGATTACATGTCATCTGCTACGAAATTCCGTGCCCTCGTTCGTACGCCTCCCGATACCCTGATTTCTGAGCCATTACTACTTTAAATGATGGGTCGCGGATCTCGGCGTCGCTGACGTTGAGGCGATCGCGGCGTTGAAAGCATCCGCGGCGTTTCTAATGTTGACTTCATTTGTTGTGGCGTCGTGGCGGTAGGGGCGTCGCGCGGCGTGGGGGCGTCCCGCGGCGTGACGGCTCCACTCTTTGCTTTGCTCCCATTGCTTCATGCCTTTAACAAGCGCCTTTTGCTCCAATGCTGCATCGAGCCAAACACCGTCGAAGTCTAGCCACAAAACTATGAAATTACTATAAAATATAAACACGAAAATGGCAGAAATGCGAGTATAATATGAGTGTTTTAGACACTCATCACGTACCTTCCCAAATAATGGCGCCAAAACTTATGGCGATTTCTGGCTGCGGTTGCATAGGCCAATATAGTGCTAACTAATCCCATGCTCGATCCCACAAGGAAGGTGTGGTTTTAGTGAGGAGAATAACCCGTCTATTGAAGTCATTCACTATTTGAGCGACTCGATGGTTGGGTGAACAAGGGGTATCCTAAACTAAACTAAAAACAAACAAAATAAAACAGGGTGTGATCAATGTCCACTCACAAGGAATGGAGTAATATAAGGAATATAACTCAAGGAAAGATTCCAAGGTTAATTGTCTCCATTAATGCATTTATGGTTTACATTCATTAAGCGTTGATTAAATTAACGTACGCTTGTGCATGTCCAAGGAATCCGACATGAGGTTTACACTTTCATGTCTCCCCTCAATTTCTCACACCAACTCCCTATTATCCTTTTGATCCATCTAGGTCATTAAGTAAGGTACTTTTACAAGGCAGTGCTTTCCATGGGAATCCTATTAGTCACCTCTCGGTCCATACAATAGGATTATTCGGACTACGCTCGGATCAATCACCTCTCGGTCCATACGATCCTCACATAATGCTGAGATGGTGCTACTCCTAATGAAATCCATCTAGTACTAGGCATTCCCACTTCTGTAGACTTATTTGATTAAGTTAATTAGTATTTGGTCGTGATTAACACTACTCAGAGGCGTAGGACTAGATTTTAGGGTGTAATCCAAGCGTCGCAAAGGGATGCTAGTATGGGAACGAAGACCCAAATCTCAATATGGATTAATTAATTAAAACCATAATAACCCAAGAACTACACCAACTAACATCCACATAAGCATAAATTTACAAAATCATCATAAAATATATATAAACAAAACATCAATGTCAACAATCAACCCTAGAGGAAAGTTTAGCTACTCATTATGATAGGCCGAAAACGCGATGTGTAAAATGTACGCCTATGTGTGCAAGTGCACGCGTCGCCCCAAGTAATATAGTGTACTTATAGTACGAATATCGAATCCACGGGAAGGTGTAGTGACTCTGAGGTTACGCTTTTTAGATAATATCGAATATATGTTTTAAGAAAGAAAATAAGTATGTAAAAACCAATAAACTATGATTACGGTGGATTAAGATTGAGAACTAGGGTTATATCTCCCTATCACATTCAATGGTTAATTTTCTAAAGATATTATTGTCGATTTATTTACAATATGTCGATAGAGGTGATCTTGCCTACGAGATATCCTCTCGAGGTATATCACTTTATCTAAATGAATAAGTCAGATATCTCTATCCAGGCTAGGTATTAGAAATGTAAATGCTCTAACCCAAATGCCACCTTGAGTTCGGAATATCTCTATTTGCAGAATCATGAAAGCTACTCTCCAGAATCCACTGAATACCCTCATCTCTCGAATCTCGGATCTCCAGTGTAATTATGCTAATGTTGGCCAGACATTAGCATGTGATTGAACTACAGAAATAGAGCAGATGTAACAAATTGATAAACAATTGAATAATATAAAAGGTAAACTTTAATCATCAACATATGTGAGGTTCAATATAATCCTAGAAAATAAATCACAGAACATCTTGAATGAAAAGAATGAAATGTTTCATTATTAAAACATGATTACAATATCCAAAAATAGAAACAATACAAATCCAGGAACACTTCTCGAAGTCTGGCTCCTTTCTGCTCTGGGGTCATTGCCTCTTTGTTCAGCGTGAAATAAAACCTTGATTTGAGCTCTATTTTGCTTTTAATGATGAGAGGCGGTCACCGTCTTGGCCCGTCGCGACGTTGAAGACGTAAAGCGTTCGGCTTGTTGAGCCTGCGTTGTTGGCCGACGTCGTGGCGTTGGGCGTCGCAACGATAGGGCGTCGCGGCGTGACAACCCTTCTTGCCTTGGTCCCCATTGCTCCAATGCTTCTAAGAAATTTTGCTCTTTGCTTTCCGATTGTACACGTAACCAAACAAAACACCAAATCGAGACATAGCCACAAAAACTATATGATACTATAAAATAAATGTAAAAATGAAAAGACCTGTAGCCCAGTATAATAAGTGTTTTGGGCCTCATCCACCCCCAAACTTAGTTTCTTGCTTGTCCCAGAGCAAGAATGAACTGAACCGGACACATATCGACCTACTAAAAACTAACACTAAGGCCCATGTTGCACATCTTTGAGAAAGTAGAGGATCAATTGGGCCGACTCCTGCTGCTATTTGTTTGCTCAGAGTTCACGGGATGCATACAAGTGTTCGACTTTCGAAAAACTGATTTGAAATGGGTAGAGTGACTAGTGCATCAAATCCTTGGTACTTTCAGTAGCCTTTCCCAAAGCCCACATGTGCTTATAATGAATGACCTCTAGTATATGTCTAGGTTAGGCACTTTGAACTTGAGCTCAACTCACCTATTTGGAAGAAGCTAACTAGAAAGGATGGAGGCATCAATTTATTCCACGACGAATACACAGAAACTTCCTATGTACTTAAAATAAATGTAAGAAAACCCCGTGCGAAGTTTTAAGTAAGTGTTCCTTTGTGGCGGGGATCCATTGGTGACTCCCACCAGGTTGGTTAAGGGCACCGGGCATTAAATTCCCTTCAAACTTCACCCAGACACTCCAACTAAACTCGAAGGCCCTAGGTTGCGTGAATGGTCATCATACGTCCCATGTAGCGGGCGGTGAAGTCGTGACTCACGGCCCGATTGGCTCGGGGGCATTAGGCTTTGTGGGCCCTTGATTTGTGCGAGGATTCGATTGGATGATCTCGCTTATTCTTATACGAGATACCTATTTTGTCATTTGTCTTTTCTTTTCACTTTTTCTATTGTTTTTGTATTTTCTCTTTACATTTGGGGCTGATGTGATCCCTCTTTTTATTGGGTGTCCACGTCACTTAAATGGTTCGAGTCTCCCCCAAGGTTAGTCAGTTTCACGTGAGGTGGTCTCGGCGCCTATGTGCTCACGGGGTCATTGGTGTGTGGAGTGTGATAGGGTTCTTGAGAGCGGTGTCTTGATTACTCGGGATTGGTTCACTAGCCCTTTCCGTCTATTGACCCTAATAGTAGAGCATCGAACATTGTATGCATTGAACATTCATGTTAATCGTGAATTAGTCCAAAGTGATCCTCCCAATTTTTAACATGGCACAAACACGCAATTATTACATATAAGATTGACCCTAACACAAGCAACAACTTGAACTACACATGACTAATTAAAGTTGAACTAAACATAGACTAAATAGAAACACAAGCTATCTTGAACAAAATAAAAGCACTACAAAACAAAAGCTTTACTAAAAACACTAAAACAAAACCTTAACTAAATAAAACAAAACACGATCACCCACCCCAAACAAAATAGCGGTGTCCCCACGAATAAGAAATAAATAAAGAGGTGAAGGGTACTCCACAGTGATCACGGCGGTGGTGGTGGGCGTGATGGATGGTGGAAGGCCGGGGCTGCCGCGATACGGGTGCATGGTCTGCTGGCACGCTGCAAGATGGTGGCTGGTTGGCCGGTGCATCGCGCATATATACGCGGAGGGCCCCTCAAGTCTGTGCGAGGTGGGTATCTGGGTCCACGTCGGAATGCGTCGGCTGATGAGGGAGAGCAGGGTCCTCGAGGTGCGGGGAAGAGGCTGGAGGGAGGCACCGCCCCAGTGTTCTTTGGGGTGGTGGTGGAGTGGTGGGACGAGGAGGCAGCCAATGTCTCCACGGGATGTGAGGGGATCCATAACGAGCCCGATACTCATAAAGCTCGTCCTCGTCCGAGGGCTCATGACTCGAATCGTAGGCCCCCTCAGGTTGCGGGACACCAGGTGTGTCCCGCTTGACAGATATGGCCTTGATTGGGTGAAGCCAAGTGTCATTGTCGTCCAAAGGGCACCGGCTTGTTGCCGCAGCCAAAGATCGAGGAAGAGTGTCTCGGGTTCGTCTTTGCATCAGATTATATGGAGGATGGCATCCTCGATAACACCTTGACATCGAAGGGTATACCACCTTAAGATGGCATAGTTGAGCACGGCCCATTTGGCGATCCTTCCACACTCCGTTCGTCGTCGGAATGAGGCCTTGGCGTGATGAAAGTGGTGCCAGACCTTAGGAATGAAGGCGAATGCTTGGCCTTGAAATTTCCACGTAAGCGTATTTATTGATTTTCCGCTCCACCCCGACCATTGGTGTCTGGCGTATAATCGGGGGTGGTCGAGTGCTCGCGGGCGGTCGAGGCAGCTCCGAAGGGACATGCTCTAGACTGTAATAACTATTGATCGACTCCGCCTTGGGGTGACTGTCATGCCTGCGATAGCCGTGGGATGCGAGATTGGCGTAGAACTCGTGCACCACACTCATCGCTGCTGGATGAGGTGGGTGGCACAAGGCACGCCATCCCTTAGCCGTAATTGTCTTGCGGAAGAAGTCATCGGGGTGGTGAAACCCCTTCTCCTTGATGAAGGATGGTTTGCAAGCTGATGCGAAGCCGATCAAGTGGCCTCAGTCCACGAATCGCGTGACATCGTAAGTGGGAGTCGGGTCCTCGCTATGCCGACTCCGCTTGGCAGGCAATTTCTGCCTCTTGCCAGACATATTGACCTAGACGACACTTGGTAGTGGCACCAAAGTGGGCACCTACTGACTTAGACAAAAGCAAAAACACCTAGTGTGCAACTAAACGAACCAAAACTACAAAGTGTGCTAAAAAAAACTAACTATGACTCCAAACCCTAGAATAGACTTAACAAAACCCTAAAATAGAATCTAAGAGACCCCTAAGACCTTGGCCCGAGAATGCCCTAAAGGCTGGGCAGAGAACCTGATGTGGTGGAAATGCCGAGGACCGGAGCAGTGTGTGAAGAGCTGGGATCTCAGTGACGTCGGAGGCGATATACAGACCTCAGGCCGGCGTGTGGAGGCTCGGTAGGGCTAGTGATTAGTAGGCAAGCAAGGATGGCTGGGGTTTGGTGTGGAGTGTGCGGGGTGGAAGGCGAAAATGAGACAATTCTTGGCCTTAAAGCGAGTGACGTCGCGATGTGCGGGGCAATGTCGCGACGTGACCGAGAGTGAGATTAACAACGTCGCGACGTCTAGACTTAATGCGACGCGAGTCATGAAATCCGCGTCGCGGCGGTAGAAATCCGCGTGACGTGGCGAAATGATACAATTTGGCGTCGCGACGTTAGAGGATCCGCGTCGCGGCGTAGCCAGAGAAGAATCTGATTGTATTCGCGGCGTAGGAGGTCCGCCGTCAGCGGCGTGGCGAGAGCTATGGATCAGTAACCTTTGTGCACATTGATGATCTCTTGTTGAGGAAAACCCCTCCCCACTCGTACTTGTGACTTTATGGACTTATGTGCACCTCTTGAGCGAATCTTCCCGCTTTCGCATTGCGGGTTAAAGTAAACAAACAAGTAAAAACACCGATTACGGAGAAAGCTAGAAACCACATATTGCTGAAAATAAACGATAGAAATTGGAACTAAGAAAAAGGAAAGTTTAAGAAACACTTGGGTTGCCTCGAAATTGTATGTTTAATGTCGTTAGCTCAGCGACCTGAATCTCGATTTGCGACATGATTAGAAGGAAGCCCGAAGAATCTTTATGCATCCCTATAATGCTCGCACCCGTATTCGAGGTGGATGAAATATTCGCTATTCACGCCCTTGCCCTTCTGGTATCTTTACGTACGGAGTCATAGGCTTATCTGAAGTTTTTCGCATCTTCTTGCAACATCTACGTATCTTACGGGGTTCCGAGGTATCTTCATTTAGGTCGTGTAGGGATGCTTCATAGAATTTGGAATACATGGGAAAGTGATCTCGTCTCCTTGTACTCTCGAATTTAGAGTTCACCTTCTTGCACATTGATTTGAGCTTTCCGTGGCTGGGAAGGTCTGCCAGGTATGATGGGAGCGGGTCGTCTTCCTCCATGTCCCGAATGTGAAGTGTTTGGAAGGACAAATTACCAACTTTTACTAATACATTTCGATTATGCAGGGATGTTGGTATGACACAATACGCAAGTTACCAAGCTGATTGTAGTTGATTTTGGTTCCCTGACTTTAGCCTTTTGAAGCATCAGTGGCATCAAGTTGATCTTTGGCTCCCGAGTCACCGCAGGGCTTTTCAGTTCCGATTCCTAGCGGTATGAAAAGCTACCCGGATCTTGAAGTTTTGGAGAAGCTTCTTTTGCGAGGATGTACTTTGCATTCCTCGGTTAAAGCGATGGTCCCATACTCTTCCCAATTTCTTTTTACTTGCGAATCTTTTCATGAATTTCACATAACTTGGCGTATTCTCTAATGCTTCCAAAAGGTATGTTAATATGTAGTTTCTTGAAGATATCAAGAAACTTTATGAGCTTGCTTTCTTACCTTGCTTGATCTTTGGGGATACGAATAGGTTTGGCGGGTTCATCCATTTTAAGCGTTCTTGGTCTCATCTGACTTTGTGTTATCCTTGGCCCAGCTCTAGGTATCTCGGTACCTTTCGGTTTGTATCGGTCTTTGTAAAATGACTGATCCATGCCCTTTATTTTCTAGTTCGTATCACTAATTGTGGCCCCAGGATTTTCCAATTCTCTTCCCTCCTTAGAGTGATGGCCTTATGATACTCTTTTCCTTCGCCTCTGCAGGGTTTACCTACAGATTGCTTGCTTGATGATCATTTCCTTTACGCCCATGATTGGCCATTTGCCCCATTTGAACCTCCAAATTTCTCAACTGTGCCGCTTGATTGTTCAATTGGGTTGCCTGTTGCTGCATATTTGCCTTGGTCTCATTCATGAAGGGAGTGGGAGGTCGACATTTGTCTGAGCATTCACAGTCCATATTTTTCTCGGGAGGTGGTTCATTATCTCGGTTCTTGGCATATTGTTACGATTATTCCTCCATCCATACCCTTGATTGTTACGACTATTCGATTATTCGCCACCCATGGCCTTGATTTTGATTCGATAATTTGTTTCCCCCATCATCCCTTCTTCTTTGTAGCGACTTTGATTGAACCTCGACCGCGTCGCCAGGCACGCTCTCTTGTAAGTTTCACGTGACATTCCGTGCTATTGTGGGGTCCACCACATAATTCACATAACTCCCATGGGTTGGTCTGGATGGCGTTAGCGGTTCCTTGCTATCTATTTAACTGTTTAGTCAGCTGTGCCACATGATTCACCAGATTGTTGAGGACCCTCGTGTCTGTGCCACCCTTCGATGTTTCTGGGTGTGGCGCTTCTCTCTAGGCCATTGATTGAGTGTTGGTTGCAGCATCTTCTAAGTTTCTGGCGGTCTGTGGTTTTCTTCATCGGTGCTCCTCCATTGAGCATCGATCATTGTTCTAGTTGCATTTTCTCGGACCATTATAGAAGGTGTGGACTTGTCCATCACGGTCGATCGGTGGTGTGGGCACTTCCGCCAATAGTCGTTAAATCTGTCCCATGCTTTTGCTAGGTTCTCCCCCTCCTAATTGTCCAAAAAGCGTATTGATCCTCTTGCACAAGTTGTGAATTTTCGAAAGTGGGAAGAACTTGAGATCATAGAATTTTGCCTTAAATCATTCCATGTAGTGATTAGTCTGGTGGGCGGCGGATTAACCAGTCGCAGCTCTATCCATTTGAAAGTGGGAATAACCGTAACGAGGAGCTTCTTCAGTAGCCGTTGTACTTGATAGTACTCGCAAACCGAGGAAGTTGGTCAAATGCATGTTCGAGGGTTCTCATGGGGTAGTCTATTGGGCCAAAGATATTTTGAAGCATCATCTTATAGTGAGCACAATTGAATTGTTTGCTTGAATAGGTGATCGTCGATAGTATCGACAACGGTTGGAAGTATCTGAACTCATCTAATAGCATGAAAGGATCATGCACGACTGTATAAGCGGTGCGGGTGTGATTCCTTCCGCCAATTCCCATTTCGGCCTCTACAATGGATTCGGTCTGATGACCCGATGCAGATTTTGCTCATGAGTTTTCCATGATTATTTAGTTTCCCAATACGTATTTGTTCTTTGTTCTCGTAGCGATACGTGCGAAGTCTTTCTGGTTCAGGGTCAAACAGGTGTTGGTTAGATTGATCTCGACGTAGCATGTACTCACTGATACCTATACTGCAATAACACACGAACCAACAAGACAAAATTACCAGCACTTGGAAAAATAAACAAAAGTAAAGAAATTTTCAAAGTAATATCTAATTGCTTAATTCTCTATATCAATCTAAACCTTTCCCCGGCAACGGCGCCAAAAACTTGATAGGCCGAAAACGCGATGTGTAAAATGTACGCCTATGTGCGCAAGTGCACGCGTCGCCCCAAGTAATATAGTGTACTTATAGTACGAATATCGATCCACGAGGAAAAGGTGTATTGACTACAAAAGGTTACGCTTTTTAGATAATATACGAATATATGATTTTAAGAAAGAAAGTAAGTATGTAAAACTTAGCTAAACTATTGATTACGGTGGATTTTGGAATTGAGAACTAGGTTATATCTCCCCTATCATATTGATGGATTAATTTTCCTAAAGATATTATTGTCGATTTATTTTCCAATATGATGGCGGGGTGTGATCTTGCCTACAGGATATCTCTCTCGAAGTATATCCTTTATCTCGTGAATAGAATCGGGTATATCTCTATCCCGACTCGATCAAAAATGTAGAGAGAAATGTGCTCTAACCCAAATGCCACTTCAGGAGTTCCGGAATATATCTCTATTCTAGAGATCATTAGGAAAGTACACTCACCCCGAGATCCACAGGCCACCCTCATCTCTCGAATCGGATCTCGATTGTAATTATGCTAATGTTGGCCAAAACATTATCATGTAGTTGAACTCTGAGACGCTAGGCGGATGTAACAAATTGATAAACAATTGAATAATATAAAAGATCAAACTTTAATCCATCAACATATGACAGGGTTCAATATAATCCTAGAAATAAATCTAGAACATACTGAATGAAAAGATGAAAATGTTTAGTATTAAAAACATGATTCTAATATCCAAAAATAAGAAATAGTACAAATCCCGGGCACTTCCTCGAAGTCTGTGTCACTCTGCTCTGGAATTCCGTGCCTCCGTTCTTACGTCTCCCCTTTCCCTGATTTATGAGCCCTATTTTGCTTTTAATGATGAGGCGATTTTCGTCTTGTGTCGCGCTGACGTTGGGGCGTCGCGGCGTTCCATGATGACTTACGCATTGTTGACCCGGCGTCGCGGCGTGGGGGCGTCGCGGCGATGGGAACATCGGCGTGACAGCCACTTTCTTGCCTTGGTCCCCATTGCTCAAAAATGCTTCCAAGGCCGCTCTTACGCTCGATTGTACTGTAACCGACAAAACACCAAATCAGAGCACGGCCACGAAACTATGAAATTACTATAAAATAAATGTAAAAATGAAAGACCGACGCGAGTATAATATGAGTGTTTTGGGCACTCATCACATTACAACCCACAAATCTATCAAAATCATGTTTATTACAACCATAATAATGAAAAAGATGAGAAGAGAGTGAGAGTTAGAGATACAAAACAAATATGAGATAAGGAATGATCCAAACTTAGCTCGAGTTGGATAGGGTCCTCTAGTTGATAGATTCTTCAATATTACACCAATCCAAAGTAAAAAGAACAAAATAAAAAAACCCTATAATGGCTCAAGAAGAAGAGAGGAGAAACCCAAAGGAGGGTGTTCTCCCTTCCAAAATCAAACCCTAGAAATGTCTAAAATACATATATTTATAGGCTTTGGAAAATGGGCTAAAGATGGGCTCAAAAGTTGGATTTTTCTAGTCTAGCTCGCCGTCCTTCACCTCGGCGAAGGTTTCTTCACCATGGCGAACTCGAGAGTTGTCTTTTGTTGTATCCTTCCTTTACCTTGGCGAAGGTTGGCTTTGCCTTGGCAAAGCTCTTCGCCTTAGCGAACCAATGCTTCGAACAACAGGTTCTTCCTTCTTAGCTTTTTGCTCTTTCCTTGCTTTATTTTCCTTTTAATCCTACAAAACATAAGCAAATGAGGTATTAGGGTAATCTTTAGGAATATAGGTGTGAATCTAGCATTCAGGTTACATAAACACTTGGAAAATGCATTATAAAAGCTAGTATGATTCACACCTATCAGTTACTCAAGTTGGAATTTGGATAGATGGTAATTTATTTAAGATGTAAGGTTTTTGTCTCAAAACAATGCTTTATGGTGAATGAAAACCTTCAATGATGATGTGCCAAGAATTACATCTCTCTCAACCATACCTCTCATATAACTTCGGATCATGTGGTTGCACCAACATTTTTTATTTATTTATATTTGTGTTGTGTTAGTGAAAGCTTTAATACATGATAAAATTAAATTAAGAACACAAAGATAAAGTAATTTACATAAAGATACATGAGGTTTTACATGGTTCGACCATGAATCATGACTACATCTACATACGATTGGGTTCTCGAGTTTCTCCATTCCTTGTTTCCATATCTTAAATTGCGAAATTCCTAGCTCAATTGTGTATTTGTATTTTTCCTCATTTCGTATAGTCTATGTGACGCCCCAAAATCGGGGTGTTCGTTGACAACCCGTCAATCAGCGGAAAATATATACGTCTCGTATTGCGAGACCCATACCCGAGTAAAAATAGCCTCTTGGGCCTACATGTCATACTCATCCAAATACATTCAACCACTTTATATTACATGGTTCAAGAGTTACTACATCACTCTTACTTCAAACATATATTAAAATCTACAATTCTAATGCATGTTATACCAAAAACTTCAAAGCCACAACCCGGCTTTCTTCAAAATCGGCCTCTAAGATGAGTCGACTTCTCGAACACTCCCTGTACCTGAAATGATATTCCCTCGACAGGGTGAGCTATTGCCCTGTAGTGGAATTACCTTAAATGGGTTACTCCCCACCTAAGTGCATATGCAATGATTCAATGTAAACACACACTCAAGTAAATACGTGATCCTACTTGGATAATAAATGCCACAATCACACATGTCTCGAGTCCTCGCGGCTCCTACGCACTTACTAAGCCATGTATGAGAAAACACCATTTTCAAAACAAAACTTGTTGTTCTCGAAAACACACACTACTGAATTTCGGTAAAAGTATAGGACTACCCTCCAAGGCGAATGTGTTGGAGAACCTTCCTAAATAATTCATGGGCTCCTCCGACGTGATATTGTTGGACCATCTCCCAACACCATTATCCGGAAAATCATCCAGTGAAATTCCTTTCGCAACCATGTTCATTTTTCAGAAAATTCATGTCATGCACTCACACCTAATTTATAGGTTACCTCAGTGCATATGAAATGCATTATGCCATTTCAACACAATTTATACAACACATGCCAACACATCATCATGCATATATTGACATAAATTAAACCACAACATCATGTTACTCTATTTTAACCAATAACATCAAATTTAGCTCACTTGAGCTAAACACAATTTCCACACAATTCAAGCCACAATACATGGACGATTTTTGGTCCAATCCTTACAATAAAATTTGTTTTTAACAGTCCGAGAAACTTGATGGGGTTTGTCAGCAAATGACCACTCCTGGCTGTCGGTTCCACTTTGTGGAACCTAATTCCATGGCCATTTCCGGCCTCATACATACGAAAACATAATTTAATGCATAAATCACCTTATGACCGCGGCTTGATCTGTGGACTATCAACTTGGCTCCAGGTACCAACAATTCGGTCCCAGAGTTTTGGGACCGATCAAGCAACCACTCCACGGCCTCCCGATCAACTCGAAGAGCATTACAAAACGCCGTCAAAGTAAACCAGTAAGGAAAAACCTCCTACCTCATGGAGTTTGTCGAAACTCCCGAAACAGTCTTGTATAGCCTCATGACATAGAGCAACTTTCCTTCTTGGCGAAGAAATCAGTGTGCGTCGGCCGGAAATCCTTTGAGAAGTTGCACACTCTCTCTCTAAAAATATCAAAAACCTAGCTCACTGTGTGACGTTTTTCTCTCTGCACGTTTTGGCCTCTTTTTGAAGAAGAAGACCACTATTTACTCTTTTGTCTTTATTATCATTAACAAATTCTATAATTCCATTTGTGTCCCTTCTCTTGGATTTTTGACACTTGGCACTATCTCAATAGTCGTTTCATCGTCCTCTCTGCACACAAATGCGGCGTGTGTTTCGTAGGCGCATATAATAGGTGACTTTTGTCACATCGCTTTATCCTCTCAAACCCGTTTCGACATCAGGCACCCGGTGCACCTCGAAGCGTGCAAGTGCATTTGTCTCGAAATTCGACGAAAGTCAACGTGGTAGCTAGATTTCACGAGACGATTCCAACAGTGAAGTCCATTTCGTCATCCGAGATCTAGAAAAATTTCGGATTTTAACCGAAATGACGATTTTGCCATTTTTCAGAAAATTGGAATTTTCTCGGGTCTTACAGTCTTACAATTCAATCTCTCTTATAACTTTTTCCCCTTATGGTCATTAATATTCATAATGACATTCTTAACAATTTTTATTTTTTTCATTTTACAAGAAAACCTTCCCTTCTCCTATAAGAAAGTCTAATACACCAAAAAATGACCACCATACAATATTTTTTACAAAAAAATGAATTAAAAATAATTCTGAATTTGAGACGCATTCTAACATTATGAAGGTACTAGATTAAAAAAACATCATGTCGGTACTTAATATATGTTTTTTTATTAATTTAAAAATTATCTCTTTATATTAATTAGTACAATTAAAACCAATATAATAAGCTCATTCTAATAATTTTGGTTGGTATCATTAAGCTATTAAATAATTTTATATCAATAAATAATTTTATATCAACACATATCTTGTTTTAAATTATTTTATTTATAATAAAATTAAAATTCTAAAAAATTAGTTGGTTTATTTTAATTATATTTTAAAATGATTTATATTGCAGCTAAATTTATTTTAAAATGATATATATTTTTTTTAGTTATTTTAATTGGTTTGTAAGGAATAGTTTTTTTTTGAAGGGCTAATGGAAACAATTTATAATTTATCATTGCATTTCTTTAAATGATTTTGATAATAAACTTAAAAATGACGGTGGGATATTTTTTTTTTTCATGAGTTATTTATATTATTTAAAAAAAATATTTGTGATATTTTAATCTATAATTTATTTTCTTGGAATTTCTCTTTTTTATTTTTAACTTATATTGTTGTCAAAAAAATCTTCTATTGACTTTTACTTGCAGTACAATGTTCCTACGAGGATGCCAAAAATTGTGGTTTATAGATTAGAAAAGATTCAAAGAGACTTTTTGTGGAGAGGGGGAACCCTAAACAAGAGACCGCACCTGATAAGTTGGAAAGTGGTGTGTACAAATAAAAGGAAAGGCGGGTGAGGTGTTAAAAGCTTAGCTATTTTTAACAAAGCCCTTCTAGGTAAATGGTTGTGGAGATTTTCTAATGATCCTAAGGGCATTTGGACACTTTGATATGCGCAGTATGGTGCTGGAAGGGGTCCCGTGGTTGGAGACCGGGGAGGCGAGGGCCTTTTCTTTGTGAACTATGGAAGGAGATACTGAAAGAAGTTGATTGGGTTATTGAGAATTGGAAGTTCATACTTGGTAATGGTACAAGAGTTGGTAATGTTTTACATGGTTTGATCTCTTCTTGTTATGTTTTCAACAACTAGTGGGACCACCTTTGGGACCACTTACATAACCTCAAGCTTTATGGATGACCAACAAACAACTAAGGGTTGACCAATGCTAATTGGTGGAATAATAACCAAAATTGTGATATTACTCTGGAAATTTTGACCAAATTTTTTGCATCATTGTATTCTGATATTGTGTAAAATGATTCAACAGAAAGCTCAAAATTTACAAAAAACAATACCTAAAAATATGAGAAACAAAGTTTTATCTCAACAGAAAGATTTAGACAATATCAAGGTAGAATGCCCAAACAAAATATCAAAGAACTTTACAAAGTAGGAAATTTGGAATTCAAAAAAGATTATAGAATTAAAGTTTATGAAAATACTCATTCAATAGAATCTAAAACATAAACTATTGAGTTATTATACCTCAAAGATTTAGAACAAACAAAAAGAGAAAAATATAAAATTCTTCATATAGGATCAATCCAGGTTGCTGTTAAACCTTTGAAAAGATTAGGTTTAGACAAACCTATTTGTATTTGTCTAAGAGATGCTAGACACAACTAATTTCAAGATTCACTTAACTTTTGTTCTCAGTTTGGAATCCCATGGATTCTATGCTAGAACTTTACTTATCACCAGCACATGTTGATATTTTTATGAGCAGTGGCGAGGAATTGAAAAGTGTGGTGGTGGTGAGACTTCAAAATTTATATTTCTCAATAGAAATTTTGTATGGTACTTGTAAAGGTACATTACTAGCAGTTGAAAGTTTTTGAGATGGTTTGGTAAAATATACTGTAGGGATTAATCCTTCATGTATATAGTTTAGATCTGCTCCTAAATCAATCAAGGCAACAAAAGTAGCTTGATAATTAGGATATATTTTTAAGGTAATTTTTGTATACCATCTATGTTTTTCAACTATGGTTATTAAATTGACAAAATTTTTAAGTTCTCCAGTAGTTTGATTTCTTACAGATATTTCTTGATTTTTAATATTTTGAAGTCTTGAATCTATATCTTGAGTAAAGACTTTTAATTCTTCAATTTGTTTTTTGATTTGTTTTATTTCAATTTGCAGGTCTTGTATTGTTATAGTTTTTTGAATTTCAAATTGTTTTATTATATCTTTCAATTTATAATTATTTTGTAGTGGTAAAGTATTTTTATAATTTTTCTCCATTATATTTCTTATAAATTTTTCTTTTGCTTCTTTGTTTTCTATGTGATCTATCATGTCTACTAATATTTCTTGGTCTGCAGTTAACATGTTGATTTGACAAAGGAAAATTTCTATTTAGAGTTTGAACTTGAGCCTTTGGCATTACGTAAGACTCTTTGGTAGTACGTTTGGATTGGGATGGTTTTTTGCTCATCTTCCCTGTAAGAATTCTCGAGAAAGGAAATTGGGTAAAACATTTCAAGAACCCTTTATAAACTCAATTTCAAAATAAAAAAAACAGATAAAATAGTTTGCCATCGGGCAAAAATTTATTTGGAAACTAGATTTTGAACATCCTTTTGGTAAGATTTCTTTGGAACTTTTACAATCAACACGTAAAAGAAATTTTTTGTTAAAAACATCACTTTGAAATTTTTGAATACAAAGGACTATAGCTAAAAAAAATAATTTGACAGTAGAATAATTTTGTTGTGAATTATTCCATATGTCTGAATGAAAACGGAAAATGGAGATTTTGTTTTGCAAATCTTGTTTAAGAATTCCACCATATCCTATGTCAGAAGCATCCGTTTCTATGATAGGAAAAGCATCTATGTGTAATATACCTAAACATGGTAGTTCCTTAACTTGCGTTTTGACTTGTTTGACTATCTTAGTATGATATTCTGTCTAAGGAAGAGGGTTTTCCTTAAGCCTTTGGAACTGTAAAACCTAAGAAAATTCAAATTTTCTGAAAAAGGGTAAAACATTCATTTCGGTCAAAATCCAAAATTTTTCTAGATCTCGAATGACGAAACGGACTTCACCGTTGGAATCGTCTTGCAAAATCTAGCTACCACGTCGAATTTCACTAATTCCAAGATGACAATCGTACTCACGTTTCTTCGAGGCAACCGTGCTCGTGTCAGAAACGCCTTTGGTACTATTACGCGACGCGACAAAGTCACCTACTGCATGTACCCACGTGACACATGTTACCACGACAATGGTATGACGGTATGAATGGCTTAGATTAAGTCATGTGTCAAAAATCCAAAACATAGGGACACAAATGGAATTTTTGGAAATGTTAAGTGAATAAGACAAAAATTGAAATAGTCTTCTTCTTCATTTTGAGACACAAAATCAGTAGTGAGGGCAGTAAGGGCTGAGATTCAGTTTTAGAGAGAGAGAGAGAGAGCTACTTTTCAGATTTCACTGCTCTAATCAGCCTGCCTCGGTCTAAAGCAGCAAGAAAGCCTGTTTCTACACGGCGAGGGCTAGGCGTGGGCACCGATTTTGGGGAGTTTCAACAATTCCAAGAGGTAGGGGTTTTCTCCTACTTGATTTAATCCCTTTTTAAGTGTTTTATTAATGGTTTGGTTGATTTGAGGCCGTGAGTCACAGAATGGTCCCAAACTCGGGGACCAAATGTTGGAATATATGGAACCCGCTGGAGCGCTTTAGGGGCTTTTAGGTGGTCAGGTGATAATTCTATGCAATAAATTATGGTTTGGGTGTTTTTGGGCCGAAAATGGCTATGAATTTCAGTTCCACAAAGTGAACCTATGTTTGTGAGTGGGTCACATGACACCATCGTTGCTTAGGACCGTTAAAAACAAATTCCGCTTGCTTCGGTCAATCGAAATGGTTCATGCGTGTTGTAAGCAAAACATTGCTTGAATTGAATGGCTTGGAATTGTGTGAGAAATAATATGTTAATGCATGTAATTAAATGTGTTAACATGATGTGGAATTATATAAAAATACGATCAGGTGTGCTTTCTCATTGAATGAATCGTACTAGCTCAAGTGAGCTAATTTCGATGTTATTGATGTGAATTAAATAACATGTGGCATGTATGTTGATTTTGTTAATATATGTATAAATGATATATTGGCATGTGTGGTTTGGAAATGGCATAATGCATTTCATATGAGCTAGAACAACCTTGAAAATTAGGTGTGAGTGCATGGCATGAAATAAATGAAAATGAGTTCTTTCTTCGTATCAAGCTAGTAGCGCGTGAGGAGCCTGGCAGATCTAGAGACATGATCGGGCATGTAGATTGATGCAAGTAAGATCATGTATTTGCGCTTGAGTGCGTGTTTATGTTGGATCATTGCATGTGCACTTAGCTGGAGTAACCCATGTAGAGGCTCACTATTTGGCATCAAGTTGATTCTATCGTGGGATCATTATTTCAGAACAAAGGTTTAAGAAGATGAAAGGTTTCTAGAGGTCGAGCTTTTAGAAGAAAGCCTGCCAGGGCTTTGATGTTTTTGCACATAACATGTATTAGAATTCTTAATTTTAATATGTGTTTATATTAAGAGTAATGTAATTGTGATGCCCCATTCTGTGGTGTTTCGCCATGACAACCCGTCAACTTCAGTGAATAATCGTGGACACGTAAACCGACAATTAATTTCACAAAAAATCAGGCAAAGTCTCCTTTGTATGCGGAGCTCTACCAAAATACAACCTGTCCCAATAATCAACAATGACCACACAGGGTCCACATGCGAGTAAAATAATGGCCACTTGGGCCCCTGCATTAATACTCACAAAATACATCAACTATCTTCCATGGTTCAAGAGTTAACACATTACTCTTAATACAACATATATTAAAATTATAGAGTTATAATACATGTTATACAACAATATCAAAGCCACAAGTCGACTTTCTTCTAACACGCGGCCTCTAGTGAGTTTCGCCTTCCCGATCGCTCCAGACCAAATGGTGATCCTCGACAGGCGAAAGCAGCTCCAAGAGATAATTTCCTACATGGGTTACTCCCCACCTAAGTGCACATGCCATGGCAAAACAAACACATTCAAGCAATTACATGAACCTACTCGAATGTCTACATGACCGATCCCGTGTCCCGAATCCTCACCGACTCCCTCAAATATGTCTAAGCCGAATGCGAGTAAAATCACGCTTTAAAAAAGCTGTTCCTCGAAACTCACTACCGAATTTCTAGAAAATATTGACTACCCTCCGAGGCTTAGTTTTGTCGGATATTTCTCCTAAATGTCATGGTCCTCATCCGAAGTGATCTGTTGGACAACTCTTCAAGGCAATTATTCGGAAAATCTTCCTTAAAATTCATTTCACAAACATTTTCGTTTTTCTTTCAATTTCATGTCATGCACTTACTCCTAATATTCTAGGGTGCCATAGTGCATATGGAATGCATGATGCCAATTCCAACACATTTATGCTAATATATTCACATGCATATATATTAACATAATTAAATCACATAAACCATGTTATGCAATTTTACCATCAATACACCAAAATTAGCTCACATGGGCTAATTAACAAACACGAGCAATTCATTTTGAATCACTCAACCAAACACATTTTCACACCAAAATTTTCAGGTCGGTGATTCACATGAACAAACCTCAAAGTTATTGTTCACATCAATAATAAATAACAATTTTTTCTACTCTGCCTCAAAGCTTAAACCTAATTTACTTCGCTAAAAACAAGCCTCGTAATCATTCCTAACCATTTACATGGCTCTTAGCCAAAGATTAACGCAAGTAGGAAAAGATCCCTACCTCTTGAGTTTTCATAACTCCACTGGGCCCTGTCCACGCCAGAGTCTCGCAAAGGTAGAACAACTTTTGCTGCCCGTCGAGAACTGACCACTATATCGCTCTAAATCTGTAGAGAAGGAGCTCATTCTCACTCTAAAAATTTGATCTCCCAACCACTGCCTGAACCTCTAGCATTCTGCCCGTTTTTTTGGTGTTTTAATGGAGAAGACAACACTGTTCACGTTTTGTCTTATTATCATTAACATTTCAATTAATTCCCATTGTGTCCCTTTGTCTTGATTTTTGACACTTGGCACTATCTAGGTCATTCATTTCATCCTCTCTCTAATCTTGCAATATGTGTCACATGATTACATGTAGTGGGTGACTTTTTTCATATCACATGTCTCTAAACTCCGGCTTTACCAAGACCCCGACACCCTGGCCTCAAAAAACATGAAATTCAAACGCCCTTAATTCTACAAAATTCGACATGGTAGCTAGGTTTCGCGAGACGATTCCAACGGTGAAGTTCGTTTCATATCTGAGATCTAGAAAAATTTTGGGTTTTTACTTAAATTACCGTTTTACCCTTTTTCGGAAAATTGGAATTTTCTGAGGTCTTACATTCTCCCCTCCTTAAAAAGAATTTCGTCCCGAAATTCTGGACAATCACACACTCACATGCATATGCAACGTGCACTATACCATGTATGTAAACTAGTCATTTAAGTATTAAACGACTAAACCACGTACCTTCATCCCTAAACAAGAAGTGGATACAGTGCCCAAGATCGGGTGTCCCTCGCGTCCTGTTGACTCCTCCACTCCACCTGCTCATAAGACTCTCACTAGCCTCACGGCCTTACATCGCAAAACCATCCCGTTATCCATAATGCAACCGTCCCTCCCCGAAGGTCCCATCCATGTTATCCCTCTCATCTCTCCAATCCAATTACATGAGTCGGATCTAGACGTGAAATACCTCGTGATGACCGACATGTCAAGGAAGACAACCTAAGACAAGCATAAAGGTCTACCCTCTCAGCATCTAGAAGGCCCACAAACTCTAGCGATAGCTTCCTGCGTCATTTGAACCTCACCACCTTTCTTAGGCATCACCTTCAAGAAGACGTGATCACCAACCTCAAACTCTAAGGGTCGACATCGCACATCAGCATAGCTCTTTTGCCGGCTCTGAGCCGTGACAAGATGTTGTCTTATCAAGCTCACCTTCCAGGCGTTCTGACCATATCGTAGACCGGGGCTGATGGAGCTCCCACCTGGCCCAACATAACTATGGACTCGTATTTACCCCGTACAATGCCTCATATGGTGCCATCTGTATACTCTCTTGATAACTGTTATTGTAAGAGAATTCCACTAAGGGTAAATGCTCTTCCCACTACCTTAGATCCAGACGATGCTCGCAGCATGTCCTCTAACACCCGTATGGTCCTCTCCAATCGACCATCCGCCCAGGGTCGAAAGTTGTACTTATGGTCAGCCACAGGCCCATAAAATTTTTGGAAACCGTGCGCGCCAGAAACTCGTGTCTCTATCCCACACTATGGATAACGGTACTCCATGGGTTTCTGACTATCTTCAAATATACAACCTGTAATCTCTCCAATGTGAAGGTCATCTGCACGCTAGAAAATGCCGACTTCGTGAGCTGGTCCACTATCACCCATACCGCATCATGTCCTCAGAACTGCGGGTGCGGGGTCACAAAATCCATCGTGACGTGCTCCCACTTCCACCCAACCACCTCCACTTACCGGGCAATTTCGCCGGGCTTCTCCCGGTGCTTAGCCTTAACCTGTTGACACGTGAGACACCTTCGAACAAATTCCTTTACGTGTCTCTTCATCCCGCTCCAGCACCGGGCGACGAAGATCCCGGTACATCTTTCGTACACCTGATGCACCCATAAATCGAGCAAAGAAACTCCCGAGAATCTCCTCTCAACCCACAATCGGGAACCACTACCCATTCTCATAATCGAAGACTACCATTCGTGGACGGCCCAACCTCACACCAGACCGACCGTATTTGATCCCCGATGGACACTATCTACGCCCCGCCTGGGGACTCGATCACTCGTCAATAGAGATGTGTAGCTACTAAACTCCCAACGCATTCCGAGCTCGTCAACAGATCAGAGCCTAAATCGTCCCACGCGACAGCATCTCGCACCTCTCGAAGCTATACAGCTAATGCTCCCTCGTGACTTCCGATCGAGTGCATCAGCCACCACATTTCCTACCAGGTGGTAATGCAAAGTGAAGTCATAATCCTCTAGGAACTCCAACCACCATGCTGTTTCATATCGCAGTCCCATCAAGGCGAAACATTTCCGTGACTTCTTTATGTCCGAGTACACCGAACCTCGCCATACGTGAAGCTGTGCCAAATCTTTAAGGCAAAACAATGCGCCGCTAACTCCATGTTTGCGGTGGGGTAATCTTCATGATTCTTTAACCGACGGGAACCATAAGCTACTACCCTCCCGGACTGCATCAAAACACATCCCAGTCTAGCCCACGAGGCATCACAATACACTGTGTACCCTTGTCCCCTGTCCGGGACTATCAAGATGTGGCAGTGAGCCTCCCTCTTCAACTCCTGTAATGCCTCCTCCTCACTCCAAGGATCCCAATCAAACTCGACCTCCTTCCGTCAATCTTGTCATAAAAATGCTTAATCTGAGAAATCCTCAATGAATCTCCTATAGTACCCAAACAACCCAAGAAACTACATCTCGAAGACCGACTCTCTACTCCCAACTCATCACTACCTCGACCTTCTCAGCCCATCGACACGCCTCCGATGCCGACAAGACGTGTCCCAAAAATCTCACCTCAATAAGCCAAAACTCGCACTTACTGAATTTGGTGTATAGCTGATGGTCTCTCAACAACTGTAACACAATCCTCAAATGATACTCATGCTCCCACTCTGACTAGGAGTAGATCAAAATGTCATCCACGAAGACTATGACAAATTGATCTAAATAGGGTTGGAATACCCTATGCATGAGGTCCATGAATGCTGCTGGCGCATTCGTCAATCCAAAGGGCATCACCGTCAACTCAAAGTGCCCATAACGTTACCCCAAACACCGCCTGCGATTTCGTCTCCCTAACCTCAACCGATGGTAAATCCGCCAAGCATGGCGGTCTATCTTAGAGTAGACTCGCTCCTCTCAATCGGGACAAACAAATCGGGTCAATCTTCTGCAATGTACCACATTTAATTCAACCCCGTTTCAATTGTCCGTATTCAATGCACAAATAAAGGTCTCGGCCCTTCTTCGCAAATAGCCGTGAGCACCCTACGCGAAGTGCCGTCTAATGAACCTCGGTCTAAGAACTCTAGCTGGACTCGAAGTTCTCTAACTCAATCGGTGCCATCCTATGCAAGAGTCATATAGAGATAGCGGTACCGTGGTGTAACCTGATACCTAAGTCTACAACCCTCTCATGAGGCAACCTTGCAGAGCTCATCCGAAAAAACATCCTCATACCAAGAAACTACCAGGTATCTAAGTCTCGTCTCACCTCGCCCCCTTGGCAAGGCTTGCTAACTTAACCCACACCGGCTCTCGACACCTGACTCGCATTAATCGCTTTCGGGGGCAAAAATATCATGCTTATCCCCTAAATACAACACTAGTACCGCCCTTCAGCGGTAAAGCAGAACCTCCTACGCTCATAATCGATAACGGCCCTGTAAGCTGTCAGCCAATCCATCTCTAGGATGACGTCGAACTTGACATGTCCATGATCTTCAAGTCCACTGTAAGTAGAGTCCCCGAGATCTCTAACTCGCAACCATGCCATATCATCCCTAGCCTCGCCTTAATCCTTATGGGAGAACTCACATACAAAGGCTCCTCTAAGGTCTCAACCTCTAAGCCCAACTCTATCACAACTGATGCAACATCTCTAAGGTGTAAACACAGCCTCGAGATACTATTCACATACCGAAAAATTTTATACACTATGTCCATGCATTCATAGGTAATGCAAGACAATAATTTCATATTTTAAATCATATGCAACAAAAAATTTTATTTTATAAAATTTTATGTTTAAAAAATTTTATTTTATATTTTTTTTTCATTTTCCAGTAGTACCAAAAATATTTATTTAAAAATTTTTTTTCCTCGTTTTTACACACCAAAACTCTTAAAATTTTTTATCCTCAACACACCATTTTTTTCATCCCAAGTAGCCTCCTGTTAATCCTAGATTGCGAGCTAGACACCGCTGAATACATATCATAAAAAAAAAAAAAAAAATTAAGAGTTAAATTTTAACCCCTTTTCTTGTGCAAAAATTGGAATAAATTTCCAGAATCTCACAAAACCGTTCTATTCTTGTCCAAAACTGAAGCTACTGTCCAGGAAATTTTTTTATTTTTTTGTTTAATTCTGGACTATTTTGCCAAAAATTCTTCTCGAACACTTAAGGTTATATTTTCTCGACCCTAGTGTTCAACGTTTTCTCCTATTCTACTCACCAAGCATACAAATCACACAATTCATACAACACATGATCACACATCACTCATGTTATACACACCAATCACACATAAAACACCATGCATGCAGTGTTCTACTGTTGTCCCATGACTTCCTAGGTAATCACTTACCTAAACCCTAACATCGAGCTATACCAAGATGTGATGTCCCTACACCTCATGACCATGGCCTAAGCCCAAGTCCCCCAAGCCCTAGGAACTCATGTACCTAAGCTCTGATACCAAGCTGTGACGCCAGTATCAGAACTAAACTTATGGATACCCAAACCCGAGCTCCCTAGATAATCAAGCACCTAAACTCTCGATACCAAGCCGTGACGCCCATTCCCCGGAAGTCCGCTGACAACCTGATAACTTAACATCATGGGATGCTCGTAACCCGACACCACTCAAAATCACGCAGTCTCCTTTGCATAAGAGCTCACCCAAATACAACCCGGTCCCAATAATCAAACAATGACCAACACAGATCCACATGCGAGTAAAATAATGGCCACTTGGGCCCCAGCATTAATACTCCAAAATACATCAACTATCTTACATGGTTCAAGAGTTAACATTACCTAATACAACATATATTAAAAATTATAGAGTTCTAATACATGTTATACTAACAATATCAAAGCCACAGTTTCCAAGGCTTTCTTCTCTAACACGCGCCCTATCGAAGCGTCGCCTCCCGATTGCTCCCTGTACTTGAAATGGTGATCCCTCGACGGGGTGAGTAAAGCCCAGTAGAGATAATTTCCTACATTGGTTACTCCCCACCTAAGTGCACATGCCATGGAAAAACAAACACATTCAAGCAATTACATGAACCTACTCGAATATCTACATGATCGATCCAGTGTCCTGAGTCCTCACCGACTCCCTCACATAGGCCTAAGTCGAATGGGAGTAAAATCACAGTTTTCAAAACAAAAGCTTTTTGTTCTCGAAAACTCACTACCGAATTTCACTAAAAATATCGACTACAATCCGGCGCTTAATTGCCGATATCTCCCAAACAGCTCATGGTCCTCATCCGAAGTGATCTGGCTGACAACTCTCCAAGAGCTTAAAATCTTCCTTGGAAATTCCTTTCTTCACAAACATTTTCGTTTTCCTTTCAATTTCATGTCGCGCACTCGCAGAGTAATATTCTGCGCGCCTGTACAAGAGGCGAATGCATGATGTCAATTCCAACACATTTATGCTAATATATTCACATGCATATATATTAACATAATTAAATCACATAAATCTTGTTATGCAAATTTACCATCAATACACCAAAATTAGCTCACATGGGCTAATTAACAAACATGAGCAATTCATTTTGAATCACTCAACCAAACACATTTTCACACCAAAAATTTTGTGTCACTATTCACATGAACAAAGAAACCCCTGTGTTATTATTCATGACCACACAAATAAGAATTTTCCACTCGCTCAAAGCTTTGAGACCGAATTTACGACTAAACAAGCCTCTTGTAATATCCAATCATTCACATACTCTGTACCTAAAGTTTAAGAAGTAGGAAAAGATCCCTATCTCTTGAGTTAATGAACTCACCAAATCTAAGGTCCACGCCAGAGTCTCTCGCCGCTGTGAACAACTTTGCTTCTTGATCCGTCGAACGGACGATCCGACAATGTAAATTTGTGAGAGAAGGAGCCCTTCTTTCTAAAATCCATTGATTCCCAGCCACCGCCCTCAACCTTCAGCATCACCCATTTTTTTGGTGTTTTAATGGAGAAGACAACACTGTTCATGTTGTCTTATTATTATTAATATTTCAATTAATTCCCATTGTGTCCCTTTGTCTTGATTTTTGACACTTGGCACTATCTAGGCCATTCATTTCATCCTCTCTCTAATCTTGCAACATGTGTCACATGAGTACATGTAGTGGGTGACTTTTGTCACATCACATGTCTCTCAAACTCGCTTTACTAAGACCGACAATCTGCGTCTTAAAACATGAAATTCGGGGACCGCCCCGAAATTCCACGAAATTCGACATGGTAGCTAGGTTTCGCGAGACGATTCCAACGATGAAGTCCGTTGCATCATCCGAGATCTAGAAAAATTTCAGGGTTTTACCGAAATTATCGTTTTACCCTTCTTAAAATCGAATTTTCTGGTCATACAAAGAATAAATTTCTCGAGCAATCGGGACATAGCTGGTTGACGTATTTCTGGGTGAGTATTTATGGGTCCAAGTGGCCATTTTTACTCATTTGATTCGTATGTGGACCTGGAGTGGTTATTCAAAATTACTGGGATGCTGCCAGATTCAGATAGTTGAAGCTGCTAGAGCTCCCGTACAAAAAGAGACTCGCCCGATTTTTCATGAGTGGTGCCTGCTACCCATGTCCACGAAGTATTCTACGTTGATCATGTCAACGGACCGCTTTCGGGGGCGCCACAGAACAAAGGTTTGATAGATGTCCGAAGATTTGGAAAAAATGTTGAAAATAATTAAGGCTTCCTAAAAAATCTTTGAATTTGATTTTTATCCTTAATCTCATCTAGAAATTTGTTTGCAAAATCATTAGCTCTTTGAATTGGTTTTATTTTTCCTTGATATATTTCAAATCCTAAAAAACTTATTTGAGTTTGAAAAATCTTCATTTTTGGAGTTGAAATCACTAGTCCACTTTCTTAGATAATTTTTTGAAAAACTCATTAGTGTTGAAAATGTTCTTCAATAGAATTTGAAAATATACGAACATCATCAATGTATACTATGGAAAACCTAGTATAATCATTGAAAATATTGTTCATTATATTTTGAAATTCTGAAAGCGCATTTATAAGTCCAAATGGCACTACATTCCATTCATAATGTCTGAATGGAATTGTGAATGTAGTTTTGTATTTATCTTCTTCTTTAATTTGGATTTTCCAAAAACCATACTTCATATCAAAATTTGAAAAAATCGTTGCATTGTATAGTCTATTGATCAAATATTTTTTATTAGGTATAGGATACCTAATCCATTGGAGTACATTGTTCAAGGATTTATAGTTTATTACTAACCTTGGAGTTCCTCTTTCTAATTCCGAGTTTTTTTGAATGTTTAAAGTTGCATAACTCTATGGAGAATGACTTGGTCTTTGTAAAACCCGGGTAAATTTGAGCTTTTCCAAAAAAATTAGGCAAACACGGTGAACTTGCCGCTATGATACGGGTTGAAAACCTAGAAGTTTTCTCGATCTCGGATGACGAAACGGACCTCATCATTGGGTTTGTCACGGGAAATTTAGTTGCCTAAGAGAATTTCATTGAATTACGAGATAGTCGAAATTTCACTTTTTTTCGAGGTAATGGGTGTAGGGCGACACATGGCCAGCCATGTGTCACAATGCATGGAAAAGTCCTATGCATGTAGGACACATGGCATGCCATGTGTCAACATGCATGGCACATGGAGAAGGCTATAAATATGGTGTGGGAGCTATTCGTAGAAGCAGGGAGCAACAAGAAGGAAAAAAAAGGAAAAAAAAGGAGAGGGAAAGAAAGGAAAGAAAGAGAGGAAAAGAAAATAAAGAGGGAAGGAGAAGAAAGGGAGAGAGAAAGAAGGAGAAAAGGAAAGCAGTGTTTTGATGTTTGAACTCATACCAAGAAGTAAAGTCCGTGAGATTCACGAGGGCTGACAAGCCTCCAAGAGAGGCAGGATTTCTTCCTACCTCGTTTCTTTTCTATCATTTTAGCTATTTGCTGGGATTCATAAGCCGTGGCAATGGTTATGGCATGTTTTAGGTATTAATTGAATATGACCCATTTTGAGGTCTCAATTGATTCGGGGTTGTTGCCGATCTAAAGGCCGTCCTGAACGACTCACCGAAAACTCTGGGGTGTACCTGGAGTTGCCAAATGCTCAGAACCATCAAGCACCACCATTGCGTGGATCGCGCAATAGTGTGGCCCCTGTTGCACTCCAACTTCGAACGACCATATCTTTCTCGTCCAAACTCTAATTTGTGCGTTCTTGGACTCTATGAAAATATATTTGAGTCTAGAATCTATTCATATGGCAGTTATTGGCATTGGGTGCTCACATCATTACTGGAATTTTTATCATAACATCAAGTGTACTAATTGCATGGCATGATATGCTTGTTTAATGAAATGTTAATATGTGTATTACTATATTGACATGTGATGAATTAGGTGACATACCACTACATGGCATGTCAGAAGCATTTTACGGACATGTTATGTCGTAATTTAGCCTAAAGGATAAAGTGATTCATTACTTGACTAAGTAATGATTTGTCTATGATGTTGATATATGCTTGTGTGATGTATTGACATGAATGAATTAATGTAGGGAAATTATATTCATGTTTGATATAATTGTCTAGGATTCATCGGTGATATGCATGTTTGATAAAAATGTCCATATAGCATTCATCATATATGTGACATGGTACAAATAGGCAATGGCGCATACAATGCATATGCACGGGGACATCGCATTAAATGGGCGTGAGTGCACGGTTATAACCGACACGACAAGCCAAAGGCTTGATTGGGTAGGCTTGGTTAAATGGGACAACATCCAACAGAGTCATATGGTTTATTGAAATGGTAAAGAAAATATGTGCCTGCATCGCCAGTCAGATAAATCCCCGTGAAAAGACCCCAACAGGTTAGACATAGTCCCTCAGCCAAGTAAAGGCCGTAGTGCGTTCGGGCTTGAGGAGCCCGCGGTGAGACACCAAAAATCCACTACCCATAAAAAGGCGCATGAGTTTTGAATATAAAATGATCATTGTGATGTATAATCTAAAAAGCTTTTGCTTTATAAACAAATGAAATTTGTTTTGAAAATTATCATTGGATGTCATCCAGAATGACGATTTGTTACACATGGGCTTAGGTATTGTGTGAGGGAGTCAGTGAGGACTCGGACGCATGGTACATGATGAGTCACATCTCATTTCATGGCATGACATGATTCCATATGTAATCGCAGCTGTTCTTTGGCTGAATGTGATTATGAAATGGTGAGTGGACATCGCATAGCACTTAGGGGCGGGAGTAACCCCTATAGAAGGTATTCTCATCGGGCATGGCTCACCCTTTATGGGAAAATATTTCGTGTGACAAACACCTAAGTGGACGACGCTCATCTAAGGTCGTACTTCTCAAGAAGGCCGACATGTGGCCCACATTCATTTTGTAAAATATATAGAACAAAATAAGTTAATATATGATTTTCAGATAAGAGTGTTGTAATAAACTTAAAGACTATTGTGACATAGTCTTAAGTAATGACTGAGTATGGTTGAAAGTGCCTAGTGGGGCATTACTTCATAAATGAATCTCTGAACAGGCACGATAATAAGTGGTATCGATATGCGATACCCATAGGTATTCCGCAGGTTGACGGTTTGTCAATGGGACCCCCGGGTTTTAAGGCGTCATAGTCTTATTAATTTTTTATCTAATAAGTCTTGAATTTTAGTTTTGCAATATTCAAACATTATGGATTCATTTGAATTGGTCTTGTTTTGGTAGGAATTTGTTTTTCAATAAAATCTTTTTCATATGGTAAAGAAACCATATGTTGCTTCCTCTTCCAAAAAGCATTTGAAATTGAGAAACATAATTGATTTTCTATTTTTTTAAACTCGTTGGATTCTTTCTTGTATTTGTTTTGATTGTAAATTTTCTTATGTTCTTACATTGAATTTCCTTTTGGAGAAATTTGATTTGTTGTTTTTATTTTGAATAAGATTTATCTTTTCCTAAATTTGATTTATTTCTTTGATTTTTTATTCCTTTTAAGGAAATAAAATGTTAACTATTATTAATTTTGTAGTGCACCTATTATTGACATAAAAGGATGAGTAATCTAGCAGAATGGAGTTCCTAAAAAAGCTTGATGACTAATATTTTTTACTTGCAAGAATGATGTTTTGATGCATACTCCATTTTTGCATATATGACCTTATGGTATTTTGTATTGTCCTTATAAAGGTACATTACTAGCAGTTGAAAGTTTTTGAGATGTTTTGGTAAATATATAGTAGGGATTAATCCTTCCTGTATACAGTTTAGATCCACTCTTGAATCAATCAAGGCAACAAAAGTAGCTGATAACTGTGATATATTTTAATGCGGATTTTTGTATAATTTCATGAGTATCTTAAATACTCATTTTATCCCCATGTTTTGCTTAGGTTTTAGTAGTTCTATGATATAAATAAGTGTCCTAATGCTATATTTTCCCAATTTATTGATTAGGCCAACCATTGTGTAGAAACGAGTGAACTCGAACAAAAATAGACAAAGTCATCATGCCATCACGGAAAACATGTGATCATTTCGCCTGTGTGTTGTCCTTATTGGCATGGGTAGATTCTAGACTCCAAAGGCTTTCCATAGACACCAAGATCGCATGATTCTGTTTCCTATATGAAGAAGGAAGATTAATACAAAAAGGAGGCTAATGTGTTGAGAACAACCTCAATGCACGTATATGCGGAGGGCTTCAAAACTTAAATTTGAATTTTTTCAGGCAAATATAAAACCAGAATTGTGCTATAGTACAAGTTATAAATTGGAACTTTTCTAGATCTCGATGAAAACTATCTCAACACTGATTTCAGTCCTCATAAATCATTTATCTAGACGACTTATAAATTCCGAGACAATCATCAGATTTTCTACAATTTTCTAAGTTGATGCCTGTGGACCCCCAAATGGGATTGAGAAAACTCAAAAAGTGAAAATAAATTAAGCAAAGCCTACTTAAAATAAATCGAACTGAACCAGTGACTAAATAAATGCTTGGTGGCAAAACTAACCCTAACGAGTCGTGGACACGTGGCACGAAGTGGGCCACTCATCTAACTTAAACTTTAGTTAGACAAAAGGGGAGTTAGGGCTGAAGGGAGCCCATTTTTCACTTTTTTGGTCTTGAGAGAGGGTAAGGGAGAAAGGGGAGAGAGACTCAAACTTCTCTCTACGATCTACAAAGGACATCTACGGAATTCATCTGCCAAGGAACAAAAGTTCATCTTACTTAACGAGGGTTACGTGGTGGGCAAACTTAAAACATGATTTTCCTGTATTCAATCGGGAGTTCCGGGAACAATGTCTGTGGTTTAGGCTGTCCACAAGACTTTGTAGTTTCTTCTATGCTCCAAGAGGTAGGATTCTTCCTACTTTGGTTTATTTTCCGCTCTAAGGGCCGCTTGATTGTAGCTTTTTTTTCCCTAAGAGGTCAGCTTTGGCTGGGTTCCTGCCTCTAAGGGGTTGCTCATGCGGTTTTTTCCCTAAGGGCCGTTTGGGAAAATTTAGGTCAGGAATGCCGCCATGTTTCTGGGCTCCAGAATGTTTAGATTTTCTTGGACCGATTTTCTACACAAAGAGGAATTTCAATAGTGTTCCTATGAATTATAGCTGCATCTATAAACTTGATGTAGGCTTGAATCAAATTAAAATTTTTGACTCAAGATACTGGTTATTGGCCCATTTTCCATGATCGCACAAATACTTTGTTTTGACCCTCATAATCCTGAGATTTGGGGACGGATTTTTTCTGGACAAAAAAGAGGAAATTCGGGGCTACAAGTTCCTCATGGAAATTATATATCCATCTGTAAACTGATGGACTTTAACTACCTAATTTGCACTCTATAACTCAAGTTATGGTCCATTTCCCCCGAGACTCTGCGGCATAGGTCGCTTCCAATGCTCAGGTCTCAAATTTTCGGGACCGTTAGGGACTAGTTTCGAATCGAGTTTGGAACTATCCCCATGGTCTCGTTATACTGTTGTTTGAATGTTTTTGGGCATCCCTATGCCACAACTGGTCTTAAGGATCAAGTTTTCATTGCTTGAGTTTGAATGACATGCTCGCAGTGTACTGACTGGAGGTCAATATAAAGGCCCTAAAGTATCGGACATATATGTGATGAGTTTGTGTATGGATAAGGCCATCAAGATGGCTTGTTTGTAGGCTATTTAGACATGTTATGTCACAATTCGCTGTATGATAAAGTATGTCATTGCTTGATTGGGTGATGACTTTTGTTTATGTTGATATATGTAAAAATATATTGACATGAAATGTGATCGCTTAAATTATGTTGATCGATATAATTGTCCATATACACTGAAGTGTACAATTTTAGCATTGTCCATGTAGCATTCATTATGCATGTGGCATGATATAACATGCAATGGCACATTGCATTAAATACGATTTAGGACATCGATTAAAATGAGTGTGAGTGTCAGTTATAATCACATCAGGTATGTGTTCGATCAGGGCCTCGATACTGCGGATAACGCCCAATTGTGGTAACACGATTGTATAAATGAAAATGAAATACAGGCCGTGTAATAGCAAGTAGGATAGATACCCTCATGCTTCCTTGATATGCTCGTTATACATATGTCCAAATCTAAGTGAAGCCCGTGAAAGGTGTAGGAAGGCCTGCAAAGCTCATGATGAGACCTCGAAAATCGCTACCCACAAAAAGACGATGGTTTTGAATATAAATGATCATTGAGGTGTAACATCCAAAAAGCTTTCGTTTAAAACAAATGAATTTTGTAAAATGATCATTGCAATCTAGAAATGATGGATTTTATCACGCATGGGCCTTTGGTTATCAGGTGGATAGAGCTCTGTGAAGGATTCGGGGGTGATGGGAGTCGGTAAGGACTCAAGGCATGGTACATGGTTGAGTCTCATCTCATCTCATGCCATGTAGACTTCCAACCTAAGATTACATAATCTTGTTTGGAATGTGTGAATTATGGAACACTTACCTCATTGTAGATGTGCACTTGTGTAAGGAGGTACTTTGTAGGAAGTTTACTCCCATCACGGGCTCACCCTATATGGAAACATTTGTGGATAGAAACCGATGGATGGCGCCTATTCGAGTATTGCAATTGTGAAGAAGGGGCTGACATGTGTGGTCTTGTTACCATTTTGTAAAATATTTTGGAAACAATCTTGTTCTAATGTGTAATATTTCAGAAGAGTAATGTGAATTAAACTCTTATGAATCGCTTTAAATATAATTTTGTATGTTTTAAAATGAACATGGATAAATGGATCCGTGTGGTCATTTTTACTCATAAGTGGATCCCAGGAGGTCATTATATTATATTCTGAATTCTGATGGGCTATGTTACTCGTGTTTTGCACAAAGTTGATTTTGATGTAGCTCCCACAAAGGACACTATGTCCGATTTTTGTTAAAATTATGGATCCCGGTAAATGGGACATAATAGTGTGGCATCTAGTCACTCGATATCCACAAGTTTTCCTTAGGTTGATGATTGGTCAATGAACCCCCGGATTTTGGGGTGTCACAGGCTTCACGCTATAGCATGAGGTGTTCACACTTCAGCATGGCTCGCTTTTTCATCTAGCAAATTTTCCCATTTTCGCCACATCAGAGCACTCAAATCCATCATGCCACAAAGATGATGCTAAGGCTCATGGCTACAAGCCCATCTCTTCTACTCTTCTGCTTTTGGCTATAAAAAGGGAAAATTTGGGCATTTTTTAGGGAGGAGAGTTTGGGGGGAGAGAGGAGTTCTCTCGACTGCAGAGAGAGAGAAGCCTCTAGGGTTTCTAAACCCTAGGTCATAAGGAAGAAAAGGAGATTTGAAGAAGAATAGGAAGATTTGAAGAGGAGACTGAGAATCACATCTTCCATATAGGGTATTTCTTCTCCTCTTTACGTTTTCTCTCTTTTCTTTGGTTGTTCCCCTCCATGAACAAATCCCATTTTCTAAGGTTTTAGAAGAAGTTTAGTTAGGATTTATGTATTTGGGATTTGATTTACTCTCCATTTAATGTTTGGATTATAGTTCTCTTAAGTGTTCTAGTCTATTTCCTTTATTTGTTGATGAATAGTCACCATTGATATGAGTTGTGGTTCAATTTGAGACTAAGAAGTGAGAGTTCAATTAAACCATGATTAGAACACCACAATTCGCCATTGATAAGAGATTCTTTTGGGTTTTGTGTGGTAATTAAGGTTTCCCAGGTTCATTGGGCTCTTAGGACTATGGAGTTAAGCAAAGATGAAAAATACCTAAGCTCTAAAGGTAGATTGTGGATTCTCGAGAGAGATTCACATATGCAATAGTGAGACTTACAATTAATAATGATTTGAATGTTAATTGGGGATAAATTAGACCTAATACATAATGATTAGCTAAATGAAATCTAAACCCTTGTCTTTTCCACTTTATTTCTTATCCTTGCATGTCAGCTTAGGATTTTAGTTTATTAGTTTATCTTTTTATTCTCATATTTTCCACCATCCAAATAAAGCTATGATTACCCAATTTCAGTACTTAGTAACCCAATCTTCGTGGGATGATACTTATACTTTCATTATATTACTTAAGGCGATACGTGCACTTGCGCACAAAGGCGTACTATTTTATACACACATTTTCGCCTATCATATACCATCTCTATTTTTCAACTATGGTTATTGAATTGACAAAATTTTCTAGTTCTTCAGTAGTTTGATTTCTTACAGATTTTTTTTATTTTCAATATTTTGAAGTCTTTAATCTGAGTAAAGACTTTTAATTCTTCAATTTGTTTTATTTCAATCTGTAGGTCTTGTATTGTTATAGGTTTTTGAATTTCAAATTGTTTTATTATATCTTTGAATTTATAATATTTTGAACTAATAAAGTATTTTTATTATTTTTCTCCATTATCTTTCTTATAAATTTTGCTTTTGCTTATTTGTCTTCTATGCGATCTATCATGTCTTACTAATATTTCTTGGTCTGCAGTTAACATGTTGATTTGACAAGAGCAATTTTTTATTTTGTTCTTTAAATTTAATTCTTCATTTGATTCTGAATTATCGTTTTTGGAATTTTTGAAGAAATACTTTCTTCAAAGGCTCTAAATGATATCCATCATCATAAAAAGCATTAATTTTATGTTTTTTTTTTTTTCAATTTGGGGCTATATGCCCCTTTTTCCATATTTAAAACATTTGGCTTCTTTCTTTGGTTTTGTTTTAGAAGTGTTGTATTGTTTTTATAGTTTTTTTATTTTTTATATTTCTTGTTTTGATAAGGTTAGGATTTTCTTATATTATGGAGGATTTTATATGAAGGAGGTAAAGGAAATTCAATCCCATATTGGTTATAGAAAGATCCTAAGTCTTTTCTTGAAGCTTTTAAATCTTTCTTAACTTGGTATTGTAGTTTTAATCATCAGCAAAGTTTAATCCTATTTTTTTTACCTCACTTATGAGATCTCCATAAGTTCATCATAAGGAATGGTACCTCGCAATTTTTCTCTTAAAGTATTTAGAACCTTTTCTGTTAGGGCTCTTGGATTTTCATCTAGTCTGGACATGACTTTAGATAGGAACACATCATAATATTGTAAAACTCGAGAAAAATACAAATTTTCTAAAAAAAAAAGGGTAAAACGGTAATTTTAGTTGAAAACCTAAATTTTTTCTAGATCTCGGATGATGAAACGGACTTCACCGTTGGAATCATCTCGTGAAATCTAGTTACCTAGTCGAATTTCGTCGGATTCCAAAATGGTTGGAATTTCACGTTTTTCGAAGTACCGAGTGTAGCAAGTGACACATGACGCTTGGTTGAATGGCTCAAATGGAGCCATATGTCAAAAAGGGAGAGGTTAGTCAAACAAGGAGAGAAAGTCTAAGGGAGTACATGTGTCAAGCAGTTAGAGAGAGGAAATCCAAGTTTTGGATAAGGGGAGAAGATGAGAGCCAATGGGGAAGTGACATGTGGCAAGGAGGAGACTCCCACTTGAAGTGTTGGACCAAATCTGGTGGAAAGAGGGGAAAATGAGGGAAAAGGAAAGAGAAAGAAGAAAAGAAAAGAAGAAGTTAAGAGAGGAGCCGAGAAGCTCTAAACTTCTCTAGAATTGCAAGGATCAAGCCATCTGCCTCGTGAGCAAGAGGAAAAGTTGGTCCACGCAACGAGAGCTGACGTGATTTATACCAAAATCGCGGGGCTCTCGCCAAACTCTGAGAGGTAGAGGTTTTTTTCCTACTCGATTTTATTCTTGGTCTAAGAGTCATTCAAATTGCATAAGGTTTGGGGCCGTGAATGGCCTTACGGTTTAGTCCCAAAATTTTGGGACTGAAAGCTAGAATTTTTGAGGACTATTTCACTGCCCGGCAGATTTCGACTGGTTGGATGCTTTGGAACTCGAATTTTTGGGACTGCTTTACGCTTGGGAATTGGAATTTTAGGACTGCTTACGCCTCGATCGAATTTGTGGACTGCTTTCTGGTGGCCTGAATCGAATTTACTCTGACTATTTGGGCAGTCCTGGACCGATTTTGATTGTTCCTTGGGTCCATGTGTACTGCTTTTTTATGTGTTATTGCTAAAATCAATAAATATGTTGGTCGTGGTGGAATTTATGCGATATTCTTGTTTGATATATTAGCATGAAATTTATGAAGGATGTAAATTATATGTAGAAAATATAATTATTTATGAAATGACATTCCACATTTCATATGCACGAGGACACCGTAGAGTATTAGGTGTGAGTGCATGACATGATTTTTGGAATAAATTATATCGGAGGGTTGCCCAAAAAAATATTTATCGGAATATGTCCACTAAATTTAATCGGAGGGTTGTCCAACAAAACTATTTGTCAGAGTATGTCCACTAAATTATATCGGAGGGTTGTCCAACAAAAATATTTATCGGATTATGGCCACTAAATTATATCGGAGGGTTGTCCACAAAAATATTTGTCGGAATATGTCCATAAATTATTTTGGAGGATTGACCAATAAATTTTGATATCGGAGATTGACCAAATGAGTTTTCGGAAATAAAAATCTTTTTTTTTTAAAACGGTTTTTCATACATGGAAAGTGAATGTGTGAGGGAGTCGGTGAGGACTCGAGGCATGGGGCATGGCATGTAGACATTCTAGTATAAATGTGCATAATTTTACTTAGATGTGTGTGTTTGCCATTGCATGTGCACGTAGGTGGGGAGTAGCCCTTGTAGGAGAATTCATCTACTGGGCATTGCTCACCCCATCGTGGGAAAATATTTTCAGGTACTGGAGGTACATCGGGGGATGAAACACATCCAAGACCTTAGTTGTGAAGAAAAGGCCAGATTTGGCTTTGTTCTATATTTTGTAAATTTTGGGTAGAAAACCCAGTTTCTGTTTATGTAAAAAGAACAGAGTTGTAATTAAACTCAAATTGTATGATTGATGTAGTTTTAGCAAGTTTTTCTAAGTCTCTTGATTGCCTTGTCATAAAAAGGCTATTGTGTATTGAATTTAGAGCGTTCAAAATGAAAGAAAAAAAAGTTTGAAGGTGCAGAAATGGCCCAGAAAGAGCTATGGCCCAATTTCGGTTTTGGGTCGTGACAGAGAATTCTTTGTCGCGACAGGGTTTTCTGGCCCCGTGTCGCGATAGGTTTTAGCCTGGAATGGGCTTTTTGTGTTGCAACAAGGAGTTATTGGTTGCAAAAGAGCCTCCTAGCTCTATGTCGCAACTTGGTTTTTCCTTGTCGCGACATGTTTGGTTGTGCTTGGGGTTTCCTATCGCAACAGAGCATTCTGTGTTGCGGAAAAGTTTTCCCATGGGTAGGATTCCCATGTCGCGACATAGTGTTCTATGTCACGATAGTAGGACACGATGTCGTGTCGCAACCAGGCCATGGGTGCAGCGACAGCGTCCTGGGCGCACGCACGACAGGCCTGAGCATGCACAACAACTAACACGCGACAAGGCCTGGGCGCCCGGTGACCGCCCAAGGCGTGCGCACGACCCGGCCGGGGTGCGCTCTGTCGCAACAAAGATTTCTTTATCGTGACAGACTTGTCCAGTAGCCAAAAAAAAAAAAAAATGACCCTCAGGATTTAGGGCGTCACAAGTACCATCTAAAACCACTAAGAGTTCAACGAATTAGATTTTGTAGGATTTCTGAACTTCTTTCCTAAAGAATTTTGGGTTCTCATATAAAGTGTTTTGTGATAGCATAAATGAGTTTATGTACAATATTTTGTTGTCCCGTTTCATTCATACTTGTCATTATATGATATCTTTGAGCATCTGTTAGCATATTTTCCCACCAACCTCTAAGTTGGTCAGTAAAACTTGCTATCAAATATTGGATGAGGGTGTGGTAATCATTATCTCCTTAATAGGTTGTTGATTCCATCATCATTTCTTGAACAATATTGAGAATTTAATATTCAGAAATTCCATCAATATTCCATTCATAAATACTTTTGTTATTATATACAGACCTTAGAGGAAATCTTTCCTCAAATTGGAGGAGTAGGTCTAGGATAATAGTTCCTACTATTCTTTTGGAACTTTTGCGATGATATCCTATTTATTTGTAAGTCATCATCAGATTTTTGACAAGAATTGGAAATTTCTGATTGATTGTCACTATTTAAGGACTCATAATCAATTCAACTTAAATAATTTAATTATTATTTTGAATATGAAGGGTTAGATGGTTTGAACTCCACTGCTTCTAACTTTTTTGCTTTAATTTTATGGGTTTGGCTATTTCTAGAGGTTTGAAAAATGGTTATTACAATCTAGCTACTGGTAATAATGTTAGGGTATATTTTTTCTCTAAATCTATCCATTGAGCTACAATAGCATCAAATGATTGTAAAATTATTTTGTTGTTGAAGACCTTTTATGTCTTTTAAATTTGCATTTCTATTTTCATCATCTTTTGCATTTATCTTTTTGAAAGGGAAAGCAATTACTTAAGAGTTTGGAACTTTTATTATTACTTCTTCTAAAGGAGGATGGGTTGATACTACTTTCTTTTCAAAAGTACTAGTCCAATCCTTTTGAAACATGCTAATTTTTGCAAAAGGATAATCTATATTATTATTTGCTGCATAAATATCAAAATAGGTAAACGTTGGAATATTTATGTACATTGTTTCCATAGTTTGATACCATTGTTTTTTAAAACATTATTTTTGTTCATTTATTAATTTTGAGAAAAACCATTTACTTTTGTTTTTGTGTTTTTCTGATTTTGCATCATTTCTTAAATATTCTTTGTCTATCTCAAATATTTCTGTCATCATCATGAGCTAAGTTGGTTCATCATGTGACATCATTAGAGAATGAGTAGGTGACATGTTAGGTGAAATGTTTTCTTGACGTTTGTATTTTAAATCCGGAATTGTTGAAGAAAAATCTACTTATTCTAAACTTGATTAGAAGTTAGATTGAACATTAGATCTCCTTGAAGGAGTCCTAATTTCATTCAACGACTTAGTAGAATAAGATCTTCTAGAAGATTCTTTTCTTGGTTCAAAGTTAATTTGTACATTTCCTTGTCCATCTTCTACTATGGATAGAAGTTTTGGTTGTTCTATTGGTTTTGAGGCTAATTATTGTTTGAAATTCCGTTCTTTGGATTGTGTTAAACTTTCCCATGTAATAGGTTTTAGTATTATTACTGTAGAATTCTTTTCATTTGCTTGCCATATTAAAGTTTGATCCATATGGGAGGATAACAAGCAATTTGGATTGACTACCGAAGTCATTGCCTTATACTAAACTCTGTAAACTATTAGGATATTTTTGGATCTTGGATCCATGTTGTAACACCCCGTCCTCGAGAGGGTGTACGGTACGTGTAATCGTAGGGTCGTATATGTACACCAAGGGCTTCCTTAATTAATCAAGTGCCATAGTAGTATTTTTGAAAGTTGTTTTTAAGGATGAAATTGTAAAGTTTTCAAAGAATTGTGGCACTTGTGCAATTAAGGAAAGTAGAGGGGTGAAAGTACAAATTATGGAATTTCAAAAGATAACAATAATAATAAATTGCCATAATGGTTCACAGAAGCGTAGAAAATTTTCCAGATCTCGGATGATGAAACGGACTGCCCCGTTAAATTCGTCTCACGAAATCTAGTAACCCAGAAAAGTTTCGTCGAATTCTAAGACAGTCGGAATATTTTACGAATTTATGGATGATAAATCGTCAATGACTTCAGGGACGAAATTTTTATGAAAATCTTGGAAGTCAGAAAATGGCTTGAGTTAAAGTACATTTAAAATAATTGAACTGAAAAGAAATAAATTCTTCTAGTGACGTAAAACTGACCCGAATAGAGGCAATATAAGTTGCGTATCCAACACAATAATAATAATAATAATAGTAATTAAAAAAGGATAAAGTCAAAAGTAAAATGGACAGAGGGAGACTGACGAATGAGAGAGAGGGAGAGGGTACCTTTATTTTATTTTTTCTCTTTTGTTTCTTTCGGGATTTATGGAAATCGGATCGTAGGATTTTGTCTGAGTAAAAGGCAAGTCGACTATGCGACAAGAGCTACGCGCAGTACTCCAATATCTTAGAATTCGTCAAACTTCAAGAGGCAGGAAATTTTCCTACTATATATTTTCCCCGGTTCCTAAAGGCTATGTAATGGCTTGAATTTTCTTGTAGGGGCCATGAGATGTCAGAAATTTCTCAGTCCCAAAAATTTAATGAGTTTAGAATTTTTTAGAAATTTTTTGGACTAATTTTGACAAATTCGAGCTGAATTTCTGACCTGTTTAGACAACCTTCCGGTTGAAATTTTTAGGATTTATATTCGACAATTCGGACAGAATTCGTAAATGTTTTTTATGTTTTTAGACTCTATGGAAAGTCCCTTGAGTCTAGAAGCTAGCCATATGCCTGTGAATAGAATTTGGAGCCCACATATTTTCTGAAAATTTTAATTGTAGCACTAAGTGTGAAAATTGCTTGGTTGTGCTGACGTGTGTGATCTAATACATCAAATGTGTAGGGAAATAGCGGAGGCGGGAGAAATTGTGGAGTCGTGCTCAATTATTGTAAAAGGAAGGTGAGTGTTCTAAACTCTATTTTTCAATACTAGTGTATTATATATAAATCGTTTTACAATGGTATGTAATGGTTTTGATTTTAAACCATATTTGAAAAACAAGCAAGCAATGAGTTTTAGTAAGCAAACAATGCTTTTGATTGTAAACCATATTGGAAAAGCAAGCAAGCAATGTGATTTAGAAAGCAAACAAACAAGCAATGGTTTGATTTTAAACCATATTTGAAAAACAAGCAAGCAATGAGTTTTAGTAAGCAAGCAAATGGTTTTGAATGACAACCATATTTCAAGCAACAATATTTTGAATTGTTAAACCATGTTTCAAGCAAGCAAAGTATATTTTATAAAATGCATCTAACGAAAACCCTTTAAGCAAGCATACCTATTTATATTTCGTGATGTGCACGGTGGTGATAGGATATCATTTCATGCATTTTAGATTTGTCGGTCGGGCAGTTAGTTCACATCAAAGGCATTTAAAGAAGACCATGGCACGACTGGAGTATATAAAGAAGGCTAGCTAGATTATGGTGACGACCAAGGTCTTCCACCATTTACTGTAGGTAAGGTGATGGGCCAAGGCCCTTCCACCTAGGTGATGTGGACCTGTGTCCTTCCAATCTACACTCAAGCAGCCCGACCCGCTTTTACTAGGGTATAGCAAGCAAGAAAGGCCTCCAAAGGGTTGATCTTGATTTATAAGCATTTTACATGCTTTAAAATCAATCCACCGGGTAAGGCAAGCAAGCATTTTATGAAAGGTTTTTAAACTTTAAAGCAAGCTAATAAGCCTGTGCTCAGATTTATGAAAAGTTTTATAAACTTTTGAAGCAAAGAAAGTTGGGGCGCTTTTGAAAGTTTGAGAAACTTTTACAGCAAAAGCAAACAAGTAGTTTCTGAAAGTTTTTAGGAACTTTTAAAGCAAAGCAAGCAATCATATTAAGTGGTGCCTTAAACTTAAAGCAAAGCAAAAGCATATCATGAAATGTTTTAGAAACTTTTATAGCAGCAAGCAAGGTTTCCTGAAATGTCCGTAAAATATAGTTTTACAAGCTTTGAGATATTTTCGGAAAAGCAAGCATTTTATAAAGCATACACTCACTGAGCTCGTTTAGCTCATTATTTTCCTATTTTAAAAACTATTTTCCAAGTACAGGCACGCCAGACGTTGGAGCATTTTAGTATTCTCCTGAATTCTAATATAGTGATGTATTAAATAACTTGTGTAAGGAAATACTTTGAATTTGTACAGTTGAGCATATGTATGTACATAGTTTTGTTTTGTGAAAATGTGTGAGCCTGAGGCTCTTTGGATGAGTGTGTTGGTTGCCATATTTTGAAAAGTGTAAATCAGGAGTATACAGGTTTTGTGGGATATGTCCTCAGATGCAATTGTTATGTGCCGCTTGAAATTTTATAAAATCACCACTTTAGAAAAGAAAAATTTTTATAATGTTTTCAAAGAAGGAACACGCTTCGCTTCACAGGATTCTCTTAGTCGCTGGAAGTAACTACTGGGGTGTTCGTAGGTGGTTTCTACCACCCGTCGCTAGTAAGGGTGGGGGTGTGACAAGTTGGTATCAGAGCATAGGTATACGACAACCTAAGGCTTGAGGGGATATGATACCAACACAAGTTGGTATCAGAGCCCAGGTATACGATACCCTAAGGCTTGAGGAGAAATGATGCTAACACAAGTTGGTATCAGAGCCCGTTCTTAGGAAACCTATGTTATTAAGCATAGTAGTTTTTGTATACACTATTTTACACTACTGGCAACCTTGCATTTTCAAACTCAAAGTACATACATATGAGGTGTTTCAAAGTATTAAACATTTGATTTTTTGCGAATACCGCTATGTTAGGTAGAGGACGTCGAGGTCGTCCTAGGAGAGTCATTCCAGAGGCTTTCAAGCGTTCTGCAGTACCTGAGAGATATGAGCACGTAGTTGGTTCCACTACCGCCTCCATGAATTAACCTCCAGTAGTAGGTCGTGCTGACCATCCTCGGGCCACCGTGGGGAGCCTGGCGCCAGAACTCGTTTACTTCGCAGAGCAGGTGGCACATTGCTCGATAGTGGCCATAGCGACTGGTCGCTAGTCAGAAATTTCCACCGCCATCAGAGAGGTTCTAAAGAACCCGGGAGGTCATAGGAGAGAGCATGCAAGCCGGGCGTCAAGCCATAAGGATCAAGTAAAGTGGCGCATCCGCAGGTGTACCGCCATGGTCGGACAAAGTAAACAAGGTTTAATGGGTTACGCGGGCCGCACGGATGATCGTAGAGCCCTGGTTTGAATTTTTCATAGAAGACAGGCTAAGGGATTGTGGATGTTATGGATAGGAGGTATCCCATGGTATACCAAGTGGACCCGCTTCAACAAGAGTTTATCACCGATTCTTTCCTTAGAGCCGCTGCTGATTCAAGATTGAGGAGTTCTTCAGATTAGAGCAGAAGAACATGTTAGTATCAGAGTATGAGAAGAGGTTCTCAGAGTTAGTCAAATTGGTTCCATATATTCAGCTGATGAAGTCCTGGGGAAGTGCAAGAGATTTCTAAAGTGTGGATTACAAAGACCGACCGAGTTCATTTATCCGTGGTTCCTCGTAATGTATCTGGGGATTTAGCTGAGGGCCACCCCACAGGCTGAAAGAGTACTACAACTATGCACGTAGCAGGCGTGGAAGTGCAAGAGGAGGCACCGTACTTCCCAACATAGCTCTAGTCAGTCCAGCGGAAAGAGAAGCAAGGGTAGAGGTTACAGAGGCCGAGGTGTGGTCGGAGCGCCTAGTCGTGGATCGTTGAGGCCTGGCCACTGTGGAGTGGCTAATTTTAGGAGATTCCTCTCCCAATCATTATACTTGCCGAGGCCGACACCTACGGGGAGTGTAGGAGACATAGTGCATGTAGGTCGACCGGTGGCCGTGGAAGGCCATTTCCTACTAGGAGTGTCCGCCTGACTCGTGCAGAGACATCAGTGAGTCGCCTCAGCCACCCCCGCACCGCAGATGAGTACTGTGAGGTCTTTAGGAGAGGCTCTTGCGCAGGGGCTAGTGCACCGCAGTAGAGGTGGCCATGGCAGAGGCAGGAAGGCCCCAGTGGATGCAGATAGAGACCCGCTGCATTTGAGCCAGGCCTATGTTGTTACTCACAAGATGCTGATGCAGCCCAGATGTGGTTACTGCATTATTTATCCTGATCATGATAAGAGATGGCATTGAAGGACCTAGGATCCACGCATTCATTTGCATCCAAGCCTTTCTTAGATTGCTTTCGGATAGAGACCCAACAATTAGAGGGTCGTATGAGAGTTTCCCGCGTGAGATCCGCGGTCCTGCATGCAGTGGTTAGAGATAGTAGAGTTCTGATTGGGGGACAGGAGTTCCCAACGGATCTTGTGGCCTTAGATATGAGGGATTTTGATGTGGTTCTCGGCATGGATTAGCTATCTTGCCATAGAGCCACATTAGATTGTTATAAAAAGGAACTAAAGTTGCATAGGCCTGGGAAATTGGAGGTAAAGTTCAGAGGAATACGTAGAGAGTTATCTTCCAGTATGATCTCTGCCCTGGCAGAGCAAAGGATGCTGCGTAAGGGTTATCAGGGTTATCTAGCTTATGTGGTGGAGACGTGGTGCTTAGGACTCTAAGTGGATGAGATTCCAAGAGTTAGAGAGTTCTGTACTCTCATATGATATTGTAGATTCTCCAAAAAGAGAAAGAATCACCACCGATTTGATCCCGTGATCGAGCGCCCATTTCCATTTCTCCATGAGGTTCGCCGAGCCGAGAGAGCTAAGGCTCGGCTTATAAGAATTGCTGGGCAAGGGATTTATTCGGCCGAGCATATCCCCATGAGGATCTCCAAGCCGTGGAAAAAGAAGAAAGATGGGAGTTTCATGTCAGGTATGATTACGTGCGCCTAAACAAAGTTACCATCCGCATTCCGCATCCACTCCCCTAGATCGATGAGTTATTCCTGATCAACTCCACGTGGGTCTCAAGTATACCCAAGATAAACTTGAGGCCTGTGGTATCATCGCTTGAGGGCGCAGAGAGCGATGTACCCAAGCACAAGATTTAGGACACGCTATGGCATTATGAGTTTCAGATGCCGTTTAGCTTAACTAATGCTCCTAAGAATGCTTACGGATTTGGATGAACCGTGTATTCCTAAACAGATTCGATAGGTTCACATAGTTGTTATCGATGATATCCTAGTGTATTTAGGTAGTTCATATGAACATCTCGTGAGCACCCGAGGATTGTGTCACAGACCCATGGTTAAAAGCGCTTGTATGCCGTTGAGCAAGTGCTGCTTCGTTTCACTGCGGCATTCCTAGGTCATGTGATCTCAGCCGAGGGGGTGAGTGTGGATCCCCAGAAAATAGAAGTTGTGGTAAATTGGAAACCACTAAAGAATGTGTCAGAGGTCAGAAGCTTCCTTGGTTTAGCAAGGTATTACAGGAAGTTTGTTGAGGGGTTCTCCAGGATTGCAGCCCCACTGACCAAGCTAACAAGGAAACGGATGCCCAAGTAGCAGTAGCTCGAGGAGCCAGCTATAGACACTTCAGCCTAGCCTAGCTTTCGCTCAATGGAAGAGATAGTTTGGTGGTTACAGTGATGCTTCTTCTGCAAGGTCTTTGTTGTTTTTGATGCGTAATGATGTGGTGATTGCATATGCCTCTGTATTGAGCTGGAAGAAGCATGAGGAGAATTATTCTACACACGACTTAGAGTCAGCCAGCCGTGGTTTTCTTTAAGATACACAGACATTATTTATATGGTGTTCTCGGCGTGATCTTTATAGACTACAAGAGCCTTCAACATATTTTCACCCAAAAGAGTTAAACCTGGAGTGTGCAAGAAGATGGCTTTGAGTTGATTACACTGTTTCTAATCAGACAGAAGAGTACCATCCAAAAAAAGCTAATGTCGTAGCAGATTCCTTGAGTAGGCGACTAGAGAGTTCTTTGTCTCATATGAGATCAGGTTATCTTTCCACCGTTGGTGGATTCCGAGAGCTTTAGGCGATATTAGAGGCTGAGGATCTTCAGGAGTCTTGCTAGCCACATTTCATGTTAGACCCGTCCTAGTGATCTGATTCATAGATCGCCGGTGTGATCCATAGATAATTGCTTAAGGAAGAGATAGAAAGGGAAAGAGCGTAATTCAAATCAAAGATGGCGTATTGATGCTGAAAGGACAGAGAATGCAGTTTATGGCGAGTCAAGAGACATTATGGAAGAGGCGCATTCATCTGCTTATGCTATGCATCCAAGTAGTACCAAGATGTACAAGACTTTGGAAGAACATTTCTGGTGGAATGGGATGAAGAAAGAGATCGCAAGTTTCGTCTCTAGATGCCTAAATTTATCAACAGTGAAGGCGTGAGCATCAAAGGCCGGGAAGATATACATTCTCTATTCCAATATGGAAATGGGAAAAGATCACTATGGATTTTGTGGACGTCTTCCACTGATCAGAGGCGCGCATGGATGCTATATGGGGCGATAGTTGATCAATTAACGGCCTACTCATTTTCTCAAGTAAGTGACGTTGAGGATTCTCTGAAAGTCATTTAGTTGTATGTGGATGAGATATGAGACTTCATGGGGTTCCAATGATAGTTTTAGATCGAGACCCCGTGTTCACATCCGTGTTGGCCCGGTTTGCAAGCAACTTAGTACTCGCCTTCATTTCAAGATAGAGATTAACCTCAGATTAGCGGCTACGTAGAGGTAGACCATTGGGATGCTAGCGTGATATGTTGATAGCTTGTGTGATGGAATTCAAGGGGAGTTGGGATACTCATTTGGCATTGATGGAGTTCGCCTACAACAACAGCTATCAGGCCAGTATAGAGATGGCTTCATTTGAGGCGCTTTATGGCAGGAAATGTAGGACTCCAGTGTGCTGTGATGAGGTTGGTGAGAGGAGACTGATAGGCCCTGAATTAGTGTAGATCACTTTAGAGAAAGTGAAAGTTGTCTGTTATAACTTGAAGACAACAAGAGATAGATAGAAAAGTTAAGCGGACAATCGTCGTAGAGACTTGCAGTTTGAGATAGGTGACCGAGTCTTCCTGAAGATTTCCTCGTGGAAGGGTGTTTTGAGATTTGGGAACGAGGCAAGCTCAGTCTGAGATTTATAGGACCTTATGAGATTATGAGCAAGGTGGGGCCGTGAGCTTACAAGCTGGAAGTTACCCTTAGAGCGCACAGATTCATGACACATTCCATGTGTCGAAGTATAGCAGATCCCATCCTTCACATGTGCCGAGAGAGCTTCCTGAAGGCAAAATGTAAAGGAGAATCGGACTTATGAGGAAACACCTATGCAGATCAGAGGATCGCAAGGAACAAGTGTTGGAGGAGGCAGATTCCCTTTAGTTAAAGTCCCGTGGAAGAATCATGAGAGGGAAGCAACTACTTGGGAGCCTAAGCCCAGATGCGCCGTCAGTATCCCCAATTATTTTCCTCTCGAATGAGAGGTACTTTTCCCTTTCTTGACTTTAGTTTGTTCATTTCGAGGACGAAATGTTTTAAAAGAGAGAGGATTTGTAACGGCCCGTCCCCAAGAGGGTGTACGGTACGTGTAACCGTAGGGTCGTATATGTACACCAAGGGCTTCCTTAATTAATTGAGTTCCATAGTAGTATTTTTGAAAGTTGTTTTTAAGGATGAAATTGTAAAGTTTTCAAAGAATTGTGGCACTTTGCGGCAATTAAGGAAAGTAGAGGTGAAAGTACAAATTATGGAATTTCAAAAGATAATAATAATAATAGCCTGTCATAATTGTTCGGGAGTTTCAAAATTCTCTAGATCTCGGATGAAGAAACTGGATTGCGCCGTTAGTTCATCTCGGCGAAATTCCAGCTAATCTAAAAGCTTCATCGACTTGAGACAATGGAATATTTACTTAATTTTCTCGGGTAATAAATCACCGCGACTTAGGGGACGAGATTTTACGAAAATCTTGGAAGTCGAAAATGGTTTGAGCAAAGTTCATTTAAAATAATTGAACCGGGAAAAGGAAAATAAAATTTTAGACGTAAACGGACCAACGAGGCAATATAGTTATGCATCCAAATAATAATAATAATAATAATAATAATAATAGTAATTAAAAGATAAAGCCAGAAAGTGAAATGTTGGTACGTAGAGTGACGAGAATGAGAGAGAGGGAGAGAGATTTTTATTTTATTTTTTTCTCTTTTTGTTTCTTTCTCAGATTTATGGAAATCGGATCGTAGATTTTTGTCGGAGCAAAAGGCAAAGTTGGACTACGCGACAAGAGCTACGCGTAGGTACCAATATCTTAAAGGCCGGCTAAATCCCTCTGTAAGAGGTAGAAAATTCTTCCTTACTTAGGGTATTTGTTTAAAGCAGTGTAAATGCTGTGCTTGAATTTTCTTAGAGTATTATGAGATGCCATAAATTTTAGTCCCCAAAATTTTTTCGGATTGAGTTTAGGAATTTTTAGAATTTGATCATTGACAGTCCGGGAAGAATTTTAATCGTTTTAGACGCTTTGGGTTGAAATTTCAGGATTTGTATTCGGACAGTCCGGACATAATTTTCAGAAATGTTTTTGGATCTTTTTAGACTTTATGGAAAGTCCCTTGAGTCTAGAAGCTAGCCATATGCCGATGAATAGTATTTGGGACCCACATATTTTCTGAAAATTTTAATTATAGCACCAAGTGTGCAAATTGTTTGTCAGGCCGACGTGTGTGATCTCACACATCGAATGTAGGGTAAGAGCGGAGGCGAGAACACAGGAGTCGTGCTCAATTATTGTGTGAAGAAGGCGTAGGTTCTAAACTCTATTTTTCAATACTAGTGTATTATTTATAAATCGTTTTACACTGGTATGTAATGGTTTTGATTTTAAACCATATTTGAAAAACAAGCAAGCAATGAGTTTTAGTAAGCAAGCAATGGTTTTGATTGTAAATCATATTTGAAAAGGGCAAGCAATGTGGATGAAAGCGCAAGCAACAAGCAATGGTTTGATTTTAAACCACATTTGAAAAATAAGCAAGCAATGAGTTTTAGTAAGCAAGCAATGGTTTTGAATTATCAAACCATATTTCAAGCAAGCAATGGTTTTGAATTATCAAACCATATTTCAAGCAAACAATGGTTTTGAATTGTTAAACCATGTTTCAAGCAAGCAAAGTATATTTTATAAAACAGGCCTATCGAAAATCCCTAGTTTTAAGCAAGCAAACCGGTTAGAGGTATTCAGTACGTGCACGGTGGTGTTAGGACATCATTTCATGCACGGGACGGTCGGCCCAAGCAGTTAAATTGGCGCATCGCATTTAAAGGAGACCGCGGGCACGGCATCGAGTATATGGTTGGCCAGCTAGATTATGACGACGCAGTAATTTCGGGCCGTCTTTCCACCATATTTACCAAAAAGGTGATGCGGGCCAAGGCCCTTCCACTCCAGGATGTGGACCCGTGTCCTTCCACCGCACTATGAAGCCCGTGCCTCCGTGTTTACTAGGGTATAGCAAGCAAGAAGGGCTTCCAATGGTTGATCTTGATTTATAAGCATTTTACACACAGTTTTAAAATCAACTACTGGTAAGCAAGCAAGCATTTTATGAAAGGTTTTTAGAAACTTTTAAAGAAAAGCGGTCAAGCTCAAAGTTCTTGACATTTATGAAAAGTTTTATAAACTTTAAAGCAAAGCAAGAAGGCGCTTTGAAAGTCAGAGAAACTTTTACAAAAGCAGTGCAAATAAGTAGTTTCAAAGTTTAGAACTTAGCAAAGCAAGAAAGAAGGTTATATGAAAAGTTTTAGAAACTTAAAGCAAAGCAGCAAGCAAGCATATCATGAAATGTTTTAGAAACTTTATAGCAAAGTAATATGTTTTCTGGAAAATGACTTGTAAAATATAGTTTTACAGTTTTGAGATATTTTCAGAAAAAAGCAAGCATTTTATAAAGCATACACTCACTGAGCTCGTTTAGCTCATTATTTTCCTGTTTTAAAAACTATTTTCCAAGTACAGGCACGCCGGACGTTGGAGCATTTTAGTATTCTCCTGACTTATAGTATAGTGATGTATTAAATAACTTATGTAAGGAAATACTTTGAATTTGTACAGTTGAGCATATGTATGTACATAGTTTTGTTTTGTGAAAATGTGATGAGCCTGAGGCTCTTTGGATGAGTGTGTTGGTTGCCATATTTTGAAAAGTGTAAATTGTATATACAAAGTTTTGATATGTCTCAGATGGTACCGTTATGTCGAAATTTTTATAAAATCACAAATTTAGAAAAGAAAATTTTTTATACGGGTTTTCAACAAGCAACACGGCTTCGCTTCACAGGATTCTCTAGTCGTTGAAAGTAACGGCTGGGGGTTTCTGTGAGGTGGCCGGCACACCTGCCGCTAGTAGGGGTGGGGGTGTGACACATGTCATAATTTTTTGTTTGAACATTTAGAGTCAAAGCTTTATGAATGTTTTGATCATTCATACAATCTAACTCTAGATTTGGGTAACAAGTAAAATACACTGGTCTAAAGGATGTATTTGTTTACATCAAACCTAAAAGTGAATCTTGAAATTAGTTGTGTCCAGGATCTCTTAGACAAATACAAATAGGTTTGTCTAAACCTAATCTTGTCAAAGATTTACCAACAACTCGGATTTCTCCTATATGAAGAATTTTATATTTTTCTCTTTGTATTTGTTCTAAATCTTTGAGGTCTAACAATTCAATAGTTTATGTTTTAGATCCTATTGAATGAGTATTTTCAGAAACTTTGATTATATAATCTTTTTTTAATTCCCAGTTTTCTACTTTGTAAAGTTCTTTGATATTTTGTTTGGGCATTTCCTAATTTTTGATCTATTGTTCCCAATTTTCTATTGAGTAGAAAGTTTGTTTTCATATTTTTTAGTATGTTCTTGTAAATTTTTGAGTTGTTCATCTAATTTAGACATACTATTACTAGAGCTTGTTCCTACAAATTTTGTGATCAAATTTGTCATCCTATCAAATCTCTTCTTGTTATGTTTCCAACAACTAGTGGGACCACCTGCCTAACCTCAGGCTTTATGGCTGACCAACGGATAACTAAGAGTTAACCAACGCTAATTGGTGGAATAATAACCAAATTTAATAGAATATTATGGAAAATTAGTCAAAATTTTTGCATAAACATGGCTTTGATACCAAAATTCCAAACTTTTCACTTAACTGTTGATCGCTTTATTGAAGAATCCGAAGAAGTTATCAAACATGGTTGCAAATGGCCGTGTGCTTGAGGGACAAAAAGCATCTACTTTTGATAAAAGATAGTCATCCAAAGAGCATGATCATCTTTATGAAAAGCATATATCAAACAGTGAAAACAAGATTCCTTGTCTTGCACTACGTTATATGACTCCAAAACACTAACTTGTAAAGCAGATTCTTTCGGATAGAAAGAACAAGATAAGGCCGTGTTGGCTCTTTCTTTACCTCAAAAGCAAGATAAGGTGTTGAGCTGCCACTTTTTTTGATTTCAGAGTTCTTCAAATCCGTCCAGATTTCAAACAATTTCAGATACCATGACTAATAAGGGTTTCAAACCCACCCAACTTTTCTATTTAAAGAGACTAAGTCTCTTGGTTGAGGCAGGAGAGGTTAGAGAGAGAATACTTTTTTAGTTGAGAGGTTTTCATTATGAAAGACTAAGCTTGTTGATTGTTCAAATTCTTGTATCAAATTCCAAGCTTGTATCTCCAAATCTTGTAATTTTTATTTTTCAAATAAAGTTTTAGTATTTTCAAATTTCAAATATCAGAGTTATATTTTGTTGTATTAATTTATTATTCATCCTATTCAATTTTGGCATCAAAGCCATGTTTGTGCAAAAATTTTGTCAAAATTTCCATAATATTCTATTAAATTTAGTTATTATTCCACTAATTAGCATTGGTGGAATATTATACAAAATTTAGAACAAATCAAACTCGATCTCCAAGAACATTTGCAAAATCTAGTCAAAAGAATGAAAGAACAAATAGATGCATTTATAAATAATATTGTAAAACCCAGGAAAAATCAAATTATTCTAGAAAAAAGGGTAAAAATGGTAAATTGCCGGAATTCAGGCTGTGTTTAAAAACCTAGAAATTTATAGATCTGTAATGTAGAAACTGACTTAATTGTTGATTCGCCTTGAAAAAAATCTACGTCACCTGCACGACTTCATCGAATTCGAGACAAAGAAGATTTTTCAATGCGCGATGGGTGTCTGAGGACTCCTAGGGATCTAGATTGCTTACGAAAAATCTTGAAATTGTGAAATGACCGATTCGGTACACAAAGAGGGTGGATCCGAATCAACAAAATTTATATCCTGTTCCTCCTACGCCAGAGTCAAGCTACTGCAAGATAATGGCCTGTAGTACCGAACACAGGATGGGTTTTCATCCCGCGAATGACTCAGATCACATGAAAAAGGCAGTTTTTAATTTGGATTGGATTTTTTTGCTTAAAACAAAGGTGAGTTGTTTGACTGATGATTAATTGTAAAACCGAAGTGAGGTGAGAAAAGGTAACTTTGAAGGTTTAGGTCATCATTTGACAAATACTGGGTTACAAGTGTCCTCGGTTTATCTCGTGATCATATGAAGCAACTGATTGTCCAAGCTAACCTGATCTTTGTTTAGCTAGAAAACCCCAACCCTAGAATCACCCTATTTGAGTTTAATACATAATATGTATCACAAATTTTTTAGTTTTGAAACCCTATATTCTAAACTTTCATTTCAAGTGGCTCAGAAGGCTTATCTAAAGAACCACAAAGATATCTAGCAATAAGTATGCACTGTGATCCTAAAGCATGGTAAGTATTGGGCCAAGGTAATGACATACATTAAAATGATATTCAACCTAGTTTGAGACAAGACGTGGGAGCCAGGGAATACATAAGACTAGGATGAATATACATGAGGACAACTCAAAGAATCACAAACTAAGCTAGCTACCTCTCTTCAGGTTAAGAGGCTTAGTTAAGCATCTCTTGAGTTGTCATCCTCAAGAGGGTTGTTTGGTAGCCTAGAAAATGAGAGAAAGAGAGAGAGAAGAGAGAAAAACAAACCTAAATGAAAGCCACAGAGAGATGATATGATCAACAGTGTCAGCCAAAAAGATTGTCAAGATTGCTATAGTTGTAACTGGGGGTTATAGAATAATCTACTGTGTGAAAATATAAGAGTTTCAACATTTCGTTAATGATATGTGATTACAAAGGTAATACACCAAACATAAGGTCATTACACTACAAAAGGATGACAAGGCAGGAAATTTCGCTTAGGAAATACACTGCTTAGGTATTTAAAATTTCACGGTACCTCTCGCTAGGTAGCGAAATTCGCACGTAGACAATGAATCGAGAATTTCGCAGGCACCGCACTACGATACGTAAATTTCGCTAGCTTAATAAATTTTTAAGAGATAACGAAAGGTGTACTCCTCGCTTAGAAACGTATAGCGTACCTTGAAGCCTAGCAATTTCTCAATTCTCAAGAGAGATTGCAATTTTTAATCCTGGCGAATTTTCAAGAACTCCTCAGCGAAATTTCCCCGGAATTGTTGCTCTTCAATGCATTGCCACATCGCTTCCCATTATATCCATTTTCATCACTTTGCCTTCATTTCTTCATTACGAATATTGGGTATGTTTGAAGGCCGAGTAAATGGTTCAATCTTTCACAGTTAAGCATTATCTGATGATGAACTTCAAGGCACAAAACCGGCAAAGAACCAAATAACCTTAACGGTAAGAAGGATACTAAGAAGACCTCGAACACTTCAATTGGTTTTATTGACACAGATTAGTGCAAAAGCACCTGAAACTCATTCCAAATAGTATTCAAAAAATAAAGACTTCGGGTAATTAATCAATGACTTGGGTTAAGTTCATGGGATATAAATTGAACTTGAACTTGAACTGAGACGGAATAAAGGACTTTGGGCCATAGCCGGACTGGAACGAGGGTGGACACGTGGCATGACGTGGGCCACATATCCAACTTAAGTTTAAGTTGGGACAAAAGGGGAATTAAGGAAAAAAAAAAAAAAAACCCATTTCCTGGTTTTGATCATGAGAGAGAGGAGAAGAGAGAAGAGGAGAGCCAAGCCTTCCTGTCTCAGGACTAAAAGACATATACAAAATTTACATTACGATTACCAAAGGACTATTGTCTAACCTCAAAGAATAATGCCATGAAACTTTATTCGCTATATTTCTTACAATTATAATGATTAAAAAATGGTTTCCTTTAAGACTGATAAATTTCTTCCGCTTGATCCATGATTCTGCAAGTACGTGTGCCGAACAAGTAATAAAGTGGATTTTAGTCCAGATGATCGATCCTCGTGAGATCTCAAGAATTTTCAACTCAACTACCTTAAACTACTCAAGCCTCTATACTATTCGACTATGATAGACAATTTGAATCGCCTTTGGAGTTTTCCAAAATAATGAAAATTAAGCAAGAATTGAATCTAATAACAAAATGAATCGAATAATTTAAATAATAAATAACAAATTTAGATTGAACAAGCTTATCCGCAAAGGCCTAACAAAATAAAGCTACCGTGAAACATCAATTCCTTCGCATTTCATCAGGACGAGCTACAAAATTCACAGATTAAAACTAAACAAGGAGAAGAAAATGCAAATTTCGGATCTCTCCAAACTCCATTTCTTTCATTATCTAACCTACTGGTTTCTTCAAGACAATGGGTTAGATAACTACTTTTAACCGGGGTCGCCTTGTTCCTCGTGTATTTTTCTTTTCATACTTCATACCATTAACTGATCAGAACCCGAGTCTTAACTTATACCATTGCACGATTTACACTATACTGGGTTTCTCTTCCTCAAAATAACAAACAATTATTCTTTCTTTGGATTAGATCCTTGCTAACACTGATTGACCACTATTCGACCGAGGTTAACTGGTGATGTTTAAACTGATAAATCGCTCAACTCATCTCTCGCTCCAAGTGAAAAGAGGATTTATCAATTTAATCACACAGAGCACATTAAATCACCAATAGCGTGTTCGTGACACCGGGCCCACGAATTGCTCATTACCTCGTGAACAGCCTTCCCAGGTCACCCGCAGGGCCTCCCTGGAAATTGCAGCTTGAGACAACTGCTTAAGGGGTAGGTGACAACACATTTGGGATCAATTCCACAAATAAACAAACCAGCAAGTATATTTATTGAACCGGTTCATCATCGGCATGAATAAAAGATGATTTCCGACGATAAAGTCATTTCAATGGGTGTTCGGTTTCTAACCATCGATTACACCATACATTGGTCAACATCAAGAAACCATCAGATTAGAAACTGGTAGTTCGAATCCAAAATTGTCTGAATTCAAACAACTGCATAGCACTCAAGAAATATAAATCGCATTCGCCTAAAACTTTAACAAATAACGCTCGTATCCAAATTTAAAACAAAATACTTTAACTAATCTAAAATAAAAAAACAAAGGAAAAGAAAGTGTGAAAATTAAAATGTATTGTGAGCCTTTAGCAACCTAGACTTCTCTGTTGCCAAGAGCTGCGCTCCTTCGTGAGCCTACATATTTACGTGGCTCAAGTCATCCAATTCATGCACCCTTTGACTCCCGCCAACCGCCCACTGGTTGTCGATGTCGCCACATCAATTCTTTGTCGCGACTTCGCCCCGCCAGAGCAGGTTCTTGTTTGGTCACAATACGTCATCAGGAATCGAAGGGGTCGACAGCTGCATTTTGAGCGCACCTTCTTTTTCGGGAACCGATGTCACGACAGCCTTACCGACGCCACGACCACCGTATTTGGATGTCACGCATACCAATGTCGTCATACCTTCTCGCCCCAGCCGGATGTCGCGACCTCTTTATGATGTCGCGACCTCAAGTCTTTGCAATTGATGTCACCACAAACTGTGCGTTGTCGCGACCTTCTTTTTACAACCGCTGTCGCTGATCACCGAGCGATGTCGCTACTTCCTTCAGGTAGTTATTGATGCCGCGATACCATTCGTCAGCGACCTTCTTTTTAGTGCAACTGATGTCGCGACTGTTTGAATGATGTCGCGACCTTCTTTCTTTAGATGATGATGTCGCGACCTTAGTTTCCTTGTGTCGATGTCGCGATCGCTCTCGATTCAAGGTTGATGTCGCTGATCGCATCCAGATGCTCACTTAAATTTCTTTAGTCAATCGTTTATCTTCAGAGTGTCCTCGTGTCGCGACCATTGTCCACTGTACTGGGTTTAATTTCCTCGTCATGACTTCCGAATGATGTCGTGACATCATGTCTTCTTCTTCATCAATTTGGTTGCTTGACTTGAGTTTCTTTCACGCCCAAATTCGCTTTATCTTTAATTACGCTTCATTTGGCGACTAAGCTTTGCAGTTACAACCTTAATATGTATTTCGACATAAAGGCTCTACCTACATCGATCCTTTGATCCTTTTTCGCCTCTCAGCCGCACTCTTTCTTCACCGCCACCAATATCGCTCACCCACATTCTCGCCCCTTTACTCGCAATTTCTCGGCCGCTTTGAATTCCTCACGTGATGTCACTTATGAAGTATTCCATTCCTGCACATAAATCAGCCTTTTAAGAATAAAATAAATAAGAAAAAATGGACTGAAAATGTGATGACTTTAAGCTCATCACCTTCCAAGATCCACTGAGTTCCCCAGAAATGGTTTTCGTCGAGCTGGCAACAAAGTTCATCGCATCGATTTCCAGAGGTATCGCGCAGCCTGAAAATAAAGGATTTCTACTTAAGATCCAAGAGGGAGATTTCGAAATCAAATTTTTCTGCTTAGAGGGCTTCCCACGCAGTGTATCACGCGCCTAGAGGTAAGCAATTCTTCCTACCTTGGCTTACTTTCCATTTTTGGGCCGAGAAAATAGGGTTTTTCGGTTAAGGGCCTATTTGGCGAAGAAAAACTGGATTTTTAGGTTCTGCACAGTATTTCTTCGCCTAGGCAAAGGTGAAAATCTTCACACGAAAGATTGATGCTAAGCATAAGAATAGGGAAGGTCCGCTAGCGTAGCAAATGGCTTCAAAGTAACCCGAGGACGCGCCAAAGACGACTTTCTCAAGCCCGCTTAGTACATGTTTGCTCAGCTTAGGTGAACTACTTCGCCTAGGTGGAGGTAGGTTACGCCTAGACGAGCCTAAGAATGAAATTCGCTTGCTGCGGCCAGGTCGGGCTCCATTTGGGGCCCCGGTTGCGGATCGTCAGTTGGCTCGTGACCCTGCCAGGATGTTCTGTGGGCTTTGCTTTGGAGGTCTTAGAGACTTGCTTTGGAAGTGTCATCACTGACTAAGAGTGATATGTTGGATGTCAATATGTGTGCTCCAATGTATTGATGTGTGATGAATTGTTATAGTAAATAGTCATTACATGGCTCGCTTGCAGGTATACTGGCTGTCATATCTATGGTATAGTCTTAGTATTTTAAATCAACAAAATTTATAATATAATTATACTGTCCAGAATACGTTACTATAGTAGATAGAGGCTCTAGCATTGTCCACATGTGATGGGTTTTCAGAGAATGACTAATACTGAGGTTTTATACCGCATTATTATAGTTTGATATCGGGTTTGAACAAAAGTGATTTTTATGGTGAAAACTAAAAGTAAAATGAGTTAAAATGTAAAATAGAAATCCTTGAAGTGTTAGGTCACTGGGCTTAGGTTGTGATGCCCCAAATCCCGGGGGTCCGTTGAAAACCCTTCAACCCACGGAAGATTCGTGGATGTCGGGTAACCCAACACCACACCATTGAGTCCCCTTTCTTAGGGACCCAAAGATTGGCCCAAAATCGCAGAGTCTCCTCACTAGGAGCCTCACCCAAATACAACCACCTATGCAATTACACTCCGCAACTTGTCCTAATATATACAATGACCACACGTCCATGATATTTGTGTAAAACGCCACAAAGGGCCCATTTATCCATACTCAAACATATAAGCACATGACTATAAAACTCATAGTCCATATGATTTTAAATTTATTAATTAATTTTATATAAAACATATATTAAAATTAAGAATTCTAATACATATTTTACAAATATAAATCAAAGCCAATCCGACTTCTTCTCATTATCGTCTCTAGTGAGCGCTATCTCCCGCACATCCCCCGTGACTGGAAGGTGGTCCATGATCGGGTGAGCAATGCCTAGTAGAGTAAAATCCTAAAAGAGCTACTTCCCACCTAAGTCCACATGCAATGGTCATGCCACATGCACATACCAATCACGATTATGTCAATCCTATAATGGAATCTACAGGACATGAATGAGATGCTACTCCTCATGATCCCTGTACCAAGTCCTTACCGACTTCTCTCAACATGCACTATGCCATGTATGAAAAACTGTTTTCAAAAAAAAATTTTGTTTTGAAAACTTTATCGACAATCTCCGATATCAAAATTCTATCGACAACCCTCCGTTATAATTTATCGACATACCCGGCTAAAATTTGTGGACAACCTCCGATATAATTCTATTGACATACCCTATAAAAGTCCGCTTTGCTCAAAAGCCATGTTAGCAACCCGATCATTCAAAGCACCTTAGACTTTGTCCCTAGACCGAAACCAACATCATTCAAAAACAATACTGATTTTCCCATGCACTTACAATCCCATTTCATGTGATGTACTTGCGATAAAATGCAATGCAATATGCTAATGCCTATCACCATGCTACATATATATGAGTGCTATATAATGCCTACCATGCATTTCTCAAATCCATGCATCAATCGAAAGTTATATCAATGAACACATAAATTCCAATTAATTCACACGATTCATGCCAATATATCAATACATGGCTACATTTGGTAACCTATAGTCATTACCAATTTGAGTAACTACATAATTTAACTCTCTAGGTTTAATCAGACTTATCAAGTCAACAAGTAGCCTATAATAAGCCATGCAATGGCCTCAATCATACACAAACTCATGCATTTCCCCAATGCTCATGGATAATTATATCAACATGCGTATAATCACCAACCAACATGCATCTAATCACCACCCAACATACACCAATTTTAATGTATTAGACCACACGCGTCATCACAACTAAGCCATTTGCACACTTGGTGCTCCAATTAAAAATTTAGAAAATATGTGGGCAGCAAATGCCATTAATAGGTATATGGCCAGATTCTAGACTCAAGGAGATTGCTTAGAGTCCAAGAACACATGAATCGGAGTTCGAACGAAAAAGTTATGGCCATCCAAAGTTGGAGGCCTCAAATGAATAGTGACTTACGCGTAGAACCAGCAGGAGCCTACAGTTTTTTGTCATTTTCGGACATAATATGAGTTCAAATTGCATTAATTTTATATGGATGGATTCTAGACTCAAAGGGATTTTTGTAGAGTCTAAGAACACACGATTCGAAGTTCGGACGAGAAAGTTATGACCGTCCAAAGTCGAGGTCCTCCTATATGAACAATAACCTCAGAAAATGTGTTTTCCTAGTTCTCTAAATGCCATCCAAACTGCCCTTAAAGCTCAACCAAGACCAAAACGACTCCTAGATGGAAAATAAGTCCAGCAGGAAGGTTCCCCACTTTTAGCAAGACAAACCTTTCAAGATCGGGAAGCTTGAAACCCATGGCCTTCCCGAATCTTTCCGCCAATCTTTGGATTTAAAATTTTGATTTTGATAAAATTACGCCATGTTCTCGATTTAGTACTTCTGACTTAAGTCTGCCCGACGAGATCCGGGAATTACTCGATATCCATAGATCGGGAGAGAAGCCTAGTGAAAAAAATGTAAAGGGAAGATTTATTTTTTTTTTCTTCCTTTTATACTTTAGACACGTACCCACGTTGTTACAAGTCACTCGGGATCGCTTCGGGTCCGTTTCTGTCCCGGCCAATTTATTTAACTCGGTTCCAAGTTCCAATTATCTAATGTACTTTTAACATTTTCACTTGAGATTTTGTTTCCCTTTTTTGGGGTCAACTCGACACCCGATGCCACAAAACGGAAAATTTTGACCGCCCTAATCTACAACAAAATTGCCTGCTACAGATTCTCATGAGAAAATTCAACTAAGAAGTCCGTTCATCTGAGATCTATAAAATTTCTAGATTTTTAGTTTGTACTATTCCGACAAAATCACAATTTTGCCCTTTTTTTTTTTTTCGGGCTTTCACATTCTTCCCTCCGTAAAAGAATTTCGTCTCGAAATTCTACACACAAATTACACCACTCACATGCATATGCAACGTACACAACGTCATGCATGTAAAATAGTCATTTAATTACTAAACGACTAAACTACGACCTTCATCCCCTCAATAAGAAGGATAGTGGCCCTGATCGTGTCCTCGCGGCCTCCACGCTGCCTCTCTCCACTACACTCATGTGTGGTTGCTATAATACTTTCACTAGCCTCATGGTCTTATCTCGCAAAACCTGTTCCTGACTATCCATGATGCACTAAATTTCCTCAAGGCCCATCCGCACAATCCATAATCTCCCCAAATTAATTACATTGTTTGATCCTGGTTATACTCAGAAAGCATGAGTGTGAAGTGGGAACACCCATGAACACCGGTTAATGCCAGCGTAAAGCCAATCGACACGCCACGCTCCCACCCTCTCGAAAAGATCTCTCGAAGCGTCCAACGAATCTCAAGAACAACTCTTTCGCTATCGAACTGACCACCTCTCTAGAGAGCACACCTTCAAGAAGACACGGATCACCAACTCTCAACTCTAGGGCTCACGTCGTCGTCACCGTGAGCCTTCTTCCCGCCTAAGCCAGAGAAGACGTTATGTTGGTAATTCAAACCCACCCCCTCGAAGGTGTCTTGACCGATCCCACTCGGGCACGAAAGCCCCTCCCCCCGGTCCAAAGAATCGATGATCGGCATGGCCTCCCCATACAACGCCCCATATAAGCTATACGTATACTCACTCATAATCATTGCGAGTGAATCTCACCTTATGTAAGCGCCTCTCCAGCTACCTTTATGATCCAAGACTATTCGCAAACATGCCCTCTAAAATCTTTATGGTCCTTCCCACCTCACCATCTATCGCAAATGAAATGTCGTAGACTCATTCACATCGCATCCCCACGGCCTTCTTGTGGTTTCCGTGTGCCATGAATCTGACTCTATCCAAATACCATGCATTCAATATCCCATGGCCTGAATAATCTCTGAGGATACAAACCCGCACAATTCCTCCGCAGAAGGTAACTTCATGGTTAGAAAATACCGACTCGTGAGTCGTCCACTCACACCCATACCCACTGTGCCTCCGCAATCAGGAAAGAGTCACAAAACCACTGGTGATGATGCCCACCACTCGCTACCTCCAAAGCCTGAGCACCCTTGCTCTACCGGTGCTTAGTTTTTACTTGCTGACACGTGAGACACCGATAAACAAAATCCCTAACGTGTTGCTTCTTTCTACCCAAGACACTGCAACGAAGATCACAGACTTCGTACACCGATGCACAACAAATCAAGAGTGAATGAACTCCGTGAGGACTCCTTCTTAGATCAACAATAGGGGAACCACGACCATTCTCTATAACGAAGACTACCATCCTGTAGACACCCACTCCTTCGTCACCTAGCACCCAATCACTTCTAGCCTCCGATGGACACAATCTCTAATGCCCCGCCCTGGGACTCAATCACTTTGCTCATTGGGTGGATGGTTCTAACACCACTCCCCAACGCCCAAATGAAGCCTGATCAACAGATCGCACTTAAACTCCACTCCTACGTCCCAGCATCCGTCACTCTTTAGAAGTTACACTAACAAGACTTCACTTTCACTAAGTCTATCGTCATTACACTTATTCCTACAGATGTATGTATGAAGTCATAATCCTCAAGATACTACATCCATCTCGCGTTGTCTTATGTCGAGGTTCCGCCGCGTAAAATATACTCAAATCTCAACCAAATACCTCAAACCACTCACCATATACAAATAGTGGCAAAACTTGGAGGCAAAGATCATGGTCGCCAACCCAGATCATGCAGGGTAATTTTGCTCGCTGATTTTTAGTTGTTTGAAACATAAGCTACAACCCTCTCCCTGACTGTGATCACCGTGCATACAATGTACCTGGTCCCTATTCCTAACTATCAAATAGAGTCAGTGTTCTCCTTTTTCACCCCCGAATGCCTTCTCATAACGGTCATTCCACTCACTCACCCCTTCCTAATAAAATGTAATCGAGCGCCCAAGGTGAAGTGCTCTGGGCCTAATAAAACCTGAAAGTTCTCAAGTAACTCAACCGGTGCCATCCTATGAAGAAGTCATAAAAACGAAACACGCATCAAGGTGTAACCTTTCAATGGATAAAGTCCACATCCAGGACTTGAGGTAATCCTGGTAGCTCATCTAGAAAGACATCCTCATACTCGCAAACCACCCGAGGTAAACTCAAATCTCGTCTCCTCTAATCTTGTAGGGTAAGGCTTGCTAGCCAACTCATCAGCTGTCCACTCCATCTGGAGTTGTGCACGGTTTGAGGTAAAGAATCATGCTTCTCTCTCTGAAACATAATACAATAACATCCTGTGTGTAGGCGGTAACCCACCTATGATCATAATCAATTACGACTCTATGGGTCATCAACTAGTCCATCCTAAGGATGACATCGAACTCCGATATGTCCATGACCCTTAGTTCCATGGTGAGTAGAATTCATGAGATCTCTGACTCACAATCCCTATATATCTTATCGACACTTACCCTAGTTCCTAAGGGAGAATTCACATACAACGACTTTTCCAAGGTTTCAACCTCTGAGCCCAAACTTTTCTCACATTATGCAGCAATAAACATGAATACGATGCACCCAAATTTAAACAATGGGCCTTATCAAGAAGTGTGGAGAGCCTAAACTGACTCCCTGATATCATAATTAATCGCAGTTAATGTGCCCCACAGACCACGCTGTAGACACGCCCCCAGTCCCGGGCACCACCCTAGTGCCCTACCCAACTCACCATACCCCCTGCCTCTCTCGGTCTATCCAGCCGAAGGCGCCTGTGCAAGACCCCTCCGAGACCGGGACATCGGTCCCTCCGGGCCCACATTAGGGTGAGAAGGAACAAACTGTGTCCGCGCTTGTCCCACTAATGATTGGGACTGCGTTGTCCCATAATTCCGGGATCCCTACCTCTATGGACAATCCTGTCTCATGTGCCCAGGTTGATGGCAATGGTAGCATGCCATCTGCCCCATCTGGCTAGAAGCCTCGACATGACCTTGGCCATGTTAGCAATGGCCCCATCCCTAAATCCATATAAAGTAGAAGTCTTATGCTTCTTCCTAGAGCTAGAAAAAGATTGATTCTCCTTCCTCCTAGCACTAGCACCCCGTATCCTTTTTGACTAGTCAGAAACAATGACCCGCCATTATCAGGTCTCCTCCTCCCTTGAGGGCTGGAAGATCATATACCTCGAACCTTTGAAGGTTACTTGACCCCCCTTGGTTCCCAATTACACCAACTTGTGGATGGTGGCAGCAACCACACATGCTTGCATAAGGGTAGTAGGCGCAACAACAACAGCCTCTATGGAGGTTTGTTAGTCCAAAGCCGGTGGTCGTGGGTTATTACTCCGCCCACCATCCCGGCGTCCTTTTCCTTTACTAGCCATCTGCACGTGTCAAATAGAAAAAGAGTTCTCAAATTTCTATCTCAGTCTAACTAGTAGTGCACATGCCAACCACTAATAGACTTTAACATCATGAACTACACCGTTCGTCCCTTTTTCCTTAGTAGTGCATAATGCCAAAAACACTACTACACGCTTCCTTAAACCGTCAATGCTCATTTTGCTTTCTCCGAACCCCTAAGGTTATGCTTTCTAACCCTAGTGTTCCATATACACCGCCATATATATTATTCAGGCAAATCACCACACATAATACACAACATGTTAAGAAACAAACACACTGACACAACAAATACATGGTCTGTAATTCCAAGGTATTCGTGATACCTAAATTATGTTTTCAATAAGCCGTGTTTATTTTAGGAATTACTTATGGATGCCCATTCAAGCTCCCTAGGTAATCATTTCACCTGGCCTAATACCAAGTCATACACCCCAAAACCAGGTCCGTTGACAACCTCATTGGTCAACCCACTAAGATTCTGGGAAGGTGGGATGCCTGCAACCCAAAGACTACATCATCGAGTCCCCTTTCTGACCTACTTAGGATTTAAACAAAACCCGCAGTCTCTTTGAACGGAGCTTTACCCAAAATACAACCTGTGCAATTACATGGCAACCTGTCCCAATATTATACAACGACCACACCGGGTCCACATACAAGTAAAAATGGCCACATATGGCCCATTTATCCATACTCAAACATATAAGCACATGACTATAGGACCATAGCCCATAAGAGTTTAAATTTACACCACTCTTACACAAAACAAATATCAAAATTAAGAATTCTAATACATGTTTTACAAAATATAAATCAAAGCCATAGTCCGGCTTCTTCTCATTATCGGCCTCTAGTGAGCGCCATCTCCCTGCACATCCCTTTGTACTCGAAAGTGGGTCCTAATGACTGGTGAGCAAATGCCCAATAGAGTGAACTTAAAAGGGCTACTCCCCACATAAGTGCACATGCAATGGCCATGCCACAAGCACATTCCAATCACGATTATGTCAATCCTAGAATGGAATCTACATGACATGAATGAGATGCTACTCATCATGATCCCTGTACCAAGTCCTCACCAACTTCTCTTGACATGCAATATGCCATGTATGAAAAACTGTTTTCAAAACAAAAGATTTTTGTATTTGAAAACTCATTGGACAATCTCCAATATCAAAATTTATTAGACAACTCTCCGATATAATTTATTGGACATACTCCGATAAAATATGGAGGATAACCCTCCGATATAATTTACTGGCCATACTCCGATAAAACCGCTTTGCTCAAAAGCCATGTTAGGCAACCTCCGATCATTCATGCGACCTTTTAGGACTTTGTCCCTAGACCGAAACCAACATCAACACCAAAAACAATGCTGATTTTCCTATGCACTCACACCAATGTGATGTACTTGAGCATAAATGCAATGCAATATGCCATTGCCTATCACCATGCTACATATATATGAGTGCTATATGTACATGCCTACTCATGCATTTCAATCCGTCCATCAATTGGAAAGTTATATCAATGAACAAATAAATTCCAATTAATTCACACGTTTCATGCCAACATATCAATACATGCATACATTGACATCATAAGTCATTCCCACTCGAGCAACGACATAATTTAACCTTTAGGCCTAATTGTGACATATCAAGTCCACAAGTAGCCTACAACAAGCCATGCAATGGCCTCAATAATACACAAACTCATGCATTTCCCCAAGACTTATGGATAATTATATCAACATACATATAATCACCAACCAACATACACCAATTTCAATGTATTAGACCACACGCATCATCACAACCAAGCAATTTGAACACTTGGTGCTCCAATTAAATTTTCAGAAAATATGTGGGAACTAAATGCCATTCACAGGTATATGGCCAGATTCTAGACTCAAGGTGCTTTCAATAGAATCCAAGAACACATGAATCGGAGTTCGGACTAGAAAGTTATGGCCATCCAAAGTTAGAGGCTTCATATGAACAGTGACTTACGTGCATAACCAATAGGGGCCTACTATTTTTTGTCATTTTCGGACATAATATGAATTCAAATTGCATTAAGTTATATAAGGATGGATTCTAGACTCAAAGGGCTTTCCGTAGAGTCCAAGAACACATGAATTAGAGTTCGGACAAGAATGTTATGGCCGTCCAAAATTAGGGGCCTTGTATGAACGGTAACCCATAAAAATGTGTTTTTCTGGTTCTGCAAACATCATCCAAACAGCCCCTAAGGCTCAACCAATACCAAAACGAATCCTAGATGAAAGTAGGAAGGTTCCCTACCTCTTGGAGCGAAGACAAAACCTTCTGAAGACCCGAAAGCTCGAAACCCATGGCCTCTTGAACTTTCCGCTCGAATCTTTGACAAAAATTATTGATTTCGATGTCCACGTTGCTCTCTACGAGTACTTCGACTTTAAGTCTTGGCCCAATGAGATTCGACCACTTGATCTCCGTAGATCGTAGAGAGAAACTATAGCTTCTCTCTTCTCCCTCTCTCATTTCTACTGTAGCAAGAAAAAATGAAGTGGAAGATTTTTTTTTTTCTTCCTTTTATACTTTAGACATGTGGCCCACATTGCGCTATGTGTCACTCGACTGTTCTGGGTCCGTTTCTTCCATGACACAATTTATTTCATCTTGATTCAAGTTCCAATTATCTTAAATGTACATTCTTTAAATATTTGTAATTTTTGAGATTTTTTTAAAAATCCCATTTTTGTGGTCCACCAGACATCCGACGCCTCGAAAATCGTGAAAAATTCGACTGTCTCAGAATTCAACGAAATTCTCCTAGGCTATTAGATTTCGCAAGACAAATTCACCTGTGAAGTCCGTTTTGTCATTCGAGATCTAGAAAATTTCCATATTTGTAGTCTATACTATTTAAGCAAAATTACCGTTTTGTCCTTTTTTTTCCAAGGTTTCACATAGGTTCCTAGGACAAATTCTTGGGTCTTTTCCTCACATTGGGGAGGATGACCTATATTCATCCCCTAAACCGGTTCTTCATTTAGCTATAAAAGCTTACCCAAAATAACTATCCTTTGCAAATGGTATTCACTAAGCATTATTGGTCTCAAACAGTAAAAACATGTCTCCGTGACTCACCTTCTACTAGCTCATAAATGATAACTAATGAACGTCACTGGATCTAGCATTAACCCTCCAATGAGCCCTAAAATCTTACCAAGTACTTGCCACTCAAGGTGACTCGAAGGGATTTAAACCTAGAGTTTAAGGGAAACACATAAATGTCAGTGAATACCTGTGTTGAAAACATGAGAACCCTTCATTTGCCTAAGGTTCCTTTGCCTCGTGCCCTTTACTTCAAGGAAGGAGGGGGTTTAGCCACTCATCCTTTGAGTTTTCATCCTCAGAGGGTGTTTGGCTAGTGAGAAAATGAGAGAAAATGAAAGAAATTGACAAAAACGGGAGCTTCCATCCCAAGCTTCCCAAAAACCAAAAATTGAATAATGAAAAAAAGCTACGTACAAAGTCTTGTCTGTGGGCTTTTCAATCCATACTACCAATACAAATTACCAAACTAAACAAAGCTGAATACTATTACATAGGGACAAAATGGGGAGAAACCAAAAAGGAGGTCAAAAAGTCAAAAGGATGGCAGCAGAATTTCACATTGTGAAATTTTTCACCCTGCGAAATTGTTCTCTGTTTTCTGCTTCCGTGGTTCTGCCTTCTGGTTCTGCAGCTCTGAGTTCCAATTGATTTCTTCACGCTCGAGCTATATCCTTATCTTCAATATATATAGCCTATGAAAACTACAAAAATTTCCATAAAATTTTATCAAAGGCATTGTTATGTCCTTAACGTGCCAATTGGGTCAATTTGGTTGATTACTATGAAAAAAGTGCTCAAAAATCGCAATGTTAAGAGTATGGAATAACACTATTTGGGTAGTAATCACTTGATCATAGAATGGCATGTTGAATGTAAATGTTGATATATGCTTGCATGATATATTGACATGAATGTGATGATGTATGGAAATTATATGCATATAGATATAATTATCCATGATGCATTAGTGATATGCATATGTAGAATTGTCTAGGTAGCATTCATTGTGCATGTGACATGATATGCATCTTGCATTGCATATGCATGGGGACATCGCATTAAATGAGTGTGAGTGCATTGTTAGTAAATCGACACTACGTTTGGTGTTTGATTAGGTGGACTCGGTTAAATGGGACAACGTCCAACATAATCACACGATTTATTGAAATGTTAAAGAAAATATAAATGGGTATCAGCAAATTCAGATAACTTCCCTCTGGGTGAAAGACTTCACAATCTATAGTCGACATAAATTCCTGCCAAGTGAAAGGCCGAAAGTGTATGGGTCATGAGCCTACTGCGACACCAAAAATCTGCTACCCACAAAAAGGCGCATGATTTTGAATATAAAATGATCATTATGATGTATCATCCAAAAATCTTTTGGTTTATAAACAAATGAAATTTGTTTTGAAAAATGATCATTGGATGTCATTTTAATTATGAAGCTACATACGGGCTTAGTATCAGAGTGAGCTCTGGAGGACTCTAGCACATGGTACATGGTGAGTCGCATCTCATTCATGGCATGGCATGTAGGATTCCATATAGAATTGCCATGTTCTTATTGGAATGTGATTATGAAATGTTGAGTGAACATTGCATGTGGACTTAGGTGGGGAGTAGCCCTTGTAGGAGGTATTCCTTACTGGGCATTTCTCATCCCTTCGTGGGACCCCCTTTCGGGTACAAGGTCGACATCGGTGAAAGGTGCTTTGACGAGGCCGTGTTTGTGAAGAAGGTCGACATGTGGCCTTGATAAAATTTTTGTAAAAAGTGTTTTTATATAAAAGAATTGTAATTAAATTCTTTTTTACTATTATCTAAATAGTAGGGTATATAATTATGGTAAGAGGACCGTGATCGAACTCTTACGGATTGTAATTAAGTGCATTATTATCATATTTCAATTTAAATATGAATGAATGGGTCCCGGTGAAAGAACGTATCGAGGTGGTGCCGAGTAACTCGGTGTCCATAAGTAAATGGTACCAGTACGATACCAAGACTTAGGTGCACGATGTCCTAAGGTAGAACTTTTGTAGGTTGAATGCTAGTTAACGGTACCCCCGGAAATTGAGGCGTCACAGCTTAGTATCAAAGCATAGATATACAGTGACCTAGGGCTTGATGGATATGGGTCTAGGTCTTTAGATTCATTGAGTTCTAGTGTCACATTTTGTACATCAGAACATAGGTATGTGATTACCTAGGGATGATTGGGCATGGGTTTAGACCATTGCATTCATTGTGTGCATTTCATGTTTATGCCGAATTGTGTTCATGATTTGGTGTTGTATGTTGTGTGATTTATATGCATGGTAAAATGTATATAGGGAAAAAGGAACACTAGGGTTAGGAAACATAACCTTAGGGGTTTGGGCAAGAACGAACGAGATAGTTCGAGATGTCAAGGTCTGTTAATAGTTGGCACATGCACTACTAGTGTCAAGGGGATGGAAAGTCGAGGAAGAGGACGCAAAGGCGGTGGATGGGCAACAACCAACCACCATCGGCCTTTCATCAACAAGCCTTCATGGAGGCTATTATGCTTAAGGATCGCTACCATTGCAGTGTTACTAGGGCTACCACCATTGCAATGCTTGGGTGCAAATGTGGGCCAAGGAGGACCGAGTAACCTCCAGAGGTTTAAGGCACATCATCCTCAAACCTTCAATGGAGTAGTGGAACCGATGGAAGCCAATCATTGGTTTCGGCAAGTTGGCAAGACTTTGGAGGCTATGGAGATCACCTACGATGCCACGAAAATAAGGCTAGCTGCATTCCAACTAGAGGGTGAATCCCAAGTGTGGTGGGATTGGATCAAAGCCTCGAGGAACTTAGAGGAAATGACATGGGAAGAATTCCATGAGCTCTTCATGGGAAAATATTTCCCAGCATCTTCACGACATGCAAAAGCTAGGGAATTCCTAGAGTTGAAACAAGGAATGATGACGGTGCTTGAATACGTGGCTAAGTTCATCGAAAGAAGTACATTTACCTGATGATTACGTGGGCTACCGAACATGGCCAAGTGTAGGAAATTTGAGGATGGTTTGAAATTATCCATCCGGGGTAAAATTGTAGGACTTCTCCTACAAGATATGGACTCGATGGTCAGGACATATATGGCCATAGAGAGGGAAGTGGATGACGCACGGAGCATCCGGATAGTGTTGAAAGGAAGGAGAGTCAACCCTTTTCCTCTAGCGCAGGAAAGAAGTAGAGAACTTATGCTCCATAAGGGTTTCAAAGATGTATTAAGGCTACCAGTAATAAGGCTAGGATCACCATCCCAAGATGGAGACACTCTCAGTGGCTCCTAGGCAAATAGTATGTAGAGGTGTTTCCAAAGGCCACCAGCCCGGACACTTGAGGATGGGATCGCCTCAGAGGCGTGTGGATCCCAGCCATGGGACACCAAAGTCTCACTACCACGTGGGACATGCACAAAATGTAGTTTGTTTCTTCCTCGCCTCAAAGATGGGCCAAAGGGAACTCGGTATCACCCCAGGTGCTACACAAGCACCTACTATTTCTCAAACGAGCCACATGGGCTAAGGCATGGGTCGAGGTCGAGGACCGTAAAACCCGGGACAAATTTAAGTTTTCTGGAAAATGGCAAAAAGAATCAAATTGCTATAATGGTTTAGGGAAGCTTGAAAAAATTCCCTAGATCTCGGATGACGAAACAGATTTCATCGTTGGATTTCTCTCGCAAAATCTAGTTACCGAGAAAGATTTCGTCGAATTTCCACACAGTCAAATTTTCATGATTTCTTTGGGTGGATGGTTATTCAGTGACCCCAAAGATTAGATTTTCATGAGAATTTAAAATAAATTCAACTTGAACTGGGATGAAAATAAATTTTTTTGGGTTAGGAACAGATCCGAGCGAGGATTGTGTGACACATGGCGCCATGAGGGCCACACACTTAACATTAGTTAAGTTAAAAAGAAAACAAAAAGAAAAGAAAGGGAAAAAAGAGAGAAAAATGGAGAGAATGAGGGGAGAGGAGAGAGAGAGAGGGAAAAGGGGCTCTACCTTCTCTCTACGAACTATGGAGATCGGGTAGTCATCTTTCGACGGGCCAAGGTTTAAAGTCCTAGTACACGGCGAGGGCTACGCAAGGATATCGGAAACTCCATGTTTTGACAAGGTTCTCGCAAGGTGGAGGTTCTGTGAGTCAAAGTTTCAGTAATCGAAGTGTCCGGCGAGACTCGGGCATTGCTCACGCCCAAGAGGTAGGATTCTTCCTACTTTGGTTTATTTTCCATTCTGTGGCGCTTCGTCAGAAGCCTTAATGCCCTGCCGGCCGTTTCGGGCAAATTAATATTATAGAAATAGTGCCTGGTTGAATTCTATATGATGTCTTTAAGGAAATTATATCCCTATCTAAGGACTTGATGTTAGGCTTTTGAATCACCAAAATTGGACCACTACAACTCAAGTTATGGTCATTTTTTGAGACTGCCCCAAGCTGCCCAGTTTTGACCAAACCTATTGTCCAGATTTTTGGGACTGATTTTCGATTGGGACGATGTGATAATTTGGACTAGAATCCTTCAAGGAACTTGTAGTTCTATTTGAGAACTTGATGTTAGGATTTTTAATACCCAAATTAGACCTCTATAACTCAAGTTATTGTCCATTTTCCGGGACTTCTACAGCTTAGGTTGTTTAATGAATTGTGTCCAGATTTTTTCCACAATTGGTATATGATTGTAGTATATCATTGCTTGAATTGAGTGAAATACTTGGTTGAAATTGTGTGGAAGTCAAATTGTGTGTTCTAATGGTTTGACTTGTGATGTGCTTGTATGAATAAGGTCATTACATGACTTATTGTAGGCTAGTTGTGGACATGTCTTGTCCTAATTCGGCCTAGAGGTTGATGGATGTCGCTACTCGAGTAGTAGTGACTTGTGATGTCAATGTATGCGTGTATTGACATGATGGCATGAATTGTATGATATATTTGGAAATTGTATGTTTTTTTAATATAAATGTTCAAATGAAGCATGAGTAATTATGCATGAATAGGCATGCACATATAGCACTCATTTTATATGTAGCATGGTATGAATAGGCAATGACATAATTGCATTGCATATGCACGACAACATCACATGACATGGATGTGAGTGCATGGTAGAGATCGACATCGTGTTTGGTGTTCGTTGGTATGTCATGGGTACATGGTTGATCGACACTATGTTTAGTGTTCGATGGTAGGCTCGGTAATATGGGACAACGTCCAAATTGAGTCACACAGTTTTGGAAATGAAAAATATGTGAGTCAGCATAGAAAGTCAGTAGATCCTCCCCCTGCAGAAAGTCCCAGATTAAGGTTGTGACATGATCACCAATGCAGAAAAACTTCACAAAAATGCTGAAGCAGGCATCCTACGGTAAACCGTGGAAATTGTGAGTCTACAAATGCATAAACACACGGAACTTGGGAAATGCAAGTTGATATAAGGAACCGTCCATTGGATTTTGATTTATAAAACAAAAAGATTTTGTTTTGAAAAAATGGCCAATGACTAACATAGTGATTCGGGCTGGTTTTCACACTCTGCAGATATGCATGTGTGAGGGAGTCAGTGAGGACTCGGGAAATGGGATAGGCCGAGTCACATTCTCATCCATGACATGTAGACATTTGAGTATGAACATGCATGTTTTTACTTGAATGTGTGTTGTGCCATTGCATGTGCACTTAGGTGGGGAGCAGCCCTTGTAGGAATATTTCTCTGCTATGCATTGCTCACCCTATCTTGGAACCCCCTTTCAGGTACAGTGAGTGTGCAGGGAGACGATGCTCACTTGAGGCTGTGATCAAGAAGTAGGCCAACATGTGGCCTTCAGAAACTTTTGTAAGGAAAAGAGTTAGGTATAAAAGAATTTTGATTTAATTATTTTGGATTATTGTATAAATAGTTGGGTATGTAATTTTGGTAAGAGGGTCGTTATTGGACTCTTACGGACTGTAATTAAGTGTCTTATTTTCATATTTTATATTTAAATATGAATGAATGGGTCCTGGTGAAAGGACGTATCGAAATGGTGCCGAGTAACTCGGTGTGCACGAGTAACTGGTACCGGTCCGATACCAAGACTTAGGTGCATGAGGACCTAAGGTAGAAATTCCCTAGGTTGACGGTTAGTCACGGGACCCCCGAAAAATGGGGCGTCACAGCTTGGTATCAAAACTTAGGTAAACAATTACCTAGGGAGCTCGAATGTGGGTATCCACAAGTATGGTCCTGATACTAGCTCGTCTCAGCTAGGTATCAAGAGTCTAAGTACACGAGTACTGAGGGCTGATGGGCATGGGTCTATATTATGCATTGTTGTGTGTTGCGTGTTTTATCCTTAACATGCTGTGTGATATGTGTGAATAATATACATGGTGGATTGCATATGGAACACTAGGGCTAGAAAACATAACCTTAGGGGTTCGGAAAATAAAATGAACATGATAGTTCGAGAACTGATGTGTATTAGTGTTTGGCATTATGCACCACTAAGGAAAAAAAGTTGAATGGTGTAGTTCTTGATGTTAAAGTCTATTAGTGGTTTGCATGTGCACTACTAGTTAGACTGAGCTAGAAATTTGATAACTCTATTTCTATCTGACACGTGTAGATGGCTAGCAGAGGAAGAGGACGTCGGGGTGGTGGGCAGAGTAATAACCCATGACCACAGGCTTTGGACTAACAGACCTTCATAGAGGCTATTGTTTCTGCTACTACTACCCTTATGTAGGCAGTTGTTGTTGCTGCCACCATCGCCCAAGCTGGTGCAATTAGGAACCAAGGAGGGTCAAGTAACCTCTAGAGGTTCAAGGTACATTATCCTTCGGCCCTCAAGGGGGGAGGAGACCCGATGGTGGCGGGTCATTGTTTTCGACTAGTCATAAAGGATACGGGTGCTAGTGATAAGAAGAAGGAGAGCTAACCTTCTTCTAGCTCAAGGAAGAAGCATAAGACTTCTGCTTCGCACGGATCTCTGGGACAAGGCCGTGGCCACCAGGGCTAAGGCCAAGGTCAATCATTCAAGAGTGGGAGGCATTTCAATGCTCTTATTAGTCGTAAGGTATTAAGTGTTACCATTGTCATCACTAAAATAGAGAAAGACACCTCGAAGACAAGGATCTCGCAGGTAATGACAATTACGCTCAAGTGCTAGTGGGACACACACTAACGCACTTGTTCCTCCTTATCCCATGGCCAAGGGGGATCCAAAGGTCACCCTGTGGCACGAATCTAGGTAGAGGCTATGACTTCCAGGCCGGTGCTTTAGAGACCCAGGGGCATGTCTACGTTGTGATACCGCAGGATGAGCTTATAGATCAGTTTGATATACAAGGTACATTTCTACTCTCGTACTTGTTGATAAGAGTGTCATGACCGTGCATCATATTCATCAGGAAGGCATCATGTGAAAGATTGGCCAGAGGTCGAGACCTTGGAAAGCCGCGGTATGTAAGTTCTCCTTGGAACTGCTAGGGTGAGTGTTTGGGACCTGTGAGTCGTAGATCTTAGGATTTTAATACTTAAGTGGGACCGGCGGTCATGAACATATTCTGAGTTTGATCATCCCCAGTGGATAATCGGCTGACGACACATTGAGTCGTCATTGAATATGATCGTAGGAGAGTTACTGCCTACGCACATAACGGTACATGTGTTATGTGTCAAGGGGATGAGCACGATGCTTTACCCCATACCGTGTACGATTCCTGATGGCACGACAATGGATGGGTTGGTCAGCAAGCCTTACCTTAGGGAATGAGGTGAGACAAGAGATGAGTCTACCTCGGGTAGTTTATGAGTATGAGGATGTTTTTCCGGATGAGTTATGTGATGCCCCAATTTCTGGGGGTCTCGTTGACAACCCGTCAACCATAGAGCTATGTGATGAGCTTAAAAGTCATCTATTTTTAGTCCATTTTTCTGTTTGATTTTCATCTAGAAATGAATAATTAATATACAGAAATATGAAGAAACTCACCAAATTGTTATTAGCAGGAAGAGAGAAAGAAAAGTAGAAAAATACAAAGAATAAGTGGAGGAAAAGTGCACGAATGGAAGAGCGTAAATGAAAAGAACTCCGGGGCTGAGTCATTGATGCAACTAGTTTACATACCAAACCCATGAGGTCACGTATTGATAACAAGATATTGAGGTCACGACTCAGATCAAGCCTCTTGAGAAAGCCGCAAGGAATGAGCCGACGTCGCTGACGTGAGAGTGTCGACATCAAGAGCTAAACTACGGCCCTGCAGAACTAAGTTGATGTCGCGACGTGAGATCGATGTCGCTGACATCGATGATGTCACGACAAGAGGCCAAGTCACTACATCAAAACCATCAAGAGAAGACTGCAGAGCATGCCGGCGTCGCAACATGAGATCGCCGCCGGCCACCAGACTCGCCAGTTGAAGGGTGAAGCTTCATGAAGTGGGCGGTCGCGATAAGATATCATGTCGCGGACATCGTGAAACGCACTGTGATCAAAGTCGCAAAGACGGAAGAGATGTCGCGGACAAGATATTGACGCTGACATCGTGAAATGATCGCTTGAAGCCTACGCTGTGCATAAGATGATGTCGCGACAAGAGATTTACGTCGCGACATCCGGGGCGACATTACCGCTTGAAGATCGCAGATGAAATGAGCCGAAGTCGCGATGAAGATATCGACGCCGCGACATCGTGAGAGAACAATTGAAACCCGCTTAAGACGTGGCAGCGATGTCGCTGACAAGATACGATGTCGCGACATCAAGAATGACCAACCGTTACATAGAGCAAGTTAATGTCGCGATGTGAGATTGATGTCGCGACATCGATGATGTCACGATGTAAGGAAATCAAGTCGCGACTCTGAACAAAGGATTTCTGGGCCTCGATACTCTAAAAAATCCACAAAGAGTTACACGATTAGGCCCAATCGAGAACCCTATAAATACGCAGCCTATCCAACTCATTAAAGTACCGCGCCACGTGACGAGAGGTCCGATAAATAAAGCTCATTTTCTTTATTTTCTTTTTTTATTTTTTTATTATTTCCGCCGCTTTAAAGCGCATTATGTTCTCGTATTTTATTTTCGTTGTATTTTCTCGAACTGATGTTATCGTTGAAATAAGCCGGTCGCATTTCACTTCTTTTTCAAATTACTACCTCGAATGTTTGAAGTTCGCATAAATTTATGGAATTCGATTGTTTCGCCTAAATTGCGCTTATTCTTATGATCGTAGGAATGATGTATCGTGGTAATTCAAGAATTAAGGAATCCAAATTTTCCATTATGAACGTTATAGTCGACTTATCTTTCCTCAGAATGTTTCAAAGCAGCCTTGTTAATTTCAAGTAATGAATTTACTTCTCGTTTTGGGTTTATTGTCTCGGGATCTCGAATATCGCTCTTATACCCGTTAAGATTTGGCGCTATTGCTCGATTTCAAGGGAGGTCCTCGAGTATACAGGGAAGACATTCCCGAGAGTAATGTGCATTTTTCAAGGTATACTAACTCGCTATTAGGGATCTGAAGCCAAAGTTCACTTAGATAAATCCTCTTCTCACTGAAATCAAGAACGAGTTGAATGAGTTATCTATTTAAACAAGCAAAGAGTTCGCCAATTCGATAGTGAGGCCAATCTCGTGTTACCGTGGATTCAATCAAGGAAAGGTTGATCTATTCTAATTTCGAGGAGGAGCAACTGAAGTCAGATATCCTGCTTGACCGATAACTGGGAGCTAAGGTTTACAAATTCATAAAATGGGTATGAAGTATCAAGAAAAGAAAATACCCAGATTAAGGAAGTCCCTTTTAAAAGTAGTTATCTAATTCTCAGATTCAAGAGAATCGTCATAAATTAGGATAATGAAATGTGGAGCTGAGAGATCCAAACGCACTACAAACGCTCGACAGATTTTGAAACTTGAGATCATCAAGAAATTTATCGTAATTAACTACGTGAATCGATATTCACTATAATCTTTCTATCGATGTGTCCTTCGAGGATAACTATTCAAAGATTCATTTCTTTATTAGAAATTAACTATTCTTTATTCTTTATTTTCCAAAAATATGTCGATGTCTCAGCTTATTTTCCTTTGTTCATGGCGAATTTTTCCAAACACCTTAATGTCGGATCCTACTATCATTTTGTAGGTCCAAAATAGTATGAAATTGAGTAGTCGTGGTAGTTGATTTAAAATTCTTTGCATCTCAGGATCGGAGACCGACTTAAATCCATTTTATTACTTGTCTAATTGCACTTCAGAATATCGCATCAAAACCAAACTTTGAAAATGATTTACTCTAAGAGATCGGGTGGTTTATATAGCATAAGGATAACAAGTTTTGGCGCCGCTGTCAGGATTAGACAATAGTCCTTTGGTAATAGTGTCATATAAATTTGTACGAAGTTCTTTCGTCCTATAACGTGTTTTTTGTAAGCCGCTGTGTGATTGCATAATAGTCCTTGGTAATAGATCATAAATGGTATGTGTGTTTTTGGTTCTGGCCATCAAGTTTTATGATCGTCAGCCGGGATCGAAGAATTTTGTAATCAATATTCGTATGAAAGAAAGAACACATTTGGACATTTTTAAAAGAAAAAGAACAAAAATAGCGTTTCGCGCGGGATCGGAAATCACCGACCTTAACAACCCATATTGAAAAATGTTTGTCGACAAAGCATCCTATTGATCCGGGAAGGTACTTTGATTTCGTGAAGACAAATTTCATACAACATGAGACAAGATAAAGGATTAGACGGTATACCAACCAGGAATGTGCAAATAGTGACCTCAAGGAGCATGACGCTATGGAGAATTTATGGAATGACCATCCACACAAATATTTGCAATGTAATTGCATGTTAATCAATGCTAATAATTTCAACTCAACCAAGATCGATAACCATGGTCCAACAAGATCGGCCTTCCGTCATCCCACTAAGATCCAAACGAAAGCACTGGGAAGATTCTCGTGGATGGCTAATACTGTCGAATGGGCGTGGAGCCAGAAGCTATTCAAACAGCTATTCCCATTCTCTTACGAGATATGGTCACAGAACATGGTTTAACTCCCTACCATATGAATCTGTTAACACATGGAAAGAGCTAATGAGAGCTTATTTCAGCAAATTCTTTACTCCATTCCTTCCTACTGAACAAAGAAGGGAAATTACTAATTCCAAACATGGGGAAAGTGAGAACCAGTATACAGATAGGAAAAATCTTGCTGAATACAACATTAGCTCATGTGAAATTTCAGGGAGAAATGGCAGAGCTGAAGAGAGCAAAAGGAATGTGATGGACAAATTGTCAGCCATAGAGGCCAAACTGGATGCAATGTTGCATTGGTTGAATGAAAGGAAGTCCAACTAAAAGCTAAAAACGAAGTAGAGTTGTGAAAGAATGAAGATTGCACAGAAAGAAAGGATTCTAAAATCATATTCAGATAAATTGACATAACATGACTGAATAAAAAGGGAGTCTCTCTCATTCCTTTCTATCTTTTTATCAGAATCGAGTTGAAATAATTGTTAGATTTTATATTTGAAGTAGCAGGATTGCAAGTTTGGGGGAATTTATTTTTATCCTGCATGAAATGCTTAACTTTTGCATATGAGAAATAATAGAAAGTGTCAATTTCCATGCATGATAAAAAACAAATTTGAGTTGTGGTTGATTTAAGGATACCAACAAATCAGATATTGTCAGAAGTTGGATTGTTTATTGTTTTGAGACATGACACCTGCCCGAGAAGATTGACCAAGGATGTGAGAGAGAATGAAGAATAATAAGTGGAAAAGAAAGCCACCGTGAAATTTAGTCATAACCAAAATAAAGAAATATTCTCTCACATAACTTAGAAACCCGATAACGTCACTTCCGCACCACTGCCTAGACTTATTGCCCAATAGATAATGAAGTAACTTAAAAAGGTACGTCAAAACATTAACCTCGTCTAATTTCATTCACATCCAACGAACTAAAATTCACTCCAAACTTGGCAAAGAATAAATAGCACAAATACAAAAGAGAAATCCATCTTTCGATCTAATCGATCCAGAGAATATCCCCGGGCCAAGGAGCATAATCAGAGGAAAATAGCTATCAAGAAAATCTTCCAAATTCTCCAAGAAAGCCGAACCGATTGAAAATACAAGAAGGACATAAATCGATGAATCTCATTTAATCTTCCCATAGAAATTGGAAGGAAATCATAATCGACTTTGTTCTTTCCAAGAGACACACCTCAATTATAAAAGGGATGGAAGAACAAGGAATTAGAAACAAGAAGAATGAAGGGAAGGAAAATGAGATTGAAAGATAAAGCACCGAGGGGTGCAAACATCGCTTTATGGAATGAGCTGGAGTCGAAACAAATCAATTCCACTAAGTGTTCCATAAAAACGTTGTTTCACCCAAAGCCGCTGATGGGAAGGAATATGGATTAGTTAGAATCCATCAACCGTTAGCTCCAAAGAAAAAGGTGCAATTTCCAATTTGTCGCATCTACCTTGTTAATGGCCGACCGCCTACGAGCCTGTCCGGAGAACCAAATTTTGAAGCTGGGATGCAAACATTCTCGAGAAGAGATAGATTTTAGAGCGTGAAATAGAGTTTTTCTTGAATTTAGTAAAATGTTTCGTAAATGAACAATTTGGTGTAATATTTAAATCTTTTTGATATTTGAATAAAATTCTGTTGATTTACCAATTGGTTGATCATGATGTGTGGAATGTGTTTCTGTACTAGTTTATTTTCTGTTAGAATCAAAATAACTTTTATGTTCTGTTCAATTTATCTGAAAAGAATGGAGAACATGAATAATGAAACTGGAACTAAGAGTATGTACTATTTTGTTCAAGTTCAGTTTGGGTTGAAAACTCGAGAAATTAAGCTAATTCTGATATAACAAAGTACTTGGGTAACCAATGTAATTAGACAAAGAATAAACACAAGTCTTGAAGGAAATAATACACTTTGGCCATCAAAGACTTTGAAACTTTAGACTCGAAATTAGAAAAATTTAAGGGAATTAATTTGTAATCCACAATTCTAGAACTTGTTTTGTTATTGATTTAGTGAAACTAGTTAATAACATAAATATATACATTATCAATAGTTTTATTTTTCTGCATTATGTATGCTACATTTTAACCCATTAACTAAGATATCTATATTCGTAAATAATCAATGAATCCCAGCTATCCATCATTACAACTTCAAAGAAAGCAATCGATTTATCTAACTAAAAGGAGTAGGTGAGATGAAGTCAGGAGTTTATTTAGGTATGTGAGATGTACAGAAGGGTGAAGACATGATCAGACGTGAACAAAAGGAAAGAAAGCTAAAAAGAATAGTTTTGTCCTTGTGGCCTAACTCTCGAACAATTAAGCTTTTAGGGGTGTTTCAACAGCTAGTACCCTAATACCATCTCGTATGGGAGCTACTAACCCAAAGTTCGCTAATAGCTAAGAAAGCCTAAAAAGACAAAAAACATAGCATAATTCCTAAGGGGCTATTAGAAGGAAAATTCCCCAAAATCGACTACGTAAGAGAATTGGGAGCATACAGCTTTGAAAAGAAGAAATTGTTAGTAGAATCCCAAATATAAGCCTGGGGAGTTTTTTCGGGGAGGAAATAAAGCAGCTGAGGAGAAAAGAAAAAGAGCCTGGGTAATCTCAACCTAAAAATTCCATTCATCCTACCCTTTACCTGCCTAACATTACAAGCCAAAAGACCCGATTGATTTTGAAGGTTGGAATCACTCTACATTAGTGGAGATCGATATGAAAACAAGCATATGGGACTTGAATAAACAATTTAAGAAAACTCCCAGAAGATTTACTAAAACTAAGAAGAAGTTGAGAAGGATTGTTGACCTGCACACACACAGAGTAAGACTTGGTAAATAAACTGTTTAAATACATTAGTTTATCAAGAAATTTTGTGATAAAGTTATACCATGCTTTATTCTTTCATCTCGAAATCGGTTAATTAACAAAGAATACTTTTAGTTCTAGATTAGAAAGGTGCATGATAAAGGATGAAAAACAAAATGTAAAGTGTCCTCTTGTTCGGTGACAAACAATTCTTTCTTTTTCTTGCTTGAGGACAAGCAAAATTTTAAGTTTGGGGAGTTTGATGAGCTTAAAAGTCATCTATTTTTAGTCCATTTTTCTATTTGATTTTCATCTAGAAATGAATAATTAGTTATACGTAAATACGTAAGTTCCACCAAATTGTTATTAGCAGGAAGAGAGAAAGAAAGTAGAAAAATACAAAGAATAAGTGGAGGAAAAGTGCATTAATGAAGAGCAGAAATGAAAGAATCGGGCCGAGCCATTGATGCAGCTGTGGTTTACATACCCAGCCTGGCGAGGTCGCGATACGGATAACAAGATATTGAGGTCACGACTGAGATCAAGCTCTTGAGAAAGCCGCAAGGAATGAGCCGACGCCGACGCGGAGAGTGAAGTCAGTGACATCAAGAGCAAATCCGCTGAAAGCCCCAGAATCCGTTGATGTCAGCGACGCGGAGATTGATGTCGCGACATCGGCGATGCTCGCCACAAGAGGTCAAGTCAATGAAGCATCAAACCATCAAGAGAAGACCGCAGGTTATGTCGATGTCGCAACATGAGATCAAGTCGACACAAGACCCGCCAGCTGGCGCGGCTTCGCGAAGTGAGGTCGCGACAAGATATCGATGTCGTGACATCGTGAACGCACTGCATCAAAGCTGCGTAAAGACATGAAGAGACGCCGCCAAGATATTGACGCCGACATCAGAGCGACTCGCTTGAAGCCATAGCTAGATAAGATGATGTCGCGACAAGAGATTGATGTCGCGACATCCGAAGACATCAGTTGAAGACTGCAGATGAAATGAGCTGAGGTCGCGACAAGATATCGACGTCGCGACATCGAGAGAACAATCAAACCGCTAAGATGCGGAGAAGATGTCGCGATAAGATATTGATGTCGCGACATCAAGAATGACCAAACTGCTTGTTATAGAGCAAGTTAATGTCGCGACGTGAGATTGATGTGCTCGCTGACATCGGCGATGTCACGACACAAGGAAATCAAGTCGCGACTCTGAACAAAGGATCACCGATACCGAAAATCCACAAGAAGTTACATTGGGATTAGGGGCCCAATTGAGGAACCTTATAACACGCAGCCTATCCAACTCATTAAAGCAAAGCCACGCTACAGACGAGGTCCGATAGCCGAAAGCTCATTTTCTTTTATTTTCTTTTTTATTTTTTTTATTATCGGCTGCTTTAGAGCAGATTATGCTCGTATTTTTATTTTCGTTGTATTTTCTGAATCGATGTTATCGCTGAAATGGGTTTAATGCAGATTTCAATTTTTTAAATTACTACCTCGAATGTTTGAAGTTCGCATAAACTTCTGGAATTCGATTGGCTCGCCTAAATCAAGTAGCTATTCTTATGATCGGGAGGAATGATGTATCGTAATCTAGTAATCGAGAATCCAAATGCCCATTAAGGAACGTTATAGTCGAATTTATCTTCCCGTAGTCAAGCTTCCAAGAATTTTGTTAATTTCAAATTTAACGAATTACTCCTTGCCTTGGGCTTCATTGTCCTGGGATCCCCGACATCGCTTTACACCCGTTAAGACTACACATTGCTCATCAAGGAGGTCCTCCGAGTGACACAAGTGAAGACATTCCCGTAGAGAGTAATGTGTGCATTTCTTTGAAGGTATACTTCAACTCTATTAGGGATCTTTTTGAGCTTTGTGTTCACTTTAGATAAATCCTCTTCTCACTTGAAATCAAGAACGAAGTTGAATGAGTTATCTATTTAAAACAGCAAAGAGTTCAGCTTCTCACCGATAAGGAGGCCAATCCCGCGGTTAGCCGCGGATCTAATCAAGGAAAGGCTGATCTATTCTAATTCTCGGTGAGGCTAACTGAAGTCAGATATCCTCGCTTGACCGATAACTTGGGAGCTAAGGCTTCATGTACCATAAAATGGGTATGAAGTATTGCAAAAGAAAATACCCGTATTAAGGAAGTCCCTTTAAAAGTAGTTATCTAATTCCCGTATTCGAGAGAATCAGTCATAAATTAGATAATGAAACGTGGAGTGTGGAGAGATCCACCGCACTACAACGCCTTGACAGAGCCTTTTGAAACTTGAGATCATCAAGAAATTTTATCAGAATTAAATTACAGAAATCACATATAGTTCACTATAACTGCTTCTATTGATGTCCTCCGAGGATAACTATTCGCATTCACTTTAATAGAAATTAACTATTCTTTATTCTTTATTTTCCAAGATGTTGATTTCTGTCTGGCTTATTTTCCTTTAGTCGTTTAATTTTCCAAAGACTTTAATGCTGGATCCTACTATCATTTTGTGGTCCAAATAGTATGGAAATTGAGTAGTCGTAAGTAAAGGATTTTAAAATTCCCGAGATCTCAGGGGATCGATATCCTGGACTTAAATCCATTTTATTACTTGGTTTAATTCGCGGTACTTCTGCGTAATATCGACAAAACCAAACTTGGAAATGATTTTACTCTAAGAGATTGGTGGTTTATATATATAAGGATAACAAGTTTTGCGCCGTTGCCGGGATTAGACAATAATCCTCGTATTAGTGTCAATCCACGTAGTTCGTCCGCGAATGTGTTTTTTGGTGCGTCACTGTAGACACATCCTTTCAATAGTATCATAAATTTGTGTGTGTTTTGGTTCAATTGTCAACCCGCTTAATTTCTATCTATGTCATTTTTCACCTAAGTTCACCAACCAGCACTAACTATTAATGGACACTTGTTACTGGCACCACCTCAATATGTCCATTCATCGGGACCCATTCATTCATATTTAAATCTAAAATAGGAAAATAAGACACTTAATTACAGTCTGTAAGAGTCTGATCACGGTCCTCTTACCATAATTACATGCCCAACTATTTATACAATAGTCCAAAAGAATTTAATTACAATTCTTTTATACAAAACACTTTTTACAAAAGTTTCTTAAGGCCACATGTCGGCCTCCTTCATAATCACTACTCATCTGAGCGCTTCGGCTCTATACACTCCCCGTGACCTAAAAGGCGGTCCTAATGATGGGGCAGCAAACCCAATAGAGAATAATTCCTACAAGGGTTACTCCCCACCTAAGTGCACATGCAATGACACACCACACATTCAAGAAAAAACATTCACGTTCCTACTCAAATGTCTACATGTCATGGATGAGAATGTGACTCACCCTATCCTATGTCCCGAGTCCTCACTGACTCCCTCACACATGCATATGCCGAGTGTGAAAACCAAACCGTCATTATGTTCCATCAATGACCATTTTTCAAAAAAAAAGCTTTTTCTTTTATAAATCAAATCCAATGAACGGTTCCCAATATCAACTTGCATTTCCCAAGTTGCATGTGTTTATGCATTTGTGGGCCATGGATTTTCGAGTTTACACCACAAGATGCCACATGGATTTCCAACATTTTTACGGTCTTTCACCTTTGGTGATCATGTCTAACCGCGAATGCCGGGTCTTTCACCCTGGGGGGAAATCTACCCAACTTGCTATGCGTAACACACATATTTTTCATTTTCAAAACCGTGTGACTTATTTTGGACGTTGTCCCCTGTTACCGAGTCCACCATCGAACACCAAACATAGTGTCGATCAACCATGTCCCCATGATGTCCCATCGAACACCCAACATAGTGTCGATTTTTACCTTACACTCACACCGATGCCATGTGATGTCTTGGTGCATAATGCAATGCAATCATGCCATTGTCTATTCATACCATGCTACATATATAATGAGAGTTATATGTGCATGCCTACTCATGCATAATTATCCATGCAACATTTGGACATTCATGTCATAAGCATACAAATTCCAAATACGTCATACATTTCATCCCAACATATTAATACACGCATACATTGACATCACACGTCACTACCACTCGAGTAGCAACGTACATTAACCTCTAGGCCTAATGGTGACACAACATGTCCACAACCAGCCTACAACAAGCCATGCAATGGCCTTGTTCATACACAAACAACGTGCCACTCAATAACCATGCAATGGCACGCAAACACTTCAATCTCAATCCAATATGTATAGGCATACATATTGCCATTCAACATGTCATCCCTTAACCAAGGGATGACACTAAAATCAATCCATACAATAGGCCTCCGAAGCACGTCTCAATCAATAGCAACTAGGCCATGAAATCGACCTAAATGGGGCTACACAAATCAAGCTTCGAACCAGCCCCAAACCGCCCACTAATCGGTCGACCGTCATCCCAACCTACGACCGCCTCTAGTTCTACGTGAGCTGGGAGCCACTAGATTCAACCGAACGACCATCCCGGGATCACCAAACTGGGCCGATCACTTCCTTGGCATAGTACCGCGTACGCACGATTCAACTAAGACCAAATGACCAATGTCCCACATGGCCAATCACCCTAAGGTGGAAAATGACATATACCCTAAACGCCAAAACAGCCCACACCACGTATTTCCACCTTTGGGGCAAACACAATCACACTATTTACATAACCAAACGAGCTCCATATGGCCGCATTTACATACAACAACCGGCTCATTAATCGCTTACAACTTTGAAAGGAACTTAAATACACGACTTGCATGGTTAGATGCCCACACAAATTAAATGGCCCATAAGGCCAACCGACCCCACACAACCAACTTACCCAACATGGCCAACTGACCCACATGGCTAGACGACCCCACATGGCCAGACAGCCCCACGGTGGAAACACAGCCACACGACTCTACATAGCCAACCGGTCCCACACGGCCATATGGCCCTAAGGTGGAAATAGCGCCACATGGCCATACACTCCAATACGGCCATATGACCCTGGGTGGGAACTCAGTCACACGACCCTACACGACACTTAAGTAGAAATTAACCAGAGTAGGAAAAAAATCCCTACCTCTTGGAGCATAACAAAATTTAACTCCGGGCCTGACGAACTCCAATCGTTAGAATGCTGGAATTCAGAGGAAGAAGTTGTCAATCTTCCTTCTTCCCTTTCTTTCTCTCTCCCTTTCTTATCTTTTCTATTTCTATTTTCTCCATCAACTGCTTTTAAAGATCTGACAAAATTTACATTGCATGCACTATGCCACAGGTTTCAGCACACAGGCATGCATGCATCATGCCATGTGTCATCCACCCATTTGGGTTCCTTTTTGCCCCGAAATTCGTGAAAAATCCAACTATCCCGAAAGTTAATGAAATTCGTCTTGGTAACTAGATTTCGCGAGACGAATCCAACGGTGTTATCCATTTCATTATCTGAGATCTAGAAAATTTCTAGGTTTTCAACTTGTATTGTAGCGGCGATTTACTATTTTGCCATTTTTCAAGAAAATTCGATTTTTCTCGAGTTTTATATTCTTCCCACGTTAAAAGAATTTCATCCCGAAATTCACACGCACATATACATACAATCCCGTGCATATGCTATAGTCATTTTATTATCCAATGACTAGACAACGTACCTTTTCCCTCAATAAAACAAGGATAATTGGTACGCATCGTGCCTCGCGTTCCCATGTTGCCTCCTCTACTCCTTGGTGCTGCCATAACACCTTAACTAGCCTCTCAGTCTTGCGTCGCAAAACCTGATCCCGGCTATCCATGATATGTACTGGTCCCTCCCTGAAGGTTTCATATGCATCAACAACAAGCTCGCCCCAGTCCACTACATGAGTCGAATCTGGAGTGTACTTCCGGAGAGTGGAGACATGGAACACTATATGAACTTCCAATAAATTTGGCGGTAAATCCAATCGATAAGAAATCGCACCTACCCTCTCGAGTACCTTGAAGGGCCAGATATGCTTTGGCGATAGTTTTCCTCGCTTGCCGAATCTGACCACTCCTCTCTTAGGCGTCACCTTCAAGAAGACATGATCCCCCACCTCAAACTCTAGAGGTTACTGTCGTCTGTCAGGGTAGCTTTTTTGCCGGCTCTAAGCCATGAGAAGACGCATTCGTATCAAATCCACCTTCTCGGAGGCGTCTTTAACCAAATCAGGTCCCGTGGAGGGTCTCCCCCCTACTCCATTCAACAAACTGAAGATTAACATGGCCTCCCGTGCCATCCATATGCTCGCTTGATAACTGTTGTTCTAGGCGAATTCCACTAAGGGTAAATGCTCTTCCCATCCACCCTTGAGATCAAGGATCTTACGCCCGCAGCACGCCCCTCTTAAAGTCCTGATGGTCCTCTCTAACCGACCTTCGTCTAAGGATGACAAGCCAGGCTCATCATCACCAGTCCTGGTTCTTGAAACTCTCCCAAAAATGAGTCGTAAACCAAGGATCCTAGTCTAATATAATAAATACTGACATTCCATGTAATCAGAAAATCTCCCGCATGTACAACCTGTAGAATTCCTCTAGTGTGAAGGTTATCTGCACAACTAAAAAGTGTGCCGACTTAGTAAGCCAGTCCACTATCACCCACACCACGTCATGCTCTTACGATGTCCGGGGCAAGTGTGTCACAAAATCTATCGTGACATGCTCCCACTTCCACTCAGCTACCTCCAAAGGCTAGAGTAATCCCTTTGGCCTATGGTGCTTAGTTTTACACAGCATCGGAACGGCCCAAGGTGAGGTGTTAAGTTTAATAAAACCCTTGTCTAGCAATTCTTTCAATTACACCTTGAGTTCCTAAAACTCAACAGGCACCATTCTATGTGGAGTCATAGAAATAGGTGTTGTACCAGGGTGTAACTCAATCATGAAGTATACATCCCTATCTAGAGGTAATCCTGGTAGTTCGTCCAGAAAAACATCCTCATATTCACAAACCACCCAAGGTAGACTTAAATCCTATCTCACCTCGTTCTCTAAGTAAGACCTGCCAGCCAAACCGTCAATTGCCCATGCCACCTAGAGTCGTACACGGCCTGAGGTAAAGCATCATGTTTATCCCCCTGAAACATAACACAACATCATCCCAAAAGTGTAGCGGTAACTTCCCACAATCACAATCGATGATCTACACGACTGCCGTCGCCCAATCCATCCCGAGGATGACATCAAACTCCGACATGTCCATGACCCTAAGGTCCATAGTGAGTAGAACCCCTGAGATCTCTAGCTCATAATCCCTACAGATTTGATCACACTCACCTTAGTTTTGAGTGGAGAATTCACATAAGACGGCTTTTCCAAGGTTTCGACCTTTAAGCCCAATTCTTTCACACATGATGCAGCAACAAATGAATGAGATGCACCAGAATCAAACAATACTCTTGTCCATAGGTGCGAGAGTAGAAACATACGTTTATACCCGAAATAACCGACTGATCTGCAATCTCAGTCTGCGATGTAATGGCGTAGACACGGCCTTACGTCCTTGAAGTCCCAACTTGTGAGCCCTGTGATGAGTAAAAAACTCATTTATTTTTTATCCATTTTTTTAACCTGTTGTTACAATGTAATTGCTTATTTTTATGCAGAAATATGGAAATTTTACCAAATTTATGTTTTGCAGGTTTTTATAGAAGAATTGGCAAATACAACAAAGGCATAGAAAAAAATATGACCAAGGCAGCTAGGTCGTGACAGACTTTGATGTCGTGACATGGGATTCAACAGATCAGCAGTTTTTAAGTCATGGCCTGAATGATGATGTTGCTACAAAATCTACAAGATAGAGGCCTAAAGTATGTTGCAACACGTTTGTAATCTGTCGTGAGAGAAAATAATGAAGATTGTACAAAACTTGGTTGCGACAAAGAATTGAGGTCGCGAAAAGAAGTAATACTGGGCCTAAAGGAAGAATGTTTTGATAAGAGACAGGATGCTGAGATAGAGAAAAAGCTTCAAAGAAAGATCCTGTTGCGACATTGTTCTGCATGTTGCGACACTGAAAGAAGACAACTCTTGTCGTGATAGAAAAACAATGTCGCAACAAGGAATGATTGCTTAAAGAATTGACCAAGTTTCGACAAAGGAATTCAATGTTATGACATAATACAAGATGAAGATATCATTCGAGGTAGCGACAAAGATTTTCAGGTTGCGACATGGAAATGTGCTGAAATAGTTAAATCATGTTGCTACTATGTTTTGAGCAACTACGACAAGGGCTAAGGTGAAAAGGGTGACAACTTAGATGCGACATACTTTCTAGGTCGCAACTATAAATGTAACTCCGAAACAAATAACAATTTGCAGAATCGTAGAAAATGAGGTTGCGACAAAGTGAGAAGTAAGAACATATAATTGGGTCGCAACCTACCTTTTAGGTCGTGACATAAATTTCATCAAGAAAAGAAATGGCTTGGTCACGACCTAATTTGTATGTCACGACAAGGAATTCAACAAATTAAATAGCTTGAGTTGCAACCCGATGAAAGGTATAAAATCTGCCGATGTCGCAACATAAAAGGGAAGTTGCAACCAAAAATCAAATTGACTGACAACAAAAAATAGTGTTGTGACAAAGAAACTATGTCACGACACAAAACTCAGTAATGGGAAGGACAGCCAGGTCGCGACATGGAAGCTTGGTCATGACATAAATAATTTGAGACAAGAAAACATTGTTGCAACAAGAGTCAAGACTACTGGCAACTGAACTTGGCCGCGATAGAGTAATTCAAGTCGTGATTGAAAAATGATAATTCTCAAGAAAAAGCTAAGTAAAAGAAGACAACAAGGATTTCCAAGTTGTGACACACAATTGAAAAAAAAAAGAAGTGAAGCTAAAAGTTAGTCGCGACAAAGAAATTCATGTCGCGACAATGATTATAGAGAAAGAAGAAACTCTAGGCAAAACCCATGTTACAACTGAAAATTTGGTCGCAACCTGAATAGTGAATTGGGCCATTGAATTGGGAGAATCCACTTGAAGCCTTTGAATTAGGCCCAATTTTTGGAAGTGTATAAATAGGCGTCCCTGCTTCTGGAGAAAAGAGCTTTTTTTTTAACCCGCATCTCGTAGTGGAGAAGACTCACTTCAGATATTTTTAGAATAGATTTAGTTGAATTTTTTTTATTTTTCTTTCTGATTCAAACTAGCACCTGCTTTTTAAATTTCAAGTTTGATCCAAGAGTTTAATATCTTTCCACCATCGTCAATACCGGGGTTCGGATAAATTTCTTAATTCACTTTTTTGTGTTTACTATACTAAAGGAGGCGATCATTCCATTGGTCACAGATTGTTTTGTAAACAATCATGATAACTGGTGTTTCATCATCTTCACCATTTTTTCCAATGATTCTTCATTTATCATAAAAGACGATTTGAAAAAGTAAATGTTAATAACACCGCAATCATATAACGAAATCGCAGAAGAAGACACGCGAAAAATGAAAAAGAACCATCAGAGAATCGACGATCGTCAATATGTTGCACAGAAATGTGCATCGAGGAAGAAAGGACTGGCGGCCACGCCATGTTGATGAAGAATCACATCAAGGTCGCGAATTACAAAACTCCGGGCCATGGCTATTAAGGGCAAATCAAGGCGTAACGTAGGTCGCAACAGAAACTCCAGTTCAGGCAACCATAAATTAATGAAGAACAAGATATGATGTCGCAACACAATTTCGAGGTCGCGACAGAATTGAAGGCCGAGCAGTAGACATGGAGGTCGTGGCACCGAATAGAAGTCGCGACATAAGATTTTCAAGAGACTGAACATAGAGGTCGCGACATCTAGAAGAGGTCGCGACATCTAGAAGAGTTCGCGACATCAACACTGAATCAAAAGATGTCGCGACATCATTCAGTAGTCGTAACATCAGTTGCAAAGAGTCCAAGGTCGCGACACGCCATTCAAAGGTCGCGCGAGCATCGCCATAAGTAAAAGAAGGTCGCGACGCCATTCGCAGTCGCCGACATCGCTGTAAAGAACTAAGGTCGCGACATCATTCAAAAGAAGTCGCGACATCGCCAGAAGAAGAAGGTCGCGACATCATTCCGCAGAAGTCGCGACATCGCCAGAAGAGAAAGAAGGCCGCGACATCATTCAAGAGAGTCGCGACATCGCCAGTAAAGAAAGAAGGCCGCGACGCCATCTGATCGGTTATCGCCATAAGAAAGAAGGTCGCGACGCCATTCACGGCCGCGACGCCAAAGGAATTAAGGTCGCTGACGCCATCGGCCATCGGCATTAGATCCAAGGGATGCTAAAGGCAAGTCGCTACCAAATAAAAGCTTCGCGACGCGAAGCCGGACAAAACTGAGGTCGCACATAATGAATCGAGGTCACATTAATAGCCAAATGCGACCAAATCCACAAGGAGATGCACGGTTAGCCCAACTTCGAACTCCTATAAATACGCTAGCTGTTATTGAAGAAAAGCAGCTCTCTACTACCAAAAGAGAGATCCGTAGTCAAGGCTCTTGTGTTTAATTTTCTTTATTTTGTTTTTATTTTATTTAGTTAGTTATTTGTTCCAATTTGATCCCGGACTTTAGCCGTTAAAGTGTGTTTAATGCGTAATTCTATTTCTTCAAACATCGCTTCTGGAGTTTCTGAATTCTAGACAAATTTTGGAATTCGGATTTCAAGTTTCTGATTTACAGTGGTGTTCTTGATCAGCACGCCATTGTAGGGTGTAATCTTGTGATTTAGAAACCCAGCTTCCATTGAATAGACTTTGTTGTCATAAATTAATATCTTTCCCAGAAATACTGCCAATAACTATCAATTTGTAAATCTATTTCTGATTCGCGCTACCTAGGTGAGCTAAATCAACAAAATTTGTTTCTTATAGCCTTCTAACGTTTAGCCAAGCTACCGCAAAGATAGTGGTCTAGGTCTAACACGGGGATGGGTTTTCATCCGCGAATGACTCGCATCGTTGTTGAAAATGGTGAGGCTTTTAATTTGATTTTGATTTGTTTCAAAACGCTGAAGTTTGCTTGATGCCGATTAATTCGTAAAACTGAAAGTGAAGTGAAAAGGTATGAAGGTTTAGGTCACTAGCTTGACAACATGATAGGGCAACAAGGTCCCTGCCTTATCTCGCATCATGGCAAGCAACCTATAGTCCAAGCCATAACCTATCTTTGTTTAACTAGAAAACCTAACCCTAGAAACACCTATTTGAGTCAACATAGGCACATGCATCGGCTCTTCGCTTAAAACCAGCACTCAACCTCATTTCGTTGGTTCGTGGAAGGCCATCTAAAGAATAATGCTAGCATCTAACAATAAGTATGCACTTAATTCTAAAGCATGGTAAGATGGCCAAAGTAATGACATTAAATGATATTCAACCCACTTGAAAGTGCTTGAGCCATAAATACAAAGACTGTGAGCATTTAAAACATGAGGACAACCTCGTGAATCGCCTCAAAACTAAGCTAGCAACCTTCCTCTTCAAAGTTATGAGACTTAGCCAAGCATCTTGAGTTGTCATCCCCAAGAGGGGGTAAGCCTGCAGCCTAGAAAAATTGAAAGAAAGATGTAGAGAGAAGAGAGAAAAGCAAAACCTAAAATTGAAAGTCAAGGGAGATATTTACATTTCAAAAGATTGCTTAGGGTTACAAAAATGATGGGGGCTTATATAGGCCACCCAATGTGTGAAACTACAAGAAAGCCTAATATATTGGCTCATACAAGGGACAAGGAGGTAATACACCAAAACGGGGTCATTTGGCATTAATTACACAAATTTAACAGGCGGAATTTCCGCTTACGCAGGAAAATTTCGCTTAGGTGTCGAAAATTCGCTTAGCTCAGCGAAATTTCACTAGCCTAGCTTTAAATCTGCACGTAGATAGCTTGTGTGAGAATTTTCGCTATGCATAGTGAATTTCGCTAGTTAGCGAAATTTCGCTAGCCTAGCGAAAAATATTGTGAGATAGCGAAAATTAAGAATTCCTCGCAGTACGTTGATTTTCTATATGTGAAATTTCAAGGCCTAGCGAATTTCACCTCGCTTAGGATTGCGAAATTTTCTGGCTATGGTCGCGAAATTTTTCAGATCCATTTAAATTTTCGCAATCATAGCGAAATGGAATTGTCGTTTTTCACTCCGCTGCTTCTTATCGCACCCCTATCGCATCCCTCCATCTTCACTTTCGCTTCTTACATTTCATCACCGACCTTTACTATGTTGATGGCCGAAATAGTTTCAATCTTCATGGTTCAAATACATCTCGATATCAATTCGACTTTAATGGACGAGGTACAAAACCCGCAAAATAACCACAAATAACCTCAAATGGCATAAGGATACTTAAGTAGACTAACACCCTAATCGCTCAATTGATACGATTAGTGCGCAAAAAGCACTCAAAACCTATCTTGAATAGGGCTCAAAATAGCACTATTTGGGCACTAATCACTACTTGCTGGTTTGAGTATTCTGTAATTGATCCCATTGTAAGCGTCTTATACCCATAATAGGATTGTCTCATTGCTCTGATTTCCAGGAGGCCATCTGAGTGACACAAAGAAGGCAATCCTGAGAGTGAGGAACAATTTCTGAAAGGTATAAGAATATGATAATTGTTATCTAATGAGCTCTGTGAATTTAAATCGATAAATCCTCTTCTCACTTGAAATCGAGAATGAGTTGAATGACTTATCCATTTAAACAAGCAAAGAGGTCACCTCAATTCGAATAGTAATTCTAATCCCGTGTTAGGAAGGATCTAATCAAGGAAAGGATGAACTGTTCCAATTTTGAGGAAGAGAAACCAGTAAAGTGTAAACCCATGCTATACCTATGTCTTAGGAGCTAAGGTTTGCAGTCCATGTTCTGGGTATGAAGTATTGAAAAGAAAATACCTGCAACAAGGCAACCTGCATTAAAAGTAGTTCTCTAATCCTCCTGTCTTCGAAAGAAACAAAGGAAGATTGTATGATGAACAAAGGACGCATGGAGATCCAACCGCATCATTATATTCCTTGGACAAAGTTTTAAATCTATGGTTCAGCGAAGCAAAGTTTCCACCCACAGGAATTGATGTTCACAATAGCAGTATTTTCAATGTTCCCTTTAAAAGATAACTGTTCAGTCTGAATTTGTTATTTTTGAATTTTCAGTTTTAATTCATTTTGTTATTAATTCACATATCTTAGGCTTATTTTACATTTCAAGGTTTGCAAAGCTGATTCCAATTGCCTATCAGAGTCCAAATAGTATAGAGTTTGAGTAGTAAGGGTAGTTGATTGAGAATTCTTGAGATCTCAAGTGGATCGATATTTGGACTTAAATCCAATTTACTACTTGTTCGACTGCATAATTTGCAAAGATCCTCGGATCGTAACTGTAAAGAAAAATGATTTACTTTTAAGAAAAACCGCTTTTAATCAAGATAATAGATAAGGAACACAATAAACAAGTTTACTGCATTATTGTCGATTAGATAACAGTCCTTCGGGTGATAACGTCACAAAGTTGTATAGGTGTTTTGATCCATCATCATCACGTAAAGAGGTGAACAAGTTTTTGCCGCCACACGTGATCGAAAGAATTTGGTGAATCAATATTCAGACCAAAAAGCGAGATACTAATTTGGACATAATTTATAAAAAGAAAATAGAAAATTTGCAAAAATATGATTCAACAGCAGTAGTTTAGCAAGCTACTGAAATTTTTGAAGAGCTTTTCATGTTAAATACAATTTTTGGTATCACTGACTCCATTTGATCTCGTGTATTATAATTTCATGAGTTAATCAAGCACGTAGCTGTGGAGCTCAATTATTGCCAATAGAGTAATCGAGATGTAAAGAACACTTAGAGGACTAAGAAAGGTTAAGAGTGCAGAAATAGCAGAGATGGCAGAAGAAAGATTGATAGGTGCAGTCAACCAAGAATTCGCAGCAGAAGTACCTCAAGAGAGAGACACTATGGAGGACTTCTGGAGACCAGTTATCCAAGATGAATACTCAAGAAACAGACACCCAACGATAGATGCTAACACTTCAGCTCAAGAAGCCCCGTATCACCATGGTTCAACAAAACCACCATGTGTCATCCTTCAAGATCCTAATGAACACTTGGGGTGGTTTCAGAATGGCCAACATGCTTAAATTGAATGGTGTGAGACCGTAGTTATTAAGCCGCAGCTTGTTTCATTTTCTTTAAGAGATATAGCTGCATCAGTATTTCAATTCTCACTACCATATGGATCTATTAATACATGGGAAGAGCTGATGGAAGCTTACTTGGGCAGATTCTTTCCTCCATCCCTCACTTCTGAAAGAAGAGGGGAAATTACTACTTTCAAACAAGGGGAAGATGAGAGTCTCAGATAATCGCTTCGGGAGAGATACAAGAGGCCGTTGAAGAGATGTCCCATGCACGTGATGTAATTGAAGACACAAATGGACATCTTCTAATACTCCATGAATTATACCTCAAAAAGGTATAATAGATGCGCAAATTATATGAAAGACCAAAAGAAGTTAAGAGCATAAAGACAAATGATAGAGGGATCTTGCTAGGTGCAACATGAGACCTCCTTCGAATCCTCATGAGCAAGAAGAAAGCCAAAGGAAATGCAATGATCGAAAGCTGAATAAGATGTCTGCCACGGAGGTTGTCGATGCATGGGATGCATCCGCTGATAAAAGAATGCACTCGCAAATGAGATAGGAGCAAAGTGGGAAAGAGAAGGAAGAGGTCACGCCGAGGGGCGTGCTGAAGAGGTTTCCTATGTAGTGGAGGAGGCTAATTATTTAAACGAGCAGAGAGCATATCATTTCAAGCCTAACCCCAACCTGCAAACCCATTATACCCCAGCATTAAGGAACCATGAGAATTTATCTTATGGTGGAGGAGCACAACACGTCCCAAGACATGGGCAAAATTTTTAGCAGGGGTATGCTCCACTAAGGTTCCAGCAGCAGCAACAAGGAGAGGGTAGAAATGAATATCAGGTCAAAAAGCGGCTTAATCTTCAAGACCGCGATGTCGCAGCTCATTGGTAAAATAGAAAGCCGTTGAACTTCCATGAACAAAAGCTCATAATTGAAGCTCCTGAACACCAATTCTCAAATTTTTCAGACGACCACCAATGCCTCTCTCAAGAACCTGGAGACACAAATAGGGCAACTGGCCCTGACCCTGCCGAATCAAATTAAAGATGTTTTTCCCAGTGACACGAACAAAAATCCAAAAGACTGCATGGCAGTGCATCTCAGAAGTGGGAAAGAATTAGAGAAGGAAAAGTCAGAGAAAGATGAAAGCAATGCGGAGTATGAAGCCCTAGAAAATGCTGAAATACCTGAGAAAGAAAGGAAGAAGGATCAGCAACAAGAAGAAGAAAGAAGCAAGAAGAAAGCCCAGAACTCTATGCCTGCAGTCCCATTCCCGCAGAGACTGCAAAAGTCAAGGATAGAGGAGCAGTTCACAAGGTTTTTGAAAACTTTCTAGAAGTTGGAGATAAGCATGCCATTCACAGAAGTGGTAACTCAAATGCCACTTTATGCCAAATTCCTGAAGGAAATTTTGAGCAAGAAGAGAAGAATTGCAGAGGAAGGAGAGGTGAATTCGATCGCCATCAGCAAAGGATAAAGAAGAATTTACTGCAGAAGACGAAGACCCGTGAAGTTTCACAATTCCTTGCACCATTGGAGATTTGAAATTAAAGGCTCTCAGGACTCCTGCCAAGATAAACTTAATGCCATTATCTCATTTTAAGGAAATTAAGCTCGGGGGAGCTTACTCCCACTACTCATTTCCAAATGGGCGTATAGAACAATGGCGAAACCTGGCGAGTCACGAAGATGGGATTGTTAAGGTGGGGAAATTTGTTTTTCCCGCCGACTTTATCATCCTCGACATCAATAAGATTCACAAGTCCTCCGTCGCTAGGAAGGCCATTCCCAGCAAAGCAAGCTGAATTCTTGTAATGAATATCTGAAGGAGTTCTCAATCTCGGGGTTGGAGAAGAGAGCGGTGACTTCAATGCTCAAAAGTTTGAAGAATTTAGACAGATAGGGAAGATTACAAGTTAGTAGATGATGTCTATCTCAACAACTACGAGATGTTATTATGATTTGTAATGCTCAACTTCCTACCAATGAAAATAAGATGAATTTCCAATATTTTGAAGGTGTTAATTACGATTTCCTTGATCGGTTGCACTCTACCGAAAAGTGATGAGTCTTAAAACAAAGAAACTAGAATTGACAATGGAGATAAAAATAAAAGGGAAGGAATTTCATCAAGAGACGATTCTTGAGAAGGGTTAGTTTTAAAAGAGTTGCCAAATCATCACGAGTATGCTTACTTGGAATACCAAAAGTAAGCCAGGTGATTATCTACCTTAGACTTCGGTGATCTTCGAAGAGCGAAGTTCTTTGAGAATTTTGAAGAATTATCGAAGTCGATTGCTTGAGTCCATAGATGAATTAAAGGGTATGAGTCCGTCAATATGTATGCACAAAATACTGCTGGAGGAAAATGCAAAACCATTTGTTGAACATCAAAGAAGACTGAACCCAGTCATGAAAGAAGTAGTCAGAAAGGAAGTGCTCAAATGGTTGAATGATGGTTTTATATATGCAATCTCAGACAGTCCTTGGGTTAGCCCAGTCCATGTGGTTCCCAAGAAAGGTGGGTTCACTGTGATCCGAAATGAAAATAATGATTGTTCAACAAACGGTGGGATGGAGAGTATGCTATCGATTATCGGAAGAATTTGATTCAATGGGAAAGGTCGTTTCATTGCTCATTGATCAAATGTTGGGCCAGTTAAGCGGGACACTTTCTCATTTAATTTCTGAGTAGGTATTCCGGCTATAATCAGATTGCTATTGCACGAGGACCGGGGGAAAACCACATTCCACATGCCCTTGCAGCTGCCTTTGAAGGATTATAAACTGCAGGTTATCCACAGTGCCCTGCTACTTTTTAGGTGTATGATGTCCATGTTCTCGGACTGGTTGAGAGGTCATGGAGTTTTATAGGATGACTTCACAATATATGGATCAGGTTTTTGAGAGCATTGTCCTAAAAGCAGACACAGAAGCGAGTGCTTCAAAAGATGCAAGGATAAACGGCTAGCCTTAAATTGGGAAGAAATTATATTTGTAGTAGCAGAGAAGGTATTATTTCATGGTCATGAATTTGCGCTACGGGACTAGAAGTGGACCCGATCAGGTTTCGATTATAGGAACTCTTTTTCCTGTGACAGTAAAGGGATAAGGAGTTTCTTAGGGCATGCTGGATTCTATAGGAGATTCATCAAAGACTTCTCAAAAATAGCCAGACCATAATCTGAGTACTGGAGAAGACCTGAGAAGTTTAGTTTTGACTCTGCCAGAGAAGGCTGACCTTTGAAGAAATCAATACCCAGTTAGTTGAGAGCACCGATCATGGCTGCCAGGAATGGGATCGAGGATTTGAAATAATGTGATGCGGTGATTTATAATGTTAGCTGTGGTAGGGCAAAAGAAAAGAAAAAGATATTGAGCCATATACTATGCTAGCGAACCTTGATGAAACTGAAAACTATTCAAGCTGCGAAAAGGAGATGCTAGCCAGATTTTTGCTTGTAGAAAAATTCAGGCCATACATTTTGGGATCCCATATTATCATGTTATTCACGCTGACCGTGTAGTCATTCTCGTGTAGAAAGGAAGCCAAACCGAGAATGATAAGGTGGGTGTTGTTACTCTGAGTTTGATCAGTGTTAAAGATAAGAAAGGGTTGGCAATGATGTGATAGTTGATCCTTGTCGAATGAAAAGAAACAAAGCAGAAGAGGAGCGGGACTAACGGAGAATTTCGGATGAGCGAGATCTTATCGGTGTCATTCCAGCTCCATGATATGCTGATATCGTGAATTACTTGAAAGCACGTAGGTGATTCCTCGGTCGACTACCGACGGAAAAGAAGCTCGGGACCCGATGCGCGAATTACTACATCGGGATGATCCTTTGCTATTTTAAAGGAATGGCGACATGATTATAAGAAGATGTGTGCGGAAGAGTGAACAATACAAGATTGTGAATGAATGCCGTACATCACCCGTATAGGGGACATTTTTTCGAGGAGAAAGAGCGACTCTGAAGATACTCGATCGAGTTTTATTATTACTATCTTCAAGCATGCGAGATAGATTAAAATATGTGATAGATGCAGATTGGAAACTGTAAGGCGAAATGAAATGCCCCTACGAGGCATATTGGTAGTGCAAATTTTTTATGTATGGGGGATAGATTTTATGGGACCCTTCCCGCATCATTTGGAAACCTGTATATACTGCTAGCAGTGGATTATGTTTCCAAATGGGTGGAAGCTTTCTTGGCTTGTCCGAGATAGCGCTAACGGTTGTGATGGTTCTTACTTGAAAAGAACATTTTGAATCTGGGAACCGCTGGGACTATCATCGGAGTGAAGCCACTTTGCAACAGTTGCAAGCTCGCGAAGCGAGTATGGGTGAGTACTGTAGAACTGGCATCCTTACGAACTTGATGGACAGAAATTTCCAATAGAGAGGAATTAAAGGATCTAGAAAAATTTGTAAGTTCAGCCGGGAAAGATTAGTCTTCCCAAGCTTGATGATGCACTTTGGGCTTGGGACTGACATTCAAAGCTCCCATTGGGATGTCCCCATACGAGAGTGGTCTTTGTGAGCCATGTCACCCTCCATGACCCGGAATACAAAGCCGTATGTGAGCCATGTGTGAACCGATTTCAAATTGCAAAGGAAGAGGGTGCTCCAGTGAATGAACTCAGAGGAATGAGAGGCAGAAACCTATGATAATGCTAGAATACAGAGGACAAGACAAAGAAATGGCATGATCTCAAAGTTACGAGGAAAGGATTGAAGCGAGGGGATCAAGTTAACTATTTAACTCCAGTTAAGATTGCTTCTAGGAAGTTGAAATCAAAATGGAAGTGGACCATATACGAGTGGTGTCAAATTACTACCTTTGGAGTAGTAACACTGGGGTGATCGGGAAGATTCAAGGTTAATGGTGGCGAGAGAATGAGCTCTTATCTCCCGGCGAGGGGAGAAGAAAAGAAGAATTGCGCTGAGTGAATTGAGAGAGAGATGTAAAAGCAGCTGATCCATTGGGACTCAAACGGAGCTTGGCTCATGGGAGGCTGACCCGTATAGATTTTTAATTACTTCGTTTGAAGAATTTTCTGGTTCTGATCATGATTTGTTAGGGCTAGGTTGAAGTATTTGATCAATTTAATTTTTTTTTAATTGTTCTGATGTCACAGATGAAGAATCAGATAGGCTCGGGTTGGGACAAACTCACGGGGTGGCTCCGGCACTTACGCGGAAAGAAACTTGAAAAAGGGAGTACTCTTGCCACTACATAAGTGCAACGAAAATTGGAATAGAATACATGTTTAAATTCTTTGTGTGGGAATGATTTAATGGATACTAGAATGTGCAAATTAATAAAGATACATGTTTAAATTTAATAACGTAACAGAATGATTTAATGGATGCTAAGAATGTGCAAATTAATGAGGAGAGAAAAAGAGCATCTAATCCAGCCAATTTAGAGGCAAAATTCATGAACTAAGTCGCGACGAAAGTTATGTTAAAGCCCAGAGAAATTAGGTCGCAACTTAGTAAGTACTAAAGGAAGAACAAGGGCACAGGTCGCGACCAAAAGTTATGTCGAGACAGAAATTGAGGTCGCGACCAAAAGTTATGTCGCGACAAAAATAGAGGTTTCGGCAACTCAACTATGTCATGAAATTACTTGTTGACCAAAAGGGGGTAGAAAAGCTAGATGTCGCAACCTGGTGATAAATTGTCCCCCCACAAGCTTACTTATGTCGTGACAAACAACATTAAGTCGCGACATAAGAGAAAAGTGTGCCAGTTGGGCAACTTTTAAATTTGCCCTAAATTTAATGACAGCACACAATTGCAACCTGAAATTTAAGTCGCGACAAGCACAATTAAATGTAGTAATAAAGAGCCCACAATAATGATTGAATAGCAAAAGTTGAGAAATTCCCTCCACCACCATCTCCTTCCTTGAAGCAAATACAACTCTTCATCTTCGCCAACTCTCTGGTTTTTCAATTCTTTCAAACCCTAGATCCAAGATTCTTCCCAAAAACCGTCTCGATTTCTGAACGGCCGAATCCTTCAACCTCATCCCAAATCTGAGCGGAATCATGGAAGAGTATACTACCAAGGAAGTTCGTCAGCAAATCAACAAGGAGAACTCCGCATCGGAAACAACCGTAAGTTCAACCGGGGCTTCCAAGCAACAGAGAAAAAGGGCAGACAAGAAGAAGGGAGAGAAGATGAATTTATCGGCGGCTTTCCATCCTGGAAGAAAGATTTATGCGGTATGATCGTTGAGAAAGAGGATTCTGCAAACCCATATCCCCTTTCAAGGAACTAATAGAACAAAGAGGTTGGGAAATCTCTCGGTAGCATCAAAAGTCCGGATACTGGCAAAGAGTTCGAGAATTTTACCCAACCCGCGGAGGCGCGATAACTCATATGTCAGGAGTTTGGGTGTCAGATGGAGCGGAAACCATCAATGAAATGCTGAATGGAGGGGCGGCACTGATCCAAATACAAGAAGATAGTAGACAACCCTAACCGTGAGATTGCAAGAAAGTTGACATAATGCTGCAAAGTGAAACGGGTCAAGGAAGCGGGAGAGCAAAAGACCATAAACAGGGAGATTTACGTAAGAGGCAAAGGTATGGTTTTATTTCTAGCTCGTTATGGTTTCGACTGGGCATGTCTACACGGCACTAGAAACAAGAAGCACCATTCTCTATGCCATGTCGATAAAAAGCCAACGCCTGAGCAACCATTGAAAACTCAATAATGTAGATACCACGAGTAATAAAGTGTTTGATCCCTCACCCAAAGAACTATCACAAGGCTATGTTTGAGGGCTGGTGTGAAAGGAACTTGGGAAGAAGAAGAGTGCCCTGCTGTTTCACTTTACCACCCCGACTTTATAAGCAAGGGGCCCAGAAATCAAAAGAAAAAGGGGGTTATAATAGAAGCAGATTCAAGAGAAGAAAAGGAGAATGTAAGACAAGAAGAGGACACCCTTCTGGTTACAGATAAAGAAGAAGAAGACCCAGAAGCACATCTAGAAGGGAACACCTTTATGTTTGCAGAGGACAGATAACAAGATGATAGAAGCCCTATAAATTCAACCCCATCGGCCACCTGCCTTGCCAGGTTCAGATTTCCTGTAGAACCTGCAGTTTCCTATGGGAGCTCAGGGAATAATCAAATAATGGAGATGCCTGCCTCTATGCGTAAGATACTAGAAAGAGAAAGGGAATGGAACATCAAGAAGAGATGAATTAGAATTGAAATGAAGAGATCAGCAATGGGAAGAAGAAATGGAATGTAAGGGAAGAGTGTATTTGCTGAGATCCTGGAGCATCAAGAAGAAAAATTCAAGAAAGAAATGGACGAAAGAGATCACGATCTACTGAAGAAGTTGAAGCTGAGCCATGAGTCATTTTACAACAATCAGTATGATCGTGATTCTCAACTCCTAACACTCATAAAAGAAAGGGACTCAGATCAGGAAGCCAAAACTAAGGAGCAGATCAAGGGATTCATAATCTACGACATTTCAATGTTCAATGACTTCTAAGAAAAGTTACTTAGCTAGAAAGATCAAGAGCTGAATGACAAGGGATGCCTTCTTAAGAAAAGTCTAGCTTGAAAATTTGATTTGATCAACAATAATCTTCCAAATTTTTGAAGTCATGATCAATGGATACCACAATGAACACATTAGGAATGAGACAAGATGATCTGAACAAAAAGGTTGATCTCACCAATGAACTAATCCTCGCAATTAATAGAGTGAGAACAAAGGCCAAGAGTTAAGAAGAGAACTTAAATGGAAGTTTCAAATTCAACCCCTCATTTGGTTACTCCTCGATCTCGGATCCTCCCAACATCTTTGCTCCTCCTCAAAAGAAAAATAGATCTTCCCATTGATTTGTCCATCTCTTCCCTCACTTCCGCACTCGTTATTCTCAACTTTTGCACAATCCTTCATGAATAAAATAAGAAAAATTTGTTTGATGTTGCTATAAGTTAGATTGTATTGTTACTACTTTAATTGTTAGAAGAAATAACAAGAGGGATTTAGCTCTCGAATGAAAATGCTGACATATCATAACTGAAATGCTAGTTGAAGTATTGATTAGAAGATGTCAAACACAAGAATTATAATAAGGGCGTAATGACATAGAAATTGAATTTGAGTTCACAAATTGTATAATTGGACTTGAATTTAGCCGAAGAGTCCAAATGATGTTCGAAAGTTATAAGCAATTAAAGAAGCAAAAAATATATTTTTGAGTCGAAGTATAAACAGAAGCTAAAGAACCCGTGAAACTCAGATCATATAACTTCATCAACTGAAGGAAGTCATGACATCCTTGTGGTTAGTCACGCTTAATCAAAACGTAATTCTAGAACTTGTTAGATTATTGATCAAGGCGAACCAAAGATAACTAACAAGAATGATGCAGCTATCCTCAGTGCCTGAGCCATCTAGCCACCTATTTATATGTTTATGTAGCCACACCCAGTTCTAATTTGGCTTAAACAATCCTTATCTTCAAAATAAGCCATTGGAAATCCCAAGCCATCCTAGATAATTAATCCCTCCAAAGAAAGAACCTCTCGATTATCCAAAAATTCAAAGAAGGAGGAAGAGATAAAGTTTGGGGTATTTTTTGGAGAACTAAAGGAAATATAAAAAGGGTGAAGCAGAGGAAGATATAAAGTAGAGGATAAAAATGTAGCGGGAAAGCTTAAAGGAAGAAGTTTTGTCTTGTGGCCTAACTCTCTTGAACAATTAAGTTCTTAGGGGTGTTTCAACACCTAGTACCCTAATGCCAACTGGTATGGGAGCTACTAACCCAAAGTTCGTTAAGAGTGTTAGAAAGCCTAAAAAGACAGAACATTGCACTATTCCTGAAGGGTGATGAGAAAAAAAGTTCCAACAGTGAGAAGTACAAATGAGAAAGGGGAACGAACAATTTCAAACAGAAGAAATCAAGAAGATACCCCAAGGATGAAGTTTGGGGGAATCAATTAAAGAAGTTGCAAGGAAAAGAAGGGCAACAGTTAAGTAAAAAAGGAGAAAGAGTCTGGGTAATCTTAACCTAAAAAGCTCCATCCATCCTACCCATGACCCAAGCCTGACATTACAAGCCCGAAAGACCTGACACTCCTGGCTGAATCATCACATTCAGCGAGACCAATATGAACAACAAGCATATGGAATTTGAAAATCTTGAAAGAATCAAAACCGTGGAAGGACCTCGTAGGGTTAACCGAATCACTAAGAAAGAAAAGAAGAAGAAGACCAACCTACTTTTCACAAAGAAAATTGACCCAGGGATTATACCGTTTATAAAACAAATTCAACAATTTGGGCTTTTGTACACTGATCGAGTAAAGGACTAACCTTCATCCGACTTGAAGCTGTAGAGATATTGCAAAAGAATGCAATTCTAGTCTTTCAATTAAAAATTGGTTGCAACTGCAAAACAATACGTAAATGTCCTTTTGCTCGTACTGAACAATTTTCTTTTCTTTTGCTCGGGGACAAGCAAAATTTAAGTTCGGGGGGGAGTTTGATGAGCGGAAGTCATCCATTTTCGGCCCATTTTTCTCGATTAAATTTCTATCTATAAAAGACTGATGGCGTGCGTAAATGTTGAATAATTCACCAAACTGATATGCAGCAGAAATTCAAGAGAAAGAAGATAATGCGCAAAGGAGTAACCGCTGAAAAGAATGATACGACCGGGCTGAATGATGTTGCAACAGGAGAATGCACTGAAGGTGCGACCGCTGAGCGACGCTTCGACAAAGGATTTAAGAATCACATCAAGGTTGCAACCACAAACTCCGCCGCGACATAAGGGCAACCGGCTGCGTAACGTGTAGGTCGCAAATGTAAAACCCAGCTCAGCAACCATAAATTAATGAAGAACATATGATGTCGCAACACAATTTCGAGGTCGCCACATAATTGAAGGTCGAGCAGTAGACATGGAGGTCGTGGCACCGAATAGAAGTCGCGACATAAGATTTTCAAGAGATCGAATGATAGAGTCGCATCTGAAAGAGGTCATGATCAACATCGACCAAAGATGTCGCCGACATCATCTGGCTACCGCGACATCAATCGTGAAGAGAACTAAGGTCGCGCTGCCATTCAAAGGGTCGCTACATCGCCATAAGGAAAGAAGTGTCACGACGCTATTCGCAGTCGCGCACATCGTGCTGCAAGAACTCGGCGCCGCGATATATTCGCAAGAGTCGCATCATCGTTGCAAGAAAGAAGGTCGCTGGCATCATTCAAGACGCGCATCGCCGTAAGAACTAAGGTCGCATATCATTCAGCGGCCGCGACATCGCTTGCGAAGCAGTAGCGTTCATATCATTCAAGAGTCGCCACATCACGGTAAAGAAGGTCGCAGTAACGCTATCGGCGGGTTTGACATCGCATAAAGAAAGAAGGTCGCGATAAAGATTCACGCCACGCCATTCACGGCCGCGAGCGATCAGCCGGTAATTACGCCCGCGACACTATCCACGTCACAAGATCAACACTGGACCAGGCGCACGCCATCACAATGTCGCGACATCAGATCCAATGGATGCTAAAGGCAAGTCGCAATTAAATAAGCTTCTCGCGACGTAGCCGAGATTAACTCGAGGTCGCGACAAAGAATCGAGGTTGCGACATTGGTCGTACCAAATGGGCTGCTTAATCTGAAATCCACAAGGAGATGTACCGTTAGCCCAACTTCGTAACCTCAGTAAATACGCGCAGTTGCTATTGAAGAAAGCATCTCTGCCGCTCAAAAGAGAGATCCGTAGCTAAAGGCTCTGTATTTTAATTTCTTTTCTCTTTATTTTGTTTTATTTTAGATTAGTTAGCGGTTTGTTCAAATTTGACTGACTTAGCCAAGTAGGAAGCTAAATGCAGACCTCTATTTTTCAAATTACGCCTCTGGAGCTTTAAATTTACAAATTTTGGAATTCGGATTTCAGCTCGATGATGGTGTTCTTGACGCACGCCTATCATAGTGGTGTAACTGTGATTGAGAAACCACCTTCCATTAGCAAGTCCCCATGGTCAAATTATTCTTCCTGCAATTTACCAAGCACTGAACTACTCAAGCCGTAACAGCCATCGTTGAAGATTTGAATTGAATCATTAGTGCGCCTTAAAATTCTTCAGCAAGAGACTGTCTCCACTGTTCTGATTTCCATGAGTCCTCCAGTATTTTTATAATGCAACTTCAGATGATAACATCTTCTAAAGGTATAAGAACTGATAATAAAAGATCTGAATATTTCATGAATTTAAACTATAACTTCTTCACTGAAACTAATTGTTAATTAATTCAATCACAACAAATAGAGAGGTCAAACTCCAATTTAATAGTAAAGTCCAACCCAAGAAAAAGATCAATCATGTTGAATGTCCGTTCCATTTATAGTGAGAAACCAAAGAAAGTGTAAACCTACGTTATAATCGGTATTTTAGATCTGATATTATGCTCCATGTTCAAAAGAAGTAATATGAAAACAACGCAACGGCAGGCAAAACCAGATTGTACAGTCTTCTAACCTTCCGTTTAAAACATAAAGACGAGATGAGCTGGAATAAGAATTATGAGAGAATCCCAACCACGAACGCATCTCTTGAAGGTGCCAACTGTGGTCTGGCGAAGTAAAGTATCGCGTAATCAAAAGTGAGTCTATGTCATAATACAGATTTAATGTCTCTAAAGAGAACGGTCGCAAATTGTTCTAGCTATTTTAATTTCAAATGAATCATTTTAAGAATAATCATCAGCTATTTTATTTCACACAAAAATGGATCTGAATACCTCAGCCAAGAGTCCAAACAATATATATTTGAGTAATGCAGAAGGATCAGAACTTGAGAGAATCGTGATTTATATCTGATTTGAACCACTAATAATGTTCAATCAGATAATTAAAAGATCTGACTCGTGTCCTTAAAAGAAATGATTTAATTTTTAAGAAACCGCTTTGAACTGATAAGATAAGTGAACATAACAAACAAACACAAGTGGTACATTGTGTCGATTAGAAGGTTGGCCCTCGGTATATAGTCGCCAAAAGTTGTATAGGTGTTTTGATCCATCATCATCATCACAGAAAGAGGTGAACAACAACTTCCACTAGAATGGATCTGTTGTTAGTAGTCTTTTCTGGATAAATTAGAGGGAATTTCCTGGATTTGGACTTTATTTGGTTGATGTTGTTCATGAATTGAATTGTTCCCAATATTAGTATCGAATACCTCCAGCTGACTAGATCCCGCTCTCGATTTCCGTGAGAGTCCTCTAAGTGACACACGGGAGATGGAGATTCCTGAGAGCTTGAGCATTCATCACAGAAAGTTATACTATTATCGAAGAACTAATGAGCTCAAAGAGTTCACTTCGATAAATTTCAATTCACTTAGGGGTTTGAAGTTGAAGCGCCGGATGTTTATCAATTTAAACGATCGAGATTTCCTCTCGACCATGAAAGATCTTGATCCCGTGTTAGCTGAGATCTAATCAAGGAAAGGGAGAACTTCATCAAATCTAAAGGAAGAGTCATCAACCATTTTGTAGAGGTTTTGCAATGGCCCTATCTTAGGAAGCAAGAAATCTACAGTCCTAAGAAATGGGTATGAAGTATTGAAAAAGAAAAATGGCCAGATCTTATAAAGAGTGTTCTTATTACAAGTAACTGATTAGATCCGAGTTTTTTAAAGAAGCAGGGACATCTAATTGGTGAAGTCAAGGAGAAATCCAAGCTGCACTATTATGAATCTTTGACAAATCCAAATCCAGAATCAGGAGAGAGTCACAATATATTATGATGTCGAAATTGGCAATTTCACAACAGTTCCTTGCTAGTGTTCACTTCTAACAGAGAACTGATTCAGTCCATTTTATTTTATTTGTTTTATTTCAAATTTTATCTTAATTATAGAAATATAATATAGGATGATCTTGCTTTCCGACCTTAGCTTTTAAACTGTTACAAGGAAAAGTGCAAACAGGACCCGAGTAGTTGGCACTGACATTTTAAAATTCATGCTGTAATCTGAGGGTTCACATATGGACTTACATTTTTTTTTAACTACTTGTTTGACCTATGCACTTGCAGTGTGTTAGACTTAACCCGTTTTATAATTTTAAGAACATAAAACCATTTTCCTAAATTTTAAACAACTCTGACCAATTGAAGAACCGCAGCTGAATTGTAAGGCTCTAGTAGAGGTATAAAATTGAAGGGTTTAGCCCACATCTGGCCGTGCACAAACACCATGGCTCAACCCCTGCCCACCCCCGTTCTAGCCCATTGGATCGGGTTGTAAAGTAGTAAGGCCTCTATATAGCGCCTCACGACGCATCGTCTTTCTTGGCCCATGGTAAGGGTAAGGAACAAACCATACTCTGCATACCCCACTGATGACTGGGACTATGGTGTCCTAACCCTTTGGAATCCCCGCCTCTAGGGGAAATCCGGCTTCATATGTCCAGGCCGATGGCAATAATAACATGTCGTCAACCCTGTCTCGTGTTAGTAGCCCGCCTGCCTCGCTCCCGGAGAAGCACACTCTGTCCCTCGATCTCGTGGTCGAAGTCCTCTCGCTTTCCCCGGAAGCTAGAAGAAAGCCGACTTTCCTTTCTTCTCATTAGTACCAAGATCCCGATACTCTGCATGTGTCATTAATCTCCTCTATGGCCATAACTGCTTGACCATAAAGCCTATATCTAGAGAAACCTACAACCTTAGCTCCTGATGACACTTTTAGAATCATCCTCAAACTTCCTCTACCTAGCCATGTCTCTGTGGGTCATTATTAATCAAGCCAACAAAAAAGGGCTAACTTTGTGAACTTAGCCACGTATTCAATCACCGCCACCGTCCTTACTTTAGCTCTAGGAACCTCTAGGCCTCGTGGCTGCCTAGTACTGAAAATATTTTTCTCAGCAAACAAACACATGGAACTCTGCCTAATTCATTGCCTCTAAGTCCCTTGAGGTCTTAACCCAATCCCACCATACTTGGGATTCACCCTCTAGCTAGAATTATGCTAGTATGATCTTTATCGCATCGGAGGTGATTTCCATAGCCTCCAATATCTTCTCAATCTGTCGGAACCAATGGTCAGCCACCATCAGGTCCCCTCATCCCATGAATGTTGGAGGATGATGTGCCTTAAACCTCTGTAGGTTACTTGACCCTCCCTGACCCCCAACTGCACTAGTATGTGCAATGGTGATAAATGTAGCGCCCATTGCCTCTGCCAGCGTCTCGTTGATCAAAAGTGTGTGGTGCCCGGTTAGTTATGACGATTCTCGTTCTCATCTCGACGCTACCTACACATGTCAAATAGTAAATCAGTTATCAAGTTTAATCAGTTGTAACTAGTAGTGCACATGCCAAACTAATACATTAGAATTTAACATCATGGACTACACCATTCATCCCCTTTCAGCATACAATGCAAACTTTACAATTCAATTCAATTCCCGAACTATAATATTCAGTTTGTTTTTCCGAACCCCTAAGGTTATGTTTTCTAACTCTAGTGTTCCATATACAATCTATCATGTCTAATGTTCACACAAATCATCACACATATCACACAGCATGTTAAGCACAAAACACACAACACATAACAATGCATGATCCATATCCATGCCCGTCAATCCCTAGGCAATCACATACCTATGTTCTGATGTACAAATTGCAACACCAGAACTCAATGAATCTAACGACCTACACCCATATCCATCAGCCATAGGAATTCGTATACCTAAGCTCTTATACCAAGCTGTGACGCCCCAATTTCCAAGGGTCCCATTGACAATCCGTCAACCTATGAAATATCTATCTTAGGTCATTTCGCACTTAAGTCTTAGAACCGAACCAGCACCAACTACACGTGGACACCGAGTTACTCGGCACTATCTCGATACGTCCCTTCACCATAACCCATTCATTCATATTTACATCTAAAATATGAAAATAAGACACTTAATTACAGTCCGTAAGAGTCCGATCACGACCCTCTTACCTTGATTACATGCCCGACTATTTATACAATAGTCCAAAATAATTTAATTACAACTCTTTTATGCAAAACACTTTTTACAAAAATTTCTTAAGGCCACATGTCGGCCTCCTTCATAATCACGGCCTCGTCGGAGCGTCGTCTCTCTATACACTCCCTGCACTTGAAACGGGGTCCCACGACGGGGTGAGCAAAGCCTAGCAGAGAATAATTCCTACAAGGGCTATTCCCCACCTAAGTGCACATGCAATGGCACACCACACATTCAAGTAAAAACATGCACTTTCCTACTCAAATGTCTGCATGTCATGGATGAGAATGTGATTCACTCTATCCCATGTTCCGAGTCCTCACCGACTCCCTCACACATGCATATGCCGAGTGTGAAAACCAAACCGTCATTATGTTCCATCAATGACCATTTTTCAAAACAAAAGCTTTTTCTTTTATAAATCAAATCCATTGGACGGTTCCTAATATCAACTTGCATTTCCCAAGTTGCGTGTGTTTATGCACTTGTTGGCAAACACTTCAATCTCAATCCAATATGTATATGCATACATATTTCCATTCAACATGTCATCCCTTAACCAAAAGATGACACTTAAATCAATCCATATAATAGGCCTTTAAAGCATGCCTCAATCAATCGCAACTAGGCCATGAAATCGACCTTAAACAGTTGCATAAACCGGGCTTCGAACCAGCCTCGAAATAGGTCTCGAAGGACACTGCTCGCTGAACCGGTCGAGCAATCGATCGACCGTTTGTCCCAACCGGTCAACCGCTTCCTAGTTGTACAGTAGCTGGAAGCTACTTCATCTAATCGGTCGATCGCTTCCCCTTGGTAAAGTAGTTGGCAGCTACTGCTTCCAACTGGAATATTAAATGACCAATCGGTCCTACACGACTAGACGACCCTGAGGTGGAAACACAATCACACGACTCTACATGACCAAACGACCCCACACGGCCAGACTATGCCACACGGCCAGACAACCCTGGGTGGGAACTTAGTCACACAGCCCTACATGGCCAGCTGGCCCCACATGGCTAGATGGCCCTACACGGCTAGATGGCCCTACACGGTCAGTCGGCCCCACATGGCCAACCGGACCCACACGGCCAACCGACCCCACAAGGTCAGATGACACCACATGATCAGACGATGGCCAGACGGCCCCACAGTAGAAACACAACCACACAGCTCTACATGGCTAACTAGTCCCACACGGCCAGAAGGCCCTGGGGTGGAAATAGCGCCACACAACCAAACGTTCCCATACGACCAAACTACCCTAGGTGGGAACTCAGTCACACGGCCCTACACGGCACTTAAGTAGAAATTAACCAGAGTAGGAACAAAAATCTCTACCTCTTGGAGCGTAGCCAACTTTAACTCTAGGCCTAACGAACTCCGACCGTCAAGAATGCCGGAATTCAGAGGAAGAAGCTGTCAAATCTTCCTTCCTAGACTGGAAAAATTTACATAGCATGCATGCCATGTGTCACCCACATGGCTTGCATGCATCATGCCATGTGTCATCCACCCATTTGGGTTCCTTTTTGCCCCGAAATTCGTGAAAAATCAGACCAACCCGAAAAATAACGAAATTTATCTTGGTAACTAGATTTCGCAAGACAAATCCAATAGTGTTGTCCGTTTCATTATCTGAGGTCTAGAAAATTTCTAGGTTTTCAACCTGTATTGTAGCGACGATTTATTGTTTTTCCATTTTTCAAGAAAATTCGGTTTTTCTCAGGTTTTACAAGCTATCGGGATTACCTCCATAGAGGGATGTAGACTTCTACATTGAGTTACACTTTGGTACGTTTCTAATTTATATGACTCCGCATAAAATGGCGTCGGTTGAGTTGTTGGAACTCAAGGTCTAGATACAAGAGTTGTTGGACAAGGATTTCATTAGACTGACACTTCACCTTTAGGCACTCCGATTCTGTTTACTAAGAAAGAGGTCAAGTTCAAGTGGAATGACCCGTGTGAATGGGCATTCCAGGAATTGAAAAGGAGACTCATTTCAGCTCCTAGTCTGATAGTCTCGGAAAGGGGACGGAGGTACACAATGGATTGTGATGTCTCGAAGGACGGTCCGAGAGGGTTGTAGCTTATGGTTCTTGGAAATTAAAGGACCATGAGCAAAATTACCCCACACACGACATGAAGTTCACGGCCATAGTCTTCACCTTAAAGATTTAGTGCCACTACCTATATGGTGAGCAGTTCGAGGTGTTTTCAAACCACAAAAGTCTAAAGTATATATTTACAGAACGAGACCTCAACATGAGGCAACACAGATGGATGGAGTATCTGGAGGATTATGACTTCACTTTTAAATACCATCATGGTAATGAAAATATGGTGGCTGACGTGCTCAATCGGAAGTCACGAGGAGTACTGGCTAGTGTAGCTTCTCGGGAGTGGAAAATGCTCGAGGTTGTAGGACGGTTTGGGCTACAGTAAAGATATCAAGATCAAGGTGTTATAGGGAATTTAGCAGCCACGCATTCCCTACTGAGCAAAGTGATTGAGTCCTAGGGGCAAGACTTAGAGATAGTGTCCATTAGGGACCGAGTACAGTCAAGTTCAAGTGACGAAGCCTGGGCTATTCACACAGATGGTAGTCTCCGATATAAGGGACGGATTGTGGTTCCCTAATTGACAGATATGAGAGAGAAGATCCCCAGGGAGTTCCATTGCTCTCGATTTGTGGTGTACCCAGGTGGCACGAAGATGTACCATGATCTTCATCGCTAATATTACTGTAGAGGGATGAAGAGACACGTTGGGGACTTTGTTCGATAATGTCTCACGTGTCAGCAGGTAAAGGCTGAGCACTAGAGGCCAGCAGGGCTACTCCAACCATTGGGGGTAGCAAAGTGGAATGAGAACATATCATGATGGATTTTGTGACTCACTTTCCACGAACATTGTGGAAGCATGATGCGGTGTGGGTGATAGTGGATCGGCTCACTAAATTGGTGCATTTTCTAGTTGCACGGATGACCTTCACACTTGAGGCATTCTACAGTTTATACATTCGAGAGATTTTCCAGTTACATGGAGTGCTAGTCTCTATCATATCAGACCGGGATCTTAGGCTTACGGCTCACTTTTGGAAGAGTTTCCATAGAGCCATGGGAACATAGTTGATGATGTGCATTGCTTTTCATCCACATAAAAACGGCTAGTCGAAGAGGACTATACAAGTTTTAGAGGACATGCTTTGAGCATGTGTCCTGGATCTTAAGGGTAGTTGGGAGGACCATTTGCCTTTGGTAGAGTACGCTTACAACAACAGTTATCAGACGAGCATACAAATGGCTCCCTATGAGGCTTTGTATGGGAGGCCATGTCAATCTCCAATTCGTTGGACGGAGGTAGGAGAAAGATCCATCATGGGTTCGGAGTTGGTTAGAGAAACCTCTGAAAAGGTGGATTTGATATGGAAGTGTCTTCTCACGGCTCAGAGCCGGTAGAAAATCTATGTTGACAAGCACCGTTGACCTCTAGAGTTTGAGGTGGGAGATCACGTCTTCTTGGAGGTGAGGCTTAAGAGAGGAGTGGTTAGGTTTGGTAAGCAAGGAAAACTATTGTCGAGATATATCGAGCCCTTCGAGATACTTAAGAAGGTGGGCATAGTTGCATAACAATTGGCATTACTGCTGAGTTTATCGAGTGTGTATGAAGTATTCCATGTCTCCATGCCCTGAAATAGACCCGATTCAACACAGAATGGATTAAATGTTTTCTATTGTCGATACAAAATAACACCTCTTCAGAGGTGTATCATGGATATCACCGTGCTTTTCACAGATTCAGGCTAGTGAAGGTGTTATGGAAGCACCGAGGATTGGAGGAGACAACATGGGAACGCGAGGACACGATGCGCGCCACTTATCATTTCTTGTTTAAGGATGAAGGTATGTGGTTTAGTCGTTTGGTGATTAAATGACTAGTTTGTATGCATGTGATTGTGTACGATTGCATATGCATGTGATGTATGTGCTCGTGTGCATGTGAATTTCGGGATGAAATTCTTTTAAGGGGGGAAGAAAGTAAAGCCTAGGACAAATTTAATTTTTCAGAAAAATGGTAAAAATAATAAAATTGTTAGAATGGTTCAAGAAAGCCTGGAAAATTCTCTAGACCTCGGGATGTGATTTCCATCGTTGGATTCTGGTTTTGCGAACTAGTTACCCAAAAAATTCTCACCCGAGAAATGATTTTCATGATTTATTTGGGTGGATGGTTATTCAGTGACCACATGGACGAGATTTTCAAGAGAATTTAAAATAAATTGGACTTGAACCAGGGCGAAAATAAATTGTTTCGGGGTAGAAACAGATCCGATCAAGGATTGGTGTGGATACGTGACACATGAGGCTACAATGACTTAACTTTAGTTAAGCAAAAAGAAAACAAAAGAAAAGAAAGGGGAAAAGAGAGAAAAATATGGGAGAATGAGAGAGAGGGGAGCAGGAGAGGAAAAGGATCTACTCTTCTCTACGACCAGTTGAGATCGGGTAGTCGCCTTCCGACGCAATAAACGCTTAAAGTTAAGTACACGGTGCGAGGACTACGCGTGGATATCGGAAACTCCATGTTTTGTCGAGGTTTCGCGCAGGATGTTCGTGAAGTCAAAAGCTTCGGGTTTAAAAAGTGTCGTCGGGACTTCCTCGGGGTGTTGCTCACGCTCCAAGAGGTAGGGATTCTTCCTACTTTGGCTTATTTTCCATTCTAGGGGATGTTGGGTTGAGTTTTAATTCCCTAAGGGGCTGTTTGGCCGTTTTTTCCCTAAGGAACTATTTGGAAAATTAATGGGTTATGGGAATAGTGCCCTGTTTTGACACTGTATGATGGCCAATTTTCAGGGCTGATTTCGGTTATAAAAAGGATAATTTGGATTAGTATCCTTCAAGGAAATTGTAGCCCTATCTGAGAACTTGATTTTAGGCTTTTGAATCACCCAAATCGGACCTCTATAACTCAAGTTATGGTCCATTTTCATGTGATCGCCTGTACAACCCATGTTTGGGCTTGTCCCATCCAGATTTTGGGACTGATTTTCAGTTGGGAAAAGGTGGCACTGACCAGTCCTGGAACTTGTAGTTCTATCTGAGGACTTGATGTTAGGCTTTTGAATCACCCAAATCGGACCTCTATAACTCAAGGTATGATCCGCGCTTCTGCGGAACGTCATAAATAAAATACAAAGACGAATTGTGTTCAGATTTTTTCCACAATTGGTATATCATTGCTTGAATTGAGTGATATAATTGGTCAAAATTATGTGGAAGTCAAATTGTGTGTTCTAATGGTTTGACTTGTGATGTGCTTGTATAATACGCTTACATGGCTTATTATAGGCTAGTTGTGGACATGTCTTGTCATAATTCAGCCTAGAGGTTGATGGATGTCACTACTCGAGTGTAATGACTTGCGATGTCAATGTATGCGTGTATTGACATGATGGCATGAATTGTATGATATATTTGGAAATTGTATGTTTTTTTAATATAACTGTCCAAACGATGCATGAGTAGGCATGCACATATAGCACTCATTATATATGTAGCATGGTATGAATAGGCAATGACATAATTGCATTTTATACATAACATCGCATGATACGGGTGAGTGTGCATGGTAGAGATCGACACCGTTTGGTGTTCATGGTATCATGTTGGTTGATCGAATCAGCCGGCGTTCAACAGGTGGGCTCGGTAACATGCATAACGCCCAAAATTGAGTCGCATGGTTTTGAAAATGAAAAATATGCGTGTTGGGGATAGCAAGTTGGGGATAGCGAAAGTGAGGTGAGAAAAGGTAACTTTGAAGGTTTAGGTCACTAGCTTGACAACATGGGGTTAACAAGTGTCCTCGGGTTTTATCCTCGCATCATGGCAAGCAACCTATAGTCCAGTTTCATAACCGGATATTCTGTTTAGCTAGAAAACCTAACACTGGAATCCATCTTACTGAAATAATACAAGTAACATGCATCACAAAATTTCCTTTAGCTTTGGAAACCCTAACATTCAACCCTCACTAGCTGGCTCAGAAAGGGGCTATCTAAAGAAACCACAAGACATCTAGCAATAAGTATGCACCGTATCCTAAAGGCAAAAGATTTGGCAGTGAATGATGATAAATGATATTCAACCCCAGTTTTGAGAAGATGGGAGCTATAAATACAGTAATTAGCATTTAACACACAGAGTACAACCCCACTGCCCACAACTGCTTAATACCTTCCTCTTCTGCTAAGAGGCCAGCTTCAAGTGATCCTTGAGCTGCCATCCTAAGAGGGTTGTTTGGTAGCCTAGAAAATGAGAGAAAGAGAGAAGAGAAGAGAGAAAACAAAACCCTCAAATGAAAGCCAGATATATTACAATCCAATGAAAATTGTGCCAAAAGATTGCTTCAAGATTGCTTAGGGTTACAATTTGAGGGGGCTATAGGCCACCTAACAAGAAAATACAAGAAAGCCTAACATTTGGCCATTATAAGGGACACAAAGCACATACCAAATGAGGTCATTTGGCATTAATTACAAAGCATGACAAGAAAATTTCGCTAGGAAGGTTAATTTCAAAGTAGGTAGCTTAAAATTAAGAGTTAGCTTAAAATTTCGCTACAGTAGCGAATCAAGATACAGATAGCTAAATTCAGAGAATTTCAGTAATCGGCACTTCATTATAAAATTTCGCTACTAGCTTAAATTTTTAGCGGTAAATTTTCGCACCTTTTAGCTAAATTTCCTAATTGTTGCCTTCACGCATTGCCTACTGCTCCTCTACTGCATCCATTTTCATCACTTTGCCTTCATTTCTTCATTGAATATTGGTATGTTTGAAGGCTGATAAATGGGTTCAATCTTCATGGTTAAGCATATATCTCGATATTGAACTCTCAAGGTACGCAAAAACCTGCAAAACAACCAAAAATAACCTCTAAACGGCATAAGTGATACTAAGAAGACCTGAACACTTCAATTGGCCTTATTGACATGATTAGTGCACAAAAAGCACTCAAAACCTATCTCAAATAAGGTTCTTCTCCAAAATAGCACTTTTTGGGTACTAATCACACCCCAACCGAAACGTTGCTAGTCCCTTAGCAATGCAAAAATAATAAGGGCATGCATGCAGTGATTTTCAAAAAGTTTATGATTCAAAAAGGTGTATATACAAATAAACATTACCTTTAAACTGAAAAATTGACACCAAGTTTGAAAAACCTAAGTATTTTTATATAACATAACGATACAAGAACAATTTGAGGCCAACATCGGATCCATGATTTTCAACCTGAATTTCCACCAAAGTCTAATGATTCTAAATATAACCAGATCGAGCCAATAAATTGGAAAATTGTCCCCTCCCCCCAACCTAGCACTGACATGGCCTTAAGTTGTTGAACAACCTAGATAGGGATAGTTACACTCTCCTTTCTTTATTCAACTACATTGTAGTGAATGTCAAACCTGATTACCAAAAGTCCGTGTAACGGGGGTCCACCGATGACTCCCAACCAATTAAGGTTTAGGGCATCAAGCCAAAAGGATCACTGACCACAAACTCTACAGACTTCAACCCGGACTTCGAATGACTTCGAGAATTAAGCACCTACAAAACGCTAAACTCTACCCATCCACCCATGTAACGAACACTAAATCGATGACTCCCAACCAATTAAGGCTTAGGGCATCGGGCTTCAAAGGCTTTCACCATACACCCCACGGACCGTGTTCGGGTTTCAAGGCAAAGTGTCACGACTTTATTTTTCTTTTTCTTCTTTTCTTTTTTTTTTTCTTTTTGCTTTTTCTTTTCTTTTCCTTTTTGGAAGACTGCATTGGCCTTCAAATGTGGGTAACACAAACCTATCCAAGGTTGCCAACATGCCTAAGGCCGGCTATGCAAAGCGAAAGGAGGTAAACAAATTTACAACTCATTGAAACAACTGGGTGTGCGTGTGTGAATTAGCTTAAGGGAGAAATGTTCAAGCTTCCATATGTTACTAACTCGACCAAAATTATTTCAAACATGGAATTTGTTCTAACATAAAGGTACCCAACAATGATTCAATTTTCCAACAAAAGGCAACGAATTGTCCAATTAAACAATTCACGTTGTTCAATTGAAGACAAAAACAGTTACACATGGTGAAGGCACAAAACATGATATGCAAAAGTGAAGGAAAACAAAATTTGAACATCCAGGACATGTAAAGCATGATAATTACCTTTAACCGGCTCCTCAAGTATGGTGGGGATTGAGAGAATGCGGAGGATCCAGTAGGAGAATTCTCCCCGCCGGGTCTGCCGCACCACACATGGTTTCACCTCTGTCCATTGACTTTAAATACCCCGTTAATAACCGATTGATTAGGATCTACTCAACCATCGGGTATGCCTCGTTGACAATGAATGGACTCCGCCCATCGTGGACTTGAGCTTTCGTCGAAATGTATGGAGTTCGAGTCGTATAAAAGAACTTGGTCTCCCTCTTTGAAATTCTTCCTGATTATCATTTGATCATGCCATCTTTCGATTTTTCCCTTTGCAATCTTCTCGGCTAAGTAGTATCATTCCGTATTTCTTCCAACCATTTGTATCAAGGAACCTTCGACTCGCCCTACTTAGGTCCATGTTCAGCCTTCGACGCCCACCATGCTCAGATCGATCTCCACCGGAAGCGCATATCTCGCCATAGACCAAATCGAAGGCGGGACATTCTCAGATTGTCTCAAAGTCGTCCCGTAGGGCCCACAAATAATCAAGGTATTGATAGACCACCTTCCCTCGCTGGTGCTTACCACCTCATTAGAATGGTCTGATCTCCTATCGGGCAAGTTCTATCAATCATTTGTTCGAGGATGGTAAGGGGTGGCCACTTTGTGTTTCACACCATATTTAACCATGAGTTTTGTAAAATGGTTTGTTACGTAAATGAGAACCTCCATCACTAATAATGGTTTCGTGACCCCAAACCTGAAAAGATATCGGGCTTAAGACTTAATTACACCCTATTGTCATCGGGTCTCAGGGGATTGCTTCAACCCATTTGGAGACATAGTCTACTCCCACCAAAATGTATGTATGACCATACATCGGAAAGGTCCCATGAAATCGATGCCCCACACATCGAATAATTCGACCACTAAAATCGTTCAAAGGCATCATATGACGCGACAGCTCTCCCGAAGCCTGCATCTATCACGCCAACACACATTTGGTGTGCTTCCTTGAATAGGGAAGGCCGAGAGTCCGTGACGTGACCTTCATTGCTCGCTCTTTGGGAAGCAAAATGACCGCCACAAAGGCCGCACGGCGCGACTTAGAATTCCCGCCGCTCCTCCCCTCGTGCACGTACTTCCCGATGATTTGATCTCGCACAATACGGAATAAAAAAAGGGTCTTCCCAGTAATAGGAATGACTTAGTAAAGAAGTATCATCCCCGAATCACTGGTCTGTGAGAGCACGCATACTAGATTTCAACGAACAGATCCCGAAATCAACATCGATGCATGGATCGATGCGCCGCGACCACTGCATCCAAGACGTATTGATCTCGCATATTCGTCCCACCCACCGCACGAATCATAGAGAACCCCACACCCGCTTTGCCGAACATTTGTGTTATTGGTTCGCATCTATATCGATCCAACCAACATGCTCGAAATTTGTCTAAAGCACAACTAATTACCAACAATTCCTTCCTCAGAATAAGTACCTCTCGAAGCTTCATCCCAAGGTTTCTTGCATAATAGACTACATGAGGTTTCCCATCTTCTTCTTTACAAGTATCGCTTCCTATAAAGAAGATCACTATGCCACATTTACTCTCCAAAATGAATCGCGCTAGGTGCTCGCATTTATCATGGGAATGAACCAGATTTCACTTCAAAGCTCTCGCATTCTCTCTCCCAAACAAATTTGGCAATTTTCAGAGCCAGACAGGGGTTTAGCAATCTTGAAAGTCTTAATGAATCGCCTATAGAAGCCTCAGATGAATTACAAGGAATTGTCAACTACTTTTACACTTGCTGGGAAGTGCTTGGAAATAAGTTCAACCTTTGCTTTATCAACTTCTATTCCCTCGCTTAGAAATAATGTGCCCTAGTACAATCTCAAGCTAACCATAAAATGGCATTTCTCCCGCTAAGAACCAAGTTCTTTCTATGCACCTCCAAAGAGGAAGGTCAGATTAGTCAAACATTCTTCAAAATTCGCTCTCCATATACAAGATGTCATCCATATTCTCCCATTAGACGCCCAACATAATAATTAACATACTAAGATACACCACCACCAAAGTGGCCGTATGTTGTAAAGACCAAAAAACATCCTCCTATAAGTATACGTACAAATGGACAAGAAAGGCTCTTTCCGACCTTCGGGCAGCAATCTCTATCCTGAAATATCCGAATAATTCGATCCAAAAAACACAAGAACGGGTGTCCGCAGACTCTTTCAAGGAAAGCCTATCAATAAAAGGCAACTGAAGTGGTCTTTTCTGTTACCTCATTGCTTCCTATAGTCAATGCACACTCTCCAACTGGTAGTTAGACGGTTAGACAATTCTTCACCCTTTTCATTCTTCACAGTAGTCACTCCTGATTTCTTAGGCACCACCTGAGTCGGACTCACCCAAGTACTATAGAAATGGGGTAAATGACACCAAATGGCTAATGGATAACTTCGTTTTAACTACTCTGTGGGGCCCAACTCGTTAAATGTCATTAGCGACTCCTTCTAAATAGATGTGATGGGTACAAATTGATGGATTTATCCCTTTCAAACAGAAATTTTCCATCCCAATGCTTGCTTATTCCTGGCGGCGGTGTCATCCTCCCGTGGCAAAGGGTCAATAGCGAAAAACATAACTCAATCACTATTTTCTTCCAAAATTTATACTTAACTCACCGATAGTTTTGAGCTCTAGCCGTTGAAGTTCCTTTGGTTCATCACCGTTATCAGAGAAATTTCGTTTTTCTGTATTCCTAATACCCTGTACTAAGCTCATGCTTTGAGGTTCCTGTTGGTCTCCAAGACACTCGGATAACTCTGGGGTTAATACATCTCGCACCTGATGCTCATTAGCCTGTTCTTCAAGAATTGCATTTATTATACAAACTTCTTCATTAGCCATCTTCTTCCGCAGATATGCCTTTTACTTAAATGAAAAATATTTAGTTCTAAAGTCATGATTCCCAAATGAGCTGTATAAACCCTATTCCGCAATTGATTATGGCATTTGAAGTAGCCAAAAATGGCCTCCCTAAATGATGGCACATGATTATTCCCACGTAATCGTTCCGCCAAGTACGCATCGAAATCCACCGGGTAATAAAATCCTGGCCCACTTGTATTAATACATCCTCAATGGTTCCCTTCGTATTTTAATGTAATTCCATCTGGGCTAGTGACAAAGGTGATGGAAGTGGATCACTCTAAACCCGACATACATAGAATGGCAGAAGGTTCACTCAGCTCCTAAGTCTAATAGTGCTTTCTCCACGCTGATGCCTCCAATATTAACCGAGATTGTTGGACATCCTGGGTCTTTATATTTCACTGGAGTTTTGCACTCTATGATAGCACTCACTTGCTCAGTCAAAAAGGCCTTCTTATTTACATTAAGACCTCTTTTTACTGTGCATAAATCCTTCAAAAATTTTGCGTAGGTGGGGACTTGTTTGATCATGTCAAGGAGAGGAATGTTAACTTTTACCTGCCGCAAAACTTCTAGAATTTCTGATTGGTTAACATAACTTTTTCTTCGAAGAGCCCGCTGGAACGGAGTGGGCACACTATTCTTCACCTCTCATTTAATGACCGATCTTCTTGCGGGCGGGTCACGACGCTGGGGCTGATTTCATAGTGTTGCATTGTTGGTCCCAGCTTCTTACCACTTCTTAAAGTCACCATCGCTTTAATCTCTATCAAGCTTCTGCACTGGATCATTGGTCAGGCCTATTTCATGCACTCCCTTCTTATGTTGCTGTGACTGGAAGGGGACCTTCCCCTCTTCTGAACCCTGCAGCTGTTGGTTGGATAGTCTTGAAATTTCAGAATGCATATTGTCCAGCTTCGCTGAGCAGCTTAACGCTTCAATTTTCTGGATTAGTTTGAACATTCAGCACCTTCTCGTTCTACTACAAAACGTGCCTACCACTTTACTGAGTTTAGGACTGCTCAACAGAGAAGAAAGTTAGAGGAGGTCGTTGTTAGATTGAAGTGAACCAAACCGCTGTCGTGGCCTCGAGGGGCGATGCAGTAGGTTTTGGCTTCATGACAAGTTCGATGATTTCCCTGCCAGTGGTTATGTGTGTTACCATGGAGCATCTATGGGTGATTTATTTGATTTAGGACATGGGCATATTTCAGACAAGGTTCCTCGGTGATTATTTGACCAAAAATTAGAAGCAAGAAAGTCGATGCGATAACTCATTAATCGTTTGCATTTCATGCTAATTTTTCTGTCGCCTTCATCCACCTTTCGTTAGTTAAAGTGGTCAGTTTCTTCATCTCGTGTCTTCGTAAAGTACATACATGCCCCCTCAGTTGGTTCAAGGCCTTGATCTTTCACTCTCGATTCGTCTATCCCATGCTTTCGGTGCTTCCAGCCACATAGTTCAAAAGTCCACGGCTTCATCCGTTTTTGCTCGTGTTACTCCTCCACACATAGTCTCCACAGCTGTTTGATGGCGTCGGGAGACATACCATCATAAAATGGTTTACCGGAAGATCCATGTATCGTAAACCCATGATGTGGACAAGACCGACATGGTTCTATGAATCTTTCCTAACACCTGTAACCTCTCACCATTCGAAAGCCGCAAAGGTAAATTTGTCTCTTCACCAAGGGGTCTTACGAAAGCACCAAGAAATTTTAAAATCCCCGCCAGCTCTCAAACCCTCAATTTCTTATGGTTCTAGCTCTTGAGCTAAGCCAAATCTTAGCCTTGTCTTTAGGGTCAAGTGAAATGCTTTCAGCTTTAGCAAATCCATGTCAATCATACTTCCTTAAAGGTTGCACACTCCTCAAAATCTTTATGTGTGTGTGTATGGATTTTCATTTTCCATACCATGATACGTGGGGTAAGTACTAAATAAGGCCTCACCGCTATAATTTCAAGAGAGGTATGATGCAGAAGGGGCAATTTAACCTTGTGGAGGGTGGATGGTCCCTTCATCGATCTATAGGCCGTTGATCTACTGGGTACGTGGTCGACTGGCTGCTCGTGCAGGGATCCATTTCCGTCTATCGCACACTAATTTCACATTCTCGTTTCAACCTGTTCGATTCTTTGCACCTACTCTTGATGTGTCTCTATCCCACTGGTGCATAAACACCTGTTACAATAACTGAGACAAAACAAAGAGCACAAACAAACTTGGCAAAAAAGATTAAGGTTAGCAAAAAATAAAACTGACTGTATGAAAAAAAAAAAAACAAAGGCGCTATCGCAAAGTGATGAACTGCGAAGATTTAACTGCCATGTGAGTTGCAAGGTTCACTTCCACTTGTAATGAAGATTACAAAGTACACTTAACTTATCATAGTAGTTTGCACCATCCTCGCAAACGCGCACCATTTGATTCGCGCTACGTAGGGTGATCCGGAATCAACAAAATTTATATCCTAAGTTCCTCCTACTGCCGTAGTCAAGCTACTGCAGTATAGCGGTCTAGGGTTGAACACAGGGATGGGTTTTCATCCTATGAATGACTTGCATCAGTGTTGAAATAGGTGAGGCTTTTAATTTTGATTTTTGGATTTTGTTTAAATAAAGGTGGAGTTGTTTGACTGATGATTTAATTGTGAAAACTGGAAGGAGGGTTAAAGGCACCTTGAAGGTTTAGCCACTAGTCACAACACTTCGGTTAACAAGTGTCCCTCGGGTTTTATCCTCGCATCATGGCAAGCAACCTATAGTCCAAGCCATAACCGGATCTTTGTTTAGCTAGAAAACCTAAATCTAGAATCACTCCTATTTGAGTCACATGCAACTTGCATCTACAGCCTCTCGAGTCAGAAACCAACATTCAACCTCATTTCAAGGTCAGAAGGCCATTCAAAGAACCACAAAGACATCTAGCAATAAGTATGCACTGTATCCTAAAGCACAGTAGTATACAAGGTAATGACACAAATGATATTCAACCCTAGTTTGAGAAGCAAGATGGAGCCAAATACAAAAGATCGTAGTATTTAACACATGAGGACAACTTAACCGTCCCACAACCAGTTTAGCTACCTTCCTCTTCAAAGCTAAGAGGCTTAGCTGCACCCTTGAGTTGTCATCCTCAAGAGGGTTGTTTGCAGCCTAGAAAATGAGAGAAAGAGGAGAGAGAAGAGAGAAAAACAAAACCCTCAAATGAAAGTCTGGATATATTTACATCCAATGAAAATTGTGCCAAAAAGTGACACAAGATCGCAGCTATAACACTTGGGCGATAGGCTACCCAATGTATGAAATACAAGAAAGCCTAACATTTTGGCTAATATAAGGAAGGGCGAAGTAATACACCAAAATGAGGTCGGTTTGCATTAATTACAAAAATAATGACAAGGCGTAAAATTCCTTCGCTTAGAAATACAATTTCGTTTAGGTAGCTTAAAAATTTCGCTTAGTTAGCGAAAATTTCGTCAGAATAAATTAGACATCAGATAGCTTAACCACTCATTAGGTAGACCAAAATTTCATTAGCTAGCTTAAATTTGCTAACTAGCTAAATTTCCTCGTTAGCTTAGCGAAATTTTAATAGATAGCTTAAAGTAGTGTAATTTTGTTGTAAACAGTGCATAGCGAAACAGAAGCCTAGTAGTTTCACGCTAGAGGACAAAAATTTTTAAGACTTTAGTTTAAATTTTCACCCAGAGCAAATTTCTTAATCATTGCTCTTCATCACAGATTTCACGTTCCCATCGCATCCATTTACTACTGCCTTCATTTCTTCATTGAATATCGGGTATGCTCAAGGGCCGATAAATGGGTTCAATCTTCATGGTTAAGCATATCTCGACATTGAACTCTCAAGGTACTCAAAAACTCCGTAAACAACCAAAAATAACCTCTAAACGGTATGATACTAGAAAGACCTGAACACTTCCACCGTTTTATTGACATGATTAGTGCGCAAAAAGCACTCAAAACCTATCTCAAATAGGGCTCAAAATAGCACTTTTTGGGTACTAATCAATGGGGAGTAGCCGTTGTAGGAATATTTCTCTATTGGGAATTGCTCACCCCATCGTGGGACTCCCTTTCAGGTATAGGGAGTGTGCAGGAGACGGCCCTCACTCGAGGTCGTGATCATGAAGAAGGCCAACATGTGGCCTTGAGAAACTTTTGTAAGGAAAAGAGTTAGGTATAAAAGAATTTTGATTTAATTATTTTGGATTATTGTATAAATAGTCGGGTATGTAATTATGGTAAGAGGTCCGTGATCAGACTCTTACAGACTGTAATTAAGTGTCTTATTTTCATATTTTAGATTTAAATATGAATGAATGGGTCCTGGTGAAAAGACGTATTGAAATGGTGCCAAGTAACTCGATGTCCACGAATAAATGGTACCGGTCCGGTACCAAGACTTAAGTGCATGAGGACGTAATTAAGGTAGAAATTCCACAGGTTGACGGTTAGTCAATGGGACCCCCGGAAAATTAGGCATTACAGGACAAGGCTCATGTGCTAGACTTACACCCTATGGCGTGTCTGCTTCATCACTGATTGGATCGAACGCAGATAAAATTCATTGGTTATTCAGTACTTTCGCCTTTGTTATGGTAAGAGTATTGTTTGATTATGGTGCATCTCTTCATTCATTCATTGTTGCATCATGCATGGAAAGAATTGGGCTAGAGCTAAAAACCCTGAAAATTCGTCGTATGTGAATTCTCCCCTGGAACTAGGGTGAGTGTTGATAAGATATGTCGGGATTGTGAGCTAGAGATCTTAGGGATTCTACTCACTATGGACCTGAGGGTCATGGACATTCGAAGTTTGATGTCATCCTTGGGATGGACTGGTTGACGGCACATCAAGTCATCATTGATTGTGATCGTATGAGGGTTATTAGCTACACCCTAGACGGTAATTGTGTTACGTTTCAAGGGGACAAGCATGAGGCTTTACCCCAAGCCGTGTACGACTCTAAGTGGCACAGGCAGTTGATAGGGTGGCTGGCAAGCCTTACCCTGGAAGACGAGGTGAGACAAGATTTGGATCTACCTGCGATTTGTGAGTATATGATGGTTTTCCTGAATGATCCCGATTACCTCTCAGATAGTGGATGTAGACTTCGTTGTTGAGCTACACCCCGGTACATCACCTATTTCTATGATTCCGCATAGAATGACGCCTGCTGAGTTGCGGGAGCTCAAGGTCCAATTACAAGAATTACTAGACAAAGGTTTCATCAAATCGAGTACTTCACCTTGGGTGCTCCGGTTCTATTTGCCAAGAAGAGGAACAAGACTCTTCAGCTGCGAATAGATTATCGGCAGTTAAATAGTGCTACTATCAAGAATAGGTAACCTTTTATGCGGATTAATGATTTGTTTAATTAGTTGAGAGGGGCGCGGGTCTACTCCAAGATAGATCTTCGCACCGGCTACCATCAATTGAGAGTTAGGGAGGCAGATGTCCCTAAGACGATGTTTAGTACTCGATATGGCCATTTAGAGTTCACAGTGATTCCGTTCGGACTGACGAATGCCTTAGCAGCATTCATGGATCTTATGCATAGGGTGTTCTAGCCCTACCTAGATCGATTTGTCGTGGTTTTTGTGGATGACATCTTTATCTACTCCAAGTCCGGGCGAGATCACGAGGTCACTGAGGGTCGCTCTCTAGACCTCGAGAGCATCAATCAGATGCCAAAATCTGAAACAGCGCAGCTCACATCACTCTAGCAGGTTGTGGTATCGCCTCGGAGTATCTGGGTGGACCTAGAGAAGGCCAAGGCGCTTATGGCTGGGAGAGACCGGGTCACCGAGATACGCAGCTATTTGGATTGGCCGGGGTATTACAAGAGGTTCATTAAGGACTTCTCTAGGTTATTTGCACCTATGACGAGGATAATCCAAAAGGAGTTCAATTTTATAGAACACAGCAGGTATATTCAAGGAATTAAAGAGAGGCTTACTAGCCTCCAATATAGTCCTGCAGGGACAGAGGTACACAAGTGTATTATGAAGCTCCATGAGCACTTGATGTGTTTCAATGCGCCCAGAGGGTGGTGGCTTATGGTTCTTTCCAAATAAGAACCACGAAAGCAGAGTTATCCTCCACACATGAGTAATGAGTCAGTAACCATTGTTTGCCTTAAAGGCTCGCCTACTCATTTATATACCTGAGTGATTCTAGGTGTTTTTAGACCACAAGAGTCTGAAGTACATATTTACACAACAGGACCTCAACATGAGGCAATGCAGATGGATGGAGTATTTAGAGGATTATGACTTCACTTTGCATTACCATCCCGGTAGTGGCTAATGCACTCAGCCAAAAGTCACGAGAAGTGTTGGCTAGTATAGCTTCCTAGGAATGGCAGATGCTCTGCACCCAGTGACACTGACTATAGCATATGGATCAAAAGCCCAGGCACGTTAGGAGTTATTACGCTCCCCTTCCCTACTCCGCGTAGCACTGCTAAGGCGATGATGCAGAGATAACATCATCAGACTGGCAATGTTAGTATAGTGATGTACACAGACCATGCACTTAGATGGTAGTCTTCGGTATAGGGGACAGGTTGTGGTTCCCTAGTTAGAAGATCTAAGAAAGGAGATCCTAGGGAGTTCCATTGCTCTCGTTTTACAGTGCATCCAGGTGGCACGAAGATGTATCACGATCTACGTTGCCAATATTACTAGAGTGGGGTGAAGAAACACGTAGGAGACTTCGTTCGATAATGTCTCATGTGTCAGCAGGTAAAGGTTGAGCACCAGAGGCCAATAGGATTACTCCAACCATTGGTGGCTAAGTGGAAGTGGGAGCACATCACGGTGGATTTTGTGACTCACTTGCCACGGACATTGCGAGTGCATGACGCGGTGTGGATGGTAGTGGACCGGCTCACTAAGTTAACACACTTTTTGGCTGTGTGGATGACCTTCACTCTAGAGGAATTCTGCAGGTTGTATATACGTGAGATAATTCGGTTACATGGAGTACCAATATCCATAGTATCAGATCAGGATCCTAGGTTTGCCACTCATTTTTGGGAGAGTTTCCAGCAAGCCATGGGGACATGGTTGATGATGAGCACAACTTTTCATCCTTAAACAGACGATCAGTCAGAGAAGACCATCCAGACATTAGAGGACATGCTACAGGCATGTCTCCTAGATCTCAAGGGTAGTTAGGAAGAGAATTTTCCCTTGGTGGAGTCCGCCTACAACAATTTTTATCAGGCAAGCATACAGATGGCACCCTATGAGGCATTGTATGGGAGGCCATGTCGATCTCTGGTTTGTTGGATAAAGGTAGTAGAGAACCACCACGGATTCAAAATTGATTAGAGACACCTCTAAGAAGGTGGAACTGATGTGAAAGCATCTTCTCACGGTTCAAAGCCGATAGAAGAGCTACGCCGACAGGCGGCGACGACCTTTAGAGTTTAAGGTGGGTGATCATGTCTTCTTGAAGGTGATACCTAAGAGAGGAGTGGACAGGTTCGACAAGTGGGGAAAGCTATCACTAAGGTATATTAGGCCCTTCGAGGTATTCAAGAGGGTGGGTATGGTTGCATATCGGTTTGCCTTACCGCCAAGCTTATCGAGTGTACATGAGGTATTTCACGTCTCCATGCTCAGGAAGTATACCCCAGATCCGACTCATGTGGTGGATTGAGAGAGCTTGAAGTTGATGCAGATGGAACCTTCGAGGAGCGACCTATGCATATCATGGATAGTCGGGATCAGGTTTTTCAAAGCAAGACTGTGAGGCTAGTAAAGGTGTTATGGCAGCATCGTGGAATAGTGGAGGCAACATGAGAACACGAAGACACCATGCGTGCTAACTATCCTTTCTTGTTCAAGGAAGAAGGTATGTTTTAGTCATTGATGTTAAATGATTGTTGCATATGAATGAGATTGTGTGTGCGGTATGTGGGAATTTCGGGACAAAATTCTTTTAAGGGGGAGAAAATGTAAAGCCCAAGAAAAATCAATTTTTTTTTTAAACAAATGGTAAAACGGTAAATTACCGGAATAGTACAGGTTGAAAACCTAAAAATTTTATAGATCTCAGATGATGAAATGAACCTCACCGTTGGATTCATCTCACGAAATCTAGTCACTGAGACGAATTTCGTCGAATTCCGAGACAATCGGATTTTCATGTTTTTCGGGGTGATGGTTGTCAAGTGACTCCTAAGGATGAGATTGTTTATGAAAATCTCGGAAGTTGGAAAATGACTTGGGTTTTGAGAAGGAATAAAGGACTTTGGGCCAAAACCGGACTTAAATGATGGTGGACACGTGGCACAACGTGGCCACACATCCAACTTAAGTTTAAGTTGGGAAAAAAAGGGGAATCATGGCAAAAAAAAAGAGCCCATTTCTTGGTTTTGATCATGAGAGAGAGGAGAAGAGAGAAGATTAGAGCCAAGCTTCCTTCCATGATCTACGGAATTCCATGTGTCGGTTTTCATCGGGCCAAGAACAAAAGTTCATTGCATCGACGAGAGGTACACGTGGGTACTTGAAAAGAGGGATTTTGCCGAAGATACAAAAGGGGAGATTTTGGGAAATCGAAGTTGTCGGGTTTAGGAGGATTCCTACCCGTCTATCACGCACCTAGAGGTAAGGGATTCTTCCTACCTTGGCTTACTTTCCATTTTTGGGCTAGGAAAAGAGGGTTTTTTCGGTTAAGGGCGTATTTGGCGAAGAAAAACTGGATTTTTGGGTTTTGCACAGTGTTTCTTCACATAGGAGAAGGTGAAAATCTTCACACGGAAGATTAGCACTACACCTAGGCATAGGGAAGGTCCGCCTAAGCGTAGGGGTCCGCCTAGGCGTAGGCAGCTCCACCTAGGCAAACCCGAGGATGGAAAAGACGGACTTTCTAGTCCGCCTAGGCGGAGGTAGGCTACGCCTAGGCAAGTTTGGGGATGAAATTGCCCCGCTACGGCTGGGCCGGGGCCGGGCCAGTCCGGATTGGAATTTGTTGGGGCTGGTTTCATAATTCAGCCAGGATGTCGCTTGCTTCGAAGGCCTTGTGAGACTTGTTTGGAAGTGTCATTACTTGACTAAGAGTGACATGTTGGATGTCAATATGTGTGCTCCAATGTATTGACGTGTGATGAAACGTTGTGTGCAATGACCATTACATGGCCGATTCGCGCTACGTAGGGTCGAGTCAATCAACAAAATTTATATACTCTGTTCCCTCCTAATACCAGTCAAGCTACCGGCAAAGATAGTGGTCTAGGTCGAACACGGGGATGGGTTTCATCCTAGGAATGATTTGCATAAGTAAAAGGTAAGGCTTTTGTTCGACTTTTGGATTGTTTCAAAAATAGTGAGTAGTTTGAAAACTGAATAACTGTGGAAAGACCTAAAGTGTGATGTGAAAAAGGTAACTTCAAGATTTAGTCACTAACTTGATAATATAGGCAAACAAGGTCTCGGTTTTATCTCGCATTATGACAAGCAACCTATAGTCCAAGCCATAACCGGATCTTGCTTAACTAGCAAACCTAACTCCTAGAATCACACCTCTATTTGAGTCAACAACATTGTAACATGCATCTACAAATTTCCTTTCATTTAAAAACCCCAATATTCAATGATTTATTTAAAGGCTCAGAGGAGACCATCTAAAAACCACGCATATTCAGCGCCAGATACACCAGATCCTAAAGCATGGTAAGTATTGGCCAAATTAATGACATTAAATGATATTCAACCCTAGTTTGAGAAGACGGGAGCCATAAACACGTGACTAAGAGCATTCACACATGAGGACAACTCGTAATCGCCTAATAACCAAGCTAGCTACCTCTCTTCAAAGAAAGAGGCTTAAGCGCATCTTGAGCTGTCATCCTCAAGATAGGGTGTTTATGCCTCTAGAAAATAAGAGAAAGAGGAGAGAGAAAGAGAGAAAGCAAAACCCTAACCTGAGCCATGGTATAAGATATTTACATAAAAATGAAAATGTGCCCAAAAGATTTCTCTCCAATTTCGCTAGGTTACAAAAACTAGCTGGGTTTATATGTGCCACCCATTTATGTGAAACTACACAAAGCCTAACATTTTGGCTAAAATTATACATATAATACACCAAAAATGAAGTCGCGGTTTACTTATTACAAAGTATGACAAGGCGTTGAATTACTTAGCGCGTAAAAATTTCGCTATGTAGCGAAAATTTCGCTAGTTAGCGAAAATTTCGCTAGGTAGCGAAATCACCAAGAGATAGCGAAATCAGAAAATTTCGCTAGGCATTGGCAATTTCGCTAGCTAGCGAAATTTTTAGGTGATAGCGAAACTGGATTTTTTCGCTAGGAACAGTGTAGAGCGAAATCCTTGGGTCTAGCGAAATTGTTAATTTCGCTTTAGGATTGGCAATTTTCGCTTATGATTGCACTTCGCGAATCCCACGAAATTTTCGCAATCTAGCGAAATTCCCGAATCGTCGTGATTCACCGCATCGCTTCATCGCCTCTTTCGCATTGATTTCATCACTTTGCCTTCATTCTATCTTGATTTTGGGTATGTTTGATGGCTGACAATTGAGTCTAACTATGGTTCATCATATGTCTCATATCGAACTCCTGGGGCATGCAAAAACCCGTGAAACAACAAAAAAAAAAAAACTCTAAACGACATAAGCGATACTAAGAACACCCGAACACTTCAATTGGCATAATTGATATGATTATGCAAAGCACTCAAAACCTATCCATATGTGTGGCCCAAAATAGCACCTTTAAAATTAATCAATGGCTTGCTTCTGTGTGTGTGTCATTGCTTGATTATAGAATGGCATGTTGAATTTCTCCCAACTTATGCACTTCCTGCTTCTCCATATTATGCCCCCACTTCTCACAGCTAGTTAATCACTCACCCTCATCCCCGTCGAATAAAGCCATCTCGAATTGAGCAAACTAGTGGATAATTTCATAGAGGAGCAGAGGGTAGTGAATGTCCAGGCCAATCAGGAAATTGACACAGTGGAGAGCTCCCTAAACAAGGAATTAGATGGGCTTCAAAGTGAATTGGATCATAAATTTGACAACCTAGAGTGTGCAATTTCAAAGCTTGCCAGTCAGCAATATGCTCATCAAGAGGAGGAAAATCCAGAATGAGGGTGCTTGACTGACACCATGGTGGAGGAGCAGTGTCAACAGCAGGGGTTATCTGAATCCTCATATATTTGTGATGTTGTTTGTCCATGGGAGAAGAAAGAAGAAATCCTCCCCTTGTTGAGTAAGGAAGACAGTGGAGAGGAAGCAGTGGAAGAACACCAGAGCATAATTACACTTGCCCTCTTGACCCAGGACCCGGTGTATATCACACTGTGACACAGCCCGACCTGAAGCACCCAGCAGCCAAGGCCACACCATTTTACCTTTGCATGTTTGCAAAACATCGAGAAAATTAGTGGCCTTTGTTCGGGCCTTGCCACTACATCAAAACACTAACCAGCGCCCCTGCTTGCATGGCGTAGCGGGTAGTTGGTCTTCAGTTCGGTTGGAGCACCGAACCTCGGCATTTGTAAGCTCTAGCAGGTTCGGCGCCCGAGGCTTAAGGAATTGGTTTGGGGGAGCACCAGGTCTACCCCCGCTTTGTTCATCTTTTCTTATTTTATTTTATTTTATTTTTATTTTATTTTGATTTATTTAGTTTTCTTCTTAGATTTTCTCTAATTTTTAGTTAATCTACCTTTTAGATTAATTTTCATTTTGCATTTTTAAAATTTTTTATTTTGTTTATTTTTGCGAGTTTTGGAAATTAGGTTGTGGTGCGAGATGGAAAAAATCGAGAAATTTTCACGAGCTGCTGAGAAATTTCGCGGGTTGCGAAATTTGCACCTTATCTTGTTCTGCGAGGAATTTACTGCATTGTAAGCGACATTGGTTTTGGTATTTGTGCGCTATTTTGTCTTTTATGATATATATATATATATATATATATATATATATATATATATATATATATATATATATATATATAAAGTATCTCATAAAAAAAAAATAATAATATTTCGCAGGTTGCGAATTTTGGTGACTGTGCACTATTTTGTCTTTTATGATATATATATATATATATATATATATATAAAATTGTCTCGTAAAAAAATTAATAATATTTCGCGGGTTGCGAATTTTAGCAGCTTGTTGCACCCTCATTTTGTTTATTTCGTAACTTCTCATTAGAACTCGTTTTAGGCATTTTTGAAAATACTTAGTTAGAAAGCTTAGAGAGTTTAGAATCCAAATATATCTAGAAAGAACACTTTGAAATTATTATAAAAGTGTAATTTTCAAAATGCTCTAACTGGTCATTTTTTTCCTCTCTTTTCTTATCCTAACTTGTTTATTTGAAGCCCAAACATAGTAAAAAAAGGTGTTGATGGAAAGCTTGCGAAGTCTCTTATCCAAAAATGAGCACATCTCATCAAGGAGGTAGAACTTTCTTCTCTAACTTTCCAATCAGACCTGATCATGGATGATGACAGGACATTTGGTTGGGGGGAGAGTTAGCGAAGGAAGTGGCATCAGCTATTTATGTTTGTTATTATTTTAAGCAAGCCCATTTTGTGATGTTCAGCGGCTTCTTTGGTTTTCTTTATTGAAGGTATTATACTATACAACACTTTCAATTCAAATTACCTATTTTTTGTGGTTTTGCACAACACCTTGAGTTGGAAAATTGAAACTTTGTCTAATCTGATGTTAGATTGATGCCATGCCTAGTTAGTGGATGGTTAGTTGAATCCTTATTTAACTTTTGACATTTTCGCTACTTTAGCTAACCACACCTGATTACTACATCCAGTTTCAAGCAATAGGGTGGCAGCCCTCCTCTTAAACATTGTAAAACCTACCACTAGTTTAGTTGACCACTTGTAATAGGTTAAATTTACAATGAATAGAAGGCAATGTGTCTTCGAAAAAGAATAAAAATGAAAAGAAAAAGAAGAAAAATTGCAGCGCTTTGCCTTGAAACCCGAGCAAGGTCAGGGGTATATGGCGAGAGCCTTTAAAACTTAGTGCCACTAAGCCCGGCGGATTTGACCACGGAAGCTTAGTGCTCGTACATGGGTGGATAAGGTGGAGTTTAGCAAGTTATGTCTTCCGGAGTTGAAATCATTCGGAGTCAGTTTGAAACCCTAAGAGTTAGTGGTTGAAAGATCGTTATGACAGTGCTCTAAGCCTTAATTGGTTGGGAGTCATCGGTGAATCCACAGATTACATGGACTTTGGTGAGGTCGATTCCTCAGCATTGCACCCTACAACACAAAAAGAGTTGTGGAATAAAAGTGGGTCCTAATCTATTTAGGTTGGTTAGTGTCTAAGCGGGCAATAGCAGTTGGGGGAGAGTGCGGTTTGGTAGTTTATTGTTGAGGATTGATCAAGCAGAGCACTTAGATTTTGGTGGGAAGTTCTGGTTGAGTCTTTGAGAAGGAGGCTCTTTTGATACTCGTTTGTATGGCATTCATTCTCTCGAGATGGTTATTGGGCAAGGGATTCAGTGATTCTCATCGAGGGTTAGGCATTACTTATTCACAACCCTTTTGAAATATTTTTTTTTTGTGAACATAATTTTGATTTTGTTTAGTATGCTCTCTCTTTCTTTCTTTCTTTCATTTCTAAGGGACTAGCAATGTGTAGGTTGGGGGGGGTGGATAATGCCCCAGTGCTATTTTGAACCCTATTTATTATAGGTTTTGAGTGGTTTTGTGTGCTAATATTTCTAACTAACTTGGAGTTACACATTAAGGTCCTCTTTATTCTTTGATAAATATTTGGCTAATTTTGTAATTTTGCAAGTATGTATCTGCGAAATTGTTGAGTCAATCCAAGCACGAAGAATTTAAAGGTCAAACTTCGGCATTGCAGTCGGAGACCGAAGGAAAGAAGAAGCGAGAAAATGCAACAAAATGGAGCCTGACAAAAATTAGCATACGTTTGAGAAATTGCTCATAATGACCCTTGTTCACCTCCGACCCGCTATTCACCCTATAGCCTTGTTCACACCTTTTGGCAGCTTTGGTGTTTTCGTATATTTTTAGTTTTCTTCCCGTTTTATCCCACTTCATACCTTCTAATTTTGGTTTTTATTTTCCCTTTGTTACGAGCATATATAAGCCTCGATCACGTATCAATCGGCTTGTCGATAAAATTGACGGGAGAAGCTTTCAGCTCTCCCGCTTCTCCTCTTTTCTGCTCCATTTTCCTTCATTTTCTTTTCAACTTTCTGGGAAGCTAAACACCCTCCGAGGATGACAAGCTGGGGATGAAGCTGACTAAAACAGTTCCTCCTTGAGCCCGAGAAGAATTTCTTTGGAAACGCATGAATCTGGAGAATACGGAGGTCCCTTGTTTTCACGCGAGGTAGTCAACTGCCAGTCGTGTTCTCCTTTTAGCGGTGTAGATCCCTTCTATTCATGTTGAATGGTCGGTACTTGGTAATCTTTAGTGCTCACTTGATGCTTATTACTAGATCTGCATTGATGTTCATTAGTTATCATTTATTACCCATTGTAATGTGAGTCAAGGAGACTCGTTTGAACTGACTGAGAACATAAATGGCTAGTGAATGCCATTTTCAAAAGGATAATTATTTTGGGTTAGGTTTTATAGCTAAATGAAGATCCGGTTCGGGAGATGACTATAGGTCATCACCTCCCCGACGAGAAATTGCCACAGGGACCTCTCGGTGACTGTGGGAACTCGCATCATTAACTGACGATTCGAGGAGTTCTATTTACAATTTTTTTACTTAATTTATTTTCGGTTTGCTGTGATCAACCCTCGCTATTTTTACCAAAACCCCCTGTTTTTATCAAACCACACGAAATCGAATTTAATTCATAGTTTTGGCCTTCACTGCAAATCATGTGTCTGAAGAAAACCCATCCACATGTTCGACCCTAAAGCCACTATCTTGCCATTAGCTTTGCTATAGCGTGGGATTTAGGATATAAATTTTGTTGATTTCGGGGATCACCCTCTTTGTGTACACGAATCAAATGGGCGAAAAGAAAAGAAAAGAAAAGAAGAAAATTACCCAGCGCTTTGCCTTGAAACAGGAGCATAGTTAAAGGGGTATATGGAGAACCTTTAAAGCCAGGTGCCCTAAGCCCAGGTTTGGGAGCCCGCGACTTAGTGCTCCTTGCACGGGTGGATAGGTGGAGTTTAGCAAGTTGTAGGTGCTAGGTCTCGAAATCATTCGGTCAGGGGTGAAACACGAAGAGTTAGTGGTCGGCACTTATATGACTTAGTGCCCTAAGCCTTAATTAGTTGGGAGCCATCAGTAGATCCCCGTTACATGGACTTTGGTGAGGTCGATTCCTCAGCATTGCACCCCTACAACACAAAAAGAGTTGTGGAATAATAGTGGGCCTAATCTATTTAAGTTGGTTAGTGTCCTAAGCGAAGGCAGTAGCTTGGTTGGGGGGAGAGTGCCGTTTGGTAGTTTATTGTTGAAGACTGATCAAACAAACACTTAGATTTTGGTGGAAGTTCCTGGTTGAGTCTTTGAGAAGGAAGCTCTTTTGATACTCAATTTTGTATGGCATTAAATTCTCGAGATAGTTATTAGGCGAGTTCGATGATTCTCATTGAGGGTTAGGCATTACTCATTCACAACCTTTTTGAAATAGCATTTTTGGTGAACATAATTTTGTTATTGTTTTGCATGCTCTCTCTTTCTTTCTTTCTTTCATTGCTAAAGGACTAGCAATGTGTAGGTTAGGGGGTGTGATTAGTGCTCAAAAAGTGCTAATTTGAACCCTGTTTATTTAAGGTTTTGAGCATTTTTTGTGTACTAATCAGCGTAATTAACCCGATTTGCACATTAAGGTCCACGCTATTCTGCGATCGCATTTGTGGCTAATTTGTAGTTTTGCCGGATAATGAGGCCAAAATTATCAGTCGGTTTCTGAAGAATTCGGTCGGACTTAGCATTATGCAAGTCGCCAAACCGAGAAGGAAAGAAGAAGCGAAATACGAGAAAATTTGGAGGCTGCGGGAAATTCACGCGCCTTGTTCATGCTCTGACACTATTCATTCGCGACCATTGTTCACTGCTTGTTGTGGCGAGATTTTTGTTACAATTTTTCGTTTCTTCCCATTTTATCCCTTATATTAGCTTTTGGTTTTGGCTTATTTTGTAATTTTGCTTGGCTCTGAGCGTATATAAGCCTTAGTCAAGCCTTGTATCACTCAATCAACTCGGCAATAAATTTTTGGGAGAAGCTTTCATTCTCCGCGTTTTCTTTACTCGCTTTCTGCTCTCGAGGCGCAGCGCCCGAGGATGACAACACGGAAGATGGTTGGCTGAAATGGCTTTTCTCCTTGAAGAGGAGACTCTTTTGGGCAACGGTTTTTAAGGTAAACTTTGGTTCCCTTTGTTTTTTAACGCAAGCGGTTTTGAGCATTTAGGTGTCAATCCTTCAATCTGAAGTTTTAAATCCTCTTGGAATGCCTTGATTGACCAGTATTTGGCAATCATTTTGGGTTCAGTGGATGCTTATTACTAGATCCACTGAGATTCGGTTAGTTGTCTTCTATGAGTCACTGTAGGGTAGATTAGGGGACGGGTATTCACTGCAGGAAACATTTATGCTCTGTAAATGCTACTTTTGAAAAGGATAATAATTTTAGGGTTTAGTTTTAAAAGCTAAATGAAGATCCAGTTCGGGAAATGACTATAGGTCATCCTCCCCAATGCGAGGAAATGAACAGAGATATCTCGGTGCCTCATGACCTCGAGCCAGTGTGATGCTTCAGGAGTTATTTTTCTTATTTTCTTCATTTTATTTTTAGCTGTAAACCACCATACACAAATTTGTTTTTACCAAAATCACTTTATTTTCATCAAACCTTAAAATCAAGTGAAATTCATATTTTGAATCACTTTGCCAAATCAATTTGTCACGAAGAAAACTCATCCTTGTGTTCGACCACAGAGCCACTATCTTCATGATGGCTACGCTGCGGTAAGTTTATGATATAAATTTTGTTGATTCCGATACACCTACTGTGGCACGAATCAATAATATCAATTGTCAATCATAATATATATAAAAAAAATCAATTGGTTATGCGACAATTGTCGAGGAAGGAAAGAAATAAAAAACGGAAACAGGGGACACATGCGCGAAATGGCTTGGGGGAAATTGTTGTGCGAAGCCCAAATCTAAGACCCTAGAAGAATCCATGAAAAAAACTTTGCTGAAAAATGTTTCCCTCTACACTCACACTCTTCTCTCTCCTTTCTCTTTCAAACCAAAGCCTTCTCCCACTCCCATTTTGTCTTAGCTTCATCTTTTTCTTCCTTCAAGTTCCAATTTTTTTTTATCCAAAATTGGTCTATCCACATAAAATCCCAAATCCCTTTAACAAACCAGCATGGCCCAACCCAAGAGGAAGACCATGGATGTTCTCGATGTCAGGAATAAAGGTAAAATTGTGCTGAATCTGTTTTTAATTCTAGAGTAAACAAGGGAAAGTAGATAAATGGAATTATAGATGTGAAGGGTTTTATTTCAAGAACAACTTGAATCTAATCTATAAGGTGATATTTTTATTTTTTATTTTTTATTTTTTATTTTTTTTGTGAAAGTAAAATTTTTAAAATTTTGTGATTCTCTAGATTCTGATTCCATGTTTGTGGCTATTTAAAACAAGTTTTTACATTTCCTCTTGGAATCACATATGAAAGTTTTAATTTTTTTTTTCTATATTAGTCTGTCTATAGATATTTTAGTCTTTGATGGGTGATTATTTAAAACTTTGAAGATGCATTTTGTGGATCGATAGAGGGATATGAATGGCATGCATGTGTCTCATTCTCAAGTTGCACTTTCTGACTCTTCCACGGATCCAGATCTTCTCTGAAGCTCAAGCAATGGTGGTATTTGGGCCCCTTTGAAAACCATAGGAAAAGCGCGATTCGGCACGAGGAGAAGGGATTTTACTGTCTATGGAAAGATTGGATCGGCTAATCAAGATCCCGATGTTAAAGGAGACGTCCTTACCCATCTCTCATATTTCAAGCCTTTGAAGAGAAGTCGTGGTCTATTACTTTGGATTTTGAGAAACCCCTCCTGCTATGTGATGATGACACAAGGCAGACCCAGTGCTAAGCATATTTTCACCGGAATGTTTGTCCCTAAATTAAGTGGTGGTGGAGCCATAAGAGACGCCATCTCTCTTTTAGGAGCTCTCAATATGCCGTAAATGTTCATCATCTTTTTATTATTCTTAATTCTTAATGTGGAGTATTCCTACTTTTCTCTCATCTCAATTTATTGGCGTGGGACCATATTTGGTAATTGAACTTAATTACCATTAATAAATATGTAGGGATTGGTCACAAACGTTCTAGTTAAGTTAAACATTCACGAGACAATAATTGGGCATTAAGCTAGTCCTTTTCAAAAAAGGGTTAATTATATTTGAGAAGAAACTTGGTCCATGTTGATAATATGGTCAACTTAGAAAATTAGTTTAATCAAACAATTAGGTTGGTGATCCAATTTATTTCCACCAACAAGAGATTGAAAGGCCTTCTCCAATGGTATATGTGAAACCCCGGAAAATCAAAATTTTCGAATAAAAAAGGGTAAGCGGTAATTCCGGTCGAAATCAAAATTTTCTAGATCTCGGATGTGAAACAGACCTTAGCGTTGGAATCATCTCGTGAAATCTAACTACCATGTCAATTTGTTGATTGTATTGGATGTGAGTGTGTTACCGAGATAGTCGGGATTAGCACGTATTTCGAGGAAATTGGACAAAATGAGGCAATGACAGAAGTGGCATAAAGTCCACACCACATGGATGCATCTGGGTAGGCTACGTGTCTAGAAAGTGGTCTTGCATGAGGGATAAAGGTTCCAGTGGATGCTAGGTGTCTTGGATAGGCTTTGCATGAGGAATTTAGTGGGAAGGAAAGTGGGTTAGGAGACAAGTGGAAAGTAAGGTGTTAAGAGACTTAGGATAAACATGCTCTCTAAATAGACCAAAACTGATCCGGTGGAAAAACAAAAGAGAGAAAAGAAAAGGGGCAGAAAAGAAAGAGGAAGAAAAGGAGAGAGTTTTAGAAATAGGGGCTCACCTTCTCTCGAATTTCCCAGCAATCCAGTGACGGTTTCGGGCGGACGAAGGAAAGTTAAATCCTCACGACCGGGGCTTCGCATAAGATCGGAATTGAGGAATTTGACAAGCTCCAGAGGTAGGTCTTCTCCTACTTTGGTTGCCCATACCCTAAGGGGGTGTGGTGGTTGTTTGCCCTAAGGGGAATGTTGGTTAATATTTTGAACCATGAGGAGCTTCTTACATTGGGGGGTATCACACTTTACCTGGACTTTAGAACTGATTTTTGGGTAGGAAAGAAAGAGAATTTGGTAGTGAGTCCTTCTGATAAATGGTAGCCACGTCAATGAACTTTATGTTAGGCTTTTGAATTTCTCAAATCGGACCCCTGTAGCCAAAGTTATAGTCCGTTTAATCTGAACAGTCTAGTGGAAGGGCTGTTCGAATTTGGGTTCACTGGAGCTGGTGCACCGGTGGAGTGCGCGGTAGGTTCACCCGGGATGGGTTCCCAGGTGGGTTAAGTTCGACTAGGATCTCGCGTGACCTCGACCGAAGGTCATAACTTCTTCGTCCGAACTCCGATTCGGGTGTTCTTGAACTCTATGGAAAGCTCATTGAGTCAAATTTCCATATGAATGCCTTTGGAGGGGCAGTGTGGGTTTAGGCCTACGGGAAATGGCGTCGGGAAAGTAGATGAGCTGCCGGGTGAAGCCGGTTGATCATGTGTGACCTCCAACTTTGGAAGGTCATAACTTTCTCGTTCGAACTCCGATTTGAGTGTTCTTGGACTCTATGGAAATCCCATTGAGTTAACTTTCCAGCCGTATGCTTTGGAGGGCAGTGGGTTTCTGAGCCAGCCGGAGATGGCCGTCCGGGCAAGTAAGGTAGGCTGCCCGGGTGAGACAGTTTAGTCATGTGTAACCTTCAACTTCGGAAGGTCATAACTTTCTCATTCGAACTCTGATTTGAGTGTTCTTGGACTCTATGGAAATCTCATTGAGTCAACTTTCCAGCCGGATTCCTTTGGAGGGCAGTGGGTTTCTGAGCCATCCGGAAATGGCCGTCCGGGCAAGTAAGGTAGGCTACCCAGGTGAGACAGTTTAGTCATGTGTGACCTCCAACTTCGGAAGGTCATAACTTTCTCGTCCGAACTCCGATTCGGGTGTTCTTGGACTCTATGGAAAGCCCATTGAGTAAATCTTGCAGCCATGTTACTGTGGAGGACATTGTCCAATCATGCAGGTTAGTGCTGGCCAGCTAAGTTGTGTGTTATGGCTTGAGTTGATAACATGCAGTGTGGAATGTGACATGTTGATGTGTGCTGTATGACATTTTAACAGATATGCTTAAGCTTAAATATGAAGCATGGATAAATATGCATGAAATTATGTGTGCATGGATGATTGCCATGTCTTCAGTGCATATTAGCATTGCACGGGCACGAAGACATCGCATGACATGGGTGTGAGTGCATGGTGCAGATCGACACTGTGTTAGGTGTTCGATGGAGTGTCATGGGTACACGATTGTGGATCAACACTGCGTATGGTGTTGATAAGTGGGCTCGGTTAGTGGGATAAGGTCCAAATGAGTTGCACTGGTTAAGGAAATGGTAAAGAATAATTATGTGTTGGGTATCAGCAAGTTGGGATAGATTCCCCCCAGGGTGAAAGACCCATCAATTATGGTCGAGACCCAGATCAATGGTGAAAGAGGCGAAGTAAAATTATGCAGGTTTATGGAGCCCGTTGGTGCGACACCAGAAATCCATTACCCACAAAAGGCGCATGGTTGTAAATGAAAATGTTAAAAGATTAAGAAAATCTTTGGCTGTCATCGGAAATTGATAATTGATCACACTTGGCATAGGTAGGTGTGAGGGAGTCGGTTTGTGACTCGGGTTATGTGCATGATGACATTTCATGCATTACATATGACATTCAGGCATACATTTTACTTGGATGTGTGTTTTCTGTGCGACCATTGCATGTGCACTTAGGTGGGAGTAACCGCACACAGGAGATTATCACTCTTTTGGGCTTTGCTCGCGCCGTCGTGGGACCCCACTCGGTACACGAGAGACGGTGCTCCGTCAGTAAGTGATTCTGAAGAATTTGGGTTCCTGCCGGCCTTGAGAAGCATTTTGTAAAATATATTAGAACAGTATAATTTTATATATTTTGGGTATGTAAAAGAGTTGTACATTAAACTCTTGTATGAAAAAAAAAAAATATTGAAATTTGAGATCAGTATAGGCAGATTTGAACAACCATGCACTAGTTACCTCAAGGAAAATCCCCCAATCCTTTGATGCCATCAGGATGAGAAGCTCAACCTTCCAATATACAGTTATGTCTGGACCAATTAACTATTTAGTATTATTAGTAACACAAATCAAATCTATGGTCAAAGTATTAGCAATTTTCGTAAACCTGCATCAGCGTGGCTGTGGTTTATAAGTAGCAATGCGCTTCTGATGCCCTTATTGCCAAAACAAGGACCCGCTGCTGACGACATCACTCTCGAAGTCAGCCTCTTTCTTACTTAAGGTTGGTAGAAAGCGGTGAAGGACCCGAGCGGTTCACTAAGCAGGGACCACTTGGAGACACTCTATGGATTTGAGAAAACATTTCTCTTAAACCATTTTTAAAAGTGAATTTGTGGAGCGAACCCATTTATTCAATTATGCTTTCCATTAAAACCTTATTAAACATGGTGGGAATTTTTTTTTTCTTTTCTTTTAAACATTAAACCCTTTTTATATGATTAAACATTTGCGAGGGAAAATCGAGCGAGTTTCTCTGTTTTTCGACATTTCTCGATTTACAAAACTTATGATAAAACATTTTACACTCCCAGTAATGTTCATTTACTCCACATCGACTCACAGGACATGAGTCGCCTGAGAAATTTTAAATCAAAATTTAAAATCATTTTTTGAACACCATAGAAATATAAACAATATTTTATAACCGTTGAGCTCAGTCGGGATTACCCAATGTAGCTATGTACCTCTGCCTTTATGAGAGGATCAGCTCGTAGTTCGTTTCTTTAAAACATATATACATTACAAAATAAAGGTGCCTGACGATTATTTTATTAAGGTCTATACATTTTAAAAGTGGTGTTAATGGCAGTGTCATTGTGCATGAGGATGCTCGAATTGACACCCCGCTACCGGCGGGTGTCGCGGTGCCGCTCCACGAAATCCCAGTAGATTGCAACTAACGACTAGAAACTCCTAATGACGAGAAGCGTATTGCTGCTTAAACCTCTATAAAATTTTTTCTTTTATTTACAACTTAGGATTTGGTAAATCTTAGCGGCGAAAAACCTCGGCGGCATGATGGGCATATAGTATAATTCAAATCTGTATACATCCCGATTTACACTATATCCAAATATAGCCTTGACGTCAACACATTCTCACAATACTAAACTATGTACATACATATGTTCCATTATACATATTCAAAGTCTTTTCCTTACATAATATTCTTAATTCGACCTTTTATCTGATGTTAGGACAAAATCCTGTGTCAACCGGCGTCTTCGCGTGCACATTACTTGGAAAATAGTTTTTAAAATGGAAAATAATGAGCTAAGCAGACTCGGTGAGTGTATCTTTTATAAAATGTTTGCTTTTCCGGAAAACATCTCAAAAATGTAAAACTCTCTTTTACAAATATTTTCCAGAAGCTTTACTTTTCTTTGCTTGCTTTTGTACTTGCTTGCTTTTAAAAGTTTATAAAACTTTTAATGCTTGCTTGCTTTATCTTGCTTGAAAAGTTCTTAAAACCTTTCACAAACCTTTTTCTTTAAAAGTTTCTCAAAACTTTTTCATAAAAACGGGAACTGGGCTTCGGCTAGTTTGCTTTAAAACACGGGAGCTTGACTCGACCCGATCGTTTGAAATCTAAGCGGAACTGGGCTCAATAGTTTCTTGTAAAACTCTAAAGGCTTTGGCGATCGTGAACCAATAGTTGATTTTTTAAACTGTATCCTCTTCTGCTATCATTGCTGAGCTATTTTGCTTGTTGTACCCTAGTGAACACGGGGAGCCTAGGCATCAGTAGTGGTGTGAAGGACTGTGTCATATTTCAGGTAAATATGGTGGAATTCGACTGGGTCGCCATCACCATAATTTAGTTAAGAGCTCATAACCTTATATACTCACATGCGTGCCACGGTCTCCTTTAAATGCATGATGTATGACCCTAAGTTTAGACCCGAGGAAAAACTACAATGCATGTATGAGATCCTAACACCATCTTGTCTGGAATACATGTGGTTCTTGCTTGACCCCGGAAGGCTGTTTTTATAAATTTCTTTTTGCTTGCTTGCTTGCTCTTTGAGAAATGGTTTTACAATTTAAAACCATTTGCTTGCTGTAAAATGGTTTAATTATTCAAACCATTTGCTTGCCTTACAACAGCGAAAAATGGTTTAATTATTCAAACCATTTGCTTACTTTCAAAAAAATGGTTTAACTTCAAAAAACCATTTGCCTTCCCCTAATTCATTGCTTGCTTCTTGAAAATGGTTTAAATCAAAACCATGAAATACGATTAATAAAAAAAAGTTTATAATAATAATAATACACTAAGTATTTGGAAAATGAGTTTAGGACACTCGCCCTCTTTGCTTCTAAGCGACACGGTTCAGCTCTTTCACTTTGCTTTTAACCTACACTCAACCTGTCTGACGACATATTAATCGCCTACGCAATCGCATAATCTTAACATACTTCCTAGACTTAATCACGCTCATTCGCTTCGCCTCGGCGGCGAGGTACGCTACGTTTTCGTCGAGTCCCAATCTTATTCTAACCTATCTTAATCATTTAATAAGGTTCTAAACTACTCGGTGTGGTCCGGGCTTAATTACACACGCAAAAAAACATAAGTTAAGGCATTTGGGCACACATGTGCAGTACACCCTGGACACAGTACCGGTACATGTTGCATTATATTTGGCATGTCTGGGGTACATGTTGACCTACGGTGGGGTGTCTTGGGTACACCCCACTGTGCATGCAGAGTACACCCTCAGGAAATTTGCCCGGTTGCTTCTTTGCCACTTTTGACACCATTTCACTTCATACAACTTCTATAATTTCTAACACCTCAAAAAAATTATCATGAATTCATCTCAAAACAACTTCACAACTCTTGAATTGGTGGTTTGGAACTCATACCCGCAAAACCACTAGGTGAAAATCCAAGAACTCAACCTAAGGTCCACCAATTCTTTATAAAAACCATAAAATTTGATGATTCCATATTTATTTTCTCCCAATTGGGGTTTTACTCTCATAACCCCAACAATTCAAAGGTTTATGTGATCTTTCCACAAAACCACTGAACCAAGGCAATAAATCTCCATACCAAACCTTAGAATCAATACCCATGGTTACAGTAAAACATGCATTTTGGATTTCTTCTCCTTCTCCTCTTCTTTCCTCTTCTTCCTCTTCTTTTCTCTTCTCCTCTCACCTCACCAGACCTAGCCTTTGGAGACCAAATGAATTTTGGCTTTTGTTTTTCCCATTTTATATTCTAATATTTCATCAATTTATCAAGTCCTCCACACTTTAATATTGCAAATCAATTATTGTTATTTATATAATGGCCCATCTCTACTTTGATTTTGATTTTCATATCCTATTTGCTTAATAACAATTTTACCCTTATTCTCATACACAATCCCGGTTTCCATAATTTATCATTTCCTACATTAGTCTCCAAACTTCTGATGTGACACTTGGTACTCTTATACGCTAAGGTATCATATCGCATACGCTCTCTCGGGACGGGGTGTTACACGAATTGCTCGTCAGTCTTTGCCTCTAAAAACATTTTATAAAACGTTTGGAAAGAGGGTGAGCTAAAGGAGCTCAGTGAAAGTACAATACATAGGAAAATAATGTTTTTAGATATAGTTCAATTACAATTGTATAAATATCTCATTTCAATAAACATTTACTTTACTTTATTTTCCTTTTTGAATTCGTCATATCTAATGGAAGGAACAGTGCAGATTAACCAGTTAGCCCATTAAAGAAGCTTTCGGAGTAAACGGTCTTACGATCAGGTAGCCCCAAAGGAACCTCTGATAAATCGTGCCTTTCTTTTAAATACCATTGCACTATGGAATAAATCACATCGTGCGTTGGTAAGCTTTTCGTACCTTTCACGTGCATGGCGATATACATCACTCTTCCCTTCCCTCTATAAAAATCCTATCCCTTTCCCATGTACATGCACACTTAAAGTACTTTAAACGACTTTCCTTTAAACTTTATCTTTGTATCATAGGGTAACCATGGATTCAATCATAAACATTTTCATATAAACATATATATATATATTCATAAACATTTCATTTAATATGGAAACCATAAATCATGCTTTATAAAACTATGGAAATCATAATCATTTCATATTTTCTCAACATAATTAAAGTCAAGAAAACCACATTTCCTTTTTCATTTAAACATTGATAACATAGATATGAAACCATAAATATTTGTAAACATAAATATCTATATTTTCATAAACATTTACATTTTCCCTCACCTTAGTTATTTAAGCCCTTTTTCCTCCTTTAAAAAAATTCCATCTCCACCTTTGTTCTTAATCACTTTCCTCCTACAAGTCACATTATCCATAAAATCCATTAACATTCATACCTTAACAATATTCAATTAAACCATTAACTAAAATATACTTTCCTTAATTAAACAGCCCTTAAGCATTTGTATTGACTTAATCTCAACTTATCAATTCCTTCCAATTAAATCAAGGCTCATGACAACATCATTACAAGCCTTAAATCAAGCCATTAACATGCTTAAAGTGAAAAACCCATAATGCCCTTCACCTTAGCAAAAATTACATTTATACCTTAATCAATTCTTTTCCTTAAAACTCTAATTCTAATACATTCCATTAGGCATGTGAAACCCCGGAATTTTTTTTCTTTTTTTTTTTTGTAGATCTTGGATGACGAAATGGACTTCATCGTTGGAATCGTCTCGCGAAATCTAGCTACCAATTTCGTCAAATTCTTAGACAGTATGAATTCCATGTTTTTCGAGGCACCGAGAGTAGTGCGAGACACTTGGTGCAATTTAGTGGCTCAAGATGAGACACGTGTCGAGTGGAGAGCTAGTCAAACAAATAGCTCAAGTGGGACCCAGAAGAGACATATGGCAACACATGATTGGAAGAAAATCCAAGGTAGATGGATAAGGTGATAAGGGTAATCAGAACCGCCCAGAATTGAATGAGTGGCGGAGTGAGAGGACATCTCACTTGACTTCTATCTTCTCCCAACCGGTTGGGAAAGAGGGGAAAGAGAGAGAGAAAGGCAAACCAAATTTGAGAGGAAGAGTTAGAGAGAGAGAGAGAGTTCTCTCTAGATTTTTCGACAATCTAACCATTGGTTTCCAATGGAGTAAGGGGGAAGAGTTCATCCTCACAACAAGGGCTTCGCATAGAGACCGGAGTTGGGGAGTTTCGACAAACTCTGAGAGGTAGGGGTTTTTCTCCTACTTGGTTTTAATCCAACATCTAAGGGCCATTCCGATGGCATGGGTTGTGTGAGGCGTGTGAGGCAGTCCCAGACTTTGGGACGGTGTGATGGAAGTCGGGTTGTTTCGGACAGCCCGGGGATTGATTTTTGGACTAAGTAATTGTCCTTGTGTGACATTTTTATGTGTTAGAGTTAAAATGAATGTGGTGTTGGTTGTCTTGCCACAAGGGAATGTTTGGTTGTGTTTTTGAACCATGGGTGGCTGCCATATTGTGGTAGTACACGATGTAGGACTTCATTTGGTTTTTGGGTAGGAAATAAAGGGAATTTGGTAGTGAGTAATTGGTGGGGTATGGCCACATCGAGTGAACTTGATGTTAGACTTTGAATTCTCAAATCGGACCTATGTATGATTTATGTTGGTTACCACGAGCAGTCTAGAGGAAGGAATTGTCCGGGATGGGTGTGCGGGCTAGGTCCGTCATTTAGGGTCATGCATGACCTCTAATTTCGGAAAGTCATAACTTCTTCGTTCGAGCTCCGATTTGGGTGTTCTTGAACTCTATGGAAAGCCCATTGAGTCAAGCTTTTAGCCATGTTCCTGTGGTGGACATTGGGCAATCGTACCAGCTAGGGTTGGCCGGTTAGTGCTAGCTAATAAGGATTGGTTAGTCATATGTGACCTCCAACTTCGGAAGGTCATAACTTCTTCGTCCGAATTCCGTTTTGGGTGTTCTTGGACTCTATGGAAATCCCATTGAGTTAAGATTCCAGCAATATTTTGTGAAGGGCAGTGGATCACGGAGCTAGCCAAAAGGGCTTTTAGGCGAGAGGCGGGTGGGTGAAATTTGGCCAGGGTTACTACTCATGTCATGACCTCCGACCCAGGAAGGTCATAACTTCTTCGTCCGAACTCCATTTCGGGTGTTCTTGGACTCTATGGAAATCCCATTGAGTTAAGATTCCAACCATATGCCTTTGGAGGACAGTGGATACTGGAGCTAGCTGGAAATGGGATTTCGGGCAGGGAAGGTATGGTAGGCTGGGTGGGTAGGGCTTCCTACTCATGTGTGACCTCCAACTTCGGAAGGTCATAACTTCTTCATCCAAACTCTGTTTCGAGTGTTCTTGGAATCTTTGGAAATTTGATTGAGTCACGATTGCAGCCATGTTCTTGTGGAGGACATTGGGAAATCAGGCCAGTTAGTGCTAGCCGGTTAGGTTGTGTGTTATGGCTTGTATGAATAACATGTGGTGTGAATTTCGTTAATATATATATATGCATGCTTGATATATTAACATGAATTATTGTGAAATGGCATATTGCATTTCATATGCACTAGGGCAACGTAGAACAGTAGGCATACGTGCATGACATGAAAAACATGGTTGTCAAATGAATTTCATGGGAATATTTTTCGAAGAAATGCTGATTAGTGCCCAAAAAGTGCTATTTTGAACCCTATATTAGATAGGTTTTGAGTGCTTTGCGCCTTAATCATGTATCATTATACGATTGAAGTGTTCAGTCTTCTTAGTTTCACTTATGTCGTTTAGGGTTATTTTGGTTGTTTTGCGAGGTTTTTTGGCGTACTTTGGGAGTTGTGCTCCCGAGACATAAGATGAATCATGAAGATTGAATCCATTCATCGATATCGATCATACGAATCAAAGAGAGAATGAAGGCAAAGTGAAAGAGAAAAATCAATGCGATCAGAGACGAATGAATGATGAAGAATCGGCAATTCGGGGAATTTCGCTAAGATTGCGAAAATTTATTTGGGATTGCGAATTCAACGACCTTGCGAAAATTTATAATCTTAACCAAAATTATCAATTTTAAGCTAGACCAAATTTTCGCTAAAGCCTTTATTCCTAGCGAAATTTTTCATTTTAAGCTACTCACAAAATTTCGCTAAGCTACTTGAAATTTAGCTAACTAAGCGAAAATTTCCCTTTGCCTAGCGAAAATTCGATTTCGCTATCTTGGTGATTTAGCTAGCTAGCGAAATTTTTAAACTAACTAAGCTAGTAATATCTGCTAAGCGAAATTCAGCTGTATATCACACTTTTGTAATTAATGTAAGCAGACTTCCAATTTTGTGTATACTCCTTGTCCACCAAATTTAGCCAAATTGTTAGGCTTTATGGTATTTTTTCATACATTGGGTGAAAACATCTGCCATCTAGTTTGTAACGAAAGGCAACAAATTGGGGAAGCAATTTTTGGCGGATTTTTATTTTTGTAAATATCTTTCGTAGCTTTAGTTAGGGTTTGGTGTTTCTCTCTTCTCTCTCCTCTTTCCCTATTTTCTTGGGTGCCCAGACACACTCTCTTGAGGATGACAACTCGAGATGCTTGGCTAAACTCTTTCTTTGAAGATGAAGGAAGCTAGCTTGGTGGTGGGGCATATGCGGGTTGTCCTCTTGTGTTAAAGTTACAGTGCATGTTTATGACCTCTTCTCAAACTAGGGTTGAATATCATTTAATGTCATTAATTTGGCCATCTTACCATGCTTTAGGATCACAGTGTATCTTTATTGCTAGATGCCTTGTGGTTTTTTAGATGGTCTTCTGAGCCTTGAAATGATGTTGAATGTTAGGGTTTCAAACTAAGAGGCTATAGATGCATGTTTCTGTGTTGACTCAAATAGGGTGGTTTCTAGGAGTTGGTTTGCTAGTTAAACATAGATCCGGTTGTGGCTTGGACTATAGGTTGCTTGTGTCTTGAGGATAAAACCAGGGACACTTGTTTTGCCACTAAGTTACCAAGTTAGTGACTGAAATCTTGAAGTTAACCCCTCACACTTTATCACTTTCAGTTTTTACAATTTCTCAGCAGTTAAACTACTTCCCCTGGTTTTGAAACAAAAATCCGAAAGTCAAAGAATAGAAGCCTTACCTTTTACACTTATACGGAGTCATTCCTAGGATGAAAACCCGTCCACGTGTTCGACCACTAGGCCAGGCTATCTTTGCATTAGCTTGACTACGGCGGTAGGAGAGGCTAGGTATATAAATTTTGTTGATTCGACTCAGCCTCTTTGTGGCCGCACGAATCAAATGGCGCTTGGATTCATGGGGATGAAAAAGTTGCCAGGCTACTATGATGAGTTGAAGTGTACTTGTGATCAACATCCTGAGTGAAGGTATTTCTTTTACCTCTTTTTGTAACCCAGTTGCAGGAACTGCCAGTTTTCATCACTTTGCAGTGACTGCACTATTTTTGCTTTTCATTCAGTTTTAATTTTTTGTTAGCTAATTTTAACCTTTTTGCAAGCTTTGTTGGTACTCTTTGTTGTCTCTACAAATTTTATAACAGGTGTTTATGCTCCAGTGGGATAGAGACACATCGGTGGAAGTACATAGAATCGTGACTTGTGTGATCGGTGAAGTCGGTGTACACCTGATTCCATGGATCCTACACCCGAGGAGCAATGAGTCAGCCAGTACCCAATGAATCCAAATGCATATAGGTCGATGAGGATCACATCCACCCTCACAGAGTTAGTGCCCCCTCTGCATCATACCTCTGGCGAAGATGTAGCGAGTGAGGCCTTGTATTTACTCTGCGTACCATGGTATGGAAATGAAAATCCATACACTCATATAAGGGATTTTGAGGAGTAGTAATTTTTTTTTTTTTTTTTTTTTTTTTTTGCCTCGGGAAGGAATGATGGACATGGTTGCCAAGATTGAAAGCTTATTTCACGACCACTAAGGGAATGACCCGAATTTGGTTTAAAACTCATTGAGGCTAGAACCATTTAGAAGTGGGTGAGTTAGGCGGAACTAAAGTTTCTTGAGTGCTCATAAGACCAATAATTTGAAAAGACAATTTATACCTTTGCGGCTCAAGATGGTGAGAGGTTTTATCGGTGGTAGGAGAGATTATGGAACCGTGAGTGCATGCCCACGTCATGGGTTTGTCATGGATCTTTGGTAAACCATTTCTATGATGTTATGTCTCTGCCATGGCGACTTTGAAACCATGTGTGGCGGGAGACTTTCTGAAAGTAAACATCACGAAGCCATGGATTTCTTAAATTATGTGGCTGAAACTACAAGGGTTGGGATGGGCAACCTGAAATGGAAACGATGGGGCCCTCGGCTGACCACCCAGGGAGGGATTTATACCTTTGCCGGAGGATATAGAGTAAGCTAAATTTCAACCTTAGCTAGGAAAGTGGAGGGCTTGAAGGAGAAAAGGCTCCATGAAGTGCGGCGAGTGATTGAAAATCCTGCACAGAAGCCCGATCCACGCACGATTTCGATCCACTGTACATCCGAGTAGAGACGAGTGTCTATGGCCCCTTCGATGAAGGATTTGATGTCGAATCATTGCAATGCATGGATGACAAGCCACCACAACCCGATGCCCCATATGTGATACCTGCAATTCCAATTGGAGGAATCACCACAACCTTTGCAAGAGCCCAACCCCACGCCTATGTACCCCAGTGCCCCGAGCCACGGTTTGGTTCGATTTGACCCTGACCACACCCGTCCTCATCTCTATTGGAGCAAGCCATTTTAAATTTGAGTAAGGTGGTAAGCTGACTTTAATGGAAGAAAAAAGAATTAATATTACAACTAGCATAAAAAAAGTTAATCTGCCAAGAAAGTACACTAGTTGAAGAATAGATGGGCTAGAAAGCAACTGAACCGGAAAATTGATAATCTCACATTAGTCGATCACAAGATCGACAGGATTCTTTGGAGAGTACGAAGGAAGGTTCCGCTTCCCGGCAGTGCTAAGCCAGGGGAATCCGTGAGGTAGGATCATCCCGACAGATTTAGGGAATGGATGGTGAAGGCTATAATCACCCGAAGTGGAAAAAGGTTGATCTGACCCGTACGAAGCTGTTGAAGAATCCCGGCGGGGAGAAGAATTGCGGTCTGGCATATTCTCTAGAAAGGAGTTGATGAAATCTGCATACCACCTCCATTTCCACAGAGCACTTAGAGCGAAGAAGGCATCTTAGCGACGGGTATGTAGAAGTCTAAGAATGAGTGAAGGTTAACATACCTCTTATTGGACATAATCAACCAAAGTCCACAGCATACGAAATTTTTGAAAGATCTTTGCCTGATCGAAGGATTAGGCATTGAGAAGAAGGCATTTCTCAGAACAAGTCGATTGCCACCAATCCCGAAAGCAAATACCACTGTCAAATCGAAAGGATCAAGGATCTCCCACGATTTCGAGTCAATATTGGTGTGAATTGCGTAAACCAGTCATTGCTTGGTTAGGGGCAGTGTGAACCCTAATCTGCGTCATTAGGTATCAGCCGAGTTAGGTTTGAGTGAACTTAAACCTACCAACATCCTGCTATCAGTGGCGATCGTCAGTTAAAATCCTTAAGGGGATAGTTGAGGATGTCTTGGTGAAAATAGACAAATTCTACTACCCGAGTAGATTTTGTAGTGCTTGACAACGAGCGATTGCAAGTGAACCCGATCATGTTCCGATCATCTTAGGAAGACCATTTAATACAACCCGATACGATAATAAATTCTTAGGAATGGAGTCATCTGACTTACAGCTGGTAACATGACCTTGGAGTTAAACATCTTTCATTTTGAGCAATGGCAAAGTTGCTTCAGAACATGAAAATCAATGGCGATGAAGTTGTTTCAAATGTCGATATGCGAGGGAAGCACGGTGTCGGGAATTGCAGGAGTAATCAGCGAGGAGATGAAGAGATGTTGGTCTTGCCATGACACCGCTGCTATTGATTGCTCGATTCAAAGCCATCGATGAGGATGCCAGCGGTGGACGCAACCTGTGATCGACCAGACTCTGCGGGGGTTGAGAGATTGGCTCCTTGACCCTCCTTGAGTAATTTTGAAATTGAAGCTGGTCGGGTGTTTTCCAAAAGCGGATTGCGGTTCTTAATTTTGCTTTGTCTTAATTTAGTTAATTTTGATAATTTCAGTTATTTTTCGAAAGTTTCCTAAATTAGCAGTTTTCCATATTTAGTAATTTTGTTTATGTACTATAGTACTTTATATTAAATTTTTAATTATGGTTTCATATAATGCATTATTATAATAATTTTTATTTCATATATTACTAATAATTAATCTAAAATTTTGAATTGCAGGTGGTACCATCGTTTGGGCCAAATTCGCTAAAAATAGCGCGGTGTAGAAGACCCTTGACTCTGTGAAGCAGCCTATTTAAACTGAGAGGGGATGGCCATTAGATCCACTTCACCTCCTCCCGGCGAGACCACGAGTCAAGCCTGCGTAGCGGAGTCATCCCTAACTGTTTAGGCCAGGTGCCTGCTTGCGGTAGTACAGGTCATCCACGACCTGATGCCTGAGCGGCCCAGACACCACCGGTAGTGTGTGCACCACGTAGAGCCACAGGTCACCAGCATTGTTGCTCAGGCCGTCAGTTTCATAGCCCTTTCTTGAGGTAGTTATTGCTCACCTGTTGCCGCGTCTATAGCCACACACCTGTTTCTTATTTATACTCATTCTTCCACTTTGCCGGTTCGGGACCCTCGTGCTCTTGGTTCGTAGTTGTGCCACTGTCCCAGCGGAGTTGGTCCTTTCTGAGAGCCTTATTTGGCTGTTGCGGGCCGGTGTGGTATGGCCCGATGAGCCACAGTTCATCCCCTACTGTTTGAGTGGCTTTCAGTCACCTCCGGTGAGCCTCGATTCGGATATTCGATTACTTTAGTTGCATTTTTGTTGGCGAGCCCTCTTCGAGTTTTATTCGGATTTGGATATATGGTTATTTTCGAGAGTGGGTCAGCCCGTATGGTTCGATTCAGTGCAGAGAAAGGCCCGACTCGGTCCAGCTCGATACCGTGCGGTCCAGAAGGTGCACACGAGGAGCCTCGGGGATTTCGTGGATTGTCAGGACACGGATGGGACCTCAGGGCCCCACATCACATGCCTAATGGGAGAGTTAGGGCCGGCCCTCGAGCGAACTGCACGTCGGGCCCCAGACGGAGTCATCTTCTCTCGCCTCCAGCCATCACACGAGTCACATCGGCTGTAGGCGACATCATGCGCCTCAGGTTGTCCTCGACCTCCGAGGATCGGGAGGCGGATTGTTAAATGGGAACCACAGATTCAGAATGTAATGACTCAGTCGTGAGCCCAGTTCCATCGGGAATTTCATGCGCATGATGTCCCGGCGAGGGTGATCCCGGGTTTAGGGATTCCATGAGATTGATCGGTTATTCACTACCGGCTTTTCATGACTCGTGGCGGTATTACCCGCGATTGGTGTTGCAGTTCTATCACTCGATGACATCTCGAGGAGCAGATGGTCCGCGTGAGCTTCAGTTCTCTATCGATGATCGCCTCGGAGTACTCAGAGCGGCCGATATATCGGCCGGCTTTGGAGCTGCATTATCTGGCCGGCAATCACGAGGAGGTTATAAATTGGGCCCACCCACCTCATCGAGATGGTTGAGCAACGGCGGAGACACTCTGTGGACCATTATTTTATAGGAGCGACTCCTTTCGAATCTTTTTCTTGTCGACCATTTATTAGAGACGAGTATGTTTATTACGGCATTACGTGCGGCGGAGGGAGCTAAATCTTGGAGGCTGCAGGATCTCGGAGGATGTGGTTGATCCCTACAGTGGTGATGACCTCCTTGATGCATTTCGAGGAGAAGGTCCATCGGAAGGACTGGTACGAGGCGGAGAGCATTCCCGCCTGCGATCAGAGACTACTCTGCCCGGGTTGCCGAGGAGCATGTCGGTTCTAGAGGCCCAGGATTGAGATGAAGTTCGTGCCCTGCAGTTGCAGTCGACGGAGCGGGTGATGACCATGCGTATCTTTCCATCTCGACGGGACCGGGGGAATGCAGGGTCAGTGTAGATGACTTCCATAGGGCGATGTGCACGCCCCACGAGCGGTCTGAGGCCGGCGTCGCGAGATGTCACCTCCGTCTCCTCCTCCACACCACATCGGCTGCCGGGTTGATACTCCGGCCCGTCTGTCGGCACACCATTCACAGTATGTTCCGCCCGAGTTCTAGAGATTGCGGTGTGATGGATGCCATCATCTGCCGCGACCAGTCAGACTGGTGTCACCTCTATGCCTGAATGATCCAGCGATATGGAGATTCTCGTGTTCCGATGGGAATCATGTTGATCTATTTGGATGTTAACTGTGATAATATTCAAATCTCTGCAATGATCAGAGTGATTGAGTTCTACCTGATTTTGTATAGTTACCAGCTTTATCAAGCGCACACTAATTTTGATTAGGATTCATGTATTAGTAGTAAGCGTGATACTTTTATATGTTTAGCTTTGTATTCATGTATTAGCCATTTTGGTATATCGAAAACTGTCGGTCATATATATCTGATTTTTGCATACCATGTTTTGTACCTCCACCATGTGTAAATGTTTTATTTTCAATTGAGCAGTTGAATTTGCTTTCTGATTGGACAGTTAGTGCCTTGTGTTGGAAAATTGAATAATTGTTTGTCACCTTTATGTTAGAACAAATTCCATGCTTGAAGCAGGTTTTTGGTCGATTACGGTTCGGCATGCTCGACTTGAAATTTCTCCTTATCTTTAATTCACACCTTGCACTCCATATTATTTCAATGGGCTGTGGTTGTATGCCTCCTTCGCTTTACCGGCCCAGGCGCGGTATGTTGGCAACCTAGGATAGGTTTGTGTTGCTAGCACTTGAAGACCCGATATTGTCTTCCGAGGAAAGAAAGAAAAAGCGAGAAAAGAAAAGAAAGAAAAAAATATAAAGTCATTGAAGCCTTGTAGAGCAGGCACGGTCGGGTGGTGTATGGCGAAAGCCTTTGAAGCCACATGCCACAAGCCTTGGTGGTTGGGAGTCATCGATTTAGTGTTCGTTACATGGGTGGATGGGTAGAGTTTAACGATTTATGCGTCTTGATTTTTGAAGTCATGTCTGAGTCGGGGTGACACATTAGAGTTTGTGGACATTGATCTTTTGGCTTGATGCCCTAAGCCTTAATTGGTTTAGGAGTCATCGGTGGACCAGTTACGGACTTTGGTGAAGTGGATTTTAAAGCATTGCACCACTACATTGTAGTTGAATAAAGAAGAAGAGAGAGTAACTATCCTTATCTAGGTTGTTGGCGACTTAAGGCCATGTCGATTGCTCGGTTGGGGAGAGGACAAATTTTGCAATTTATTGGCTTAATGCGGTTATATAAAGAACCATTAGAATTAGGTGGAAATTCAAGTTGAAATCATGGAACCAATGTTGACCACAAATTATTCTTGTATGGTTTGGTTCTTTCATCTAGGTTTTCAAACTTGGTGTCAATTTTAGTTTAAAGGTAATGTTTATATGTACATAAACCCTTTTGAATCATATAAACTTTTTGAAAATCATGAATCTTAGCAACGTTTAGGTTGGAGGTGAGTAAGTGCCAAAGTACATTTTGAATACATATTAGATAGGTTTTGAGTGCTTTGCTTTCGCTAATCATGTCATTTATGCCAATTGAAGTGTTGAGTCTTCTTAGTTTCACTTATGCTAGTTTAGAGGTTATTTTTAGTTGTTTCTGGGTTTTGGCGTACTTTGGGGGTTGATATCAGGACGCAGATGAATCATGAAGATTGAATCCATTCATCGACCATCGATCATACAAAATCAAAGAGAATGAGGCAAAGTGAAGAAAAATCAATGCGATGGGGACGGGGAGGCAAACGGTGAAGAATGTCAATGATTCAGAATTTCGGCTAAGATTCATGAAAATTTCGTGGGTTCTTGAAGATTCGCAACCTTAATGAAGGTGCGATCTTAAGCGAGAGTGTCAATTTTATTAGACGAGGGTGGCTAAAACCTTGTTCTAGCGAAATTTTGCATTTTCATACTCTGAAATTTCGCTAAGCTAGCGAAATTTATTTAATAGCGAAATTGCCCTTTGCCATGAAAATTCTGGTTCGCTATCTCTTGGTGATTTAGCTAGCTAGCGAAATTTTTCGCTGCCCATGAAATTTTATTGCTAGCGAAGAATTTGTATGCCTTAGCGAAATTCATTGCCTTGTCATACTTTTGTAATTATCTGGCAAACTTGATTTTGGTGTATTACTCCCTTGTCCCTAAATTTAGCCAAATTGTTAGGCATGGTATTTTCATCGTTGGGTGGCTATATAAGCCCCTCACAATTTTGTAACGAAGGCAACAAATTGAGAGCTTGATTTTGGCGAGTTTTATTTTGTAAATATCTTTGTGTAGCTTTAGTTAGGGTTTGGTGTTTCTCTGCTTCTCTCTCCTCTTTCCTATTTTCTTGGTACGCCCAATAGCATAACGAGGATGACGGCTGAGATCTTGCGTTAGCCTGCTTTCTTTGAAGAGGAAGGAAGCTAGCTTGAGTGGTGGGGCGTATGCGAGGTTGTCCTCTTGTGTTAAAAGTTACAGTCTGTGTTTATGACCCTATCTTCTCAAAAGCTGGGTTGAATATCATTTAATGTCATTAATTTGGCCAATACTTACCATGCTAGGATCTGATGTATACTTGTTGCTAGATGCCAGCATGGTTTTTAAATGGTCTTCTGAGCCCTTAAATGATGTTGAATGTTAGGTTTGAACTAAAGGGGTTTATAGATGCATGTTTCTGTGTTGACTCGAATAGAAATTGGTTTTAGGGTTAGGTTTCTTTAGTTAAACATAGATCAGGTTGTGGCTTGGGTATGGGTTGCTTGTCATAGAGGATAAAACCAGGAACCCTTGTTTCATACTAAGTTACAAGTTAGTGACCCTAAATCTTAGAGATTAACTTTTCACACATCACTTTCGATTTTTACAATTTCTCGCCAGTTAAACTACTTCCCTTTGTTTTGGAAACAAAAATCCGAAAGTCGAATAGAAAGCCTTACCTTTTACACTTATCAAATCATTCCTAGGATGAAAGCCCATCCCTGATGTTAGACCCTAGACCGCTATACTGCGTAGCTTGACTACGAGGAACAGGTATAAATTTTGTTGATTGACTCAAACTCTTTGTAGTACGAATCAAATGCCTTCGAGTTGTTCAACATGATTCATGCGGAGGATGACCAGCTATTTATTTCGAGAGTTATCCAGCAATTTGTCTCAGAGGGTTGTCCAATAGAATTTTATCGAAAAATTAGTATTATGTTTTCAAGAACAAAAAACCTTTTGTTTTGAAAATAGTGTTTCTCACACTTGGCTTAAGCATGCGTGAGGGAGTCAGTGAGGGCTCGAGATGTGGGAATGGATGTATCGCATTCTCATCCATAACATGTAAACATTTGAGTAGGGACTTGTATGTTTTACTTGAATGTTTGGTGTGCCATTGCATGAGCACTTAGGTGGGGAGTAACCCTTGTAGGAGATTATCACTGTGGGCTTTGCTGCGTCGTGGGATCCCCTTTAAGTCTGAGGAGATGTACGAGGCCAAGCGACCTTTCTTTAGAGACGGGACCATCGAGCGCGGGTTGAATTGTGTGGCCCAGCAGTTCATGTTTGTGTATATATTAGAACGAACTAGTTTTGATATATGTTTTGTATTAAGAGTGATGTAATAACTCTTGAATCTATAGAATTGCATGGTTTTGTAATTGCATGGACGAGTATGGATGATGGGACCTATTGGGTCATTTTACTCATGTATGAGTCTCATGAAATGAGAGACACAGGTTTTCCGCAGGTTGACGGTGGTCAACGGGATCCTCGGGTCGGGGCGTCACAAGGCATATATTCACTTCCAATTGATTAAAATAAATTGGAACTCAACATTTTCATACTTTTCCTATGGTGGCCAAATCCTACATGTCACACATTCATCATTATTTCTTCAATTTCTTCCATTTTCTTTCAAGAATTACATTTAACAATTCCTCAAATGCCATTGATTCAATGAGAATCAAACCAATGCATTTCCAAGTAAACCCTCTCTTGGTAGAAATTTGTATATAAATCTCACTCTTTCTTTTCAATTTCTTAGCAAAATCCACATAGAATCATGTCAATTTAATAACAAAGCCTTAACATAACTCAATTGAAGGTTTAGATAAATAATCCATGAAACCTAATTGCTTGCCTTGTATGGTTTTGGTGTCTTGGTGTTAACTTGAATTCCAATGAAATCTCTTGTTCAAATCTACATAAAGACATGCCAAGAAACTCATTTACGCCATCATATAACCATTTCCTCCATTAACCTTCAAATTCACATAGACTAGGCAGTGATCTCACCTTAAAAACTTGCTTTTTCACTTAGGGTTTGATCTAGGGCACTTCATGGACATGATGAACACTTGAAATGGACTTGAAATGGCATGAGAATTACTTGAAAAGCTTGGATAAGGGCTGCCGTGAATTGTCTCCCTTTTTGCTTCACTTTTTGTCTTCCAATTTGGTTTCACCCGTAAGCACCCAAAAGCCAAGCCAAATGCTCTTTTATGATCCTTTTTCATGCCTAATTTGCCCTCCAATTGTTCTTAAATTAACAACATGCCATTGGTTAGCATCCTTGCATTCTAATTGGTCCATATGTAACCATATAGTCTAAAAGCAACCAAGACAACTTTATGCTCCATAAAATCCCACTAACTTAAACCCTAGTTGACTTAACTAACTCTCATGGTTAGCTAACAAAATATCACTTTAACTTTAGTTAACTTAAACTCCTCAACTAACCAAAGTTAAGTTAACTACTTTATGACATGGATCCATTCTCACTTAGGTCCATTTTTAATCATGGTCCCACCAAGTTTACATAGCACCATTCTATTAGTTCTTGCTTTGCCTTTACTTAGTGCGACTTACTCATTAAATGACTTAAATGCCCTCCTTGAAAATAATACCCCTATACCGATAAAACTCCTAAAATATTTCATGATCGTCCAATCATAAAATTGACCATGGAATACTCTAATTAAACTTATTTCCTATCATGAACATGCTTTAGAAAAAATTCTAGGGTTACAAGGAATATTTTAAAACTATTTCGTAAAAATGGCATTTTCGTCATAAATCGTCGGACACTTCAAAAACCCCTTAAACGAATTCCGTTTTAATTCGTTTCATTTTCTTTAGACTCAATACATTATTCTGAATATTTTCGATTTTCGGGACTTGTTTTTCAAAAATTACTATTCATTTGACCGTCTCCAATCAAATACACGACTTAACGAAAACAAACTTTACTATTCATGGAAACAGTAAATTCAAGGTCTTACAACAGCTTTTCTTTCTGTATGGGGCATAGCTTGAGACCACATAGTTTTGATGTATTGATACAGACTGTTATGCGAAATTGGAGTTCCAAGCTATATGACGTATCCTTGCTTGCATCTAGCTAGAGTTTGATTATTCTTGGAAGCTCGTGACGATACATTATGCAGGTCCTCTTAATTAATTTATGCCTAAATATTGAGCAATTAAGTATTTTCATATGACTGTCACATGATTTTTAGAACAAAATTTCATTGTATTATTTTACAGGGTTTCCTATATTTGAAAATGAGACTTTGGATTTAGAAATGTAGCGCCCAGGCCTTTAGGGGTTCGTTGGCCAATCAAATCGACAGCGAATACATGTAACCATTGAGTGCCTCAATGCCCTGGCTTAATGTCTCTACTGCGAGACTCAAACATAAGAAAAAAAATGGGCAAAAGTGGGCCTGCCATTCATACTCACCTTGGAAATATAACCAACTATATTACAATAGTTTCCTACATCTTTTACAAAAATATATAATCGAAGCCACATGTCAGTACTTCTTCTCAGCGACCTCTAGTAGGCTGCCGTCTTCTTGTATACTCCACATGCTGAAGGGGATCCCACGACGGGGTGAACAATGCCCAGTAGTTGAATTTTCCTACAAGGGCTACTCCCCACCTAAAATGCGCATGCAATGGCACACCATAATCATTCACATTCCATACAATTTGCAATTTACACATGGAATGTTTTATATCATGCATGAGATGAAACCCCCGACATACCACAGAGTCTGTGAGCTCCCTCACACATGTCATACCAAGTGTGAAAAATAGTCATTGGTGTTCCACCCAGTGACTCACTCATTGGACCCGACCTCAGTAGCATTTGAATCGTTGTCAAATTTCGGTGTCTTTGTTATTTACTTATGGGCCCCGCGTCTTTTTAGAGGTCTATGAATCGGCGTATGCCTTCCTACATTTATGGACTCTGGCAGAATACCATATCTAACGCATATGAATTTGGGACTTTGACGCCCAGGGGTGGGGGGAGTCTGCTGACTTGCTCATCCGAGCACATGATTTTATTATTATTTATTTCTTTGTTTCCCGATTGGACCATGGGTGTCTCACACCACATTCTGGCTTGGGCAGATTGGCGGATCGAAGCGGGTTAGGTCTGGTATATCTTGGGACTCTTTGCAGCAATTAGACATCGGTATATCGAGTCTTATAATATCTCAACATCATATACAAAAAGTCTGAAATAAAACTACCAGTAGTGGTGTTTCTGATCATCACACATATCTGATCACGAGTCCGATTTACATGTTAAAACTATACCCATTCGATTCTTGATCAGTGTGGAACTGATAATGAACTTCACTTTGCGTGTGTTGTGCAGAGAATGGGAAGTTCTGGGACTTCCTTCTCATGCTTCTCTACGGATTAAAAACGGGTCGCTAAGCTTTTGTGGCAGTGGGAACATATATGATATGCATGTACACATTTATGTTCGACATATAACAATATGGACATCATTAATTACATGCGTTCATATGCATGGATTTATGCAATTACATATGAGTTATTCCTTATATAAAGAAGTACTCGTATAGGTACTACACGGGGTTCATTATCTGAAGTACGGTAAGATTTGGGTTCATTATCTTATTCTTGAGGACTTTATATTAATCGGGTCTCGAGTAGGAGTTCTGAAGCTTACTCGTATTCGGAAATGCAGTGGTATTCTGGATCTGAGCAGTACCTTCATTTCCTCTTATTCATTATTTGGTTATTATCATATAATTATAGAATACCCAGACCAGTACTAGCAAAGTGTAAGACAACTGAATAATAAGTATCAGAAGATACTATCTTGATACTTGCGAAGTCTGTAACGACGGGATTGCGGATTGCGACAGGGTTAGTAGCACTAATCGGGACGAGTGTGACACTTAAGCTGGCAGACGGGAGTCTTAGTAGCATAGGGATCCAAGAAGTGGCGTGTCGAGAGTCTTGGGAGCACTAACAAAGTGCCCAGTACTAATCGAAGTCTTGAACTGCGGGAGATGCAGTACTAATCGGGATGCCAGAACCTTGCAGAATCTGCAGTACTAATCATGAGTCTTAGGAGCACTAATGAATGCCAAGTACTAATCGAAAGTGCGGAGCACTAACGAGAATAAGTACTAAATAAGGACAGAGAGGAGCGTGTCATTTAATAAGCTGGTCTCTTAGGCATTTTTATAAATTATATGAGTTCGATGTACTATTTACTTAATGACAGCATTCTTAGCCCCATTATCATTTCATGACATATCGTATTTCATATCACGGTAAAGTATGATGCATTAATGTAATCACACCTTATTCATGTATTCTTATTCTTCTATGAATCTACTTTACCGAATTGGAATCAATCCAATCGGATCATCGAAACTAAAGTTATGGCATTTTCATTTCCAGCTTAGTATTTGCAGATTTTGCAGGGACAGTTTGAAATGCCTTTTCTGGGATCTTAACTTAATATTTGGCACTCTTTCTTTATTTTTCATTTAAATCTAAGGTGCTAAGGGTTCTATTCAACTGGAATCACCCAATTCGAACAGGAACTGAGTCTGATTAGAAACAACGGTACTCTATGTTCAAGGCGATGCAGGAATTGGCTTGCATATGGCCCAATTGAATTTTGGGCCACTAGAATCAGATTTTAGTGATACCTATTTCGTGATGTTTGATTTTCCTTGAAGTCCTATTTTTAATTGGCCACTTGAATCCCACTCCGTCGGATAAGAAATAGAAAGTTATGGCCAAAGCTACAAAATTGGTCGAAATAGGAAAAAACAAAGCAGGTGTGCCGGTGGAGTCCTAACGTGTATCGGATTCACGTGGCCAAAAATGACCAGGGCCAAGTGTGCCAGTACAGTCTCTCCAAGGTCATACCGGTACACTTCACCCGAAAATGCCCAGAATGTGTATTTTCTCCCCTTTTTCATACACTTTCATCCATAGATCAAAAACCTATCATGAATTCCTCCCAAAACAACGCTATATTGTACAGGTTGCCTTCATACATAAACCAATTATAAAAGGTTGCCGGGTTTGTTTGTAAACCTAACACAATTACCATGAATCCCTCCATAAATGAGATTTCATACCAATCTTTTCCATTTTAGAATTTTAACAACCTACTTTCAAAGAAAACTTTGGTTAGGATGTAATCTAACAACCATATGTTGGAATGACTCTAGCCATACAAGTGCATGGACCTTCACATAAAACGAGAATTCCATACAAAATTCATACCAGTCAGCTTATCCATACCTTGGCTTGATCTCCTTCTTTCTCCCTCTTCTTCTCCTTCCCTACTTCTTCTCCTTCCTTTTCCTCTCTCCTTCCCATAGACCTCTTGTTTGAGACCAAAATTAATGCATTTTGTATACATCTATTATAATAAAAGTTTTGATTATTTGAAAACTTTTAATCCCCAACTAAGTAAATTACATTACAAGTCTTATTATTTATACTTTGGCCTCTAATTTCATAATCCATCTCTTTGATGCCCCTTTTTGGATAAATTACGGTTTACTTTATGTGGGCATTCAAGGTTTATAAATCTCTATATTTCCTTGATTACTTTCTGAAAATTTAAGTTTATCAGGCATATGCAACATCTTGAAAACCGCTAGGGTATATTCAGAATGTTCACAATTCTCAAACTAAAAATAAATTCGTCTGAAATTACAGACTAGGCGGGGTATTGTGCCCTCATTGTGGTCTGGTTCCCATGTTGCTTCTATTCCATCTTAGTGATGTTGCCGGCTTTGCTACGGTGGGACACTTGTTTGTGTGTCTTCACTTCACGATCTGAATAGCTAAATCTTCTTGAAGGTGGGAAATCTTCTTGTGCATATCTTGAACTAGTAATATGTGCGATGGATCGAGCGATATGCCAGGAAGCATAGACACATGGAATACATCATGTAATTTGGCTAACCAGGAGGGAGTGCCAAGCGATGCCTTCTTGGTCGACTCTTTCTAAAACCCGTGAGTCGATGAATCATGGACTCGAGTTTCCATACTGCTTCCAAAGCGGGTAACCTTTTTTGGGATCTTTTAAAAAACACTTTATCTCGGAGCTTCATACTCTATATTTACTCTTCAATTAGCATAAGACCTTTATCTACATCCTGGCGACTTTTAATCTCTGTGAGATAATCTAAACTTTTGTTACGTGTCTTTTACTATTTAGGGACAGATAATCTTATGCCAGTTAATCTACATCCCGACCACATTGAGGAGTTCTCATCGTCTTCCATACGAGCTTCATACGGGGCCATAACAATACTGGATTGATAACTGCATTTTGTTATAGGCAAATTCCATAAGTGGAATGTACCTATCGATTTCGGAAGAATCTAATGCACGACCGAGCATATCTTCCGATACGAATCACTCTTTGTTGTCCATCTGTTTGTGGATGGAAAGAATTACTAAAATTCAATCTTATACCCAGTGTTGTATCCTTTCGAAGACCAGCGTATCAAGGATGTGTGGTGGGACACTCTCGTCTGAGAATTTGCTTATGTCAAACAATTCCAGTTCACATAAGGTCATTCATGATCGCCAGGTAGTCAGTCGGATCGGTAGGAAGTGACGGGCGGTCGATCTGTCCCTGATTACCAGTTGCATCATGTTTCTTTCCGAACGGAAAAGCTGGGATCGAAATCCATAGTAATGTTATCCGCTTCCATTAGGGGAATTGGAAGGGGATTGATAAGCCCCGATTCATGTAGTCATTGACTTTTGCGACCGCGTCAAACACTTAGCCATCACTAAATGTCTTTTCATCCCTTGCCACGATGAAATTTGTTTTCCATATCCTGGTACATTTTATTACTTCCGGGATGCATGGTAACGATATTGTGGCCCTTCATATAATATCTTCTTTTTTTCAAATCACCTCATTGGTACACATAATACGTTCTTCTTATAATGACCTCCCTTTGTCATGGCCAAATCAGTCTTGTCTCCAGTACTGACCAACTAAGCCAATTCTTGTAACTTGACATCATTTTACGAGCATTCAATATCATTTTGTCTTCATCCAGGTATCTCACATTCAGTCAGACAATGAAATATCCGTGGTCTAAGCTTCCAATCATAATCTTTCAGGTCGGAAGCGAATCATTTTCTCCAGCCTTTGCCATGTCATTGCTTCAGGGTGTGTGATTATCTGATCATAGTCTTTCAATGCATTCAACCACCTACGTTGCCTGAGTTCAAATCTTTTTTGAGTTAGCAAATATTTCGGACTCTTTTTGATCATTGAGATTCTACATTTTCCTCATATAAATAGTGTCGCCAAATTTTCAAGCGAACCACTACGATTTCTTTAACTCGAATCATGTGTTGATTAGTTTTGCTCTATCTCAAGGCTTTAATTCTTGGAAGCATAAACCACCACTTTCCCATCTTGCATCAATACACATCCCAAACAACCTATCCTTGGAAGGCATCCTTACCTTCTTTAATCCCTACCAAATGTGATTTGAGATCCCGACAACTGATTCCAACCGGTCATTATTTTAATCTTTCAAAGCTGGATTGGCACTTATCATCCCTCGAACTTCCTCCTTAGGATGTCGGTAAGTGAGGATCTTTCTAGCGAAAATCCTTGTACAAATCTCAGATAATAACTGCTAAGCCAGGAAACTTCTCACCTCTTGTTACATTTAGGAGGTTTCAATTCACAATTGCTTCAATTTTCACTTTGGGTCCACTCTATTAGCCGTGAATCTGATATAGCTAGGAATGACATCATCAGCGAAAATCTGTTTTATGGCGGCGAAACAAAGCCCCGATTCTTTCTCCGAAGTTTGCAATCTTGTCGCTCAAATGGTGTTCATGTTCTGTGCATCTTTAGAATACACCGGGATGTCATCAATAAATACCACGACAAATAGATCCAAATAGAGAGTGGAAAACTATTCATCAAGTCCATAAATGCAGTAGAAGCATTAGTCGACCCAATTGCATGACGAAAGCATAGTGGGCATATGGGTTACGAAAATTTCATTTTTCGGGACATCAACCTCTTTGCCGGAGTTGATAATATCACGATGCTTAAAGTCTATCTTCGAGAAGACACTTGCTCCTCTCAATTGATCAAACAAATCTTCTATTCTTGGCAGAGTATTTATTCTTAAGCTGTTACTTTGTTTATTTCTTGGGTGGTCGATACTGCGTCGAAGGTTCCATCTTTCTTGCTTAACAAATAGTGTGACACCTGGTGAGACAGGTCGAGATGAAACCCTTATCCCGATAGCTCACGTAGTTCCAGGGGTCTTGGCTACTTTGGTTTAGTTAGGCATTCGGTAAGGTGTCTCGAAAATGGGAGTAAGTTCCTGTACACTTCGTGAGATCTACTTCTGGATTCGGGTGGTACTCGGTAACTCTTCGAGAAACACATCGGGAGCTCCCTAATCACATGAATATTTACTAAATTTATTTGCTCTCTTTGGAGTCAAGAATCAAAGCGAAAAGGCTTCTGCCTTTTCTCGACGTTAGGCTTTCGCCGTGACATAATTTTCGGCGCGGTTCGGATCGGATACCACTGTATGGATTGCCCGTGAGTCGAGGACATTTAAAAGCGAGACTATTTTCTTATCCGCAGTCAACTATGGCGCGATGTTTGGATAGCGATCCATTCCCGATATCAGATCAAACTCATGAAAAGGCAAAGCAATTAGATCAGCGAAATTCACATCATGAACCATTAAGGGCAATTCTTATACACGGTTATTTCTAACTGCGCCTTTTGAAGGACTTGTATAAGCGAGGTCATAATCTAACGGCTCTGCGAAGGTAGTTTGTAGCTCATTTGTTCCATGCATATATGAATCGTGAGCCGGATCGATTAAAGCATCTGATCGATATCAAAGAGAGTGGTGTGCGTGATAACCCGGTATGTCGGGATCTTCACGACTCTCATCTCGCATAAGCTGTCTTGAGGTGTAGTAAGCGGGACGATTCACGAGTCTGAAATACCTCTATACGAGCCTTCGTATACCCTATACGAGTGCATTGGAGGTACATTTTGACCTCCTCTACCACTTCCTTGAGGATTTCTAGAACTTCCCAATCCTCATGAGACGGAGTTGCTTTATCCGTGCATCTGCTCCCACACGGAGAGCAACCCCGATTGCAGTGCGCAAATACCACTATGATAATTGGCAATGTGGACATACATGCTTTCCTCTTTGTCAGGTTGAGATGCCTAAGCCGAACTTTGTGTCATCGATCCTTGTCTCCTACCACCCTTGTAAAGGCTTGGACCTCGTGCCGAATCAGCTTGTGACTCTCTGGAGTCTTTTTCAGAAGAGACCCCCTCTTGAACTTTTTCTCTTTCATTCTTTCTTGACTCTTTGTTTAGTTCTCAATTTTATAGCTAGCTTGCACAGGTTGATAAAAATTGTGATTCATAATAAAATAACAAGCTAGTAGAGGTACCTTTTGATAGACTCATGTAGGCCCTCCTCAAAGCCCCATCCACATCAGTTTTCGTAGACGGATTAGGTGCATATTCTTAGCGATTTGAATTCTTTCTCATATTAAACTCTTGTCATTTTCCCTTGTCTTAGAGTCGAATTTCTTCCATTTGACTCCTTGTAATCATCAATGACATACTTAGTATTAAACCGGTGGCGAAGTAGTCATCTTTGGATCTAGGATTGAATTAGTTTCTCAAGCGGCTTCCATCGATCATAGTACCTTGCGGCAATGAAGCTATACGTGTGACCTTTTGGTCCCGAGGACATTCGTTTCTTAAGCCCTTCAAGTTTTCAAAGCTGGCTTCGGCTTTATCCGGATTCTTCCATACTTTGTACATAGAATTCTTCCACTGATGCTTTCGTATTGCATCGCACCAGACTCGCGGCGGTGGGTCGATCTAGAACCCTTGCCATATCACGAGAAGACTTTTATCAATGCTTAGGTTGAAGCATTTTCATTTATTATTGACTCAGACCGGGCCGAGGCGAGATGGATCAGAGTTGGCGCTTTCAGAGCTGTTTCATCCATGATTCACGAAATTGAATCCATTCTGAACCTCGCCAGAACAAAACTGTCTTAATGAAACCCGACACATTCTATGTAGGTACATGATAATCTTAGACTCTTTCCGAGCCTAAACCTTTAGGCTCACGATGCAAACTTGTCACACCCAGATTCAGGCCCACGACCCAGGTGGCGGATGGGAAGGCAGGGATTCGGGGTGCGAGCATATCTTGGGACTCTTTACCTTAATTAGACATCGGTATATCAGGTCTTATAAATATCTCCCAGCATCATATACAAAAGTCCAAAATAAAACTACCAAGTAGTGGTGTTGTTCCTGAGTCACACATCTGATCTTGAGTCCCGTTTACATATTCAAAACTATACCATTGATTCTTGATCAGTCTGGAACTACGTTGATGAATACTCGTGTGTTGTACGAGAAGAATCACGGAAGTTCTCGGACATCTTCTCACGTACTGCGGTTCAAAATACATTAAGCTTTGCGCTTAGTGGGAAACATATATGATATGCATGTACACATTTATGTTCGACATATAACAATAACGAGATATTGATTTGTTGCATTCATATCATGGATTTATACAGTACATATGGTTATTCTTATATAAAAGTACGTAGGTACTACACAGTTCATTACCTCTTGAAGTACGTAGGTACTACGAGTTCATTATCTTTGTATTCTGAGGACTTATATTTATTGCGGGTCTCAGTAGAGATTCTGAGGAGCTTGCTCATGACCAGGAAATACCGTAGGTATTACTGATTCGAGCATGCGCACCGTTTCCTCTTATTAATTATTCGAGTTTATTATCATATAATTATGGGAATGCCCGGACCGGTACTAATAAAGTGTAAGACACTGAATAGCCGTATCCGAAAGATACTATATAGTCTTGAAGTCTTGATAGCCGCAAGCGAGGATTGCGGTGCGAGCGGGTCGTAGTCGGGACGGGAGTGCCATAACATAGCCCAGGATGAGTGTAGCATAGCGAGTGCCGAGTACTAATCGGGAGTGCGGGCACTTCTTGGGGGCTGAAGTACTAATTAGGATAGGAGTGCCGTGTCATTTAATAATTGGTCTTAGGCATTTTTATAATTATATGAGTTCAGTAACTTACTATTTTATAATAAGGCATTCTTAGCCCCATTATGTTTTCATGACGGTCGTGTTCATATATGTGGTGAAGTATGATGCGTATGTAATCACCTTATTCATGTATTCTTATTCTTCTATGAATCTACTTTACCGGGAATTGGAATCAATCAATCGGATCATCAAACTAAAGTTATGGCATTTTCATGCGACTTGTCATTCTGGGATTTACGGGACGGTTTAAATCACTCACTTTCCGGGATCTTATCTTCATATTTATATCTCTTTGTAATAATTTAAATCTAAGGTTCTGGAGTTCTATTCAACTGGAATCACACCAAATTCGAACAGAAACTCAAGTTACGTCGAAACAACCCGGGCTGCTCTATGTTCAGGCTTGATGCGAGGAATTGGCTTGCATATGACCCCACTTTGAGTGAATTTTTGGGCCACCTAGAATCAGAATTTGACGATACCTATTTCTTGATGTTTGATTTTACTTGAAGTCTATTTTAATTGGCCACTTGAAGCACTCAAATCGGATAAGAAATGAGAAAGTTATGGCCAAAATACAAAATTTGGTCGAAATAGGAAAAACAGAACAGGGTGTACCGGTATAGGTCTAATGTGTACCGGTACACATTGGCCAGCCTCTTGAGAACCCCGAGTATGGTGGTGCCAAGGTGTACGGTACATATCTGAAAAATGCCAGAATGTGTATTTTCTCCCCTTTTTCCTCCACTTTCATCCCATAGATCAAACCTGTCATGATTCCTCCCCAGAAAAAACTATATTATAGGTTATAACCCGTGCATAAACCAATTATAAAAAAGGTTACTTAGGGTTTGTTGTGAGCTACAAACACAGTCACCATGAATCCCTCCTCAAAGAATGAGGTTTCTTTAATCTTGTGGCCATTTAGAATTTTAGCAAGTCTTTCAAACTTTGGTTAGGATGTAATCCTAACAACCATATGTTTGAGACAAGCTCCCCAGCCATTTAAAGTGCATGGACCTTCACATAAAACTTGAGAATTCCATACAAAATTCATACCAAAGTCAAGCATCCATACCTTGGCTTGATCTCCTTCTTCCTCTTCTTCTCCTTCCTCTTCTTCTCCTTCCCTTTCCTCTCCTTCCCGTAGACCTCTTGTTTGGAGACCAAAATTAATGCATTTTTGGTCTCCCACATCTATTTATAATAAAACTTTTGATTATTTAGCTTTTAATCCCCCAAATTCCATAATTACATTACAAGTCTTATTATTTATACTTTGACCTCTAATTTCATAATCCATGTCTTACATTGCCTTTGAAAGCCAAGTACGGTTTTGCCTTTATAGCTGGTCAAATTTAGGGTTTTATAAATCTCTATATTTAAAGCGGTTACTTCTGAAAGTACCAGAATTTATCTTAGACATAATACCCTAACATGTTGAAAACAACTAGGGTATATTTCGGGGTGTTACAATGGGTCTCTACCTTAGACATTGTCCCATTTCCAAGCCCATCATACTCAATCACCAAGAATGGTGAATTCAACATCACAATTTTCTAGCACCCAACTCGATGCGATGCTACATGCCTATGAATGCAATCATGCCAATTCATATATTCAATTCTCATGGTTCGTATGAAATTATATTTCATATAATTCAACAATCATGTTATCACATCAATCTAGCAGCCATTCTATTTTAATTTCGAACAATACCTACACAAAACATAACATTACCTGATATTCAAATCAAGTAATAACATGCAAGCAAATACCCATGGAAGAATTTCAGTTCAACAACCAATTAGAACTACAGGCTACGGTCAGCACAAGTCGTGGGTATCGAGGCAGTCCCCATCAAACATTCGGTCCCCTTTCTTTGGGACAGAATTTCATGGCCATTTATGACCTCACAACTCCTAAAACCATTTTCATGGCTTTTTAGACAAGAAATAACTAAGTAGGAGGAGACCCCTACCTTTCGGAGTTTGTCGAAACTCCACAATCCAGGTACCCACGTGTAGCCCTTTTTGTGGGGATCAACTTTGCCTCTTGTCTCATCGGGATTTGATGGACCGATATTTGAAAAATCTAGAGAGAAGTGAGAGCTTCTCACTCTAAAAGCTCACTCTCTCCCTCCTTTCTCTCTCTCTAGCCGAGTTCGGCCAAGTTTGAATTCGAGAGAGGTGTCCTCCTCACTTCCCACGTATCACACAGTATTAGTGGCTCCTTGGTTGCCATATCACCTTATCCTTAATAGTTGATTCCTTCCAGTGACATGGCGCCATGTCTCCTATAATACACTTGAGCTCATTGTTTGACTCATCTCACACTTGACATAGCCTTGGGCCCTCGACATGAGCCCAGTGTCCCACTTGTACCATCGATTACTCGGCGTGAAATTCGTGCCGAATTTGACTAAATTTGATATGGTAGCTAGATTTTGCGAGATGATTCCAACGGTGAAATCCATTTTATCATCCGAGATCTAGAAAAATTCCAAATTTTGACCGAAATTACCATTTTACCATTTTTCAAAAAATTTGAATTTTCTAAATTTTACATGAAATCTAGTTACTAGGTGCATAACCATTTCTCAAACCTTAATGGTCTGCATCATAGGTGGATCTTTAGGAGGCTATGAGGATGATTATCATTATACGTACACTTAAGACATAAGCGAACACCCAGAAGAAAAAGAAAAAGAAAAGGAAAAGGAAATTACTTTCGATCTGAGAATGAACATTGACTGCATTTCATTACTTTTAGTCGGATGTGCGAAGTGATTGTCAGTACAATTCCTTCTTACTTGTAAAACTCTAAAATTATTAATATATTGATGATGCATAATTTAGGAGTTTTGGAGTCACCACAAAGAAACGTTTTTACGCACACCGGTGTTTTGGTAGCAAATAAAACTGATCTTGACTTCCAATGACGGATTATCTAAATAGGAATAAATAATAACAAATTTAATGGGTTGCAGCCACCTGTGTATGCATGGGGTTAAGAATTGTTCCTTTTCGGTGCGGTTTTTATAGTTTTGGGGGTTAAGAAATCTAGTAAAGTCAACTGGCTTCAATGTGTTGATATTATTTACTCAACCATAAATTTACTTTATTATTTTATTTAGAGCATAATTTGTTATGGATCATCTCAAATATACCCCTGGATGCACAATAATGTTCATAGAAAATAAGAGTTGGACTTGCAGGTTTTATTCTTACATGCACATTTGATTGTCTGCCATAATATTTTCCATCTTATTGGCAGGTTCTTTGGCCTAAGATTTGTAAATTCTTATTAGTTGAGCTACCACGTCAGACTCATCGTCCTTGATGTCTTAATATTATTGGCATATATTTATTTTAGGTTGTAAAGTTATATGCACATTTGACTCCTATACGAGTATGTGAATGTTACTGCTTACTTACCCCAGGAGGCTAATTTATTTTTATCATGTGTTTAACATCAAGCTGACTAAAATTTCAGATTTTTCAGTGAATCTACTTTGCAAGAAATCTAAATTCTGTGCTTATGGGTACTAAAGTGAAATCTTTTTAATTCAATAACTTAAAAGTGAGGTTATGTCGAACAAGTTTTGCATTTCCGTTTGGAATTAAATACACAAGTTTTCATTTTTTTTTCCATATTGGGTTGTTCTGAATATTTTAAAATTAGGTTTTGGGGTGTGAAATCTAGTAAATATTTAATAATTTTGTTTTAAATAAGTCTTTGGATTAAGTTGGAGATCTTCAAACAAATCTTTCATTAGATTTATCTTTTGTTATGATTGGTTGTAGAGAATTAGAGTTATGAGATAAAAACTTATGTTTAATAAAAAGCAAAATGACATTTTATTTATTTTTATCATTTACTTGCAAATAAGAAAAAAAAAAGTTGATCCGTACAGTGTCTTGAAGCTATACTTTGTTTCATACTTCTTAGAGCTATATTTTGTTTCATTATTTTTGCCTACTAAAGAATCTCATTTATATTTTTTGATGCTTCAAGGAAAATACATCAATGGAACAACATTTCTGTTTAAGCACACACCTTTGGAAGACCTTTCAAGTGCCATTTATGACCTGAATGAATCCAAAAATTTGGCAAGTAGAAATTCCTCCTTGTCCTAATATTTACAGTGGTAATAACTCCGATATTGTTTAGATTTTTCATATCTTGAATGCTATAGATAGAAAAATAGGTAGAAGAATTCTCTTTTATGTTCAGTATAATTTTCTCATTATTAAATTGATCTTTTTCCCTAACTAGACTAGTTATATCAATATAATGATTTTAGAAATGTTATTAAATGCTCTGATTGTTTTCTCAAAATTGATTTTTATTTTGATGTACAATATTTTAATATAAAGGTGTAGATTCGTTATTAACAAGTTCATTTGAGATTATCTTTTCTTAACCAGTATATTTTTACGTGATAGGACTAATAGAAGTTTTGATGACGAGGCTCTTTACAGAAGGTGGTGGTTGAAGATTAATCTGAGAGATTTGATGTTTCAAATTTACATATATGTTTAAATGTATTCTTCTATTGAAGAAGTCTACTTCACATATTATTTTAAATTCGTTGTTTGAGGACCTTATTGTTATTATTATCACATTTAGATATGTACCAAATGTCATTTGAAAGTATTTTTAATGGGACCTTGACTTCATCTTCGATAGAAAATACAAATTATAAAATGATATTAATTTTTTCATAAGAAATCTTATAAAAGATGACCAATGCCCAACATTGATATAAGTTCCAGTAATCTTAACGTATGTTGAATCCAATCTTAACAAAAGTGTAAGAAATATTGGCATCTACTATTTGCATTATTAGTAAGGATAGAAATAGCCTTGAAATATATAAATGTCAAGGTAGTTGTTAACTTCTAACGTGACCTTGGCATGAATGACAAATATGAATGGTAACCTATCACCAACATATACGCCTTACCTTGGCGATGGCTTGCATGTGATAAATGCCTTTTTCTTGTAGTGACATGCTTTATGGTGGGCGAAACCATCATTGAAGAAGTGCAAAAATTACATCTCGACCATACACCGTCATCATTTCGGATCATGTGGTTGCACCAACTTTTTTTATTTATTTACATTTGTGTTATGCCAGTGAAAGCTTTGACACACGATAAAATTAATTTAAGAACATAGAGATAAAGTAATTTACATAAAGAGATACATGAGGTTTTACATGGTTCAGCAATTAATCATGCCTACATCTACATACGATTGAGTTCTCGAGTTTCTCAATTCCTTGTTTCCATATCTTAAATTGCGAAATTCCTTGTTCAATTGGGTGTCTGTATTTTTCCTCATTTCGTATAGTCTTACAATTCAATCTCTCTTATAACTTTTCCCCCTTATGATCAAGAATATTTATAATGACTTTCTTAACAATTTTTATTTTTTAAAAATTTTACAAGAAAACCTCATCTTCTCATATAAGACAGTATAATACACCAAAAAAATGACCACTATACAATATTTTTTTTAAACAAATAAATGAAAAATAATTTGGAATTTGAGACGCATTCTAACATTATGCAGTTATCTTGTATTAAATAGTACAATTAAAACCAATAAAATAAGCTCATTCTAATAATTTATGTTGACATCATTAAGCTATTAAATAATTTTACATCAACACGTATCTTGTTTTAAATTTATTTATTTATACTTGTTTTCCTTGTAATAAAATTACAATTCTAAAAAATTATTTTGTTTATGTTAATTATATTAAAATCATATTATATTTTAAATTGATTTATATTGCAGCTAAGTTTCTTTTAAAACAATTTTTTTTTAGTTATTTTAATTGGTTTGTAAGGAATAGTTTTTTCTTAAAGGGCTAATGGAAACAATTTAAAATTTATAATTGCAATTCTTTAAATGACTTTGATAATAAACTTAAAAATGATGGTGGGATAAATTTTTTCATGAGTTATTTATATTATTTAAAATATCAAATATTTTTTGTGATATTTTAATCTATATTTTATTTTCTTAGATTTTCTCTTTTTTATTTTTAACTTATATTGTTGTCAAAAAAACCTTCTATTGACTTTTACTTGCAGTGTGATGCCCATAATTCGGGGTTCCGTTGATCACCCATCAACCCATGGAATGCTTGTGGATATCGTGTAGCTCAATACCACATCGTTGTGTCCTGTTTACCGAGATCCATAATTTAACAAAAATCGGACAAAGTCTCCAATATACGGAGAGCTCTATCCAAAACCCAACCTGCATAATATATAATAACATGACCCATCTATGGTTCAATATAACACAATGACCGCATTGGGTCCATTTATGAGTGAAGGTTGACCACACAGAGCTCATTTATCCACATTCATATAAAAACATGTAAGATCATATTAAAAACAATCCATATGAGTTCAATTACAACTCTTTTACATAACGGTACATGCCAAAATTTATTTATTCCAAAAATATTACAAAAATAATCATAAAGCCACGAGTCGGCTTTCTCCGCTCAGCGGCCTCGGATGAAACCGCCCAGAAGCGCATGTCAGTACCTAAAATGTTATCAGTATAAGATGTAAGCCCGCATCAAATGAGAGTAATATTTATAGAGGCTACTCCTAACCTAATTGCACATGCAATGTTCACCTTTGACACTTTTCACATTTATATTGTAAGACCCGAGAAATTCTAATTTCTGGAAAAATGGCAAAATCGTTATTTCGGTTACAAAATTGTAATTTTGGTTAAAAATCTGAAATTTATTCTCTATATCTTGGATGATGAAAAGGATTATACCATTGGAATCGTCTCGAGAAATCTAGCTACCACGTCGAATTTAGAGTCGAATTAGAATGATGCCGAGAATTTTACGTTTTTGAGGCATCGAGTTTGGTCTTAGGAAAAGACTTGAGATGTGAAAAAAGTCACATATAACATGTACACATGTTATACATGTTGCATGAGTAGAGAAATGATGGAAATGGAAGGCCGAGATAGTGCCAAATGTCGAAAATCCAAGAGTAAGGACATATATGGCATTATAGAAATTGTCTTAAATGATAATAAGACAAAAGTTAGAATAGTGGCTGTCTTCTCCAACAAAAAGATGACCAAAACATGAGAAAGGGGAATCGGTGGCTCACGGGTTTAGTGATTTGAGAGAGGTGTACCTTCTCTGAGTTTTCGAATCGGACGTGAGATCGATGGAAGCGAAAGAAGAAAGGCGCTCTACGTAGAGAGGACAAAGCGTGGACTCCGGTTTTAAGGAGTTTCGACAAACTCCGTGAGTAGAGTTTGCTCTGCGGTTTTCACACTTTATTTAAGTGTTTTATAATGTTTCGGTTGGTTTGAGGCCTTGAACGACCGTTTGATCGGTCCTAAAACTTGGGACCGGAGTGTGAAAATTATGGAGCTCAAATGGATGGCCCGTGACAGTCCGTGACTGTGTTGGGGGCTGTTTTTGGGTGTTATTTCGCAAATTGTAAATTGGTTGTGTTTTACTGATATGTATGAAATGAGAATGGCCATGGAATTCGAGGTTAAAGTAGGCAGATGATTTTGATAAGTGGAGCGGGAACAATAAACCCGAGGTTTCTTGTTCATATGAATAGTGACACGAAAATAATGTTTGGCGGCGTGTTTGGTCGAGTAATTCAAGTTGGATTACTTTCGTGTTTGATATTAAGCGCGTGAGCTAATTTTTCGATGTAATAGTTGAAATTACGACGTATTTGTGTGATTTAAATTATGTGAATATATGCATGATTATATATTTACATGTGTTATATAATTGTATTGGAATTGGCGTCATGCATTTCCATATCTTGCGGGGCACCTTTAAAGCGATAGAGTGAATTTTCACGCGGTGGTTATTGAAGTGGTTTGGAGGTTGACTAATAATAATATTTATCGGATGGTAGTCCAAATAAAATATCAATCGTCGAATTATTTGATTGATATACATCGGAGTAGTCGCACATAAAATATCAATCGTCAGTCGGTCGATTGATATACATTGGAGGGTGATCACCCAAATATAACGTGGAGACGGATCCACTACTTATATGGAGGGTATTCCACGATAATAACGGAAATATCTTTGTTAAAAATAATGTTTCTCTCATCGTAGCTTAGGCAAGTGTGGGGGAGTCGATGAGGACTGAGTATGAGTTGAGCATGTGAACATTCCAAGTAGGATCACACATTTACTTGGATGATGTTTTGTTTTATTAGACATTGCATATGCACTTAGATGGAGTGTAGCCATTTGGGGTGATTCTCACGAGCATCGGCTCACCATATCGAGGGAACATATTTTTCAGGTACAGGGAGTGTACGAGGAGACGGCTAGTCCTAGAGGCCGAGTTTGAGGAAAGCGGTTTGTGGCTTTGGTTTCCCCATTATGTATACATGTATTAGAATGTTTTTTCATTTAATATATGTTTGTATAAAGTAATTTCTTAACTCTTGAAACTATTGTATATAGTTTAGAGATTATTAGGATAAGTATGTTGGTTTGTGGGCCCAATTGGCGAGTTTACTCATGGATTGTTATCTTTGGATTGTTGGGATGGGTTATATCTGAGTTATGTATCTGGGGTGGCTCAGTACAGGGGGCTCTTGCCCCGTTTGTGAAAATGTGGTCACGGAGCATTCATGATGTTTCAGCAGGTGTGGTGGTCGACGGACCCCGGATTTGGGGGCGTCATGCATCTCAGTTCCAGCAGAATCCTTTGATCTGTATTTGGATTTCCATGTCATATACGAAAGAGATGGACTCGCTACCGCATTGCACGGTCTTTCTGAGCTCTACACGCCGTAATGTCATTGATGGACCATCAATGATCATTTTACGACAAATCATTTGTTTATAAACCAAAAGATTTTGGATATTCAAAACCTCGAATGATCATTTCCTTATATAAATAACAGTAATCTTTTTTAGATTTTAACAATTTCTGAGGTCTCAGCAGAATAAGCGCAACTCTACTTTTGGTTTCATTTGATGTATGTTAATCATGAAGTGTTTTTCTCGAGGTATCTAGCCCTTCTTGCTATTCTTGACATAGTTTTCCATTCATGGCGTGACTCTATTAGACCTCGTCGAAGTCAGGCAAGCAAATTATTAATCATCAAATGTGATTGTTTGGGTTAACCATGCTCCACATGAAATCACCTAATGTGCGTATATTACAATGTAATGTGCCATTACCTGATGTCATTATCATATCGATACGAATGTCATGTGGACAATTTAATTCATGTTTACCATGTATCATATGATTTATATTACATGCATATAATCTCCAAAAACCGCGATCGGTTAAGTAATAATGTATAAGCTTTTATATATCAACGTTATGACAACAGTCAACTTATAAGTGTGTTATTACAGAAATCAAGTAATATGACTTTAACTCTCGAGCGAATGTGACATGTAAATTCTCACAAACTTGACCAACAAAGCATTTAAGCGACGCAAATTGGCATGGCAGTCTAAACAGGCCTTCTATGGTTCTGTTTAGCCCGAACTTACCCTTAGCGGTGGGATTATTTCCTTTTTAATCCAAACGGTCAAAGCAGTTTTGGACCATAATATACAACCACCGATCGTTCACCAAAACCGAATATGGCGAAGCGTAAAGCGACCCGATAAAGCTGTTAAAACTGTTGTTAATAGTTCTTGATTCAGTTATTATTTTAATCCCGAACACTCTAAATTTTAGGAATCTTCATAATAAAGTCAGTTCACTGTGATACCGATACCTGAAGCGGTAGTAAAAACGTATTGAGCTGTTAAAAAACGGACGAAAGCTATATAGGTTAAGGAAATAAACAAGCCCTCCTTTGGAGCGTGGTAGAATGGTGGAGGTCGAAGAACACCTCCTAAAACCGAGCACTGATTTCTCTACAATCCACTTCTTTGAATCTTCGATGGGAAATCCCTGCATTTTGGAACACCTACAGCGTAACCCTCGTCGATAGATCTGAACTTTCAGCTCCAACGGCTCAATAAATTTGGAGCCAGCTGAACTCTGCTGGATGAAATGAAAGAGTGTTCTAGTTCTCTTACAGTACCATATCTCTTTCTCTCCCACAGGTTTTTCCTAATGAAAGTAGTCTTTTATACTTACCCCAAAAAGTTTGATTTTAACCCTTTTCATACACTTTGTGCCCGGCTCCGTTCTTATTAATCCACCATATTAGGGGTCGTTTAGCCACCTAAAATGGTTCTTTAATCTGGGTTTAAAGTTCATTATTACATGAACTTTTATTTTAAAAATTTATTTTCACTTTCATTACTTTTCAAAAATCAGGTTTGGGCTCTACTAGACACCTAATAAAAAGTGACAGAGAGAATCATCTCTGAGAATTCTGCAGGAGTTCGTCTAGGTACTCCATTTTGTGAGACTAATCCATAGTGAGGTCCGTTTCGACATTTGAGATCAGAAAATTTGGAGTTATGTGGCACATCTTTGTATTAATAATGTATGCGCCATTTTGAAAAAATTCAAATTTACGTGTTTTACATTCTTTATTCAAATAATTTATCTGAAAATTCTTGCATTATACAATCATTGCATATCTGACCGTTCATTCATGTCGAATGACAAAAAACATACATGTCTCTAAACAGAAAAGGATAATTGTGCATTATAGTGTGTTTTTGCATTCCATATTATTCTACCTTCTGGGTTATCAATACAACACCTTTACTAGCCTCACGGTCTTGCCTCTTAAAACATGTTCTAATTTATCCATATGATCACGTTTGGTCCCTCCTCGAGGTTCCATCGCGTCAACAACAAGCTCTTCCAGTTCTTGTTTGGGTTTCTAAGCGATTAAGCATACATGCAGTGGAAAAATTAAAAATTTACTTTTCTGGCGACCAGGGATCTATGTAGTGCGTCGGATAGTTAAAGATAGAAGAATACCTTAGTCTCACTGGAAGATCATTGTGCTGTAGCATTTGTGTGGCTGCATCAGGCCCTCCTCTCAGGCCAGAAGGCACAGCAGTTTTGCTCCACCACTCTAAAGCTATCCATGAGAGCGAGCCTTCTTTGGGCGAGGCTTGAGTGTGCTAGCACAGTTGAGTCTCTAGCCCTGCATGCCTCTATAGTTATGAAAAATAGATAGATCAATCCACATAGGAAGGATCCTTGGGTTTTAAATACCAATTTTAGGCCTAATGGCTGGTTTCGAGCCATTCTATGTGTGACCCTATAAGATTACATAATGTTGACAGTGGGCTCGAGCCCATTTAGAGCCAGGATCTGCAAAGCGGCCTCTAGCAAGGCATTATGACCATCCAAATTATGTGGATGTCAATAGCCTGACATTACTTAATCCATAATAAATTTCATAGTCCCTTTGTCTCACGATATTCTAATTGAACACAAGGCATGGACTATGTGTCTCTTGTAAAGTTTAATCATGCAATTTTCTCGACCTCCATGTAAACTGATAATACACACGACATTAATAACCCTTATTAATTCATTTGAGCATGACCATGAAATTTCCAGTCTCACATGTCGAGGGGCCCATGGATATCTCTCTAAAATGAGAGATAAATCCCTTTCATCCATTCACGTCCCTCTACATGATTTATTCTATATCCTACTAATTAGTACCCAAATAGTGCAATTTTGAGCCTTGTTTATCATAGGTTTTATGCGCTTTTTGTGTACTAATCGACTTCAATAACTCAATTGTTGCATTGGGATCCCGACTTTGCTCTTGATCGTATTTTGTAACTATTTTTGATGGTTGGTCAATTGCCTCTATAATTCTCAATTTATTTCCCAGAACACATTAAACTGGTGGTCGAAGACTTATATGATCTAGTCAGAAGAATTCGAGCAATTCTATTAAAGTTGGTGGAAACTGGCCCGGCGAAATTTTGAGGGGTTGCAAAATTTAGCAACTGCACAAATTTCGCGGAGTTGCAATTGTAACTGCGAAATTTCGTAGGTGCAATTTTCATAACTGAATTCGCATGTGCCAATTTTGCAACCTCTACTTTGTGACTCCACTTGTCTCGGCTACTTTTTGACCCACTTGTTGGTGGTTTTTAATACAAGTTTTCCTTATGTAATTTTGATTCTTTAGCACAATTTTGTAATTCTCTGCGAGCCTATATAAAAGCTAGTATAGCATGATCAGTCAACGGTATCATTCAATCAATCCCGAGTCAAGTCTGAAACATCCCCTCTCTTTGTTGGTGATTTCCTCTTCTTCTCCTTCGAGCTCTTGCATTTTCTTGGTTTGCCAAACACCCTTGATGACGAGCAAGTCAAGGGATTCTTAGCTAATCTCACGATCTGCCAAAGGGAAGGCCACTTTGGGTGTTTTAGGGTTTATTTGTATGTTCTGTGTTCTTCATGTTTGTGTTTTAAATTATTTGTACCCTTTGCTTCTTACTTAGGTTAAAATCTCTTAAGCATACTCTCTTCAATGTGTGCCAGCAAGCTTTTGGGTTCGATGGTGCTTTCACTAGATCACGGCTCGGTTAGTTGTCTCCTATTAGTTATCGTAGGGTAGGGTTTTTGAGATGTGTTTTTTCTTGCCAGGACATGCACCTAATGAAATGCTATCTCTCGAAAGCTCTTCTAGGGTTTAGGTTTAAAGCTAAATGAAAAATAGGTTGAAGCTGAAGCCTTCATATGTCATGCTCCCAAATGTGAGGATATAGACCCGAGTACATGTTGGTTAACCTAGAACACAAAGCTCAGTGGCCCGAGACTTCAAGGATTTCTATTTTAACTTTTTACTTCAGTTATTTCAGTTTGCAACCATTCACACAACATTTTCTACTTTCAATCCGAGGAGAAAACACCATTTTGATCTGTAACTCCTCTCTCATAGGAGAAAGGCCCATCCTGTTTTTCGGCCACAAATTTTCTCTTTGCAGTAGCTTTGCTACGTCGGTAGTAGGAATCCTAGGTTATAAATTTTTTGTTGATTCCACGACGCACCTGAATTAGAACGAATCGATTGGCGCGTTATAGCGCGGGGATGGTGCCCGATGAGAAAGGAAAGACGGGTGACTTTATGATTAAGAAATCACGAAGTTTTGGTATATCTCATTTCTTTTTGATTTCATTCAACACTTGGGTTCCTTTGCTGGGTGAATTTTCACTACGAGGGAGTTGAGCCTGTGCAAGCTATTAATATTGTTTTTAATTTTAGCTAACCAATAACCTTTTTGTTGAATTACAGTTTTTATTAGTTTTCTTGCTTGTGGTGTGATCTTGGATTTATACGGTGGGACCCGAATCTGCGGCGGATTGGAAAGGCTAGGTGCTTGATTGAAGAGGTTGTAAGTTCGCCTACACCGTCAGTGGAGACTCCACGAGGCAATGGAAGGTAACGGGGTTCATCGAGACCCGGTACTCTGAGATCGATGAGGGATCACATTCACCCACCCCGAGGTAGAGTGCCTAAATGCATTATACCCACCTACTGAGAGGATGTAGCGGTGGAGCGATGCAGTGCTGCTCCACAACTTTTCATGGTACTGAAAACGAAAATCTATCTACCGCATATTCGGGATTTCGAGGAGGTTTGCACTACTTTCGAGAAATTGCATTTAGTAGATCTGTAAAAATTTGAAGGCTTTCCCTTTGACCAGCAAAGATAAAGCAAAATTTGGCTTAATTCACTAAGGCGAGACCATGAGGCGAAATGGAGTTGCGAGTGAATTTTGGAAAAGTTCTTCGGTGCTCATGGACCAACAACGAGAGAGTCTACACCTTTACGTCATTGGTGAAAGATTTTGCTCGATCAGGAAGAGATATATGGAGACCATCGGTGCGTGCCCTCATCATGGCTTTGATACATGGATGCTTTGTGGGCATATGCATTTCTACGATGGAATGTCAGCTGGCCAAACAAACTCCACAGAGACTATGCATGTGTGGAGGGACTTCCATGTAAAATCTGATGAAGCCATGGACTTTTTGAACCTTCACGTGCGTGAAACTTCCAAGGAGATGGGATGACCGAATCCAAGGGAGGTAAGAGAGGATGACCAACTTGATAAACGGCAGGGAGGCATTTATGCAACGGCGAGGATGTGGAATTAAAGGTTAAGGCACATACACCCACTAAGCCTTGAGAAGGATGGAAGCGGAATGGAGGAAACCACCCGGGAGATACGGGGCGTGGGCGGGCATCTATGCCTGGCCCGACCATGCTTCAATTGCCAATCTTAGGTCATCAAGGGAGCATTGTCCCCAATTTCCCCTCAGTAAAGGGATTTAATGGTAGAAAATGCAAATGTTGAGCCTGACCAGGCCGCGAATGATGCCCGAGTTTAGTAACACTTATAATCCCAAGTTGGAAGAACCACCTCGACTTGGCTTTGGAAGCTGAAGCCTCCCGTATATGTTCCCCCCAGGGCCTTCGGCGACAACGAGTTTAGGTCCACCTCTACGATGCGGCGACCATGACTTAAATCCTGTAGATGGTATCTGAATTTGAGCAAGGTGGTGAGAATTTTTGTGGAAGAGCATAAAACTATCAATGCTCGGATAAACCAAGAATAGAAAGATTAAAGCTCCATGACAAAGTTGAAGGGCTTCCACAGCTAAATCGAGAAGATTGACACCGTGCGGGTCATCCGTGATGGCACAGGTGATCGACAAGTGCGGGAGAAGGGAGGTTCCCTCCCGGACATTGCCCGATCGAGGGTACATGAAATGAGCTTTCTCGGTGAGCTGCACGAAAATGGATGAAGTCGACCATTATCACTTTAAGGAGTGGAGTAAGGAAATTGAGCGGCCGGTGTCGAGCACGTGGGAAAAGCAGGGAGGCAGGAGGAAGGGGAGCTGAACACATAATCATCAAGAAGATTCGATGAAGGAGGCGCCCTCCTTTTCCCCCAATGATGAGAAGCGAGAAGAAGGCTTCTAAGCAGAAGGCATCCTGGAAGTCTTGAGTAGGTCGAGGTGAACATCCATTGCTTGATATGATCAAACGAGTTTAACATGCTAAATTCTAAGGACTTGTGCAACACATCCAAAAAGGGATTGGGCATTAATAAAAGGCCTTCAATGACCAAATCAGCTCTATCATCGATCTGGCACTGCTGGAAATACAAGATCAAGGATCCCCATTTATCTCGGTGAACATTGGAGAAGGGACATCATAGGCTGAGGCAACTGTGGATTTGGGAGCCGGGTGTCAATCTCTTGCCATACTCAGTAATACAAACGGATTAGGTTTGGGGCGAAGCCTACCAATATCACCACATCCATGCGGTCGATCAGTGAAAATACCAAAGGGGATAGTTGAGGATGTCTTGGTGAAGGTAGATAATTGGGCCCACCCCACCCGCTCCTTCACATCCCAGGCCAGCCCGGAGGGCCCCATCGGCTAATAGGGCCCGGACATCAGGCCTAGGAGAGTCATCTACATCGAGATCCAGGGCACCGCCCTCTCCACCTTATCAGGGTATTGTCGGGCCCGTACACATCTCGGGTCCATCGTCGGGCGACCTTACTTCCTGCGACCCGTCGGGGGTAGGCTGCGGGGATGGCGATTTTCATGGGAGGTGTACTATGATCTTTCCGGCATTTGCGCGAGACAGAGGGCTTGAGACTCCATTCTCCTCCTTACAGATACCATTTGGAGCCATTCATGGTGCGCGTGATACTATTATCCTCATATCGTCCTGGTTTCTATCACAATGACATCCCGAGGCGAGAGAGCGGCCGCGCTCTTCCATTTCTCTATCGGCAATGAGCCCGAGATACTTGGGCCTCGATATCACGTGACCCTCCATGCGCGATGGTCCTCGCGTCGTAGAGTTATAAACCGGTGGCCGATCAGCCGACGAGATGGTCGGGATCCTCTCTATGGATGTTACCCTCTTTGAGTCGGTATTGTTAAGAACCACCTTCCGTATGCTTTTGATGAACCACGTTCGAGGTCCTAATATATTTCACTTGGCGTCTGATGCAGGAGGAAGGCTATCACAGAGGTGTTGTATGCATTTGAGAGGATGCGGATTTCGGCCCAGCGGAGGCTGATTATAACCTCATTGTTCCATTTGAGGGGACCGGGGTCCACTATCGAATATCCACATTTGAGTCCTGCCTCTTCTATTTCCTCGTCTATTATGTCGGGTGTAGGCATGTGGAGTTCCCCGGCTGGGCCTCGTATGGCGTCGGCATTTGTGAGGCCACCCTTACCATTGATCGATGGCGGGCGAGGCCTCGAGCCTTCCATCTTCCCCCTCCGGGGTCAGACGAGGACGAGCCAAATGATGATAGTCCTCGTCAAGACTTGTCCCCTATAGTTGAGCACACTGGAGATCCACCAGCCATTGCCCTTGTCTCTAATATTCATTTCGGGTCTCTAATTTTTATTTTCGAAAGTTCATATTTAGCTTATAATATACCCTAAACAAGTCGAAAGCCTCTTTTAGGGTATATTTCGGGATGTTACAATTCTCCCTCATATAAGAATTTCGTCCTCGAAATTCATACTATCTTAACTTTGTCTACAATTCTATGTCAAGTCCTTTCTTTCATTTAGCTGGATTAGAGTGTGACTCTCACTTACGAATGATTCCTAAGAGGATTAGAAGCTCGTAACCCACACTTGTTCCTTGGGGTTAACACTTTCAATAGCTTCTTCAATTGGATTCGGAAGACGATCCATCTATCTGAATGCCGGGACATCCACATCGAGCCTGGCCTTTTCTATACATATGCCTTTCCTATCTTTTTCTATCTTATACTACATCTAGAATGCTTTAAACATGGGCTTTTCGAAAGCAGCCTAAACCTAGATACGATGCCCATAACTTGTCGCCACAGATCAGATTAGGCAGATTAGCGAATCAGAGAGGCAGGTTTCGGGGTGCGAAACTCCCTTGGGACTCCTTATTTTTCGGATGCGAACTTATATCTATGGTATATAAACACAATTTTTGTAATAATAACCAGTATTCCTTTACAAATGGACTACCACCGGAGTGGTATATATTAAAATTGCTCTACACATATACTAAGTCTATTTCTATACAAATACACATACATATACATATCTATCTGACTTCAGAATCGAACGTGCGGTGAGCACCTGTCTTTGAGATGGCCCGTACAGCTGGTGTGGAATGTCCTGTCCTCTTTATCTCCTCTTTAGTACCTACACGGATTGAACACCCGTGCTAAGCTTTACTCTTAGTGGGAACATATAGACAGTAACGACCAATAACAATATTGCCGTCACTATCTTTTTACATTTGCTATTACTTATGCATATAACGAGGATTTATTAGCATGTGACTTCAACAATCTCATATTATAATGTAGATTTTATTACATTTCAATTCCTATCATCATCTTGTTCATATTACTTCCACACAATAATCATGTCAGCTACGGGTTGTAACTCATAAGCTACTACATGTATGTCGGCGGATCAAATCATATTAATTAACTTATCACATTATCTGATAGCGATTCGAGCAGTTGAAGTTATATTAGATTCATCTGATCAAATCAAATAATACCCGATACATAGACTCTTATATTTATCTCATTTTGAAGCCATTAATCAACTCCTTTTGAAATTACATTTCATGATGCGGGATGCTTGTTAAATCCTTTTTGTTTCGTTTTATAAATTTTCATTTTCAAAGTGTCGACGAATCCTATGGCCGATTAGGCGGATCCAAAATTTGGAGCGTTTACTCGGCGTTTTCAGTAAAACATTTATTTCGTCTTATTAAAATTTCTTTTCAAAAGTGTCGACGAATCCACGACTTGACGGTTGGAGGATCAATGGGCGGTTTACTCAGGCATTTTCAATTATCTTTCCGAAAACATTTGTTTATGTTATTCTATTTATAGACCTTTACCAGTGTCGAGCACTTTTTGTCGAGCGATCCATGACCATTTACAAATTCAGACCGTAACATTCACGCCGCCAACATGCATTTGCTAAATAATGCCATTTTATCCACATAAACTCATGCTATTAATTTTAGCATGCTTTCATTTTTATCGTTTATAATATCACAACGCATTTTCAATTAATAGTGCAATTCACAATTCAATCTATGAAATTTAAGCATACACATAAAATCCATTTACACTCGTCATTGTTGTGGTTATTTCGCTGACTAATTAATTCACGTTCCCGATGGTTCGTTTAATGAATCCGCCGCATTATCATTCGGTAATGTGCCTACACATTTTACAATTCCAGTACCGCCATGCGGTTTGAATCTTTGTTTTGGTGCACCAGGCATGTGGTATTGCTGTCGGTCTCCCATCATGACGGATGCTGTTTGGTGCACCCCGGAGCATGGTATTATGATCGGTCTCCCACGTCATGTGAGTTGTTTAATTGCATCCGCGCGTAGTATCAATTGACCGATTTCTCCCATCATGGCGGATGCCGTTTGGTGCATCGACCGCATTAGTATCAATTAAATGCCATACGCCATCGCGGCGAGGATCCGATTGGTGAATCGCGCGAGTGGGACATTTCTTCGATGTCATGCGCCATCATGACGGATGCAGGTGGTGCATCGCCCAAAGTGGGACGTTGGATAATTTAGGAATTGCGCCATTGACGGATAAGTTTGGTGCATCGGTCGGCGATTCATTCTTCATATCATTCAATTTACATTTCGGCGGATTCCGTTTAATGAATTCCGCGTCTTGTATTATTCACGTTCATTCGGGTTTTGAATATCACATTTCGATTTCATATTCGCTTTAAGTATTATCTTTTCAAGATATACTCAATCACATACTCATTCATGTGATCATTTATATATACTCATTTTGCTATAATTCGTATACTCATTCCTTATACTTATTCACGTATACTCATTCATACACTCATTCACATATTCATTCATGTATACTCATTCATAATTTCATTTACGTATACTTATTCACGTATACTTATTCATACACTCATTCACATATTCATTCATGTATATTCATTCATAATTCATTTACATATACTTATTCACGTATACTCATTCATACACTCATTCACATATTCATTCATGTATACTCATTCATGTATACTCCTATCATTTGTTATCATTTTCTGGTTATATGTGATAATAATCATATATCACTTAACCACATTATGTGTTCATGACATATTGCCTCTCATGTTCACAATTATGTTTCAGTCGTTTTCATTTCATTTTCATAGACACATCTTTACATTTTTCATTTCCCATTTTCCTTGTTTCATGCCTATTACATATGGCACTTCATTCTTGTGAAGTATAGTGTATATGGAATCACACTTCATTCATATATTCTTATTCCTCTCTATGTATCTACTTTACTTAGGAAGTGGAATCAATCAATGAATCATCAAACTAAAGTTATGGCATTTTCATGCCAAGAAGTCGATTTACCCAGTTTTACTAAGAACAGTTACTAATTTTTTCCGGGATCCTAACTTCATGTTTGACTCTAGGTCATTGTATTCTTTTAAAGATAAGGTGCTAAGGGTTCTATTCCAACTGGAATCACCCAATTCGGAGCACCGAAACTCAAGTTACGTCCGAAACAACCCGGACTACTCTATGTTCAAAGCTGGAACCAGAATTTGGCTTGCACATGTCCCCACTTTGAGTGAATTTTTAGGCCACTTAGGATCAGAATTTGGAGATGCCTATTCTTTAAGTTTTGGTTTCCTTGAAGTCTATTTTATGTATCCACTTGAATCACTCAAATCGGATAAGAAATGAGCAAGTTATGGCCAAAATCACGAACCTTAATTCGAAACTGGGAAAGCAGAACAAGGTGTACCGATACACGTCTAACATGTACCGGTACAAGTTAATAAAAACGACAGAACACAAGTTGTACCGGTACGGATCAAATTGTACCGGTACAAGTCCTCGAAAATTGCCCAAAATGTGTATTTTCTCCCATTTTTTATGCACTTTCATCCATATATCACTCTAGACCTCATAAACACTTCAAGACCACTTCAAATTCATCTTATGATCTCTTTTCTACTCAATTTATCATTCAATTTCATGTCTTTCTTCAAAACTCTTTCATGAATTCCTTCAAAATCATTCTAATATGGGTCACAACCCATATACAAATCAAACATGATGATTATTTAGGGTTTATTCTAAACCCTAGCTCAATTACTTGTTATTTAACATGTATCAATCATTAAGAGAAGGATTTTATACTTATCTTGAGCCATTTAAAGTTTTCAACCCTACTAATAAATCTTTGATTAGGAAGGAAATCTAACAAACCTGAATTTGGAACTCATAAACTTTTCTAGAATCCCATACAAGATCCATGTGATCCATACAAAATCCAAGTTCCATACTCAAAGTTAGTAGTTCCATACCTTTGAGTCCTTCTTGAACTCCTCCTCCTTTCTTCTTCTTCTCTTCCTCTTCCTCTTCTTCTTCTTCTCTCCTTCCTCTCTCTCTTTTAGGTTTTTGGTCTCCCTAAAATAGGACCAATTTTTTGGTCTTAAATCAACTTTTGAGTTAAGGCCATGTTTGAATAAGACAAGGAAAAATCCATTTTTTGTTTTGATCACATTTTTGCATTTCGCCCTTTGGTTCTTTCCCTTTTTGAAATTCAAATTATGCCATATCCTAATTTGACCCATAATCTGCCAATTCCAAAATTATATAATCTTATGCTTTTATGGCTTTTATGTCCTCAAGTGGTAAAAGAACCACTTTGCCCTTGTCTCTAATATTCATTTCGGTCTCTAATTTTGTTTTCAAAAGTTCATGTTGGCTTATAATATACCTAAGCAAGTCAGAAAACTACTAGGGTATATTTGGGATATTCTGATCCTCTTCTTTGGTATTGTGCCTTGAAGTTTCTCTATCTTGAGATTATTATTTTAGCCAGCCTTGATAGTCGCGACTCTGTCCCTAAAACCCTTATGGAGCATAAGTCTTCTACTTCCTCCTTGATCTAGAAGAAGAGAAGAAGGTTAAGTCTTTGCACCTCTTATTTATGTACACCGCATCCGGATGTAGCCGTGCGTTGTCCTGCTTAATGGCCATAGGTATCTTGACCATCAAGTCCATGTCTTGCAGGAAAAGTCCCACAATTTTACTCTGGATGGATAATTTGAGACCATCCTTGAACGTTCTTACTTTAGCCTTATCTGTGGCCACATAATCATTAATGAAATGGGCTAATTCAGTGAACTTAGCCATGTATTCGGCATTATGTAGTTTGTTCTTATTTTGATTCTAGGAACTCCTAGGAGCTTTTGCATCAAGTAGTCGTTGACCGAATTATCCGCAGAGCTCACCGGAACTCTTCCTATGTCATTGCTTCCAAGTTCCTTGAGGCTTTGACCCAATCCCACCATACTTGAGATTCACCCTCTAGTTGGAATGCAGCTAGCCTTATCCTTGTGGCATCAAAGGTGATCTCCATAGCCTCCTAGATCTTGCCAACTTGTTGGAACCAATGGTCAGCTTTCATCGGGTCCCCTCATACTTTGAAGGTTGGAGGATGATGTGCCTTGAACCTTTGGAGGTTACTCGGCCCTCCCTAGCCCATAGTTGCACTAGCCTATGCAATGGTCGTAGCCACAACCCTCGCTTACGCAATGGTAGCAGTCGTAGAACCAATAGCCTCTATGAAGGCTTGTTGGTCAAAGGCCGAGGGTAGTGGATTTTTTTCCCACCCATCGCCTCAGCGTCATCTTCCTCGATTAGCCATCTACACATGTCAAATAGAAACAGAGACTTATTCATCATCTTAATCATGGGGATCAAGTTTAAACTTTGAGATTTCTCTCATTGTCTATCTAGTAGTGCATGTGCCAACCATTAAGAGACCTTAATGTCCGAACTATACCATTCGTTCTTTTTCCTGAACCCCTAAGGTTATGTGTTCTAACCCTAGTGTTCCTCTTTTCCATATACACTTTACCATGTATATTATTCACACAACACATAGCACACAGTGATGTAGAATATCAAGTACCAAACATGAAATGCCTGAAGAATGCAATGAATTACATACCCATGCTCATCCAGAAGCCACTGGCGTCTCAGTACCTAGGCTCGACGCAGTACATGCAGCCACCCAAAATTCGAGGGTCCATTGATCACCCATCAACCCGCGGAATGTCTGTGGATATCGTGTAACTCGATACCACACTGTTGTGTCCCATTTACTAGGATCGATAATTTAACAAAAATCGGACATAGTCTCCTTTCTATGGGGAGCTCTATCTAAAACCCAACTTACCTGATATCTGATAACACCTTGACGTCAGGCCCCCGATATAACATAATGACCTCATTGGGTCCATTTAGTGAAGTAAAGAGTTGACCTGCTGAGCCCATTTATCACATTCATATAAAAATATGCTGAACCCGTAAAGCAGTTCATATGAGTTCAATTTACAACTCTTTACATAAAGGTACCATTATTTACTCGAAAATATTACAAAAATAATCATAAAGCCCTGAGCAGACTCTTCACTCTTACATTTCGGATGAGAGCCCCCTACCGGCGCATGTCCCACACTTGAAATGTTATCCCGTATAGGGTGAGCCACACCTAGTAGAGTAATTCCTATAGAGGCTATTACTTCGTCTATTTTGTGTCTTGGGGTATTCCTAAAGTAGGAACTAATGTCGTCGAAGCATTATACTCTTTTGTGAAGTCCAGTCATTCCATAGGGAGTGGTTTCCTAGGTGATGCCCAAAGGGATTGCTATCGATGAATGTGCGATTTAAGTAAAATCGGGGGTTGTGATTGATTGATTGAGCTACTTAGAGTCTTAACTATTTTAAAACAATAAGAGGTGGGCCAGTAGAATCCTTAGGTTTCGCTCTGCAGGCTAGGTAACACCCACCTCTTACTTACAATCTCATCTAGGAGCCATTGATGGATGGTCTTCGACGGAAGATATAACATTAAAAGCTTTTATAAGACAAAGAACGATTAAGCGATAATAAACACTTGTTCAGACGATTTTCTTGGACTCTTAGCAAATGCGCATTTGCACGATCCAAGCGCAGCGTGTGCAGGAATCTGATTCTGCGTTGTCAGAAGAATGCCCGAGCTAAGGTTTTATAAGAGTTTTCGCAAGTGTTTAGTATCATACAGTCCCATTGAAGCACAAAAGAGGGATTGAGGGCTGTTACCTTGAAGGAGGTGAGTTTCCACCGTTAGAACCCTATCATGGTGGTTTAGAACTCCATTAAAACTAAGAGTCAATTCATGATTACTAGAATACCAATCGTAAATGTGACTTGAGAAAATAACACTTCAATTGCAAGGTTGGGATATAAAAAACACTAGATCTCTTAAAGAATACCAAGTTATAGAAACCAACTGAAAGATTACAAGTGATTAAAAACTCATAATCCAAAGAAAACTAAGTACTCTACTCTATGAACCCTATAAAATAATGAGAAAACACTACAAAAGTTCAAGGCCAAACCATAAAATCAGGCCCCCTTAACTCACATACAAAGTGGGCCGTCTGATCCCTCGTTAGTGATCAAGTGGTGATCGAAAGACGAGCGTGCCCTTGTACCAAGGTTGAAGTTTTGCCCAAAGTCCTCACAGGAGATCGCATGTTGGTGTCAGGTACTGGTAAGTGTAGTGGAATTAAAGAGTGCTCTTCAGTATCCACTGGCGCCCGAGATGCGGTACCATATATTTAATGCAGGTACCACTTTATCCTGGCCCGATCCTCTTGACTGTAGCAACTACCCGGGACCTCTCGGCGTAGGTACATGTCGGAGCTTGATGATCAACATTTGTTCTCGAACCAAGCCAGATTACGAAAATGTGCGGGACTCGCGAAAAACACGCACCGCATAAAAGCGCTAGACGATTAAGCATCTATTCTACACAAAATGAGAGCAAAACATGAGCTAGGGGGCTTAAAACCCTATATAAATGTTGTACTTTTATGTATCCAACATACATCTTGCTAGTCCCTAGCAAGATTTTAACTGGTAACGCCTATCGACTATGAGGTTCAATAAAATGCGCTAAGGTGCAGTTAGGCATTGTAAGTTTCCCAAAAGGGCAAAAAATGAACATAGTGCTATAACCTGACAGAGTATGCAACCACACGAACCCAAATGACTCTACAGTCAAGTAATGAGATGAGAAATAACAAAGCGTACAAAACGGATATTTATTCTATTTATAAAGGACCCACGGATAAAATAAAGTACATTGAAATCACCAAACTGAAATGAACTTCATTATAATTGCCAACATTTTACAATTACCAAGCAAACTAACATGCATGGAAGTAAAAAAGGAACATCCTATGTAACTAAAATAAAAAAGGTCTTTCAAGCTTGTAATGACCATGGGCTACACAAATAAGGTTTATAGAAACAAAATAGGTGTTGGTATGACATGGTTGAGGTCTCTACCTAATTACCAACACCAACCTATTCTAACCCAAAATGCTACTACTCTTCGTCCTCCTCCTCTTCAGTCGAGGAGAATGCATCTTCATCTGATCATCGGCTCGTCGAATCCACTTCCAAATCGGGAGGAGGATCATCTGATAGCATTCACCTGCGTAGGATGTGACTCTCAACCTTAGAGCACGTGATATAATTATACACCTTGCTTCCCGGGATGCATTTGAATATCTTTGATTCTACACTCCATTCTCTCTTTTAAGGGGATGTACTCCATTAGACCAAGGCGACAAGCAGTGACCACTAGAAATAGCGAGGAGGGGATGTCTTGGCGGGGGCCTTGTGGGCTTGGCTCGGCTTTTTAGCTTCTATCTTGTTTGTGATGGGCTGACCTAGGAAACTCTTTTTCTCTACCAAAACCCCTTATCAACTGACTTCCACGAGGTTTGTAGCCCAGGGTGGGGAGAGGATGTGCATGTTTTCAGTTGGGGACCTCAAAAAGTCCCTCATAATACACAATATTACCAAAGCATAGTCAATAAGTTTTCCAGTCATTACCTCATACAAAAACTGGATTTCTTCCTTGCTTGGCAAATTCTCCTTTCCCTTCGGCCCAATCATATTGTGAATGACCTTATTCATCGATGCATACTCAGGCTTTAATTTCCTCGGGATAGACTCATGCTTGCTAGAAGCCCCCATGGGTGCGGGTTGGTGCACATGGTGATGTAACGGAGACTAGCATCAAACTCTGTGTGGCCTTGAGTGGAGTAAGGTCGGTCATGTGCGTGAGCGGAACATAATTCGGCTGATCTAGTGATCAGTCGAGTGACATTAACTACTTCCCCCAAAGGTGTAGTCTCGAAAAGGGTGTCTACATTCGATTCTCTCTCAAGTTGGAGTAGAATTCCCTGACCACGGTCGGTAAATATCCTTTTACCTCCTCACCGATAAATTGCAGATTCTGATCCTAAATAACGACACGAATGAGGTGAGTGAACAGAAACATTTCAATTCTCATTCCCCGCTCACAGTGGAAACCCCGCCTTTCAATTGACTAGACCCACTTTTCTCCCTCTGATTATGATGATTCAACAAAACATAGCCTCAATTTCTTCATCTTCGCTCTCACTTGCGCCTACTCTCGATGAGAACCTTTCCCTTTCCTTTCTTTTTCACAATCTGCCGAAATGTCGACCTTTCGTTTTTTACGACTCGCTCCGCCGAAAGCTAGTGGCGCTCGCTTTCCCGGTGTTCTTCGATCTTGCCATAGATATGTGAAATAGAAAATATGAAGTGAGCCAGCCCTCCCCCTTTAAAGTTTCCAATGACCATCTCGATAGTATCGGACTTACCCTTTCCAGATCAGTCAGAACCCTTTCCCCATACCATTCGCAGCGGATGCCCTAATCAACCTAGAGCATAGAACCACCAACCAAAGACACCCAACACAATCCATGTGCTGCAGTGAAAATTCATTAGGATGATCTCAAGAGATGAGGGCACTTACCCTTTGCGGTGTCTTACAGTCTCTGCGTGAAGAGCTGTGGATGGTCGGAAGAGATGGAGACGCACTAGGGTGTGAGCGTTTGACCTAAGGTTTGCTTTGGTGAGAGGAGAAGTTAAGGTTAGGGTTTCTCTATATAGGAGTTGGGGAGGAGATGTGAAAGGGTTGAAATTTTTGGGAGGAAAAACCCTTGAATGGCCCGTTGTGTGGCGATGCTGGTACCCGGTAGAGTGGAATCTAGGTACCCAAGTGTGCCTCTGGATTTTTCGGGTTGGTACTGGCCTGTAAAGTGTGGTGCAGGTGCCCTTTGTTACTCTGGCTTTTTTGACTTTGGTACCAATACAATTTTAATTAGTCTGGGGTACCACTTCTGAAATTTCAAATTCTCACAGAATTTTTGGGTTTATTGTGTCTTGCTTACTCCACTTTGCTTCATACCTCCTCCAAAGCCCGACTTGTTTGCTAAACTATATTACTACTCTCGGCACCTTCCTCTTGCCTTGGTGTCATCAGCCCTCACGATCAAAGATTCCTAGGGTTTAGATCAGTTGTAATTGAGGCTTAAGAAAGAAAGTGCAAAGGGTTGACTCAGTATGATTTAGAAGTTTAACAGAGAAATTATGGCCTAAAATAATCTTTCAGCTACGTATGGATGTTCCTCGAGAATAGGGTGATGCATGTAGTTGACAGGAATCTTGAAATGATGCAAGTGAAACGATAACAAAGCGAAAATGAGATTGGGGCAGGAAATCAATGTTTTGCGTAGTTTATGAATGAGAGTGATACTAGTCAAAATTGACTTTGGAGAATAGAAAAGAATTTAGGTCAATATGGTCCTAAATATGAAAAAAAAAAACTTTTGTGGATACCTGTTATTGTGTATGTGCAGTGAAACTATATGAAGTGCGCCATAGGGTGTGTGGTTGCATACATCACAGTGATACCACATACCGAAAATGAAAATCGAAAATTTTGCATGCATAACCCTAAGATCACGTGGAATTCAACCAAATAGCATGCATAAATGGCTCCAACTAGTGTAAGCCCACCCTCACCACGGAAATAGGCATTGCCCTGATGCATCAATCGCCCAGCGTACTATAGAGGGCAAAATACGGGTACGAGAAGGGTTGGACTCTCCTTTATTAAAAACAAAAAAATGATAGACTAAATGAATAAAGTGTAAAGAAATGCAAGAAAAGGAAAAGAAAAACTATATACAAAAGGGTAGGATGAGTTACGTTGAGAAGGAACATCCGGTGGCGAATCTACCGGTTCCTACATTTACTCTCTGGCGGTCGAAGTTCTCGAGAAATGGCTTTAAGCGCTGGCCATTGACTTTAAAGATTTTCCCATTTTCTAGAATTCTCAATCTCCACAACGCCATATGGGTAAGCTTCGCCCGGCAGTAAGAAAGGTCAGTCCACAAAACGGGTTTTTGGAAAGATGTGCAAAAGTCTTCACTGCAATGTTCTTCTTGTCATAGAATAGGTGAGCCTCTCTCTTTGTAGATTCGCGAGCTCTCATACAATTCATGCCTCAATTCATCAAGCTCGTTCATCTACAGCAGTCTCTGTTTACTTGCCTTAGCCAAATCAAAATTAAGAGTTTTAATGGCCCAATATGCTCTGTGCTCCATTTCCATCAGGAGATGACATGTCTTGCCATAAACTAGCCTATAGGGAGACATACCAAGAATAGTCTTAAAGCGATACGGTAGACGGAAGGCGTCGGTTAGTCGAAGCGACCGAAATCCTTGGAATTTGGGAGTGGTTTAAAATGTTTGATCTCCTATTGTCTAGTTCGGCGACCGTTAGTCATGGGTGGTAAGTCGTGGAAACCTTATGGGTGACTCCATATTTTTTTATTTTCAAAGGTCGATTACAAATAAGACCCATCACTAATGATTGGGGCATTCAAGCGAGAAAAATATGTTCTTTCCAAGAATTTCAAAACATTGTGGTCATTAGTTCTTGTTGAATGGCCTCCACCCATAGAAACATAAATAAACTACAGCTAAAATGAGTACCCATGAGGGGAAAAGGCCCCATGAAGTCTAAACCCCAACAATCAAAAATCTCAATAATTAAAATAAGTGAGGCATCATGTTCCTTTAGGCCCCTCTGGTGTTGGCACCGAGCACGGGTTTTACAAAAATCAAAGCAGTCTTTAAATAGAGTGGGCCAATAAAAACTGGCTTGCAGGATTTTGTTCATCGTTTTTCTTGCGGAGAAATGCCCTCCACAAACTCCAGAGTGGCAGAAGGTGAGTACCCCAATTTGATCGTCATTGGATACACACCTTCTCATCAATTGGTCAGGACAATATTTAAACAAGTATGGGTCATCAAAGTAGTATTTTTTTATGTCCACCAAAAATTTCCTCTTTTGCTAAGAGGTCCATTGGGGTGGAATCTATCCTATCACTAGATAGTTTACTATGTCCTCATACCATGGGCAGTGGACAAGAGCAAAAATTTGCTCATCAGGGAAAGTGTCACCTATGGGTAGGCCTTCGGAGAGTTGTCTCGAACTACTTGAAAAGTTTATCGACTACATTCTGACTCCTTCTTATCCTTAATGGTCAGTTAGGTGCTTTATGACGAGTAGGATCCACCTAGTCAAACGAGGCTTAGTATCACCTTAGAAACAGGAAATCCCGCTTTAGCGCTAAGTGATCCGCGAAAAATAAAGTTTACAAGAGATCCTCATGACCTGAACTTTTCTAATGAGGCGCATAACCAGAACTCTTTTCGTAGTTGTGTAATGGTGGATTGGCGGAATCTAGAGTCTTGCATAATGAATCACCCGAGCTTTTTATCTCCCATTTTCCCTAATACAGCCCCTATGGCATAATTACTAGCGTCACACATGATCTTAAAAAGGAGCTCCCAATTAGGAGATCGCATGATAGGAGGGACAACATAGTCTTGATTTATCAAAACCCTCAGCTTGTGACCATTAAGGTGGCGTCCTTGGCAATATTGCCTGAAAGGACGAGCTATGGCACTAAAATCTCTTATGAATATCCTATAAAATCCTACATGACCTAAGAATGACCGTATATCTTTAACACACTTAGGGGTAGGTAAGTTTGAGATCAACTCAACTTTGGTTTTATCCACCTCTATTCCTTATCTCGACACTATGAGTCCTAGCACAATCCCTTGTGTCACCATGAAGTGACACTTCTCCCAATTCAGCACTAAATTCTTCTCCTAACACCTCTCCAGTACCCTCCGTAAATTCTCCAGGCATCCCTCATACGAATCTCTAAAAACAGAGAAATCGTCCATGAAAATCTTCAAGATATGTTCTATCATATCACTAAAAATCCTCATCATGCACCGTTAGAAGGTTCTGCCGCATTACATAATCCGAAGGGCATTTTCCTAAAGGCAAATGTTCAAAAAGGGCAGGTGAATATTGTTTTCTCTTGGTCTTCTAAGGCTATCTAAATTTGATTATATCTTGAGTACCCATCTAGAAAACAATAAAATTCATGCCTTGCAACTCTCTCCAGCATTTGATCCACAAAAGGTAGAGGGAAATGATCTTTCTTAGTGCCCGCATTGAGTTTTAGTCTATGCACACCCTCCAACCTGTGGTGACCCGAGTGGGAATTAGCTCATTATGTTCATTTGCTACCACAGTGACCCTAGATTTCTTAGGAACTACTTGGGTTGGACTGACCCACTTGCTATCTGCAATGGGGTAAATAACACCTACATCTAACAGTCTTAAGACCTCTTTCTTGACCACTTCTTTCATGACTGGGTTCAGTCGTCGCTGTGGTTGTCTAGAGGGTTTCACATCCTCTTCCAAGTGAATCTTGTGTGTTCAAATCAAGGGGTTGATTCACTTAATATCTGCAATTGTCCATCCTATGGCGGTTTTGTGGGTTCTCAATATTTCCAAAAGTTTATTCTCTTGATCGACTCTAAAGAGGAGGATATGATCACCGAGAAAGTTTCTTCTACCACAGGAATGCATATTTGAGATACGATGGTAGGGTTTCAACTCAAGTTTAGGTGGTTTTCTCTTAGAAGGTAATACCTTGTCTCGATTGGTGGCAAGTTCTCGAATCTGGTGCCCCGCCTATTTGCTTCCGATACCTCAGCGTGCTCCACATTGTAGATGCGAAACTCAATTCAGATGTGGTTACCTCGCCCGGCCTGGCAGGCTTACTAGACAAGACTTGAGAGGATCCTCATATGAAACATGATCTACATAGTTCTGCACAACAGATTCTATCATATTTACCTCACAGACGTCTGCATCGTCCCCTATCTCCTTGATAACATTGAAGATATTCAAATTAACGGTCATGTTCTTAGAAAGATGATGTCATTAGTCCTCTCCTACAGTGTATGATGGCATTGGCAGTGGCCAAGAATGGCCTACTAAGAATCACTAGGAACTGAGTCCCTTGATTCACCATGGGTTGAGTGTTAAGAACAACAAAGTCCATAGGAAAGTAGAACTTGTCTACTTGCACTAATACATCCTTCATTATCCCTCTAGGAACTTTCACACTACGGTCAACTAGATGGAGGGTGATATTAGTCGGTTCTAGCTCTCCTAACCCTAACTCAACATATACCGAGTATGGAAACAAGTTAACACTCGCTCCCAAGTCCACTAGAGTGTGTCCTAATTTCTAATTCCCTACCACTATGGAAATAGTAGGGCTTCCTGGGTCTTTGTATTTTGAGGGCCAAGTGTTCTTGATCGAGGAGGTGGTACATTCGGTCGTGAATGCATCCTTGTTAACACACAATTTTCTTTTACGATTACCTGAGTCTTTGGCTTGGCATATGTGAGCCCTTGTGGAATCCAACAAGGAATGTTCACCTTAACTTTGTTTAGACAACTCCTTAGATTTGGTGAGATTGTTCACTTTCTTGAATCTTGACCTAGGGTATGGAGTAGGAGGGTGAAGTTTTATCTTTTTCGGCTGACATCAAAGCATTTGTTCTAGGAACATGAGGCTTGTCAAACACCTCATCATCCATGAGCGGTTCATTTTTCACGTCTTTTGTTGGTTCTTTGGGCTGAATGGTTTTATCAATTGTTTTTCCACTTCGAAGAGTGGTGACAGCCATGCAATGTTCAAAGGTGACATCGCTTGGACTTGAGCCTCCAACACTATTTTGACCTTGGGGGTTTTGGATGGTTTGAGAAGGGAGTTTCCCTTTTTCTTGTTGAAAATTTCCCATAGAATAGGTGAACTTAGTGATTTAGGATCTCATCATTCAGGTGGTTTGAAATTCAATGTTGGTGGATTGCGAGCCTAGACAAGCTTGTCTAATATCCTCCAAGCTTACCTCTTATGTGGAGGTTGGTAAGGCTGCAATGAGTTTAGTTCCCTTAAGAAAGAGAGTGCAAACCTTGGCGGTTAGGGTTCGAAATCTGAGGACCTTGATTTTGGAGCAGGGGCTTGATTTGGATTTTTAGGATTTGTTGGAAAATGGTGTGGGCCTCCCTCATTCCTCCAATTAAAATTTGGGTGCTTACCCCACCCTGGATTATAAGTTTCAAAGTATGGAGAATTGAAGGGCTTCCTTTGGTAATTAAGAACATTAGCTTGCTCTATTTGGATTGCTCCCTTGACTTGAGGAAGATTAGGGCAGTTAATAGTTGAGTGAGTAGGGTCATCACAAATGATGCATGGCTCCCTCATCTAGATCCTTAGAGGCAGAAGATGCGCAAGTCTGACATTACCTCATTCCTTTTTGATTCTATGGCCTCTGGCTTTCGTTAAGTTGGCTATTTTAACCGCAGTCATCATTCTCTCTTTTAGTGATGTATTCTCCTATTGGGTGTACTATGCACTTTAACGATGTCTCGGGAGGTGTTAGTCTCCCGAGTTTGAGCATTTTGCTATTGTATCAAAAAATTACGCGGCCTCCTGAGACTTTCTCCTTAAATTACCACTTCCGTCATTGGATGTATTGTTTATTTATTCAGAATGGTCTTGTGAAAATATGCACAAATTTGTCCAACATCCAAACCATGGTGAGGGAGAGCGTGGAGGAGGTCCTTATATCTTTCCCTTCTTGACAAAAGGTTCACAGGTTTTTCAAAAAGTTTTGGTTGCTCGCATGGCTGGCATTAGTACGTGCTGGAGGGAAGAATTTTTTCAGAAATTCATTTCGCATGTCTTCCCAAGTAAAAATTGAATTGGGGACAGAGGAGTGACACTGTTGGCCTTATACGCCAGAGAGAATGGAATAAAACCATACAAATTATGGAGGCGATCCTATGAGACAGAAAGCCTTTGCAAATATAAATCCCTTATGAATGATAGGGAGTTCTCGAGAATTGACCCTTGATGCATAGGAGTGAAGGCGATCATCTGGGCTTCATAAGGAATTGGTTAGCCTCTTCGGTGAGCGAATACATGAGTTTGTTGTGGTTCTTTGAGGTTGCAGGAAATCTCTCAAGGGTTCTTTCACATTATTAGGTAAAGGCGAGGGAGCTCGATGATTGTCTTGAAATTGTTTCTCCTCTTTCGGGATTCTTGTGATTACCTTGTCCTCTATCCTTGTCATGGAGGTTCATGGGGTCTTTGTGGGTCACCAGGTAACATGGTCATTAGTTAAAGCGTTTGCTGATTCCCGAGATGGTCCATTTAAGGTGTAGGGTTCTCTTGAAACAACTGTCTTACTATGGACTCTTCAAAATGTCTTTGAGTTATAACTCTTACAAGTCGGCGTTGCTCGTCATGAGCCCAAATCAACATGCACCAATCTTACCCCAACCAAACAAGTATCCCAATATATTATCTACGAAAAGAATTGAAAAGAAAAGGTAGAGAACGTACTGGATTTGCAATGCATTGAGATTTACCCATAGCTCTTTGGATCGACTAGGTGCTCCCTGCTCCCCGGAAATAGAGCAATGCTGTGTGCTGAAATTATTCTAGCGTAGGAACTAATGTACGTCAAGCATTATACTACGTAGGGTCCACGGAGTCATTTCCATAGGGAGTGGTTTCTAGGTGATCCTTGGGATTCTTCCATCGATGAGCGTCTGTAAGTAAAATCTCGGGGTTGTGATTGATTGATTGAATGCTTAGGTGCTGCTATTTTAAAACAAGAAGGGGAGAATGATAGGATCATGGGTTTTAGCTCACCACATTGGTAACACCCACACCTCTTACTTACAATCATCTGACCATTGATGAATGGTCGCCCGACGGAAAGGCATAACATTACTTTATAAAACGAAACGATTGGCGATAGCAAACACTTGTGTGACGTTTGCGACTCTTGGTACATTGCGATCAAGCACAATGTGTCTTAGAAGTCTCGTTCTACGTTATCAAAAGTGCCAAACTAGGTTTATGAAGTTTTTGCAAGTGTTTAATTAATAAATACGGTCCATTGGAAGCGCAAGAGGTTTGAGGTTGTTGCCTTTAGGAGAGTGTTTCCACCGCTAGAACCCTATCATGGAGGTTTATAACTCCATTAAAACTGAGAGTCGATTCATGATTACTAGAACACTAATTGTAAATGTGACTTGAGAAAATAACACTTCAATTGCAAGGTTGGAGTATAAAACGCCTGAATCTCTTAAAGAATACGAGTTATAGAAACCCTTTGAAAGATTCTGATGATTAAAAACTTAGAATCCAAAGAAAACTAAGGACTCTACTCTATGAACCCTAGAAAATAATGAGAAAACACTCCAAGTTCAGGCCCGAACCTAGAATCAAGATTACATAGCTCTGCCTAAGAGTGGGCTTAAATACAATCCTCGTGTAGTGATCTCGAAGTGGTGAATTATCGAAAATGACGTGCCCTTGCACCCAGTTTGAAGTGCTGAGTCCTGAAAATGCATGTTGGTGCGGTACGGTGAAGTGTGGTATCGGTGCAGTGCAGCCAGTGCTCTGATAGCAAGTGCAGGGTACCACTTGCCCTTATTTGCTCATCTTCATGTAGCACTGGGGCCTCTAGACGGTGGGCGTAATCAACAACGATGATCTACATTTGTTCTGGAACCAAGCAGCTAAGAAATGTGCACGGGACTCGAAAAGCACACTACATAAAAAGCATATAACGGTCAAAGCACCCTATTCTACAAATGAGGCAAAACATGATTGAGGGGCTTAAAACCTCTCATAAATATTAGCACTTTATGTATCTAACGGTATCTCCCACTAAGTGCATGCAATGTTCCACCTTTGATACTTTCACATTTACATCAACAATTTAAACAAGAATATGAAGAATCTTGGGTTGGATTTCATGCCATGTGAAATGAGATGAGACTTACTCGTATGCGAGTCTTTTGGCTCCCACCACACAATGTAATGCTAATGTGTGATAAAATTCGCCATTGATAGATTACATCTGGCCAGTCATTTTCAAACAAGTAATTTGCAAACAGCTTTTTAGATGTTGAAACCTCAGTCTGATCATTTCATATACAAAACCATGTCTTTTTCGAGACGAGTAAATTTTCGAGGTCTGCGCCGTAGGCTACGCACGTCTTCTACACTTTGTTTCACATTAGTGTATGAACGTGCTAAATTCGTTCACTCGAGGGAGTGTCTAGCCATTCTTTTTATTACCCAACACAAGTTTTTTTTTTCCATTTCATGCAACAGTGCGACTCTGTTAGACTCTGTTCAACGGTATAAAGCTCACTCATCAATCAACAAATGTTATGTATGATTTCAACCATGCACTCACACCCATGAAATGCGATGTCCTTGTGCATATGCAATGTGATGCGCCATTGCATGTCAATGTCATGTCACATATGTGATGAATGCCATATGGACAATTTAATTCATACATTTTACCGTGTATCATGGACAATTATATTACATGCATATAATCTCCAAAACAAACATTCAATTCAATATCAATGTATAAGCACACATATATGAACATTTATCGAACATCAATTAATCAAATCATGTTGTTACAAAATCAAGTAATAACAACTTTAACTTTCAAGGCCAAATGTGACATATAAAATGCTCATAAAAACAGCCCACACAAAGACAATTAAAGCCGTTTAAAACAGGCAAAACAGCCCCTTAGCAATTCGGGTTACTATTTTTAATCCAAACAATCCCTAAAAAATTTTTGGGACATAATATACACAACCACAAATCAATTCACCAAATTGGCCACAAACGGGCTGCAAAACAACCATTAAAGTTGTTTAAAACAGGCTAAACAACCCTTTAGGGCATCAACACAATTAGACTCCCTTAAAACAACCCTAAGGTTGGAAATAGACCAAAGTAGGAAGAACCTTTACCTTTTAGAGTGTAATAGATTGGTAGGAGGTCTCGAGAACAACTCCTAAACCCAGAAACTTTAATTTCTCCAAATCTCCTCCTTTGGATCTTCGGTGAAATCCTTCCTTTTTGGTACACACTGATAGGCGTTTACGTGATTGTGTTTTGAATATATGCAATAACAAATGCAAATTGCCTAATCGCGCAAGTGTACGCTCGTCAAGTAATATAGTGTACTCAAGGTGCGGGTATCGATCCACAGGGAAAACCTTAATCATAGTGGGCTAAGTACCCAACTTATAATACTTATTTAATATTCAAACTAGCAATTGTGATGGTAGAAAGTAAAACCAGTTAAGTACTCTTAGTAACTATGCGCAGGGTAAGATGATCAAATGGGTGCAAAAAGGTTAGGGTGTTGGTCTTGTTGGACAGTCCTACTATGTAATGCTAAGGTTCCATTCCATTATCTAATATATGTGTTCTCTAAGGCGGTTCTTATCTAAAGTAATTAAATCCTTTCTCAAGGTCATTTAACCTCCCTTTATCTTCTTGGCTCAACCCCAAGCATTAAAGGTGCATGAAATTCAAAGAACTCCCAAGCCTCCTAATTATTGATAATCCTATATTACCAAGTTTATTAGGTTAACCCACCTACGTCTAATTCTTCATTCACTTCTCAGATCTTACAAAGAACCACTCACATATTACGATTGATCATAAATTAATATGTTGATTCCAACCAAGCATGAGTTAATGGTAAAACAAATATATAAAAGATAATGGAACTATGAAAAGTCAACACTTAAACATAGTATTCATATCCAATTCACTACCAACATACAACTCTGAAAATTTAGAACATCATGATGATCACGTTCCATTCTAGTGAAAGTAAGACTCGAGAATGGGAATAGAAAACGAAGATCGAAGGAATGATGAGTCTGCGGATTCTTCTAGTCTCTTTCTCTAGGGATGGAAGACTAAGTCTTCTTTCCTCTACGATCTAAATCAGGCTCTCAAACCTAATTCGAGTCAATGATTTTTGAACCACATTAATTAGACTTTCGTTCCTTTTATGAAGCAACTGCATGAGAAAGGTTTGTTAGAATTTTCCCTGCTGACGTCCTGACGGCGTTGGAGCGTCCTGACGTTAGTATTTCTACACCATTCTTCTACAGGACTCCTACAAGGCTCCATTTCCAACACTTTTCCTACAAAACCCAATACAAACTAAATATTAGAAAAATGGCAGCGAAGTCATATATATATGAAACCGATCCAAATCTCGCTAAATCCTAGGTTTGTAATGAGTGTTTTTGGGCACTCATCACACCCCCAAACTTAGCTTATTGCTTGTCCTCAAGCAAGAGACTGACCTAGAAGCAACACGCTTGACAAAAAACAACTAAAACACTGAAAATATGAAAATAATGGAGAGAATGCCAACGAGAAGGATCACATTGAACACAAATTTCTCATCCTGTTTTTTTTTTTTTTAATCATTAATTGTAAGATCCCTTAAACTGTTAAACTTTCTAAGGAGTGACCCAATCATGGAAAATTGGGTCAAACATATATCGACTAAGCTATATTGACCGTTCTCAAGCAATGTATGTGCATGTAATCTTAGTCTCCAACATATACCTTAGTTCAAACGCCCCCTAAACTTAATTTCACTCGCATTTTTGAAAGAGTTTAACTACGAAAGGATAAGAATGCACCCTTTTAAATGATAAAACATAAAAGAACTCTAGTGCCTGTAGGTTTTAATCGAGTGTCCTTGTAGCGGGGATTCATTGGTGACTCCCCACCAGTTGGTTAAGGGCACCGAGCATTTAGTTCCCCTCGAACTTCACCCCAAACACTCGACCAAACCTATAGGTCCTAAACAAAGGAATGGATCCATCTTCTGTCCCATGTAGCGAGTAGTGAAGTCAATGGCTCCCGGCTAGTTGGATCAGGGCATTAGGCTTTGATAAGCCCTCAGTTGTGCCGAGTTGGATGATCAGCTTATTATTCATACCCTCATAATTTTTTTATCATTTTATTTTTCTTTTCATTTTTATGTGGACTGTTGAATCTCTTGATGTGTCCCATTACTTGGGCGGTTAAAAACTCCCACTGCTCATCACATCAAGTAAAAAGGGGTATGAGGCCTAGGTATATGCTAGAGATCACGTGTGTGTGTGTGGTAGACTACTTGAGAAATGGCTTCTTGAAACGGAACAAAGGGGGTGATCAATCTAACAACCCCCTTATCTTTCAACGCACCAGTTCCAAATTATCTAACAACTTACATGACTCTTTTCATTTTCTAATCAGCTTGTTTGAAAATATTTGAGAACAAAATGACTTCCAATTGGCAATCATTGCATCAATTCATCCACATTACCTAAAACACACCTAAGGACACTCACACACATCAACTGAATTAAGTTAAACAAGAAAATACAAACACATAATAACACAGTAAATGCGAGCTAAATGAACTAAATTACCAAAACACGCTCTAAAGCCTCCTATCAGGCCGGAATGAGCCCCTGTACATACATGCGATACCATACACCCCCTAACTAAAAATTAATAGTGTCCCTAATGTCATAAAAGAAAAATAAGGGTGAAGAGAACTCCCCTGTCGATCGGGATGATCACTGCGGGGATGGAGGATGCAATGAGAGAAGCTGGGCGAACTTCCACCGTATGGTCTCTTGATTGTGCAAGATGGTCGCCTGGTTATGCAGAACATTGCGCGTGTCAGCCTTAACCTTTAAGGCCTTCGGCTCAAGGAAGCAGTGCTCTGGGTCTTGTCCCGATAGGCCTCTGTCGGAAGTGAGTGCAGACCTAAGTCCTCAGGATCGAGAAGGGACTAGGGACATCAGGACTTTCAGTGGGTGGAGAGGGTGGATGGGTGGTGGATGGTTGGCCGACCTCTCCCAGGGTCTCCTCTCACATGCCAAACAAAGTTTGGTATGTTGTCAGTTCTTCCTCATCCGAAGGTTCATGACCCAAGTCATAAACCGCCTCGGATCAGGGGACGCCTAGCTTACCCTTCTTAATTACTATGGCCTTAATGGGATGGATCCAAGCCTCATTATCCTCTAGCGACACCCCTGCGTTCTTGCACATGCCATAGATGAGAAAGGGGTGCCTGAGGTTCATTTTGGTGTCCCGGTAATAGAGGATAGTGTTCTCTATGACCTGACCGACATCAAAAGGGATGTCCTGAATGCTGTCATAGTTGAGCAGTGCCCTTTTTGCCATCACCTCAAAAATAGTCATAGTCGGAATGAAACGAGAGGTGATGAAATGGTGCCACACCTTAGGGATATCTTGCTGATGTTTGGCGCGAAGGCACATGCCACCCGCTAACTGCTATGGTTTTCTAAAAAATCCTGGGATGTTAGAATCCCTTCTCCTTAATGAAGGAGTAATTTGCAGAGATGAGGCCAAACTTCTCGACCATGCTCTCATTGACAATTTTTTCGTGATCATAAGGCTGAGAGGGTTCTTCACTTACCCGGCTTCTTTTCGAACTCATTTTTTGCTTTTTGCTCGACATTGGGCACTTGATAGGGTCAAGGTTGGATGATCTATAGGTGTAAATCACACTCTAGTCAGCTTCCTCAACCCTATTTGGATTCCACTCTACCAAATTACCTAAAAGAATTACCCAAAAGAATCACCCGAAACCCACTTAGGCAAAAGAACAAACATCTAGTGTGCACTAAGCGATATGGTGGCCTCGATTCAAGGCAAAGGGTTCTATAACCACCAACCACACCTAGTGTTCCTTCTCTGACACAAATAACCCAGAAAAATGCCAATATAATTGAATCGATACCTGAACTTAGCCAAAAATCAGACCGTAAGAAGGATCTTCAAGTGAAGGTAGACAATGATGTTTTCGGATCTAGGAACGTGCTTAGGGCTTTGGAGGTTTCTAAGGATGGCTGGGAAGAGCTTGGATGGGATTTGGCTGGAGCAGCTGCAAAAATCAGAGAGCACAGTTAGGGTTCTTCAAGTTTTTGGATATGAGATTATGAACGTTTCTGTTCCTAAAAACAAGGTAATGTCATGATGTTCGGGCCAACGTCGTGACGTTTCTGAGAGTTATATTTTTAACATCGCGACGTTCGTGCCCAATGTCATGACATTCCCGAGAGTATATTATGAACGCCGCGACCTTCATGTCCAACGTTGCGACATTCCAGTATGTGAGACTGCCAACGTCATGACGTTCAGATGCAACGTCGCGACCTTCGGATGCAACGTCGCGACGTTCCAGAGAGGCTTGCTTTTCCACATCGCGACGTTCCCGAGAGGAATTTTTTTCAACGTCACAACATTCCCGCAACCACCAATCAGAATTTTTTACAAATTTTTTTTCTAAGTATAGAAAACTCCCTACATTCAACTCTACTCCTCCCCAAAGTCTGCATTAAGATTTCCATGCTATTTCTCCTTCACCGTAGCACCCTCGGAACCTCTGAACATGGCAACACATATAAATAAAAATTAAAACAAGCAAAATCAACCCTAGAAAACTTAAAACAAATAAACTGATGAATAAAATGATTTAAATGTTTGGGTTGCCTCCCAAGTAGCTCTTTGTTTACTGTCGTTAGCTCAACCAAGCTGTGTCCCCCTACTAGTGCTCAACCATATAAAACTTCTGTCAAACCAAAATTTCATAGCCCCGAGCATTGCTTATGTTGGCTTCAAACTTATGGTGGACTTGTGCTTCTCGAATTGACCACCAAGATAAGGCTTCACCCGTTGCCCATTCACCTTAAATCAACCTCTCTCAGGATGCATCAGCTCGACACTACCATATGGGAAAACTTGGGTGATCACAAACGCCCCAGACCATCTTGACCTGAGTTTTCCTGGAAACAATTTCAATCTTGAATTGAAGAGCAATCCTTGTTGTCCCGATTTAAACTCATTATGCACTAGATGCTTGTCATGCCACGCCTTGGTCTTCTCCTTATAGATCCTTGAACTGTCATATGCATTCTGCCTAAGTTCATCCAGCTCATTCAACGAAGCATCCTCTTTTTCCTAGCCATTTCAAGATTCATGTTCAACATTCTAGTGTCCCAGTATGCTTTGTGCTCCAATTCTACAGGTAGGTGGCATGCCTTACCATAGACAATCTTTTTTAGGGACATTCCCAATAGGGTCTTGAAAGCTATTCGATAAGCCTAAAAGCTATCATCAATTTTGTTTGCCCAATCTTTCCTCATCACAATATATGTCTTTTCTAAGATTTTTATCTCTGGTAACCTTTCGACACCTTACTTTAGGAATTGAGTGCTAGTGACACCCAAATGCCGCACCATATTTGGCGGAGGCGATGCAAAAAGCTTTATTCTGAAATGTGAACCTTCATCGCTAATTACCGCTCTAGGAGTCTCGAACCTTGAAAAGATGTTACTCTTGATGAAACGCAATACCACTTTGGCATCATAAGTAATGGTTGGAATGGCTTTCACCCACTTGGACACGTATCCACTGCTAAGAGTATGTACTTGTGCCCATAGGACAATGGAAACGAGCCCATAAAGTCAATGCCCTGGACATCCAAAAGTTCTACCTCTAGAATATTAGATCTTGACATTTCATTTCTTCCTCCCGATGTTCTGGTCGCTTTGGCATCAATCGCGAGGACTTTGCCGAACAAGTGCGTCTTTGAATATATAGGGCGATAAAAGCCCGTTGTAGTACCCTTGGCGTATTGTTCTCTCTATCCATTGAAATAAGCGTAAACTCTAAAGTGGCGGTGCTTAGTCTATCTCAACCACTTCACTCCGGCCTACACCTTGAATAAAAACCTTTGTTTAAAAGTTGGGTCTTCCGAAATAGCAGCTTAAGCACGCGAGAATCTCTTCTTTTGTTGAAATGTGAGGTCAGGTAGAATAATACCAACAGAAAGATAATTGGCTATGTCGGCAAACCATGGGGATGTTTCAGCATGTGACAAAGCTAGTATCTGTTCATATGGGAATGTGTCAACAATCTGCACTGTTTTTAGAATTTCCAATCTTGACAGATGATCGACCATCATATTTTCGGAACCCTTCTTATCTTGAATCTCCACATCAAATTCTTGCAATATGAGCACCCACCGAATAAGTCTAGGTTTCGCATCTTTCTTCATCATCAGGTATTTGATTGCAAAGTGATATGTGAACACAATAGTTTTGTTTCCTATAAGGTAAGGTCTGAATTTGTCAAAGGCAAACACAATAGCTAACAATTCTTTCTCTGTTGTTGCATAGTTGAGTTGTGCATCATTCAACGTTCGACTGGCATAGTAGATGGCATAGAAGACTTTTCTTTTCTCTAGCCTAAAATGGCCCCAACTGCAAAGTCGCTTGCATCACACATTAGTTCAAATGGAAGATTCCAATATGGAGCAACTACTAGGCTGAGGTCAACTTCTTTTTCAGTAACTCAGAAGAGTTCATACATGGATCATTGAACTCAAATGAAACACCTTGCATAAGAAGACTAGACAAAGGTTTGGAAACTTTTGAGAAATCTTAGATGAACCGTCTATAAAAACCCGTGTGGCCAAGGAAACTACATACTCCCTTTACTCATGTGGGAGGCGGTTTCTCTGTGAGTCTCAATCTTAGCCCCGATCAGCACAATTCCTCTTTTATTATGCAATGCCCCGATACTATGCCTTCTCACCATAAAGTGGCACTTTTCCCAATTTAAAAACTAAATTGGTTTCCACCACCTTTTCGGTACCAAAGTTAGATTATGGAAATTAGTTATCCAAATGTGGAGCAATCACGAATCATCATAGGAGCTTCAATGTATTTTTCAATCATATTCGAAAATATTGCCATCATGCATCTCTGAAAGGTTCCCGAGGCGTTACACAACCCAAATGGAATTCTCCGGAAAGCGAATGTGCCATAAGGGCATGTGAAGGTGGTCTTCTCCTGATCTTCTAGAGCAATGATGATCTGATTGTATCTCGAGTATCCATCCATAAAGCAAAAGTATTCATTTCCTATGAGTCTATCTAATATCTTATCAATAAATGGAAGTGGAAAATGATCCTTTCTGGTCACTTTGTTTAGTCTCGGTAGTCAATACAAATTCTCCACCTTGTAACTGTTCTGGTTGGGAGTAGTTCATTTTTCTTATTTATTATCACTGTAGTTCCTCTTTCTTGGGTACCACCTGAACATGGCTCACCTATGAGCTATTAAAGATGGGGTATATCACTCCTGCATCTAACCATTTAAGTTCCTCCTTCCGAACTACCTCTTTCATTGAAGGATTTAAGTGTCTCTAGGCATCCACTATTGACTTGCTATCTTCCTCCAATAATATCCTATGCATACACACATAGATGGTCTGATCCCCTTTATGTCAGCTAAGGACCATCCAATCGCTTCCTTATGCTCCTTAAGGATGTTTAATAATATTTCCTTCTCCGTATTTGGGGAGAATGAGATGATATTTGGTAGTGGGTTCCTCCCAAGATGGCATATCTCAAATGATTGGGGACCTTATCTTCACAATAGGGGTTTCTCAAAGAGAGTCGGCGGGCTTGGGCTAAGCTCCCAAAGATTCAAAAATTCTTTCTTACATTGGCGAAAGATCCACCCATTTCACATATTCTTGAAGCTTTGTCTCATCTTCACAAGGAAGGGTCATCCCATAGGTCAGAAGCTAGTCTCCAATGGTTCTGAAGGACCCAATTGGCTAGACACTATAGCCTCTAACACATCCACTTTGAAACGACTGTCATTATCCGATGGATGCTTTATAGCATTGAAAACATTGAACGTCACTTCTTCTTCTTCTTGAACTCTTAACCTGAGTTCATCTTTTTGAACATCAATCATTGCCCTTCCCATGGCTAAGAATGGTCTTCCAAGGATAATGGGGACCTCTTTGTCTTCTTGCATGTCTAGAATGATAAAGTCAACAGGAAAGATAAATTTGTCCACTTTCACTAACACATCCTCTATGATACCATGCGGATGAGTTAGTGGCCTATCTGCCAACTACAAGGTGACTGTAGTAGGACGTGCTTTTCCCAATTTTAGCTTCTTAAATATCAACCAAGGCATAAGATTAATGCTCGCACCTAGATCGCACAAGGCTTTTTCAAAAACTGAATTCCCAATAGCACATGGGATTGTGAAGCTACTTGGATCTTTCGACTTAATTAGCAACTTCTTTTGCAATATAGCACTACATTCTTCCTACAAAGCGACAGTCTCATATTCTCCTAACTTCCTTTTCTTAGACAAGACGTCCTTTATGAATTTCACATATCCCGGCATTTGCTCAAGCGCTTCAGAAAATAGGATGTTGATGTGAAGCTTTTTGAAAATATCCATGAAACTGCCAAACTGCTTATCCAATCTGTTATTCCTCAGTCTCTGTGGATACAGGATAAGGCTTCTCATCATATGAAGGTTTCTGCACTTCAACTTTCTCTGGTGTGCTTGGGACTGGTTTCTTCACTAACTTTATCTTCAGCGACATCGACTCTGCTTTTCTTACTTCTCGCAAGGTTTTCAACCTCTTTTTGGGCCTCAACTTTTTGTTCCAGAGTCTTCCCACTCCTAAGGGTTACAACTTTTCAGTTCTCTTTTCCTTCTCTCCTTGGGTTGACCTCTAAAGTACTAGGCAAATTTCCTTGTTGCCTCTCACTCAATAACGAAGCCATTTGGCCCATTTGGACCTCAAATTTGATTAAACCTTGATTGTTCAGTGATGTCCTAGTCTTAATTTCGAACTTATCATGTGACTTCATCATATTCATATGCATATCAGCTAACTGTTCCATTTTCAAATCTAGACTCGACTTCTTCCCTTGAGGTGGTTGGAGAGGTTTGACTTGCTCCATAGGATTACCCACATTCTGATTTTTCCATGAAAAGTTAAGATGGTTCTTCCACCTTGGATTGTAATTTTGACCATATGGGTTGAAGTTATGATTTTGAGGGAACTTTTCCATATATTGAGCTTGTTCAACATTCAAATCTCCCATGACATTCATCATTAGGCCAGCCAGAAGGTAGGATGAGAGTCCATGACATTCTTTCGCATGCAAGTGAAACTCTTCAACCTTATGTGCGAGATAATTGAGAACCTAATTGTTGAGTAGCTATCAGATTTACTTTGAAGTGCCGAACCTTGGCGAGATAAGCGTGAACATGTCTAAGTTAAACACCCCAGCTGGTTTCTTCGGTGCTACTCTTTCAACAGGCCATTGACAATCATTCAAGGCAATGTTCTCAAGAATTTGATAAGCCTCCACTTCATTCTTTCCCTGTCGCTCCTCCGGCGCAAGCATCGATAGAGAGTCCTTATTGGGATGACTCAAACCATTGTAGAAATGGTGGACTTGCATCCATTTGGTGAAATTATGGTGAGGGCATTTTCGCAACAAATCCTTGAATCTCTCCCACGCTTCATAGAATGACTCTCCCTCATATTGATAAAAGATACTGATGTCGATTCTCAACTTTATTGTATTTCATTGTATCACACACCTCCAAAAATTCAGGATATGAGCATTCGGATCCTCATGTGCGAGCCCGTGGAACGGAATTCCATGCAATAACTGGAGAGTGATTGGCTTGAGCTTGAAAATATTCTCTTGTATTGCTGGTCTCCTAATCACAAATCGAGTAACCGTAAATGGGTAGCCATAATCTCTGATAGGTGGCCACATAGTGTCCATATTTTTCGCATCACGGTGTATACTACCTCCTCCCCCAATCAAACCAGTATCTTCCTATTTTCTTCTCTCATAGTTCTTTGACCCATTTCTAGCTGCTTCTCTTGTCCCTCAAAATTCTTTTCAAAGTTCTCTCGATTTCAAGATCCAAAGGAATAAGATTTTCAGCAGAGTCTCGTCACATACAACCTAACGTACCTGAAAGTTTTTAACAAAAAAAAAAAAAAAGATTTAAAATAAAGTATAAAAAATTAAATCAAAACAAATGTCTGAAGTACCAAAGAAGTACTTAGTGTTGATATTAGCATAAACACTACGATGAAATATAAATTCCTCTCATAAACGGCGCTAAAAACTTGATAGGCGTTTGCGTGATTGTGTTTTGAAGATATGCAATAACAAATGCAAATTGCCTAACCAAGCAATTATGCGCTATTAAGTAATAGTGTATAAGTGAGTATAGATCCATAGGGAAAACCTTAATCGTAGTGAACTCAGCTGACTTATAGTAGTATTAATATTCAAACTAGCAATTGTGATGTCTAAGAGAAAGCAAAACCAGATTATATTACTACTAATGTAACTATGTGCTTCAAATGTTAAGATGGTCAAATGGGTGTAAAAAGGTTAGGTTGTTGGTCTTGTTGAATGATCTGCCATGTAATGCTAGGTTCAATTCCATTATATATGTGTTCTCTGAGGCGGTTCTTATCTAATGTAATTAAAGCTTTTCTCAGGTCATTTAACCTCCCTTTATCCTTTAATTTCTCCTTGATAACTCCAAGCATTAAAGGTGCATGAAATTAAAGAACTCTAAGCCTCCCGAATTATTGTATCCTATATTACCCAGTTTGTGGGTTAGCAACCTCGTCTAATTTAACCGTTCACTTCTCGGATGCTACAAAGAACCACTCACATATTAAGATTGATCATAGAATTAATATGTTATTTAAATGACATGAGTTAATGGTAAAACAAATATATAAAAAAGATAATGGAATTATGAAGAGTCAACACTTAAACATAGTATTCCTTATCAATTCTGCAACACCTAAACCACGAAATTAGAACATCATGATGATCTGTTCCATTACAAATGAAAAGTAAGACTCGAGAATGAGAATAGAGAAAACTTCAAATATCAAAGGAATGATGATCTCCGGATTCTTCTAGTCTCTCTCTCTAGGATAGGCCTTAAGGTCTTCTTTCCTCTTATCCAAAATCGAGCTCCTCAAACCCTAGCCAGTCAATGATTTTTCGAACCCTATTAATTAGACTCTCCCGTTCCTTTTATAGCTTCTTCATGAGATAAAGTTTAGTCAGTTTCCCCTGCTTGTCGCGGCAGCGTTAGACATTAAACGTTAAGTGCAGCGTGGCTATTTTACGCCATTCTTCTCGAACTCTACAGGCTCCATTCGACACTTTCCTACAAAACCCAATACAAACTAAATATTAGAAAAGTAATAAAAATAAAGTCATATATATATATGAAACCAATCCAAATCTCGCTAAAGCTTGGGTTTGTAATGAGTGTTTTTGGGCACTCATCACACACGCGTAGCCCTCGTCGAGTAGATGAACTTTAACTCTTTGCTCGAGGAATTCCGACCGATGGAACTCCGTGAATCTTCGAAAGAAGTCTTTGACTTCTCTTCATTTTCCTTACTTTCTCTCCCATGGTTTTTCAACCTATAAGTGATGTACTACCCCCGAGAAGTCGATTTTTAACCACTTTTTATACTAAACACTTAGCTCACGTTAATGCGTGTCCACCATATTAATGCAATTTTGCCTAAATGATTTATTTCATCCTAGTTTAAGTTCGAATTATTTTACATGAAATTTAATTAAATTATTTTCCACTTTAAAGATTTTTTCTAAAAATCCCATTTTGGTCACATTCCCAAATGCGAAAATGTTGAAAATCAACTATCTCGAATTCATCGTTTAGGTAACTAGATTTTGCAAGATGAATCCAACGATTAAGTCCATTTTGTCATATGAGATCTAGAAAATTTCAAGTCTGCAGCCTGTACAGTAGTGACAATTTACTGTTTTGTCATTTTTCGGAAAAAATTCAAATTTACCCTGGTTTTACATGCAATGCATTGTTCCTAAAAGGATGCTAAAAAATGTGGTTTATAGATTTCAAAGAGACTTTTTGTGGATACAAGAGTTGGTAATGTTTTACTTGGTTTAATATCTTCTTGTTATGTTTCCAACAACTAGTGGGACCACCTACCTAAACTCAGGATTTACAACTGACCAACGGATAACTAAGGGGCTGACCAATACTAATTGGTGGAATAATAACCAAGTTTAATATAATAGTATGGAAAATTTGACAATTTTTTTGCATAAACATGGCTCTAGTAATAGTATGTCTAAAACAGATTAACAACTCAAAAATTTACGAAAACATACTCAAAAATATGAAAACAAACTTTTTGTCTCACTAGAAAATTAGGAATAGTACATCAAAATTTGGGAAATGCCCAAACAAAATATCAAAGAACTTTACAAAGTAAAAAATTGGGAATTCAAAAAAGATTATAAAATCAAAGTTTCTGAAAATACTCATTCAGTAGGATCTGAAACAAAAACTATTGAATTATTAGATCTGAAAGACTTACAACAAATACAAAGAGAAATAAAATAAAATTCTTCATATAAGAGCAATCCATGTTGCTACTAAACCCTTGAAAATATTAGGTTTAGACAAACCTATTTGTATTTGTTTAAGAGATGCTAGCCATAACCAATTTCAAGATTCACTTTACTTTTATTCTCACTTTGGAATCCCTTGGATTCTATGCTAGAACTCTACTTCTCACCGTTTATGTTCAGCCCTATTTACTGAGCATTAGGCAAGGGAATTCAAAATTAAATGATGGGTAGCCTTCAAAATTTCTAATTCTTAATAAAAATTTTGTATTGTGCTTGTAAAGGTACATTACTAGCAATTGAAAGTTTTTGAGTTGTTTTGATAAAATATACAATAAGTTAATCTTCATACTTATGCGATTTAGAGCTGGCTCATCGAGCAAGGCAGCAAAAGTGTGATAATTAGGATATATTTTAGGTAGTTTTGTGATGCCCCAAATCAGTCCGTTAGCTACCAATCAACCCGCGGAAAAGCTTCATTGAATGTCGGATGACCCGCATCTCTCCACAATCGACGGAGTCTCACTTTATGAGAGCTCACATAGTATAACTGTCCCAGCATCCAAATATAGGGTCCAAATGAGAGTAAATATGTGTGCCATTTGCATCATCACTCAACCAATACAACCAAATACATATCTCATGGTTCATGAGTTGATAATTCACTCTTAACCAAACATATATCAAATTCTAGAACTCAATACATGTATACATAATAAAGCCAAAGCCCTGTAACTTTCTTCTAAAGCGGCCTCTATGATGAGTCGTCTCCTCGTGCGCTCCCTGTACCTGAAAATAATATCCCTCGACAGGGTGAGCTAATGCTCAGTAGTGGAATCACCCTAATTGGGCTACTCTCCACTAAGTGCATATGCAATGCTCCAATGAAAACATACATTCAAGTAAATGCATGATCCTACTTGAATGTCTACATGATCAACTCATATCCCGAGTCCTCACCCAGGCTCCTACACTTACCTAAGCCCGCATGTGAAACCTTTATTTTCCATAAAGATTTTGTTTTTATTTATGGACAACCCTCCGATATAAGTAGTGGACCGACTCCGATATTCTATTTAGTGGACAACCCTCCGATGTATATCAATTGGGCCGACTCCGACGATTGATATTTTATATGGACTACCCTCTGATAATTATTATTATTTAGTCAATCCTCCGAGAATCACCTCATGCACTCACTCCTATTGTTCTAGAGTGCCCCAGTGCATATGGAATGCATGATGCCAATTCCAATACAATTATATAACACATGTAAATACATAATAATATATATATTCACATAATTTAAATCACACAAACATGTCATGTAATTTCACAATTCATTACACCAAAAATTAGCTCACTTGGGCTAATTATCAAATATGAGCAATTCAACTTGAATTACTCAACCAATACATTATTTCACAAAAATTATTTTGTGAACACTATTTATATGAGCGGTAAACCCTCGGAGTTCTTGTTCCCAGGCAGTCACAAATCATCGGTTCACTTTGCCAGGAACCAATTTCCTAACCATTTCGGCCCTATACACATCACAATACAATTTATTCAACAATTTCCATGGCTTTTCCAAAATTGTCCGTGCGATTATCCTGCGGTCATCCCATAATTTCAAAAATGTATATAGGAAAAAATGAACACTAGGGTTAAAGAAAATAACCTTTGGGGTTTAAAAAATAAATAAACGGAATAGTTCAGGATGGGATGTCATATGCACTACTCGTCAGACTAGAAAAAGGAGTGCTAATTTTCTTTACACATGTGGGGTGTGCTTGGAAGTCGAGGGGAAGAGGAAGTCGAGAAGGGGCTGCCCAGGGCGTGGGGCGAACATGACCCACTACCCTGGGCCTTGACCAACAACCTTCATGGGGCTATTGGTGTTGCAAGCGCTACTATTGCATGGCAAAGTGTTACTACATTGCCTGGCTTCAGTCTGGCAGCGGGCAGGGGGTTAAGTAGCCTTAAAAGTCTAGAGCATCATCTCAACCCGGGGATGAGGGTTTCCGATGATAACTGATCATTGGTTCCGGAAAGTGGAAAAGATATTAGAGCTGGAGATCATCTCAGTCTGCAAATAAAGTTAGCAGCGTTTCGGTTAAAATTTGGATGCGGAAAATGATGGGATTAGGTCAAAGCCTCGGGGACTTAAAGGCAATGACATAGGAAGAATTTTGAGAGCTCTTCATGAGTAAGTTTCCCAACATCTTGCTCGACGTAAAAGCTCAGAGTTCACAGAGTGAGAAAGACGATGACAGTGCTTAAATACCTGGCTAAGTTTACTGAATTAGCCCATTTCGTTGATGACTAAGTAACCACGGATAAGGGCAAAGTAAGAAAGTTTGAGGATGGACTGAAATTATCCATCTGGGGTAAAATTGTGGGACTTCTCCTATAAGATATGGACTTGATGGTCGGGGCGGCTATAGTTTGTTCATTTGAAGGAAAGTGGATGGCCTTTTATAACATACGAGATCTTGGTGTTAAGGATGAAGAAAGGAGAGCTAACCTTCTTCTTTAGCTCAGGAAAAGCAGAAGGACTCCTACTCATAGCGGTTCTGGAGTGGAGGCCACAACTATCAGGGCCAAGACCAAGGTCGATCATCCTAGAGTGGGATACACCTCGAGGCTCCAAACCAAATAAGGCAGGGGACATGTTTCCATTGCCATCAGCCTGGACACCTGAGGCGGGATTGTCCTTAGAGATATGAATCCTATAGTTATGGGATACCTCAATCCCAATCATCAATGGGATGTACACAGAAGTATTTTCTTCCTCCTTACCCCACCATGAGTTAGGAGAGACAGTATCATTCATAGGGTGTTGCATAGGGCCCTACTACTTTGTAGTCAGACCAGATGGGCCAGGGCAGGGGTTGAGGTCGAGGCTAGGGCTCACAAGTCGAGACTTCAGGGACTTAAGGGCGTGTTTACACCATTACACCTCAGGTTGAGCTTTCAAATCAGTCTGTTATTCAAGGTATATTTCTACTCTTTCACTTATGAGCAAGAGTTTTATTTGATTATGGTGCATCTCATTCGTTTGTTGTTGCATCTTGTGTGAAAGATTTGGGCTTAGAGGTTGAAACCTTGGAAAATCCGTTGTATGTGAATTCTCCCCTAGGAACTAGGATGGGTATTGATGATGTGTCAGTTATGGTGAGAGTCTCTGGGATTCCTGCACTCCACCGACCTTTGGGTGATGGACATGCTAGAGTTTATTATCCTTAGGATGGATTGGCTTCGACACACTAATCATCATTGATTGTGATCGTGGAGGTTCTTGCGGATGATGTTTGTGTTATGTTTCAAGGGATAACATAGTATTCCTGCCTTGGCAGTATGGTTCTAGATGGCATGGACAATTCTGAGGGGTTGGTTAGTAGCGTTACCCTAAAAAGTTATTAGACAAAGTTGAATCTACTTGGTGTAGTTTGCGTATAAGATATTTATTTGGAGGAATTACTAGGATTACCTCCACACTGGATCATGACTTATATCGAGTTACACCACGATACATAACTATTTCTATGGCCGCATAAATGGCTGGCGAGTTGTAAGACTCAAGGTCCAGTACAGGAATTGTTGATGGGGTTTAGACCGAGCACTTATCGCAGGGCGCTCATATTGTTTTCAAAAAAGAAGGACAATACCCTTTGACTGTGCATTAACTATCGACAGTTGAATAGGGTTATGATCAAGAATCGGTATCCTTTACCGAGGATTGATGATTTCTTTGATCAACTAAAAGGGGCGTGGATCTACTCTAAGATAGATCTTTGCACCAGTTATCATCAGTTGAGGGTTAGGGAGGCAAATATCCCTAAGACGGCATGTAGAACGCAATACGGGGCATTTCGAGTTCACGATAATGCCATTCAGGTTCACGAATGCTCCAGCAACATTCATGGATCTCATGCATAGGGTCTTTCAGCTATCGTCGGTTGTTGTGTTTTGTGGGCGACATTTTGATCTACTCGAGTCGGAGAAAGAACTTCATGTCATTTGAGGATTGTTCTCCATGCTTTGTCATATGTTGTATGCTAATTAAACAAACGTGAATTTTGAAGCCTTTGAGGTAGATTCTTAGGTCATGTAAGTATCGACCCAGGTGGCTCCAATGGACTCAAAAGGTTGAGCGGTTCTGAGTTAGAGACCTAAAAGTCAGATCTTGAGATATCTGATTTCTTGGGATTGGTAGGGATTATTCTGAAGGTTCGTGAGGACTCCTCCCAATTAAGCTCGCTTATGACAAATTAACCCGAAGGAGGTTAAGGTTGTTGAATCTTTATGTGAGAGGGCGTTCAAGAATTAGAAGAGCTGCTAACTTTCCTGTTACGATAGTCCCGTAAGAGAGTGAGGCACGGTGTATTGTAATGCCTTGGACTGATGGCTAGGATGTGTTTTTAAGCCACCCAATCAGGGAGGTTGGCTTATGATTCTTAGCAGTTAAAGAATCATGAGCAAAGTTACCCACACATGATATGGAATCAGCTGCCATTGTCTTTGCCTTGAAGATTTGGTGCCACTACCTGTATGGTGAGCAGTTCAAGGTGTTTTCAGACCACAAAAGTCTTAAATACATCTTTACCAAGTGGGACTGATATGAAACCCGCCCTTAGTGATAGGTATTTGGATGGTTATGAGTTCACTTTGCGTATAACTTGTCGAAGCGAAACTGTAATTTATTTACTTTCGGTTGGAAGTCATAAGGCTTATTGGCTAGTATAGCTTCCCGAGAGTAGTGGATGCTCGAGGTTGTGGGACAGTGCGGACCGCACTACAAAGATCAAACTCAGGCTATTTTAAAAAGTTTGGTGGATATGCCTTCCCTACTAGCGAGTGAAGATTGGAGTCCTAGGAGACGAGGACACGAGAGATAGCGTCCCATCGGGGGTAGTACAGTCAAGTACGATAGCGAAGGTTAGGCCCGATTCACCACGGATTGTAGCCTTGATAGAGCTGGGATTGTGGTTCCGGTTGTGGATTTGAGAGAGGAGATCCTCAGGGAGTTTCATTGCTCTCGTTTTGTTGTACATCCTGGTGGAAAAAATATGTACCATGACCTTCATCACTAGTATTACTGAAGTGGAATGAAGCAGAAAGTTGGGAATGGTGTTCGTTGGTGTCTCACGTGTCAACAAGTAAAAGCTTAACCCTAGAGGTCAGAAAGGTTACTATAGCCATTAGAGGTAGTAGAGTGGAAGTGGGAGTACGTCACGATGGATTTTGTGACTCACTTGCCACAGACATTACAAGGGCATGACGCAGTGTGGGTGATCATAGACCGGCTCACAAAGTCAACTCACTTTCTAATCGGTATAGATGACCTTCACTCTAGAGAAATTCTACAGATTATACATACTTGAGATTATCCGATTGCATGGAGTGCCAAGACAGATATCCTAGGTTTACGACTCATTTTTTGGGAGAGTTTTCAGAGAGCCATGGGGACATAGTTGATTATGAGCACTGCTTTTCATCCCCAGACAAATGGTTAGTTAGAGAGGACCATCCAGAAGTTAGAGGACATGCTACGGGCATGCGTTTTAGATCTTAAGGGTAGCTGGGAAGAACATTTACCCTTAGTTGAATTCGCCTACAATAACAGCTACCAGGCGAGTAAACAGATGGCACCTTATGAGGTACTATATGGGAGGCTATGTCAATCTCTAGTATGTTAGACGGAGGTGGGAGAGAGATCCGTTATAGGTCCGGATTTCATAAAAGACAACTCAAAAAAGGTGGACTTGATATGAAAGCGTCTTCTTATGGCTCAAAGCTGATAGAAGAGCTACTTCAACAAACAGAGGTGAGCCCTATAGTTTGAGGTCGGTGATCATGTCTTCTTGAAGGTGATGCCTAAGAGAGGAATGATTAGATTCGGCAAGCAGGGAAACCTATCGTTGAGTTATGTTGGACCCTTTGAGGTACCAGAGAGGGTGGGTATGATTGCATACTAGTTGGCTTTACCGTCGGGTTTATCGAGTGTTCATGCCATATTCCATGTCTCCATGCTCCGGAAGTACACTCTAGATTAAACTCATGTAGTGGATTGGGGTGAGCTCATTGTTGATGCAAATGTGACCTTTTAGGAGGGACCTATGCGTATTATGGATAGCCGAGATCAGGTTTTGCGACTCAAGACTGTGAGGCTAGTAAAGGTGTTGTGGCAGCACCGAGAAGTGGAGGAGGCAACATGGGAATGCAAGGACACAATGCGTGCCACTTATCCTTCCTTATTTGAGGATAAAGGTACGTAGTTTAGTCATTTGAAAAAAAAATGACTATCGCATATGCATGTAATTGTGTGTATATGTGCGTGTGAATTTTAGGAAATAATTCTTTTAAAGGGGGAAAAATGTAAAACCCTGGTAAATTTGAACTTTTCCAAAAAATGACGCAAACACAGTGAACTTGCCGCTAAAATCAAGGTTGAAAACCTAGAATTTTTCTAGATCTTGGATGATGAAACGAACCTCACCATTGAATTCGTCTCGCGAAATCCATTTACCCATGTGAATTTTGTTGAATTCTGAGACAATCATAATTTCACGTTTTTCGAGGCAACGGGTGTTGAGTGACACATGGCAAGCCATGTGTCACAAGGCATGCAAAGGAAAATGCATGTGTGACACATGGAAAGCCATGTGTCCACATGCATGCCAATGGAGAAGTCTATAAAAGGGGAGGGAAATTAGTTCGTAGAGGAGAGAGAAGAAAAAAAAAAGAGAAATAGAAGAAAGGGAGAAAGAAATGGGGGAAAAAGGAAATCGGCGTTCCACATTTGTCGAGCTCATCGGACCGAGTAATGTCCGTATATTAGACAAGGGCTGCACTCCAAGAGGTAGGGATTCTTCCTACTTTGGTTTACTTTCCACCATAAGGGTTGTGGGGTTGTGTCTTTGCCCTAAGGGGCTATTTGGTCCAATTTCGAAATATGGGAATGCTGCCCTATTTTGATCCTACACACTGGCCAGATTTTATGACTAATTTTCAGGTGAGCAACTAAGGGACTTCGGACTCGAGTCCTTTATTTAAATTGTAGTTGCATCAGTGAACTAGATGTAAGCTTTTGAATCACCTAAATCGGACCTCTATAGCCCAAGTTATGGTCCATTTCTCGGGACTGCCATAGTTAGGTTGTTTATTTGTTGTGTCCGAATTTTTAGACTGATATCGATGTAGATTTAAATACTTTGATTTTGTGAATTTGTTTTGGTGGTCAGTCGCGCGACCGGTTGGTGGCAGAAGCCTTGAACTAGGGCCAGTTCCACATTTGTTTTAGGCCCGGTGTGTGCCTTATTTTGGTGGTCTATTATGGCCGACTTGTGAGGTTTGAAAATGTGGATTGTTTTAAAGTGTTATTACTTGATTTTGTGATAAAATGCTTGATTGTTTTTTTTATATATATGTTTTAATATGTTGGCAATTTGATGAAATGTTTGGAAATATATGCTTATGACATAATTATCCATGCGACATGATAAATTGTATGTTGGAATTGTCCATATGGAATTCATTACATATGAGACATGGAATTGATATGAAATGGCATAATGCATTGCATATGCACTAAGACATTGTATTTCATGGGTGTAAGTGCATGGTGCCTGATTCGTGCCACAATAGGGCTATAGGAATCAACAAAATTTATATCCTAGGTGTCCTACTGTCGTAGCGAGAGCTCTTTACTTGATATAAGCGGTCTAAGAGAGACACGGGGATGGGTTTTCTTAGTGAAATGAGAAGTGCAGTTGAGTTGAAAATGGTATTTCTCTTTGGATTTTGGGTTTTGCTCCAAAACAGTGGGTTGGATGGTTGTAACTGCATATAAATTAAGGAAAATTTAGAAAGAAGCCTCCTTAAAGTCTTGGAGTCCTTTGGATTGGATTTTTAAGGTGTATTCATGCCCTCGGGTTTGTTTCCTTGCGTTGGGGATAATGACCTATAGTCATTTCCCAAACCGGACCTTGATTTAGCACTAAAACCTAAACCCTAAATTACTCCCTCATGAGATATGGCATTCAATGAGCATTCAAGTCCCTAACAGTGTGCATATGGCCTCGAGGCGACCTACGGCAACTAATAGGGAGGCAGTAAGTGGATGACAGTGGATCTAGATTAAGCAACCCACTTTGTAACCCTGGCTTGCCAAATACACATTGGCGAGGCTGGATCTAGGAAGTTTCAACCTAGAGTGAGATGCAGGGAGCTTAAATGCTCATAAGTAAGTGTTATAAATGAGAGGAGCATGAAAACACACCTCCAACCTCCACCGGTGACCCTCCCTCTTCCAAGGAAGGGGGCTTTAACCAAGCATACCTTGGTTTGTCATTACCAAGGTATGTTTGGTTGCCGAGAAAATGAAAGAAAATGAAAGAAAATGAAGAGAGAAGAAGAGAAGCGAGAGAACTGGAAAAGCAAAAACACTGTAACTGAAAGATTGATTGAGAATCCTGATTTGATACAATGCAGAGGCTTATATAGCCTTACAAAATGTGTGAAATACCAAAATAACCAATATAATAAGATTACATTAAGGACAAAATGGGAATTATACAAAACGGGGTTGTTTGGATCAAAATGAGAGGGCAACCAATTTCGCTATGCATAGTGAATTTCGCTATCATAGCAAAAATATGAGGCATAGCGAAAATTCAAATTTTTTCTATGAACAGTAATTTTCGCTATGATAGCGAATTTTCGCTATGATAGCGAATTTTCGCTATCATAGCCAGCTGATACTATAAGCGAAATTTGCGGGGATTGTGAAATTTTTCGCTATGGATTCGCGAGGCCACCGCAATCCTTGCGAAATTATCAACATGCCATGCGAAAATCCTGCCTCCACGCATTTGCCTCCTGCATCCAGAGTTCGGCCTCATTTCTTGATTCCATGACATTTCTTGACTCATTTCGATCGTCGCTAGAAATTCATCTGAACTTGGCATATGGCTTTGAACTCGACTTGGATTCATCGTGTTCAGCTCTGTCCTCAGTCAAGTCTGAAGATGGAGAAGTGTTTGGCCTGCAAAACTACCAAAACATCTACAAAATCTTTACATTAGTAACCTGATAGGGGCATCGATATGCCGGTTGGGTTATTTGGAATGATTAATTACCTAAAAAGTGCCTAAAACCTCGATGAATAGGCCTCAAAGAGCCTTTTCAGCACTAATCACACCCCCAACCTACATTGCTAGTCCCTTAGCAATGAAAACACCTGAAACGAGAAAGGAACACTTGTGCGAGATGTGTGCAAAGGTATGTATGAGCAAAGTGTAGGTATAGGTAATGCTCACAGCTTAGTGTGTCAAAGGTTGGAGCCCTGCATTAAAATCAGTTTGAGAGACTACATGCCATACAGATCAATTGCTGGGGCAGTGTTCACCCAAGGAATCATTTGAAGCTTCCACAGTCTTGAGTGTATGGGGGATCGGTTGCATCAATAAAATAACCCCATTGTTGTTATTCTCTGACTAATGCTGATATCTTAGGGAAGTGTAGGTAGAATCGTTCATTTCTGTTTCTTCTTACAAGCATGAGATATAAATACAAAATTCAGCCTCACTGATCATCTGCAGATCTAAGACTCAATAAACAGGGTTAGCTCCAAATCAAGATCTCTCGATAAGGCTCTACGGGCTTCACGGACTACGAGATGATTTTGAATTTCAGCACCCTCTGACTCACTAAACTCACCCATCCACCCATGCGAGCAACTAAATCGGTGGCTCAGGCCCGATTGGTTCGAGGCACCGGGCTTTAAGGCTTTCGCGTATGCCCCTCGGACCGTGCTCGGGTTTTAGGGCCGAGCGTCGCGACTTTAACAAACTCTTTTCTTTTTCTTTTTCTTTTTCTTTTTTTTTTCTTTTTCTTTTTCTTTTTCTTTTGAGACATATTGGTCTTCTTTTTATGAGGGAGCTACTGACCCTAATACAGGTGGTCACTGGCCCAAGGCTAGTTTGCTAAGTAAAGGGTCAAGCGGCTCTTTAGCCTATTAATGAAAACTGATGTGCACTGTGTGTGGCTAGCTCTCGGTGGAAGAGAAAGGGCGAAGACCCGGGGAGCACCAACTGACCCTGACAATTAGATAAGTATGGAACTAGGCTAAAACACGATAACATACAATGCTCCAATTTTTCAACTTTTGGAAGAGACAAAACCACAAAAATATGGAAACTGACAATGGTCCCCTGAGTGCAGAAAAATATAGGCTGTATGGTATATTTCTATGTCGAGTATATTTCACAAAATTATCGAAGCTTTTTTCAAAAGAAAGCTGTGTGGTACCTCCGATAGAAGATGAAGCGAGCGGTTTGAACGAGGAGGAATGGCATGGTTGAACGATTACTTTTTGCCTTTGCACTACAATGCGGGAGGAAAATGAGATTCTCCCTTTTCTGCAACTCCTGCAACATTTCAAAACCAAAATTGATAAGATAAGCTTGAAAATGTTGAAAATATTTGAAAAGAAAATAGATAAAGTGGTAGCACCTAAAAACCCAAATTAAGACTTAAAATAATATAAAGTAAAAATTTCAATAAAAATTTGGAGTAGTCTCCAGGTTCCTGCAGGAACCACTCCCAATTGTGTAGCCATTGGATCTAAAGGAGGGTCCAGGAGGAGAAGCTCCTCGGCGCATGCGGAGTGGTGTGTCGCGTAGGTGCCTTCATGCTTTCGGCTCTTTGTTTTTGGCAGTCGGTCTCACGGTGGCGGTGGGGTGTATTTATTTAAGGAGGAATGGTGGATTCTTCATTAAGCTGCTTCATTGTTCTCCATCAATTTTCCTGGCTGTTTGTTGATATCATTGCCTTCCTACCGTGTGCCGCTCGAGCCCGAGCTTCGCCAGTTGCTCCCCCTCGTCCTCGACTGGTTTGCTTGTTGCTCAAGTGGAAAATGTTGAGCTCCGGTGTCATGTTGCCAAATGTAGGCTGCATGACCCCATTCCGACGTGATAATGGCATTTAGTATTTGCCAAAAATGGCCCTTCCCAATATAATGGGCGCGATTTGTGCCCCACGCCCACTTCGGTTATGTGAGGAACCACGAAATCCAGGATAGTAGAACTTATCTACTTTATAACACATCCTCCACTATCCCTTTTGGTATTTTCAACTGAGCGATCGGCTAAGGATAAAGGTGATGTTGGGAACAGCTCTCTCCCAAACCTAGGCACCTATACATTGGGTATGGCGTGGGTTGACACTAACACCCAGTACAACAATGCTTTGTCAATGCGGGTTCCTCCGATGTTAAGCTGAGATAGTTGGGGTCCACGGATGCCATATTTACCATTGTCTTGCATTGGATGATGGAGCTAACATTCAGTTAAGAATGCCTTTTTGTCAATGCCCAACCCTTTTTTTTTGATTGTACAAAGATCTTTCAAAACTTTTTGCATAAGCATGGACTTGTTTGATGATGTCGAAAGGGTATGTTAACCTTCACACACTTGCTTAGGACTTCTAGGATGCACACTTTCTTTGGGATGCCTTCTTCTTTCTTCTTAGTGCTTGGGAAATGGAGGTGGCATGCAGTGCTTCGTGAGTCCTCCTTCAGAAAATGTTATGAAACCGATTCTCCCACATACTACGGTTTCCTCGACAAGCTTGGGCATTGGCTGATCAACTGTTTCCACTTCTTAGGTGGCACGACATTTTTGGGGAGGTTCTTTGGAATAGCTCGGTTCATGGACTCCCCTTGGATTTGGCAGTGGGCGAGGAACCTCCTACCTCTTGCTCTTGATTTGCCATTCTTGTTATGGATGCTGCGAAATTTATCCAATTCTTGGTTAGGTTACTTTCCGACCCATCTATTCTCTTGTTCAAGGAGCTTTCATTTTCAATTTTTTGTTCAAGCCAGGCATTGATGCCTTTGCTCCTCCACAAAATTTCCCACCGCCTTGCTCAGATTCAAAATGGCTTGCTTTCAGCGGGGAGAGGAGGTGGGTCTTTGCGATCTTTGTGAAATTAATTGGTAGAATCTTTAGCTAACATGCTCTGAGTACATATACAAGAGGTTGAGGTTTCAGGGAAAGGTTAGGGTGACTCCTCAGTTGGGGTTGTAAGTGTTGTTGCCATATGGAGCATTTGTTTTGGCTTGTTTTGGCCCACAACATTTGCATCACTCCAGAGATAGAGGTTTAGACATGGATTCTCTGGGTGGTCGGTGGGCAGCGGTTGAAGCTTGATTTTGACTGTGCATGGCTTTGATCCTTTGCTGCACCTCATGAATCCTTTTCTTTATAATTCCTCCAATCTTCTAGCCAAGGTAGATATACCTTGGCTTTCAGCTCCATATCTTCGGAGAGGGCATATGCCTCCTCTTTAGTTCAGTGGCTTGAATCACATGCAGCTACTCTTGGGTTTGGCTATCCAGCCCTTGGAGGTCACGTACATAATTGAGGAAGTCCATTGCCTCATCGGGATTTTACTCAAAAATCTCACTCCACACATAGTTTCCAATAATTGTTTTATGGAAGGGGACATTCCATCATAAAAATGGTTCACCGACATCCATGTCGAACCCGTGGTGTGGGCATGCCTTTGATAGTCTCCATAAATCTCTCCCGGCTACTAGTAGAACCTCTCACCATCATAAGTTTTGCAAATGTGTAAATTTGCCTCTTCTTCAAGTTGTTTGTCTTGTAAGCCTTCGAAGAATTTTTTGAGAAACTACTTTTAGCTCTCCCAAATTCCTTATGGTTCTTGGCCTTAATGCATTTAGCCAAATTTTGCCTTGTCCTTTAGGGTTCAATGGAAAGGCTTTCAACGAGGGAGCTCCATGTCCTTTGCACCTTCTTTGAAAGTGGTGCATACTTCCTCAATATCCGGATGTGTGTATGGATTTGTTCTCCATACCATGGAATGTTAAGAGTAGATGCACCCAGTAAGGCTTGGCGCCACCTCCTCGGGAATTAGCCATGAGGTGCACTCACCACAGGTGGAGTGTATGTGATCCCCTCATGGTCGATACTCGTTAGGCTCCCTAGGCACTTGCTGGCTTTCTTTGTTCCTCACAGTGGAGGATCCATTGGCTGCTGTGAAGGATCGAATTTAGCCACAATTTCTGTGCGGCAATCACCTCTCAAGCACTACTGCCGGTGTTCCTATCCATTGCATAAGCGCTCCTGCACACTTCACAATCAACAGGAAAACAACAAAAACAAAACTAACAAAAGGGTTAAGGTTAGCTAAAATTAAAGCAAGGAAAAACTGAATGTACTGGAAAAATTTAAAATCCTCTGCAGTGAATTGCAAGTGTGAAAAAAATGATAAAATCAAAAGGGAATGAGATTTTACCAAAACTTGTGATATGAATCACAAGTTCAACAGCTTCTTATCTCACTAGGGCACCATCCCCGGCAACGGCGCCATTTGATTCGTGCCACAGTAGGGGTATATGAATCAACAAAATTTATATCCTAGGTGTCCTACTGCCGTAGTGAGGCTACTGCAGTATAGCGGTCTAGGGTCGAACACAGGGATGGGTTTTCTTCGTGAAATGAGAAGTGCAGTTGATTTGAAAATGGTATTTCCCTTTGGATTTTGGGTTTTGTTCAAAAACAGTGGGTTGGATGGTTGTAAACTGCATATAAATTAAAGGAAAATTTAGAAAAGAAGCCTCCTTGAAGTCTTGGGTCACTGGATTGGATTTTTAAGGTGTATTCATGCCCTCGGGTTTGTTTCCTCGCGTTGGGGATAATGACCTATAGTCATTTCCCAAACCGGACCTTGATTTGGCACTAAAACCTAAACCTAAATTACTCCCTCATGAAGTGCTGGCATTCAATGAGCATTTCAAATTTTAACGATTGTGCATATGGCCTCGAAAGAGGCGACCCTACGACGACTATTAGAATGACTAAGTGGATGACAGTGGATCTAAGATTAAGCAACCCACTTTGTAACCCTGAAAGCTTGCGAATACACATTAGCGAGGCTGGATCTAGGAGGTTTCAACCTAGGGTGAGATGCGGGAGCTTAAATGCTCATAAAATGCAGTGTTATACGTAAGAGGAGCATAGAAAGCTTACCTCAGACCTCCACCGCACCCTCCTTCAAGGAAAGGGGGCTTATGTTGCAGATGCCTGCTTGCCAAGGTATGTTTGATGTCAGAAAATGAAAGAAAATGAAAGAAAATGAAGAGAGTAGCTAAGAGAAGTCGAGAACCGGAAAGCAAAACATCAGAATCGAAAGATTGATCAGAATCCCGATTTGATACAATGCAAGAGGCTTTCTATATAGCCTTACAAAATGTGAAATACCAAAATAACTAATATAATAAGATTACATCAGGACAAATGGGAATTTATACAAAACGGGGTTGTTTTGATCAAAATGAGAGGGCAACCATTTATGCATAGTGAATTTCGCCATCATAGCGAAAAATATGAGGCATACAAAATATAGAGGCACAGTTTAAAATTAAATTCGCTTATGAACAGCACCCGGCTTATGATAGCGACTCTCAAGATAGCGCAATGCCGATTCTATAGCCAAAACTCCAGGCATATGAAGACTCACAGGATTACGAAATTTTCGCTATGCCATAGCGAAAATCCCGCACCCCCGCATTGCCTCCTGACTAGTTCACTTCCATTTCTTCTGGGCTCCACTGACATTTCTTCAACTCTACTGATGCAATCGCCAAGAATTCATACGAACTTGGCATATGGCTTTGAATCCCTGCTTGGATTCACTCCATTCAGCCTGTCCCCGCCTATCCGAAAATGGAGAAGTGTTTCCGCCCGCAAAACTACCAAAACATTTACAAAATGTCACGTTAGTAACACAATAGGGGGCATCAATATGCTCATGGTTATTCGGGAATGATTAAGACTCAAAAAGTGCCTAAACCTACGATGAATAGGCCTCGTAAGATACACTCTTTAAGCACTAATCGCCATCACACACCATCCCGTGGTCGGCGAGGGTCGACACGTTGAACGAAGTTCAACGGAGTTTCACCGCTTGCGAGCGAAAATATGTGCTCTGCACAGCGCAGATAATCTCGTGTGAAAGACTTGGTATTGGCTATATATATGTGTCCAACAGCAAAGCCCGTGAAAATGTATAGAAGTGTGTGCAGTTCTCGCAAGGAGACCCAAAAATTCGCTACCCACAAAAGACACATGATTATGTAAAAGAAAGTAGTCATTAGAATATGACATCCAAAAGGTTTTCGTTTATAAACAAAATGAAATTTTGTTTGAAATGATCATTGGATGCGATTAATCAATGAAGGTTTTATCACGCATGGGCATTGTGGTGTGTGACGTGTCAGTGACACTGGGAATTTATTACTCTTTTTGCATTACAAGGAGTGAATGAGTCATTAATAACTGAGGATGGTACATGATTGAGTCTCATCTCTATTTCATGCATATAAGAGAGAATCTCCATGATAGAATTGTATAACTGCATGGAATGGTTGATGTGAAGCAAGCGCGCACTGCATGCACTTAAAGCGGGAGTAAACAGAGGAAGGTTCTCTACTAGGCATGGCTCACCCTATATGGGATAACATTTCAAGTGCAGAGTAGACACTGGTGGATGGCTCTCATTAGGATCCAAAATTGTGAAGAAAGCTGGATTGTGGCTTTGTAACCTTTTTGCAAAAGTATTGGACAAACAAGTTTGTAATATATATATTTCAGATGAGGTCAGAATTAAACTCATAGTAATATATTTGAAAATAACATTAGTCGTTCATTGAATGTAAATAAACAGATCCCGGTGGATGGGATTAAACAAGGTGGTATCGAGACACATGATAATCCACTAGGGGGTATTTCAAATGTTGTTGGATGATTAGTCAATGGACCCCTGATTGGGACATCACATCAGGTAATTAGTGCCTTGGATTCATTGCACCTTTAAGACTATGGTTGTAGTTATGGATAAAGTTTCATCAAGTCGTAAAGATAGATTGTGATCATATAAATTCATATACAATGAGACTTACCATTAATAGTGATCTAATGTTATCAGATTAAGACTAACATATAATGATTACTAAACAATCTAAACCCTAGGATTTACCTTATTTCTTATCCTTGCATGTTAGCCAGGGATTTTAGTTTATTAGTTTTTATGACGCCCCACTTCCTGGGTCTGTATTTTGTAATTTTTTTTTTTTTAACAATGCCTATGTAATGTTGTTCATAAATAGCAAGAGCACTCAGTTCAAACACCAGACATCACAAGGCAAAGGTGCCACAACACTACACTCTGTCTGACATGCTGCAGCGCAAGCTGGCCACATCAGGCATTATAATCACATCGCCAGGCGCTTAGAATCGCTGGGTGTGAGTACTGTCGCGATGATCACTCAATTAAAGCTCGGCCCCGTCAGCGACACCAAAAGATTGTGTCACGACACCAACGGCCAACTTCATATATTGCACTTCAATTTCATTAATCGGTGCCGTTGTTGCGACATAAAAAGTCATGTCGCGACACAAAACCAGACCCACAATGCAGCACCATGATCGCGACACCAAAATTTGTGTCGTGACACGAAAGCCCTAACTGCCCAAACCCTGTCACGACACTAAAAACCCCCGTAGCGGGACACGTGATCGGGCGGCCAACCTATTACACGAGAACCGGCAGCTCATCGCATAAGCCTCCTGGCACTCCCCGAGCCGCGCGCAGTCCTCACCCAGGCGCATCGGGCGCCCCGTCGTGCATGTCATTCCCCTTCGCCAACACACCACCGCAAGGTTTCCAGACATAAATGGGGCGGCAGCCCACCCCATTTGATCCCCTGCACCCTTTTTTTTTAACACACTCTAAAATCAATATAAATTAGCTTTATTACTACAAAGGCCACTAGAACCTAGAAAACTTGCCCAAATGTATTTATTATGCAAAAACGAGTTTAGTTACAATTTGTCTTTAATTACAATTACAGAGACTGGGTCTTCTACCCAAAATTTACAAAATACTAAAACAAGACCATATCTGGCCTTTTCTTCACCACTAATTCCTACTTGAATGTCTACATGCCATACCGCATGCCTTGAGTCCTCACCGACTCCCTCACACATGCATTTGCCATGTATGGAAAAAAAACTATTTTCAAAACAAAGATTTGTTTTAGAAAATCATTGGACAATCTCCGATATTGAAATTTATTGGTCAACCCTCCGATATATATTAGTGGATATACTTCGATAAATAGTTTTGAGGACAACCCTCCAATATAATTTAATGGACATACTCCGATAAATATTTGTGGACAACCCTCCAATATAATTTATCCAAAAACCATGTCATGCACTCACACCTAGTACTCTACGGTGTCCCCGTGCATATGAAATGCAAATGCCATTTTCATGCCAATTTATGTTAATATATCATACATGCATATACTAACATAAAAACACACAACAAACATGTTATTCATCTTGAGGAATAACATCAAAACATCACATGTGGACAAATAACAGCCCAAAAATCAGTCTTGGAGCTGCCCAAAACAATCCCAAAGCTCAACCCGACCAGCCCGAAGACACCTATAACCAGCTCAAACCGTCCGAATATCCTTAGGGGCCTCGCCAAGATTCGGGTCCCAAGTCTGGGATTCTAAATGCGCCATTTTCGTCCCAAATAATTCTAACCATTTGAATGACTCTTAGACAAGAATTAAACCAACTAGAAGGAAAACCCCTACCTCTTGGAGTTTTTTGAAACTCCTCGCTTTTGATCTCTACTGTAGCCTGGTCATGGAAGCAATTTTTCTTGTCTATTGAAATCACAATCCGATTGCTCTGAACTTAGAGAGAAGGTAGAGCTTCACCTTAAAGCTCTCCTTCTTTCCATCTTCTTTTGTCTTTTCTTTCTCTCTCCCCATCCCACCGGTTTTTTCCAAAGGACGGCCTGCTTAGAGAAAGATTGCTGCCATGTGTCGCCACCCCATTGGCTCCTTGGATTCCCCTTATCACCTTATCCATCTACCTTGGATTTCCATGCAATCATGTGCTGCCACATGTATCCCATGGTTCCCACTTGAGCTCTTTTGTTTGACTTGGTCTCTACTTGACACGTGGCTCAATGTGAGCCACTCTACATGTGCCAAGTGTCCCATATTACCTTCGGTACCTCGAAAAACGTGAAATTCCGATTGTCTTGAAATTCAATGAAATTCGACGTGGTAGCTAGATTTCGCAAGACGATTCCAACGGAAAAGTCCGTTTCATCATCCAAGAGCTAGAAAAATTTTGGATTTTTGACCAAAATTATTGTTTTACCTTTTTTCAGAAAAATTGAATTTTCTCGGGTTTTACAGTTTTCCTTTTTATTCTCACATTTTCCACCACCCAAATAAAGCTAGTATTACCCAATTTCAGTACTTATCAACCCAATCTTCGTGAGACAATACTTATACTTTCATTATATTACTTGAGGTGATCCGTGCACTTGCTCAACTATGGTTAATGATTAGTACACAAAAAGCACTCAAAACCTATAACAAATAGGGTTCAAAATAGCACTTTTTGGGCACTAATCAGTAAGTTCCCCCAAACTCAACCTTTGTACCATTGATAAGGGCATCAAGTTGATGCTGGAACCTGAGTCACACAAAGCTTTCTTGAATTCATAATTCCTAATTGTGCAGGGAATGGTAAAACTACCAGGGTATTTCATCTTAGCTGGTAGGCTCTTCTGAATAACTGCACTGCATGTTGCAGTTAGGCTCACCACTCCTTCATCACTTTATTTCGGTTTCTTTTTGCTCAGTATCCTTGAGGGTTTAATTGGGCATTTGAGGATAACATTCGCAAAGGAATGTTAATTCATCTCAAAATCTCCAAGAATTTAGAAAATTATTCCTCATTCTTTGCCTTCTAAAGTATTTGTGGGAAAGGAACTGCAGGTGTGTAGGCTTGAACCTTCTCTTTCTGCTTTTGCTCATAGTTTTCTCTTGGCTACTCAATTTGCACTTTATTTTCGCTTAGCAATAACTCGAACTCCAAGTTCTTTCTATTCTCCTTCCAGTTTCTTTCCTCCTCATCTTGCTCGGCCTTTTCTTTTCTTTTCGCCCACTGGCCGCCCACCTCGCCACCCTCGATGGATCACCATGCAGTCCCTTGGATTCTTCTAGGTGTCACTAGGGAAAGCATCCTTGGTCTTGTTCTACAAGGTTGAGGTCAGTTGCCCAACCTATGTTTCCAAGTTCTTGAGTGAAGCATTAGTGTTTGCTTGTAAATTTGTGTATTAGATTTAAAAGTGTCCAACTCAACAAATTTTTGTCCATGGAGGTTTAGCAGCTTTTTGTTGTCTCCCATGAACTACAGCATTTGCTCCTCAAAGGACTGAGTCCTCTTTTGACCTTGATATTCATTTATGTTCTCTCCTTGCTATTGTTGTTGTTGGAACCTTAGCGGATACATCCTCGAAATTTTGCCCATGTCTTCTTGGCCTTGTGATGCTCCTCCACCATATGAGAAGTTCTCACGCCTCGTCGGTGTGTAGTGTGTAAGCAAGTTGGGGTTAGGCTTGAAATGGTAGCTTTGTTCATTCAAACACCGTCCTCCTCAACTTGATAGGGATCCTCATCAATTGGTCCCTCAACACTTCTTCTGATTCCATCTCTTTCCATTGCTCCAATTTCATGAGCATAGTGCATGCTTTTCTCTTGATTCCCCAACTTGTGCATTATTGCATCAAGTTTTGCTTCCATATCAGTCATTTTATTGAGCTCAATGACCCCACTCCCCTTTGTTCTGTTGTTGCTCCCACTACACTTCTTTTCTTAAATGCCCCACAGCAAGATGCATCTATGATACCCTTAGAAGTATCATTCGGTGAGCAGTAGACACATCCATTTGGTCTGCCCATGCCATGCATAGGGCACCTCTTTAACATCCTTTTATACCTTTCCCAAGCAGTATATAAGCTTTCATCTTCCCCCTGTTTGAACACAATGATCTCCCTTCTTCTTTCTGTTGTAAGTGATGGGGGAAAAAATCTACCTAGGTAAGCCTCCACTAACTCTTCCCATGTATTAACTAAGCCATATGGTAATGATTCATACCATATGGCTGCAATATTTCTTAAGGAAAAGGGAAAGAGATGTAGTTTGATCACCTCTGGTCTCACACCGTTTAGTTTAACTGTGTTGGCCATCCTAAGAAATCTGCCCATGTGCTCATTAGGATATTCAGTAAGGTGGCCTATAAATTGATTCTGTTGCACCATGGTGATCAGTGCTGGTTTTAGCTCAAAATTATTAGCCTCTATAGTAGGTTGTCTAACTATTGAATATTCTTCTTGGATAACTAGTCTCCAAAAATCCTCCATTGTATCTTGCATCAGAGGCTTTTCTGCTTTTGTTTCTTGTTCAACTGTCTGACCCATTCCTTCATCTGCCATAATTGTTGTTTCTGCACTTCTGACCTTCCTTACATTCCTCAATGTTCTTTCCAATTCAATATCTAAGGGAAACAGATCTGATTCTGGCTTCCTATGCATGAAATGACTTCCTGAAATGGAAACATATCGAGACACTGGAAATGTTGGTATTAAAATCATATATCCTTTAAGCTCCTAAGATCAGCATTTATTCACCAATTACTATCAAAACTGCTTTTTTTTTTTTGTGAATTCTTTTATGAAATAAAGAAAATAAGTCCAAATTAGCATTTCCTCTCTTTTGTCGAAGATCGATTCACAAATTCCTTCAATGCCCAACAATCTGCGCATAAAAACTTGATAGTCCTTTAATGTATAGACTAAACCACTCCCGCTTAGCACCTCATCGAGCCTACAATTCCTCTAAGAAGGGAACCAAAATTGTTAGTTGTTTGAAAATTTGTGAAAATGATCTTGTACTGGAATTTATAAAATGAGTTTAGTCAAGACACTGCTTAGATCACTGTGTCATGCTAAGTACTAAAATCGATGCAAGTCCAGATATCATTCCCATAGAGATTGACAAGAATTTTGAAATCAACTACCCTAGCTACTCAAGATCAACGCTATTTGCACCTCCTTGTAATGATTTGAAAACTGGAATCTAAAAGACAAGATAATCCTAATTTCTATTCTCTAATTAAAATAAAATTTGAATTGAAACAAATAAAATAAACTAGACTGAATAAGTTCTCTGCTAGAAATGAACACCATTATTGAACTGCTGTGAAACAACCAATTTCTGCATTATGATCCATTGATTTTCTCAATCCTGATTGTGGATCTGGATTTGTCAAAATGCCTAATAATGCATCTTGGATTTCTCCATAATTCACTAATTAGAGGTCCCTTACTTCTTTTCAAAGACATGGATCTAATCAATTACTTGTATTCAGAACACTCTTTATAAGATCTGGGTATTTTTCTTTTTCAATACTTCATACCCATTTCTTAAGACTGCAGATTTCTTGCACCCCAAGTCTGGGTCATTGCAAAACCTCTACAAATTGGTTGATGACTCCTTTAGATTTGATGGATTTTTCCCTTTCCTTGATTATATCTCAACTAACATAGGATCAAGATCTTTCCATTAGATTAAGGTGAAATCTCTAATTATTTAAATTGATAAATAATCCCCTCAACTTCAAAAAAGAAATTTATCAATCCCCTCAAATTGATAAATTGAAATTTCCTCTAATTATTTAAATTGATCAATCAAATAAATCCCAAATCCAGGAAATTTCATCTAATTTCTGCAGAAAAGGCTATAACTGATCAACAGGTCCACTCAGTGGAAGTTGTGCTTCTCAAAAACTGAATCACAATCAACAATGGAGTATTGATCAAGAACGTCCACTATAACTGTAATAACCGAGCCAACTAAATTCCCCAAAGTTGGACTCATTAATTCCTGTGTGGCCAATTGGAAAAGAGATTAAATGATTTGATCCAACTTCATAATTTAAAACAGATTGCTGGTTCAGATCCAGAAACAAAAAAAAAAAAAAATCAAAACAAGTCTAACTAATCTAATCTAAAAAAAAAAATACAAGTGAGTCTTCTTCAATCCCCCAAGGATCTAGGTTCCGGAAGAACTGCTTCTTTCTGACTCAAAGACACTTATTTATACATTTCCAACAATTGGGCCTAATTCGAAGGCTTCAAGTGGATTTCCCCAAATTAAATGGCCTAGCTCCCTGTTCAGGTCGAGACCTAGCTGGTTTCACGCAGAACTGAGTTGCGCTTGGCAAGATGGAGTCGCGACCGATGTCTTCCGGTCACAATCGCCATTCTTTGCAAATTCTTCATTTAAGCCTGTCGCGAATCACTTTCTTTGTCAAGACTTAAGTTGTTGCCTATCCCCTTGATTCTTATTACGAATTAAGTTTTCAAACAGGTAACACGAAGCTACTTCGTAGTTTCCTCTTTCTTCAATCTTGTCACACATGAATTGTTAAGTTTCAGTGACCAAGTTCAACTTGCCAAAGAGGTTATGATTCTATTAAACAACTTTTTCTCGTCTCAAGTATTTGTGTCGTGACCTTAATTCCATGTCGCAACCCTGGTCGTCCTTCCCTTACATCGAGTTTTGTGTCATGACCATTTTCACGCCGTGACACCATTTCAAGTAAGCGCCACTTTGATTCCTGGTCATAGATTCCCTTTTATGTTGCAACATCATTTGTTTGTCTTCTACCTTTATTCAAGTTGCGACTCAAAACTACTAATCTGTTTTAGTTCCTTGTCGCGACATAAAATTTTAGGTTGCGACCAAGTTGTTTCTTTTCTTGTGGCACTTTCTATCACAACCAAAAAGGTAGGTCGTGACTTGACTATACGTTTTTAATTCCCACCTTGTCGCAACCTCATTTCTCAGTTACAAATGTTTTTACTCAATTCAGCTTCTATTTCTGGTCGCGACTTAGAAGGTATGTCGCGACTACATGGTTACCCTTCACCTTGCTTTGCTGTGCTTGCTCAAACTGGGCTTGGGTAACATGCTTTTTAACTTTTTCTTTTCATGTCAAAAAATCGAATCACTGTCGCAACCTCAACTGGTGTCTTTAGCTTGTATTTTGTAGCAACAGCAAATTCCCTTGTGGAGACTTTTCCAATTCATCAAGCAACCATTGCCGGTGACATTCAATTTATCCTGTCATGACCAGTTATTCTGAGCTCACATACTGCACGGTGTCGCGACAAGATCTTTCTTTGAAACTACTTTTCTGTCTCAACAACTTTTCTCTTGTTGCAACAACTTTCATTTTGCCTAGACTTCTTTCTTGTCACGACCTGAAGCCTTTGTCACTTTGAAGCCTTTGTCGAGACTTGGTTAGTTTATGTAGCAGTCATTCCTTGTCGTGACCTCATTCTTCTGTCGTGACAAGAGTTGTCTTCTTTTCGCGTTGCGACATCCAGAATGATGTCGCGACAAGATCCTTCTTTCAAGCTTTTTCTCTGTCTCTGCATCTTGTCTTTTGTTACAACAACTTTCTCTTAGCCCTAGTATCACTTCTTGTCTTGACCTCGATTTTCTATCGCGACCTGAGGTCTTTGTCTAACATATTTGCAGTAACATGCTTTCTCAGGTCATGACTTAACAACTGCTGATATGAGGAATCCCATGTCGCGACCTCACAAGTCTGTCGTCACCTAACTGCCTTGTCCATATATATCTTTTTCTTGTTGGAATTTCCAAGTTTGCCATAAAACCTATAAAATATAAATTTGGTAAGGTTTCCATATTTCTATATGAAAATCAGTAATTATATTGTAACACAGGTCAGAAAAATGGATTTAAAAATCAATGAGTTTTTTACTCATCAATAAACATTGGAATATTCATTTCCATTGTTTCCATAGTTTGATACCATTGTTTTTTAAAACATTCTTTTTGTTCATTTGTTAATTGTGAGAAAAACCATTTACATTTGTTTTTGTGTTTTTCTACTTTTGCCTCATTTCTTAAATATTCTTTGTCTATCTTAAATATTTTCATCATCATGAGTTGTGTTGGTTCATCATGTGACATCATTTGAGAATGAGTAGGTGACATTTCAGGTGAAATTTTTTCTTGACATTTGTATTTTAAATCTGGAATTGTTGAAGAAAAATATACTTATTCTAAACTTGATTGGAAATTAGATTGAAAATTAGATCTCCTTGAAGGAGTCCTAGGAGATTCTTTTCTTGGTTCAAAGTTAATTTGTACATTTCCTTGTCCATCTTCTACTATGGATAGAAGTTTTGGTTTTTCTATTGGTTTTGGGGCTAATAATTGTTTGAAATTCCATTCTTTGGATTGTGTTAAAATTTCCCATGGAATAGGTTTTGGTATTATTACTGTATAATTCTTTTCATTTGCTTGCCATATTAAAGTTTGATCCATAGGAGAGGATAACAAGCAATTTGGATTGACTACCGAAGTTATTACCTTATAGTAAACTCTGTAAACTATAAGGATATTCCTGGATCTTGGATCCATGTCATAATTTTCTGTTTGAACATTTAGAGTGAAAGCTTTATGAATGCTTTGATCATTCATACAGTCTAACTCTAGGTTTGGGTAACAAGTAAAATACACCGGTCCAAAGGATGTATTTGGTTAGATCAAACCTAAAAGTGAATCTTGAAATTGGTTGTGTCTAGCATCTCTTAGACAAATACAAATAGGTTTGTCTAAACCTAATCTTGTCAAATGTTTAGCAGCAACCTGGATTGCTCCTATATGAAGAATTTTATATTTTTATCTTTGTATTTGTTCTAAATCTTTGAGGTCTAATAATTCAATAGTTTATGTTTCAAATCCTATTGAATAAGTGTTTTCAGAACCTTTGATTCTATAATCTTTTTTGAATTCCCAATTTTCTACTTTGTAAAGTTCTTTGATATTTTGTTTGGGCATTTCCTAATTTTTGATCTACTGTCCCTAATTTTCTATTGAGATCAAAAGTTTGTTTTCATATTTTTTAGTATGTTCTTGTAAATTTTTGAGTTGTTCATCTATTCTAGAAATACTATTACTAGAGGTTGTTCCTACAAATTTTTAATCAAATTTGTCATCCTATCCTATCTCTTCTTGTTATGTTTCCAACAACTAATGGGACCACCACCAACCTCTTAGGCTTACTTACTGGACCGGCCCAGATAACCAAGGGTCGGGACTCAACACTAATTGTGAATAATAACCAAATTTAATAGAATATTATGGAAAATTTGACAAAATATTTGCATAAACATGGCTTTGTGTTAAGACCAAATGATATATACAAATTTATGACACTACTACCAAAGGACTATTACCTAATCCCCGGCAATGACACAAAAAACTTGTTAAGACCAAACTGCACATGTGATCATGCCAATCTTTTCCCCTCGGGTACTACCACACACAAGAACTTTTTAGTCCATGACAAATAAAGCTTGCACTTTATTAAAACCCATTTTTCATATGTATGAAAAGATGGAATTATTCTTTCTTGTAAAATGACTCATTTAAAATTTTTGTGTGTGGTCTCAATCACTGTAAGTGCATAGGTCATTCAAGTAATAAAAGTGGATATTTAAAGTCCGGGGGATATCGCTCTACCAGAAAGGAGTTAATAAATCAAGCACTAACTACCCCAACTACTCAAGATCATTACTATTTGAACTCCACTGTTATGATGATAAGAGGACTAAAAATATAGTCCTAGACCGAAATCCTTTATATTCAAAAGTAAAGTTTAATAAAATTCGGGTTTGAGAATTCATTGAGTGAGACAAACTGGACATGGATCAATTAGTAATAATCACTTTCTACATATTTTCGATTCATAGCTCAACCATAAATTGGAAAACTAAGTTTGTCAAAGATGCAAAGTAGTATAGTTTAGATTTCTCCCTTAACCATACTATTCACTGATTAAAGGTTCATATTCATTTATGAGACATGATTCTAATCAGTTACTTGTAAAATGTAACCATCTTTCCAAGATTTAAGTATTTTTCCTTTTTCAGTACTTCATCACAAATCTTAGGACTAAAGAATTTCGCTCAGTGACGTGGATATTGCAAGTCTTCTCCAATTTGATCGACACCTCATCCTACACTTCATGAAAATTTCCATCTCCTTGATTAGGATCTTTGCTAACACGGATCGTGAATCAATTTAGCGTAAAGATGAGAATCTTCTCGAAAGTGATTAAACAAGATACTTCATTCAACCTTCCTCAACTTATAAGTAAGTTGGTGATCTATCTGAGTAATCCTGCAAAGTTCATTAGTTCCATAGTATATTGGGGTCTACCATACCCACGCAGGAACCGCTACACTCTGGGGATTATCCATCTTGTGTCACTCGTAGGGCCTCTCTTGGAAATCGTAGCGAGATACGCATCTTTGAATTGGGCATACAAAGACTAGTACCGAGAACAAGTAAATTTATAAACACACCAATCAAATAAATCTGGGCACCCTAATTAAAGCTTTCTCCGCCATGCGTAAAATGACTATCATCAATGACCCATCAATGAGCTCAACTTTTCAAAACCGGTTCACCATATCGCTGACTAATTGGATATGAAAATTCATCGAAATCATGAACGAAACGAAACAAATAAAACTCATGAAACCTTCCATCACCCTCATTTCTCATTTCAAAAATAAATGTAAAACAACAAGAATGAAAAGATGAATTTATAAAGAAATACTAGCTCGAAGTTGCACTTCAGTACAATAACCAAATCTAGAAAATTAAAGGAAAACTAACAAAATAAAGCTACACTAAATCTAAATCTACTAAAATGGAAAATAAAATAAAATAAAAATAAAAATAAAACTTAAAATAGATAAGAGGCCTCACCATTCAACACCTTCGATATATGAAAGTCAGGTAATATCAGTCTCTAGAAGTGTATTTATAGGCTTTCTAATGTTGGGCCTCACTTCATTAATTGTGTTGTGTATCCCCAAAATTCTGGCCCAAATTGGTCTCTTTATCACGACATAAAAAGGTTTATCATGTTAGAGCTTTTAGTCTTTGTCGCAACTCCTCACGTAGCTTCTGATTTCACTACACCAGCTCGTAGCTCGTTTCATTGTCTTGTGACATACTTCGATAATGTCACAACATAAGTTTTATTCAGCAGTCTTGTTCTTGTCGCGACAGAATGTGTTCAGGTCACGATTGACCAAACCCTGCTTGCAACCAAATTTTCTCATGTCCTTGTTCTTCCTCGAGCTTTTCGACATCAATTTTTCTTGTCTAACAAACATTTACTTTTCATCATTGACTTATCACATAGAGTTCTATGTCCTTAGCAATTTCTATCGCAATAAGAAACTCCTTGGTCGCGACAGACTTTTCTTCTCTGATTCTTGCGACTTGCTAAGCTGTTTTTTGCTACATAGAATTATATGTTGTGACTCAATTGCCTGAGCCATTCTCAGTTCTTCTTCAATTTCTCTCGCGACCTACTTTTTCTCTGTCGCGACAGAATTTTATCATTCCATAGCTTTTATTGTCACGACAAAAAACTTCTTTGTAGCAACACAGGTTTTTCCTTCAACTCTTGATTATGTCGCAACAATAATTTCTTTGTCGCCATTCTTCTTGTGTTGCTCTTCATCTTCTTGTCTCGATAGGGAATTCACCTCCTTCATGTTTTGTTTGTCGCGACAAAATAACTTTCGCTAAGGACAGAAGATTTTGTTGCCTTGGTTGTGAATTCTAATGTTATACTGCCACAGATTTTCTTTTGTTACGACACGCCTCGAACTGCCTTGATAGCCGAAAACTTTATCGCAACATAAAAACACTTGTCTCGCCTGACTTGTGCTGTAATATGATAATTTCGCTGCATAGAATTGTCTTTGTCACGACTTCATCTAAGAGCCTCACTCTTTTATGTTGCGACATAAAGTTTATGTCGCGACACAGTTTCTTTGCTCTCTGCTTTAATCTTTGTTGTGACAGAGTCAAGAATTGTCGCAACAATTTTCTTCACAATCTTCTTCAATAATGTCGCAACAAAAAAACTCTTTGTCGCGACATAAATTTCTCTTTTGCTATTGAGTTATGTCTAAACTTTGTTGCAACATTTAGTTGCTGGCTACGACATAGTTCCTTTGGCCTGCTTGAATTTTGTGTCGCGACATAGAAAAATTATGTCGCGACACAAACTACTGCATTTTCCACCTTTTTCCTTATTTTCTGCTTGTTTTCTCTCTTTTTTCAAATAACACATGCAAAACATAAAGTTGGTGAATATTCCATAATTTGGCATAAAAATATATCTAAAATTGTTAAAAGCATGCCATAAAAATGGATGAAAAATAGATGAGTTTAAGACTCATCAAATTCCCCCAAACTTAAAGTTTTGCTTGTCCCCAAGAAAAGAAAATAAATTTTGTTTGTCCTCAAACACCAGCCTTTCTTTATTTGATGAATTTTTCTCTGGTCAAGCTTTGACTAGGCAGAACATAAGTCACCTGTAATTACTTCTAAACATGTTTCCAATCTAGAATTAGGAAGATTTTCAATTAAGTTCACTGAACCTACCAATAATTCATAGTGTGTAACAATTTAATCATTCAACCCTGATTTTTGTGTAAAAGATTTTACTCTTTTTCTTTGGTCGACGCTTAATCTTCTAGGATAATACCTACCAAGATGCTCTCTTTCATTTTCAAAGTCCCATATGCTTGTTTATCATATTAATCTCCACTAATGTAGGCAAAACACCACCTTCAGAATCAAATAGGTCTTTTAGGCTTGTAATGTGTGGCTTGGGTAATGAAGTAGATAATTAGACATTGTAGGCTCAATTTTACCTAGACTTCACTAACAACTTCACTCTTGCCTTCTTGATTCATCCTTGATTTCTCTTGATTGTAAGTTTCCAACCTTCCCATCAGGTTTTTGCATCTTTCTGCATATTTTTCATTGTGGTGCCTTTTTCTCCTTTCCTTTCCCACACATCGAAGATAACTTCTCTTCCTTATTATAGAAACTTCTTTCACTTTTTATCTCTTACCAAGTTTTTTGGAATGGTGCAATGTTGGTCTTTTTAAGCTTTCTACCACCCTTAATGAACTTTGGGCCAATAACTCCCATACCAATTGGCATTAGGGTACTAGGTGTTAAATACCCCTAAGGACTTAATTGTTCCAAGGAGGAAGGCTACAAGACCAAACTCATTCCTCCTTGATCTTTTACTATTCACAGCTTCTTTCATAATCCTCTTAATCTTTTCTTATCTCACTGCACTTTTCTTTTTCATCCCTTTTTCACCTTATCTACAACTTGAAATAATACTCCCCCAAACTTGTCATTTTCTATCATTGATGTACTTTGTTTGATACAATGGGCAAATAAGGGTTTTTTCTGTAAGATTATGTGTAAGGGAGAAATTAGGCTTCTTATTTGTTAGTTGATGATGAGATTGGCTATAGGCTCAAATAAGGAATTAGTGTATATGCATATGCATATAACAGGGTAGGCTTTGAAAGGCTCAAACTTCCAAGGATGGCCTAAATTATTTCCTGTTAGTGGTGTTGCCTAGGATTTCGCCTTGACTAATAATCTAACAAGTTCTAGGACATTGGAGAGCTTATTGTGATGAATCTTAGAAGATGTTCCTAGTCTTGGCACAATTTCTTTCAGAGTTATTATTGACCATGTGTAAAGTATATCGGGATTTTTGTAATTAAACTGTTTACACAACATAATTATAGGTCTTATCTGTTCCATCAATTTATTAAAGCCTTCCTTAATCTTGAAGTTCAACACATTTATTCATAACCTTACAACTTTCCATTTCCATTCATTTCATCCTACCCTAAGGCATCTATCAAATTTTTTTTTGGTTTTGAGATTTGATGTTGTTCTGCTTTACTAGTTAAGAGGTTCATTTAAATCATGCATTCAGCTCAAACAATTCAACACAACCACAATGTCATTCTTTAATCAGTTCCAATCAACCAAACATGTTGCAGCAATTTGACAACTAGATCTAGGTAACTGGTTTCTCAATTGTTTCAATTAATCTATTTATCACAAGTCAAAGATTTTTAGCTATTAAACATGAAGGAAAGAAAACAAACGAGAAAAATCAAACAAAAGTGAACACAAATCTTGCAAAAAATTCTATTTTTTTGAATTTCTCAACGATTTGGTATTGGTTACATAAAGGAAAAAGATATGGAAGATGTTGACCATTTTTCCATATATGTAGATTAAATTTTTTGTACTCTTACCAAAGGACTATTACATAATCCCCAATAAAGGCACCAAAAACTTGTTTAGACCAAACAGAACTTGTGTGCTCATAATAAAATGGTTTTGTCATTGATTTTATTGAAGATATAGTTTGGTCATTATACTGCAAGTGCACAGGTCATACAAGTAATAAAAGTGGACCTATAAGTCCGGATATCATTCCCACGGAGATTAAAGAGAATTCAAAGTTCAACTACCCCCACTACCCCCAACTACTCAAGTTCTATACTATTTGAACTTCCATTTCATAAAATTTTCAGTAATCTAATTAAGAATTTCACTATCTAAATATCTACATCTATAATAAAAGAAAATTTTAAAATCCTAAATCTAAACTAGAATGAATCGATTATCACAGAGACACTGGAATTCATCATAGGAAATTATCAATTCCTGCAACATATTTTCATTCAGATTTATCATGAATTGGAATCAGACATTTGTCAAAGAGGCAAGGTAGTATAGTTTGGGATTTCTCCCTTAACCATACATTTCATTGATTAGAGAATCATGTTCATTTCTCTAGCATGTCTAACCAATTACTTGTAATCAGATTTTCTTTATAAGATCTGGATATTTTTCTTTTCCAATACTTCATACCCATTTCTTATGACTACAGATCTCTTGCTTCCCAAGACAAGGCCATTTGCTAGATCTCTACAAGATGAATGATGTCTCATCCTTGAGATCTTAAAAAGTTCTCCCTTTCCTTGATTAGATCTAAGCTAACATAAGATCAAGATCATTCCTCAAGACTAAGGAGAAATCACTAATTGATTAAATTGATAGATCCCTCAACTAATTCTCAAACTATGAGTAAATTGATGAATTATCTATGTAATCTTTCAGAGCTCATTAGTTCTTCAATATTAGTGTAGCATAACCCTAAGTAATATATCCATGCTCTCAAGAATCTCTAACTCTATGTCACTCAGATGGCCTCCTGGAAATCAGAGGTAGACAATGGTCCTTAATTGGGTATAAGTTACTAATGTTGGGAACAATTCACTTCATGAATAACACCATTCAGATAAACTCAAAATTCTCAATTCAAGAAATCTCTTTCTAATTGTGCAGGAAATACCATAATTAATATCAAATCTTTCCCAGCAGAAGTTGTATTTCTTGAAAACTAAATCACAATGAACACTAAAATACCGATCAGGAAATTTCCAATGCAACTGTAATCAATTGAAAGAAATGAATCCAGCTTTTATCTAGACTTCATTAGATTCAAACAGTAATCGGAATTAATTTTCAACAATTTAGCTCAACTTCGAAACTTCTAAACAATTCACTGTTTCAAGTCCAGTAAACAAATTGAAATCCTATGCTAATTCTAATCTACAAAGAAAAGAAAAAGAAAAGAAAAAAATAAAAGAAAATAAAAGAAAAATATAATATAAGTCCTCGGCTTAGATGCTTTGGTTTTTTAAAGCCAAACTGCCTCGCTTTCCTCAAATGTTTCTATTTATAGAGCCCTAGAAATTTGGGCCCTAAATTCGAGGCTACATTATGGATACCCAAAATTCTGGCCCAGATTGCATTCTTAGTCACGACTTAAAAGTATTTGTTGCAGCGAGTTTTAATTCTGCTCGCGAGGTCTGTTGCGGCATACGTGAATCTCGCGACACCACTCCTTATGCATCCTTCTTAAGATTAGTGCGACAAAGTTTCCTTGGTTGCGATAGTATTTGTTTTTTCAGCATATTTATTCTATCGTTCTATTCATTCTATGTCGCAACAATATTATGTGTGTTTACTGGAACAGTTATGTTGCGATATTGACAATTGTGTTGCGACATTGTTTATGTGCAGCTTCTTCAAATTTGTATCGCGACCCAATTCTTATGTTGTGACAGCATTTCTAATGGTTCTTGTTGCAACCAAAATTCTTGTATTGTCAGCATTCCTGTAGCGACCAGGAAGGCCTATCGCGATAGAGTCTTGTCGCCACTGAACCTGTTTTCTTGTTGTAGCTTCAATTCAATGTTGTGACATAGTCTATTAGTGTTGTATATGTTTTCTGTCACAACCAAGTTTTTATGTCATGACAAGACTTCACTTCCTTGAGTTGGAATCTTTATCGCGACATGGAAAAGTATGTCACAACCTTGTGTATCTATGTTAAGCTTATTTATGCGTCCGCGACGCCAATATCCACATTTGCAACATGAAAATTTTTCTTGAAGCGAGTATCTGTAACGTGCAAACTCTTTATTTACCTTAGGTCAGTTCACTAGAAGTCGGCATCCTTTATCATGACTTTGTTTCTCTGTCAGGACCAGAAATCTTATCTTTCAGTGTCATGACATTCATTACCTTGTCGCGACAAAACTTCTTCATAAAGTATTGCGACATAGATTGCCTTATCGCGAGAGAGGTCTTTCTGCTACATATTCTTTTTGTCTCAACAGACTTTTCCAAGTTGCAATAATCAGTGTCACGACATTAAAAGATTATCGTGGCGACGCAGATTAACGCAACTTCTATTTTTATTGTATGACATAAACTGATCACGTCGCAATATTCTTCACACACTATAACACCTGCTTTGCCATTTCTTTATCCGCGACATAAGATACCTCGTTGTGACAAAATTTCTGCTTTCTTCTTGTTTCCAGTGTCGCGATAGGAGCTTTTATGTCGTGACCGGTTCTTCTTAGTGTTGACATACAGCTAACAAACCTTGTCGTAACATTAACTTTCTTTGTCTCAACTGACTTATTACATTCTTCCCCTATTCTTTCGCGACACGCTATCTTTTGTCGCAACATGGCTCTTCTTCTATATTCAGTCCCTTATGTTGCGACAGAGGAAATAGTGTGGTGACATGTTTCCTTAGTCATTTGCTTAGATGTTTGTCGCGACTCACAGAACTCTGTCTCAACATAGATTGTTGCAATTGCTCTTTTTCTCTTCTTTCTTGATGAAATTTTCTCCTTTTTGAACTAAAACCTGCAAAACACAAAGTTAGTGAATAATCCATAAGTGGCATTAAAACATATCTGAGTATAATAAAAACAAGCCAGAAAAATGAATTAAAAATAGATGAGTTTAAGACTCATCAAATTCCCCTAAACTTAAAGTTTTGCTTGTCCCCAAGCAAAGAAAAGAAAATTATGTTTGTCCCCAAACAATTCAGCTTTATTTTTAGGGACATTTTTCTACTTTCTACTGCAATCCTTTTTTAATCAGCTTCTTGAATTGAACTAGTTAGTTGCAGCATGGTTTCAAATTTAGTTTACAATTCAGACTTAGAGAAAATTTTCAATTACTGTCACAAAAGAAACTAATGATTTCTGAAATGTAAACAATTCAGTCAATTCATCCTGATCTGTGAGTGTGTGATGGTCTTCTTTACCTTTTCTCCTTGGAAAAATTAGCTAATCTTCTAGGGCCTGACATAGTTATTATATAACATTTTAAGTCCCATATGCTTTTTTTTCATATTAGTCTCCACTAATGTAGGCAAATACAACCTTCTAGATCAATTAGGTATTTGAGGCTCGTAAAGTTTGGCTTGGGTATTTGGGTGGATAATTGGAGAATTTAGGCTAAAAATTACACATATTCCAATCTTCACTTTTTGCATCCTTGCCTCTATCCTTCATCCCTTTCTTTTCTACTGATGTCAGAAAAGAAATTTTTCCCCCAAACTTGATCTTGATGTATCATACTACATACTCTCATCTTGGTAGTTTTCTTTGCCACTGTCATGCTTATCAAGTCAGTCCCTTCAAATAGAAGCACTTTTTTTTTCACTTGTCAAAGACTTTTAGGAATAGTGCAATGTTTTGTCTTCTTAGGCTTTCTACGACTCTTATAGAACTTTGGGTTAGCAGCTCCCATACTAGTTGGCATTAGGGTACTAGGTGTTGAAACACCCCTATGAACTTAATTGTTTAAGAGAGGAAGGCCACAAGACACAACTTATTCCAATTTGACAATTTACAATCCTTGACTTCTTCTTTTCATTCCCTTATTTTCCTTCATTTGTTCTTTTCTTTTACCATTCTTCATTCTTGTTTTTCCCTTTAATTCAAAATAACATTCCCCCAATCTTGTCCTTTTCTATATTTTGAGGTTCTTTTCCTGAAATCTGGGCAATAAAAGGTTCTTTATTGTAGGATTAGAATAAAGGAAGGATTTGAGGTTTCTAATTGCTAGTTCAATGAAGAAATTAAGCAATTTGGCTCAATTCTGGAACTATAGTGTATGCTTGTGCATATTAGGAGGAACAAACAGAGAGCTCAAACTTCCCGAGGATGGGCTCTATCACTTCCACAATTAGTAGTATTGCCTAGGATTTTCGCCTTAACTAATAATCTAACAGATCCTAGGACATTGGATTATTTACAGTGAATGAACCGGAAGATGTCCCTAATCTTTCCTGATTTGTGCAGGACTCACTTTGACCATGTGCATTGGCTCAAGGTTTTTCACTGACCCTTCTTTGTTTACAACAATCTCAAAAGTCTTATTTGTGTTTCCTATTGAGTACATCTTCCTAAATTTGAACATTCAACTTCATTCTAACCAAACTACAACTTCCTTTTCCAATTGAGGATCAGCCTACCACAATGCATCTATCAGTGGTTGTTTGGATTTGAATTTTAATGTGTTATTTTAATCAAGTACAGAGGTTCATATTGATCATGCATTCAGCTCACAACAATGTAACACAACTTCAATTGTTCGCAAGTCATTTCACCCAAGCATACTTCAACAAATGAACAATTTGATCCAAGTAGTTTATTTCTTCTATATTCAACCAAACAATTGGCAATCATGAAGCAAAGAGAATTAATTAAAACACAACAAACAAGCAAAAACAAAAATGAACACAAAATTTTTGCACAAATATTTATTTTATTCAGAGGAATGGCTTTGAATAAAAAGATAATGAGGAATGATTACAGATTTAGTTTGGAGAGAAAACAGAATATAGGGGTTTATCTCCTTGTTTTGTAGAATTTGGAAGTTTTTAAGTTTAGAGGTTCAAGGTTGAAGGTAGCTAGAGATGGAGGGAACTTTGGAATGGAGATGTCTGGTTTTTCTTTTACCGGTAGTTCTTCTCTGAAGAGCGTCATTTGTATATGCTCCACGGGGTGATAATTGATCATACGCCTTTGAGCAGTTGTTCCTGATCCTTCAAGTTTAGTGAGCACATTGTGTATGTTCACTAAATTTAGATACCCGATCGAAGCTATCATTCAATTTAATGCACGTAGTTGTTATCCATCTCTAGCTCCTATCTCTCTTCTCCATTAGCTTTCCAAATTCCTTGAATTATTCTTTGTAAATATATTTAAACCCCTCTGCCTTCTGCAGCATGCTGGCTTCCATTCGTCCCTCTCTCTTTTCTAAAAAGGTTAGCACATCTTCATCTCTTTTTAGCTGTTTATTGTAGAAGGTGTTTATCTTTGAGTCCATCCTTTGAATTAGTGCTCTTTCTCTACTTTCTATTTCCTCTTTCCATTCCTCGTCTCTTTGTTTGAGCATTTGTTCCCATTGATGTTCTCTTTTTCTGAAATCAGCTTCTAGAAATTCCTCTCTAATTTTCTGTTGTTGCTCCCACCTTTTCTCTTTCTCCTCCATTTTGCCTTCATTACTAACATCTCCCATAATTTTGGCATCATTTCCTTGAGACGCTCTTGGGCACTTCTTTGGATTGAAGTCTCCCTTACATTAGGAGTGAATGAAGGATTAGGCACCATTGCATCTCTCTCTAGCTATGTATTTGTTGTTATCCTAATTCTTCATTTTCTTCTTCATCAGGCCTCTCTACACCTCTGATCTCACAACCACTTCTTTTTGTTCTTAGGGCCTTTAAGCACCCTTATCAAGGTCAAAGGAGAAACCTTAGGGCAGGTTTCTTCCTTTGCCCACACCCCATGAACTCTAGCCAAAATACAGAGTCGAGTGATCATTGCTAGATGGGGGAATCAGTCCCCTTTTAACATTTTTTTTAGGCTCACGATGAATGGATAGTTATATTTGACATTAAACTTGTATCCCTTCAGCAAGGCTTACAAGATGTTAGCTTCCTGCTCCCTTATTGTATAGATCTTGGTAGATTATGATGGCGAAGCAATAAGGAAAATAAAACCACACCTTAACTTCTTTTACTGAAACTCCTATTGATTATTATTAGGGATTCTTCTTTGTTGAGCTCCATTCCCCTTCGCCCCATTAAAAATTTAATCTTCTCACGGTTTAACTTTACTTGATTTCTTTGTACTTAGATCCATTCTTGGGATCTTTGATCTAGACACCTCATTGATCCTTTATGGCCCATGGGAACCCTGCACCTCTGACATGCGCTGAATCTTCTTTCATCTCTGCCATGTTAGCATAGAGTTCCTTGACTATGCCCAGCCCGTTGGTTTGTCATGTGTTTAAACTCAACCCCTTTTATACCCAGTTATCTGCAAAGAAGCGGCGAACTGCAAAACCCCTTTCTCCTATAAATCAACGCCGCTCTGATTTTCCTTCTAGAAAAGAGTAACCGTCTAAGATATGATACCTTGTCGTCTTCTGATTCTTTATTTTGCTCAGCTCTACTCTGCTCTGTTCTTTTTTGCTTGTTTCTTTTTTAAGCTTGGTTTTGTTCCTCTCCATGCACTTCTAGTTCTGCAACTAGGGTTGTTTCAGTCTTAGGTTCCAGATGAACCTTTATTCACCCTATCTGCATATTGCCCATCATCTCAAAGATTTGGGACTGAGTTCTAAGTTCTGCCATTCCCCGAGCCTCGGTTTGAGGTTTAGGTTCTTTGAAGTCTAGGGTTTTGAGAGTTCGAAGAAAGGAAGAAAGTGGGATTTGTGTGAGAGTATGAATGATGTGAGACAATTGGAAGGATGTGGCTTTTCAGTTTTGAAACATTATTCAGTTAATGGCTCAATAAATCAATGTTTCTCTTCGTGTGTCATGACAATTAATGATTAGGTCACAACAATATCTTTTGACTTAAATGTGGAATTTATGTTGTGACTCCTCTTTTTAAAAATTTTACTTAGCATTTATTAACTCCTTTACATCTTGGCATTTTGGGTTCTTATGACAGGCTAGTCTAACATTGAGCGCCACAACGACATGTTTGTTGTACCTTATGATTACAATCTGCCTTGATAAAAATATTTATTCTCTACGTCATCGTGTGGCTTTGGCAGAAGAAGTGGGTCAAAGTGCAAAGTTAATTAAACATTTATTTTACATTGTATTCACTTAAGTACACAAATTTTATTGCAACATGAAACCGTAATTTGCATTAAGTGATGTCTACTTAGCACTTTATAATAGTGATAGTTTCTAAGGAAGAAAACCTTGTCACAACAAGAATTTTATGTAAACTCATTTTCCTTAAAGTTGTCTTGTCCACTCAAAGCCTTGTTGTGACAAACCTTTTGCGTTATAAATAGTGTGCAGCGACATGAAGCTATTATCATGACCCGATATTTGTTTTCCAAATTTTCTACAACTTTGAACTCAACTTCAATCGCAGGTTAATCACCCACAATTAGGTCAATTATGCGATTTAGGCATAAAACATATTTAGCGTGATTTTCAAGTCAATTCTAAACAACAATCTCATTAATTAAAATACTGGCAAAGCATTCAATCAATTAGCATCTGAGAGTTATAATTAATCATGCTCAAAAATCGCAAACTTCTCAAACGTTATCATTGACAATACCGCAGTTGAGGAGTGAAATACTCCCCTTTGTGGCTATTTCACTGTGAATTAGGTTGGAGGCGGTGTGCTTTATAATATCTTCTTATTCGATTCATCATTCTGTGATAAAATTTAGCAAATGATCAAACATCTAATAAAACTTCTACAAATAGAAATTAAAACCATAAATCCTAAAAGCAATCTAACATCGATCAAGTTCCTTCAAAATAAGCAAAAATTTGTTTAATTTTGCCTCAAATGGTTATCAATTTAATGTCCTTAATGAACCATTTGTAGAGTGTCTTCAGTTTCAATAATTTCTTTCTCCCTTTTCCAAATCTGGATTTGTTTCCTTCATGCTTCCTCTAAGATAATGTTTTAATCTCTGACCGTTTACTTTGAATTCACCTCCAGATTCAATCTTCAATGTTACTTCTCCAAAGGGTATACTTGCTACCATTGTGTATGGACCCCTCCATCTTGATTTCAATTTCCCTAGAATTAGCTTCAGCCTAGAGTTGTATAAAAGAACTTCTTCTCCTACCTTAAATTCTCTCCTTAAAATCTTTTCATCATGCCACTTCTTGGTTTTCTTTGGGTCAGCATCATCATATTTATTTCTTAACTCTTCCGAGTTCAATTTAGTTGGGAGTAGTCTCTTTGCGACGAAAGTGACAATTCCAGTTTCTTGATGGCCCATAGCTTTGTATTCAGGTTCTGGGGAGATGACAAGGTTTCCTTGAGCCTGGGGACTGTTGGAGTTTTGTAAGTAGTTCCTACTCGTCCCACAGTGCATTATCAGTTTATAGACCGATTCCTTTACTTTAGTCATAGTTTTCTCTAGAATTTTCTTGATTTCCCCATTGCATTTGACTTGTCCATTGATTAAGATGATCGCCAATCCCATTAGATGTTTGAGTTCCATATACATATGAGTTTTGCAAAAAACTTTATTTTGCAAAGGCTTCCTCGTCACGAGATGATTGTTACAGGTCATCAAATACTAACAAGTGTTTCTTGAATCAGGCAGCTTCTTGTGATGCCATCATTTATGGGACAAGTTGTTGCTTCCACCCATTTGGATACATAATCCACAGCTAGAAGAATGTACATATTGCCAAATGATGATGTGAACGGTCCCATAAAATATATTCCCCATACATAAAAAATCTGCATCACAAGAATTCCTTGCAGAGGCATTTCATTTCTCCTGATTAAGTTTGTTTTTTCGACCGGCATCGCGATGTTTTACCAATTCAAAATAGTCTTTGAATAGAGTAGGCCAATAAAATCCTGATTGGAGAATTTTCTAAGCTATCATATCTCCTCCAAAGTGTCCTCAGCCTCTTGATGTTTATATAGCAGCCTACCTTTTAGTTTCTGGACACATCTCCTTTTGATCATATATGCTCCTCTTATTCTATCGATTAGTGGGTCATCCCATATATACAATCTGCGATGATTCTCAATTTCCTCTACGTAGCTAATTCAAATGGCATGACTCCTGGTAGTAATTCACAATATCTGCATACCAGGGTGTTTGTATTGATAACATAAATACTTACTCATTAGGAAATTTTTTTTCTATTTCTGTTCTCTTTTCTATTCCAGCAATTCTCTCCAATCTAGATAAGTGATCTGCTATCACATTGTCATACCCCTTTTATCAGCAGTCAGATCGAGCTCTTTACAACATTAGCACCATCGTTGATCTTGGCTTGGCATCTTTCTTTGCCATTAGATATTTAATTCTGACATGATCGGTCATTATTGTGGGACCCTAATACCAGGGCCTGAGTTTTCATAAGCAAATATCATTGCGCATCTCCTTCTCTATGGTGGAGTAGTTCTCTTGTGCCTCATTGAATGTTTTGCTGGCATAGTATATGGCCTTGAATATCTTTTCAGTTCTTTGTCCCAATCGACTCCACGTTGCAATGCTGGCATCACATGATTTCAACTCATTGATTTCCAGTGGTGTCAACATAATGGGAGCGATACTATCTGGATTTGATTTCCTTAAATGCATCTGTCATTCATCAAATTAAAATTTGCATCTTTTCGTGATCTCGCAGTAGTCTGGAGGTGCAAATCATTGATGAATCTTTTGTAAATCCAACATGTCTAAATTCTTATTCATCTTTGTTGTGGTGACATTAAAGTTTTATAATAACAATTTGTAGTCTACTTCAATCTATCTGCAAAAATCTTATACTTTTAAAATAATACCTTGATTACCATGAAATGACATTTTCCTAATTTAAAAATTTAGATTCTTGTCTTGTATTTCTCTGAGTATTGTTATAAGTTTCTCAAGCAATCATCAAAAATGGATCCATAAGTGATGATGCATCATGAATATTTCTATAACCTCTTCGCAGAATTAGGAAAATATAGACATCATACTTCTCGAAAGGTGGCGAGAGTAAAAATCGAATGGCATCCTTCTAAACAAAAGGTACCATAAGGACATGTAAATGTTGATTTCTCCTAATCCTCTGAGCCTATTGCAATCCGATTATAACGAATATCGTAAGAAAACGATATTAGGAGTGCCTTGCTAACTTTGTCCGAACATTTGTCAATGAAAGGTAGAAGATAATGGTAATTTCTAGTAGTAGTGTTAAGTTTTACATGTGAATGTAGCTCTATCATATCCACGATTATGGAATCAATTCATTCTTTTCATTTCTGATCACAATGAATCCTCCCTTCTTTATAACCACATGTACTGGGCTCACCTAATGATTGTTTGAGATTGCATATATAAAGCTTGCATTTATCCATTTCAACCTTTCTTTCGACTACTTCTTTAGTCTTTGGATTCAGCACTCATGATGTTCTACAAGTTCTAGCATTCTCACCTCCGGGATCTTGTGCATACAGATTGAGGGACTAATTCCTTTCAAATCTTCTATAGACCAAGCTATTGTTTCTTTATATTTTCTAAGAGTTTCTAGCAGTTTTTCCTCTTCCCGGCCTGATTAAATCATTTTGAAACGTGCGTATCTTTCCTTTCTTGATTTTAAAAAGACATACTTAAAATCATTGATATTTGTAGTATTAAGCCCTCTGAGCTTTGTTTTCTTCTGCAACTCTTTCTTCATAACTGTTGGACATTTCTGCACCGATTCTTCCAACACTGAATACTAAATCTATTAATTTAAAATTGGAGTTCAGAATTTCAACTTCAAGATGCTCAAGATATTGGAAATTCATCTCATTCTCGTTCATTGAACTCTGAAAATTACAATCAATGGCTAGTTGAAGCGTAGGAATTTTTGTTTACCACAATTTCCTGATCCAACACTATTGAGTTACAGTTTGTTTCGGATTGTGATTGAAGTTGAAGTGCACTAACCATCTTCAACCACTGAAGTCAGGTTCACTTTTTAGCATCAATCATTTGCTGCCTGACTATAAGAATGGTCTTCCTAACAACGATTGGGATTTGTTTGTCTTCCTCCCATATTAGCCAGTCCACTTGGAAGACAAATTTTTAACTGATCAGCACATCTTCGAGGATGCCTTAGGATGAGCCAATGTTCTATCTGCCATCTACAGGGTAATGGCTATGGGAGTGAGCTCCCCAACTAATCTTGAAGAATGCATGTAGGCCTCAAGTTGATGCTAGCTCCAGAATCACACAATGTTTTTCCCATATCAGCATCCCCAATTTTGCAAGGTATAGTGAAGCTGCCTGGATCCTGCCTTTTCTCTGGTAAGGTCTTCTGAATCACTACACTGCAGGTTGCTGTTAGGTTCACTATCCCTTCCTTAGTAATCTTTCTTTTTCTCAATATATCTTTCATGAATTTTGCATACTGAGGCATCTAAGTTAATGCCTCAAAGAAAGGAATGTTGATCTCTACCTTCTTAAACATGTTTAAGAATTTAGAGAACTGCTCCTTAAGCTTTGCTTTCTATAGTCTTTAAGGGAATAGAACTGGAGGATTGTAAGCTTTAACTTCTTCCTTCTTTCCATGCTGATTGGGCTGCATTTATGATGTTTTCTCTTTCTTAGTAGTTTTTGAACTGTGCTGCTCAAGTTCTTCTCCAATTTCTTTTTGTTTCTCTTCCTCAGTATCCCTTTTCACCTTTCCTTTCATCTAGCTCTCTGCCACTTCTCAGAATTAAAGCCATACAGTCCTTTGGATTCTTTCTGGTGTCACTTGGAAATGAATCCTTAGGCTCTTTCTGCACAGCTTGGGCCAATTGCCCTATCTATATCTCCAGATTCTTCAAAGAGACATTAGTGTTTGTCTGAAACACAGCTGTGTTTGCTTGGAAGTTTTCAAGGTTAGAAAATTTCTTTTCATGCAGATTCAAAATCCTTTTGTTTTATGACATGAAATGAAGTATCCGACTTCAAAGATTCAGTCCTTTCGACCCTAATACTCTACTTCATCCTCCGCTGCTAATGCTCTTGGAACCTCCGGGCCATACAAGCCACCGGTAATTATGTCCAAGTCTAGGGCCCACAGCCTCTTTCCACCATATGAAAATTTTCATGGTTCCTCGTCGTATAGTGTGTTAGCAAGTTGGGGTTAGGGCTTGAAGTGATAACTTCTTTGCTTATTCATATACTTGGTCTCCTCAACTTAGTAGGGCTCTTCTCCAACTAGTTACTCAACACTTCTTCTACTTTTTTCTTCCACTGCTCCCACTTCATGTGCAGTGTGCATTCTTCTTTCATTGTTCCCCAGTTTGTTCATCATTGCATCCAACTTTGCTTCTATGGCTATCATTCTATCAAGCCCAATAAGACCATTTCCTTTCAACCTGTTGCTACTCCCTGAAGCTTCAAATAGAGCCTTGTAGGCATAATTCCCTTACCTCCTCTACACTTCTTTTTTTAAAAGCTCCACAGCAAGATGCATCAATTATACCCTTGGAGGCATAATTCATATCATGATAGAAAATATCCATGAGTGGTCAGATATATTCCATGCATAAGACATCTTTTCAACAATCTTTTTAATATCTCCCATGCAACGTAGAAACTCTCATCTTCCCCCTGCTTAAAGACAATTATTTCTCCTCTTCTCTTAGTAGTGAGAGCTGGAGGGAAAAATATATTCATGTATGCCTCCACTAGTTCTTCCCAAGTGTTCACTGATCCCACTGGAAGTGAGTCAAACCATGTTGCTACCACGTCTCTCAATGAAAATGGGAAGCGTTTAAGCAATATTACATCTGATTCTCACCCATTCAAATTTTGATCTGTTTGGTTATCCCATGAATCTCCCCGTGCTCATTTGGATCTTCGTAAGGGTAGCCTTGAACCGATGTCACAGACCATAGTAATCAAAGCCGGGCTTCAAATTTCGTAATTGTTTCGCTTTAATGGGAGGTTGTCTCACGTCGAGCACTCCTTCTGACGACACCTCCCAAAATTCCTCCACATCATAGGCCTTTGAGGTCTCTCTACTTCTTTTTCTTCTTCATGAATAGTCTGCAATCTTTCTCTTTGATTTGCCATGTTTCTGGATTCTGCACTAGTGATTCTTCTCAAATTCTGCAGGGTTTTCTCAATTTCAATGTCTAAAGGCAACAGTTATGCTTCTGGTCTTCTATGCATTAAATTCTTCCTGAAAGTAGAAACACACTGAGATAAAAAGGAGTCGGTGATATAAAAAATTATATATATGTTTAGGCTCCTAAAATTATCAGTGGCTTATTCAACCACTACTATTAAAATTGTTTTTGTTGTTTTTCTAAAATTTTTGTAAAACAAAGAAAAATGTCCAAATTAGCATTTCTCTCTTTTGTCAGGATATTGGTTTTTAAGATCCCCGGAAACGACGCCAAAAACTTGTTGACCATTTTTCCATATATGTAGATCAAATTTCTGGTACTCTTACCAAAGGACTATTACATAATCCCCAATAAAGGCACCAAAAACTTGTTTAGACCAAATAGAACTTGTGTGCTCATAATAAAATGGTTTTTTCATTGATTTTATTGAAGATTTAGTTTGGTCATGATACTGCAAGTGCACAGTTCGTACAAGTAATAAAAGTGGACCTATAAGTCCAGATATCATTCCCACAGAGATTAAAGAGAATTCAAAGTTCAACTACCCCAACTACTCAAGTTCTACATTATTTAAACTTCCATTTCATAAAATTTTTAGTAACCTAACTAAGAATTTCACTATCTAAATTTCTACATCTATAATAAAAGAAAATTTTAAAATCCTAGATCTAAACTGGACTAAATCAAATTATTGTTCGAAGTAGACACTAGGATTTCACTACTGTGAAATTATCAATTCCTGCAACATATTCTTCATTTTGTTTTATCATGAATTGGAATCTAAATTTGTCAAAGAGGCAAGGTAGTATAGTTTGGATTTCTCCCTTAACCATACATTTCACTGATTAGAGAATCATATTCATTTCTCAAAACATATGTCAACCAATTACCAGAATCGCATTTTCTTTATAAGATCTCGGCATATTTCTTTTTCAGCACTTCATACCCATTTCTTATGATCACAGATCTTGCTTCCCAAGACAGCACATCCGCCGCATCTCTACAAGATGACCGGGATGTCTCATCCTCGAGATCTTAACAGCTCATTCCTCGGGAGCCAGATCTAAGCTAACACAGGATCAGGATCATTCCTCAAGACTAAGGAGAAATCTCTAATTGATTAAATTGATAGATCCCTCAATTAATTCTCAAACTATGAGTAAATTGATGATTTATATATGTAATCTTTCAGAGCTCATTAGTTCTTCAATATTAGTGTAGCATAACCCTAAGTAATATATCCATGCTTTCAGGAATCTCCAACTCTATCACTCAGAGGCCCTCTTGGAAATCAGAGCCAAACAACGGTCCTTAATTGGGTATAAGTTACTAATGTTGGGAACAATTCACTTCATGAACAACACCATTCAGATGTTCAAAATTCTCACTCAAGAAATCTCTTCTAATCGTAAGGTGAAAGACCATAACTAACATCGTATCTTTCCCAACTTAAGTTGTATTTCAAAATTAAATCATAAAGTGAACACTAAAATACCGATCCGAAATTCCAATGCAACTCGTAATCAACTCGAAAAATGAATCCGGGCCTTTATCTAGACTTCATTAGATTCAAACAATAATCTAATCGATGCCACCAATTTAGCTCAACTTCGAAACTCTAAACACCACTATTTCAAGTCCAAAGAAACAAATCGAATCACGCTAATTCGACCTACGAAGAAAGAAAACAAAAAAGAAAAATAAAGAAAAATATAATACAAAAAGAGTCCTCGCCCCAGATGTTCTCGTTTTTCCGCCTCACCGACCGCTCTCTGCTTCCTCAAATGCTTCTATTTACGTGAGCCCCGTGCCTAGGCCCAATTCTGAGGCTACTATCAGGATCCCAAAAATTCATTCCATATCGCATTCTTAATCACATCAGTGTTTGCACACCGAAGCTTTTAATTTCAGACGCAGACTCACAAGTAAAGATGCAAGATCACAGTCACTCCTTATGCATCCTCCTTAGATTAAGTCAAGACAAAGTTTCCTTTGTTGCGACAGTATTTGTTCCTTCAACATATTTATTCTATCGTTCTATTCATTCTATGTCACGACAGTCTTATGTGTGTTTATTGGAACAGTTATGTTGCGACATTGACAATTGTGTCATGACATCATATGTGCGCTCAAATCGTATCGCGACCAATTCTTATGTCATGCATTAACATTTCGATGGTCTTTAATAAACTAAAATTTCAGATTTCCTATCTGAACCAGAGTTCATCACGAAAAGAGTCTTATCGCCACCGAACCTCGTTTTCTTGTTGCAAATTAATTCAATGTTGCGACATACTATCGTGTCAGAGATGTTTTCTATCGCAACCAAGTTTTTATGCCATGATAAGACTTCCTCAGGTCGAATCTTTTTCGACACATGGAAAAGTATGCCGCGACCAGGTTTCGTGTTGCTTTAATTTCGTCGCTTAATCTTTTAATATCCTTGTCATGACATTGAAACTTTTCTTTAGCTTGAAGTATGTCGCAACATTGAACTCTTTTGTTGCAACCAAGTCAATTCACTGAGTCAGCATCACTTGTCGCAACTTTATTTCTCTGTCAGGACAAGAAATCTTATCTTTCAGTGTCGCGACATTTATTACCTTGTCGCGACATAACTTTTTCATACAATGTCGCAACATAGATTACCTTATCGCGAGAGAGGTCTTTCTTCTGCATATTCTTTCTTTCTCAATAGGCTTTTCCAAGTTGCAATAATCAATGTCGCGACATTAAAAGATTCTATCTCAACAAAGATTCTGCCTTCTATTTTTTTATTATGTCGCAACATAAACTGATATATCGCAGTATTCTTCTTGTATTGCTCTTTAATTTCTTTTCGCGACATAAGATACCTCGTCACAACAGAATTTATGCTTTCTTCCTATTTCCAATGTCGCGACAGGTTTTTCTTGGTGTTGACATCTAGTTGAAAAACCTTGTCGCAACATTAACTTTCTTTGTCTCAACTGACTTGTTACATTCTTCCCATGTTTTGTCGCGACACGCTATCTCTCACGCAAACATAGCTCTTCTTTCTATATTCAGTCCCTCAGGTTACGATAGAGGAAAGAAGCCATGACAGATTTCCTTAGCCATTTACTAGATGTTTTTCACACACGTAATCCTCACATAACATGCATCGTCGCAAATTGCTCTTTTTCTCTTCTTTCTTGTAGAAATTCTCTCTTTTTTGAACTAAAACCTGCAAAACACAAAGTTTGTGAATAATCCATAATTTGACATTAAAACATATCTGAATATACTAAAAATCATCCAAAAAATGGATTAAAAAATAGATGAGTTTAAGACTCATCAGAAGAGTAGGACAATTTTCATTTTTTACTCCTCCTAGCATTTTCCTCAAGCGCCTTCCATTCTTGCATTCTTCAACCTTCTCTACCCAAGAAGTATTTTTGTTACACTTCAGGGGCTTTATTTTTAGCTGGTTCCCATGTGGTTCAAGGTCCTTCTTTAGCCAGATACGTGGCTTCACACAGCGTAGTACTAGATTTGTTTCCTCCTGTAGGACTATCATACTAGCCAACTGAGATCCTGCTCAGGGCAATGAACTTTCTTTGTTCAAGACTGTTTCATAGCCTGTCCCCAAAAAATTTCAGATTAGCTCTCATCATTTCTCTCTGTCTTTTAGCCAATGACTCAAGGAATGCTTTGTTGTTGACTTGCTCATAAGTCATTAGTCGAAAGCTTTGCTTGCTATGTCCCATACTATTCAACTAGCAATTCCAGCCCTTTTTTCTAATTCTACTTCTCCATTTTCCATCCTTTTTTCTCTTGAAGGCATCCTCAGATCAGTCCTTATTCCGAGCTCTACCTCCATGTACTCATCCTTGAGTTATAGTTGGAGCTTTAGCTGGTTGTATCTTTCTTTCATCTCCTATTTAATTGATTTTGAAGACTTCATCAATTCAAGATTGCTACACCAAGGTGCCTTGAACTTCCAACTTGTTCCTGATGGTTTTGTCTCAAATCTGAGGGTGCATTCAAGATGAGGCTTAGGCTTCCCTGAAGCTCTTGCTACCTTTGGGATGAACTCTCCCATTTTGCTGGCTCGTGGCACCTTTTAGGCCCCCTTTCTTCTCCCATATCTTTTTCTTTCCCCTTTCCTCTATTCTTTGGACCATTAGTGATTCATGGCACGAAGGGTGGTCTGGAATCAACCTAATTCCTCCTACTATCGTCGCATTGCCACACAAGATAGCCGCCGAAGGCCAAACACAATGATGGGTTTTTTCGCACAAATGACTTGCAGCTGGTTCAACTGGTAATTCTTCGATTTCGGGGTTTGATAAAAACAAAGTGAGGGGTGTTTGGAAACTGAAAATAAAATAAGTTAAAATGTAAATAACTCCTCGCAGCAGCCAGTCACCCGGTCGAGTCCTGTGGCACTAAGAGGTTCTCGAGCTCTTTTCCTCGCGTTGGGGAGGATGACCTATAGCCATTTCCCGAACTAGATCTTCATATGGCCATAAAAACTGAACCCTAAATAAATATCTTTGAAAATTTGGTATTTGCTTCCTATTGATGGTCTCGGACAGTGAATAACATCACCTTGACTCACTTTCCAATAGTTAATAAATGATAACTAATGAATATCACTATATCTAACAATAAGCATACAATGAACCCTATAAGCTTACCAAGTACTGACCATTTAAAGTGAACCAAAGCGATCAAACCTAAAATTTAGAGAAAATAAAAACATCCTTGAATCGCCTTTCAATAACCCATAAATGATAACTAACGAATGTCAATGATTCAGCAATAAGCATCCAATGAACCCAAAAGCTTATCAAATACCGATCATTCAAAGCAACCCGAAGGGATTAAAGCCGACGTTTGAATGAAACCATAAATGCTAGAAAATACCTTCGTTAAAACATGGAAAACCCTCAATTTGCCTTATACGCCCAAGAGCCTTCCACCTGGGCGAGTTAGATTTAAATTACCATCCGAAATCATCCTCAAAGGGTGTTTGGCTAGTGAGAAAGTGAGGGAAAATGAGAGAAAGTGAGTGAAAATGAGAGAGGCGGGAACCACTGAAAGCTTCCCCACCCAAAAACTTTATTTGATTAAGATCCTCGTTATTGTAAGAAGAATTTGGCTATGACATCGTCAAAACAAAACAATTACTCAAAAATGAATAAAAGTGCTAATTATAGGGACAAATGGGAAAAAATCAAAAGGAGGAACAAAAGTCAAAGGCAGAAAGGGTGAATAAAGTAAGGGTGCAAGCAAGGCAAATTCGTGAGGTCATGAAATTGTCGCCGCTTTTATTTCTTCTCGTTTCGCTCTCTTTCTTTCTAGTTTCTGAACCGCAACTCGAGTTCATCTTCGCTTCTTCCATGATCGAGCTATTAAAAAATTTGGCATGATTAGCTTGCAAACTACAAAATTTGCCACAAAATGCGATTAGTAGTCTTTTTGTGTCCTTTAACATGCCAATTGCTAATTAAGGCGATTACTACACAAAAGTACTCAAACCCGTACACATGGTGTAAAAGAAGACTATCAGTAGTAATCAATTAGTCACTCTCACACAAGCCGAGGGAATGCTCCTAAAGGTATGTTTCTTCTTTTCCCCATTCTGCCTCAACTCCCCCAAGAAGGCATAGGCTAGTTATAGTGGCTAGGTGTGAAATCAATCCCCTGCAATTGCTTTCGGAGTAGCTCAAAATGGACTTTTCAATTATTTTCCCTACATTTATTTTGTACCCCTTCACCAATGCATAGAGGAGGATTGTTTCATCCCTTCACTCCGTGGGCCGAGGTGCTTACATGGTGTATACGTAACTCGATGAAATTAAATCACATTAGCCTCTTCTGGCCAGTCTCCTCTAGAAATGGATTTGTATTTGGTTTTCTTTGCTCCTTCCACCTTTCCTTTTCTATTGTCAGCAGTCTACTATCTTCTGAAATTTCGTCCTTTAGTAGTTTCTCAACTCAGCCATCCTTCTCGCCCTTCAAGTTGAACAACATATTTATCCTCTCACAAGTCTATCCAATGTCCTCGACATACTTTCTCTTTCCTTCCTCTTTTATCATATTAGCAAAGAATTCCTTCACTATAAGCAGCGCACCTGGGTTCTCAGGCTCTCACTCTTAGTGCTCGTCATCTTTTCTCAAGCATTTCCAACCAAAGAGAGATGTTTCTTTGAAACTCCTTTTCAAATAGAATGAAAACTCGTCCTTCGCACTTTTCTCCATTAGCGTTAACCGCTTGTCTGAAATTGTTTCTTTTTTAGCTTTTGCCTATTTCAGTTTCTTCAATTCCTCCTTCCTTTTCTCGATTCTTCCTCTCTATCGACCTAAAGTTCTCCTCATCTTTCACTCTCTTTCTTCGCCTCAGATTTCCCCATATTGATATCTTGAACACCCCATCCTCCACTTCGTATGCTTCCATTATCTCGCTCAAATTTAATGAGGTGACCGCACAGACATTGTTGTGTTCAGTATTCGGAGCTCTAGGGTTTTTAGAAGGCAAGCCGAGAGAAATTTGAGTATGGAAGTTGAGAGGGTTGATGGTTTATGAAAAAGGTGGCCCTTCAGTTTTCAAAAATTTTCTATTTATAAGCCAACTATTTTGTTGTTTCTTCATTAAATGTCGCAATAGCAATTGCCTAGGGTTTGTTCTATTTTTAATAATGATGCTCCGCAAATGCATTTAAATAATTGTCACGACAGAAGTTTTGCAATCAATTGGAACCGCTAAATGTCATAAGATTAAGAATAATTGTCACACATTCATTTCTGTATATTCTTCTTAGTTTATGTCACAATGAAAATATGTGTCATGAATACAAAGAAAGTTTGTCGTTACATTCTTTTAAGTGTTTTAAATTTATGTTACTAATATCGTAGAAAGTATGTCGCGACATTTTAATCCAATTCTTCGTAATTGTACTTTTCCGCTTTCACTCAAGACACATTTAAAGCAAGGTGTATTCACTCATACCCAACTAAACATACTTTTCCAAACTCATTTAATCAACCAAGAACCTCAATGCAAGTATGAACAACAAATTTTCATTTCTTTATTCTTAAAATACCCATAAAGATGATGTTCAGAATATCTAAAAAAATTTGAAACCAACAAAGCTACTATTCATTGTCTACCTTAAAATAAAATCACATTCCCCCAAACTTCAATTATGCATTATCATTAAAAACAAATTGAGGGAAATAGAAATACTCCCGCTTGTAGCTATTTTCTGCATTTTTCAGTTTAAGACAGTGTGTTTCCTAAAAAAATTCATCTTTAATATAGCTTCATTGTCCTGAAAAATCAACAACCACTAAAAATAAAACTTCTGACATAATTAAAACTGGAAAAATTCAAACTCACAAAATCTAATCAACACTTGAAATTAAACTAAAATTTCGGGCTGTTTGCCTCCCAAGAAGTCGCCTCACTGCCTTTAGCTGTATTACTGCTGATAATTTATTCATTTTCAACATCTCCTTGTATGCTTCTCTAGTCTAAGCAGTTCTTCCTCAAACTTTTTCCAATGCCTCTTTCCTCCTACATCTTCTTGTTTCCTTGTAATTCATTGTCTCCTCTCAATGAAATAGGTGTAAAATCTTTTGGATTTGTCTCTATACTACTAGGAAAATGCATTCCTTGATCGTTTTAGAAGGAAAGTGGCCACATTCTACTTGAGTTTCAAAGTTCTCAATGAAGCATTTAGGTATTTTTCTAAACATTGTATTGTGTTTGCTTGGAAATTTTGCTCATAAAATCTCTTCTTCAAGATATTCAAAATTCTTTTGTTTTCTGACATGAAATGCAGCATCTAATCTTCAAATGATTGAGTCCTTTTCTGACCCTGATATTCTCCTCTATTATCCCTCTACTGTTGCTATTCTTGGAACCTGGGTTGAGCATAAGCCTGATCGAAAAAATGTCCAGGTATGGGGCCTTGCTATTCTCCTCCACCATATGAAAAGTTTTCATGGTTCCTTAGTGTCGTGTGCATAGTGCAGACAAGTCAAGCTAGGCTCATGATAACTTCGCTACTCATATAATTTGTCTCCTCAACTTGGTAGGGCTCTTCTTCAACTGGTACCTTAGCACTGATTCAAGTTCCTTCTTTTACTACTCCCACTTCATGTGCAGAGGTATTCTCCTTCATCGCTTCCCCATTGTTCATTATCGCATCCAAATTTTTGCTTCTATGGCAATCATACGGTTCAACTCAATCAAACCTATAAAACCCGAGAAAGTTAGAAATTTTCAGGAAAAATGGAAAAATAATAATAATAATAATAAATTACCATAATTATTCAAGGAAGCCTGGAAAATTCCCTCGATCTTCATGACAAAACAAAGACACCGTTGGATTCGCTTTCACCAAATTCGTAGCTATAACCTAAAGATTTTGTCAAACTCGTATAGTGTAAATTTTTCGAATTCTTTAAAGTATTGATTCTTCACAGATTCCTGAGACAAGATTTTCATGAGAATCCTGAGTCAGAAATACTGCAAGGTCCAATTAAAATAAATCAACCTAACCGACATAAATAAATTGAGTTCAGTAAGGTGAACAAGCCCCGAGCAAGGACCACATGACACGTGGCGCCATGAGAGCCACTTGTCCAACTTAAGCTAAGAGAGACAAAAAGGAAGAAGAAAAGAAAATGCTCTTTTTTTTTCTTTTTTTTCTTTCTTTTTTGTGAAAACAGCAGCCGAGAGAGAAGGAGAGAGAGGAAAATCTCCCACCTTCTCTCTATGATCTACAAAGACGGTGGTCATTTTCACTGTGCCAAGATTTAAAGTCGGCATCAAGAGGGCTACGATGATACCAAAACCCATGTTTCGCTGCCTTGTACATATGCCCTCGGGAGTCGAGCTTTCTCGGGTTCAGAAGTGTTCGCGACTTCCTCAAGTTGTCGCTTCACAGCTTCAAGAGGTATGAACCTTCTACTGCCTATTTTCCATCTAGAGTCGTTGGTATCAAGCCGAGCCTTAGGGTTGTTTGATGAGATAGAGAACTAAAACATTTTCCTGGTTACCGTTCATATGACGCTCCAACTTTCGGGATGTACCATAACTTTCGTCCAATCATTCATGTGTTCTTAAACTCTATGGAAATCCATTTGATTATAGAATCCATCCATATATAACTTAATGTAATTTGAACTCATATTATGTCCAAAATACAAAAACAGCAGTCTCGGTTCACAGAAGTCATTATACCTATGAGGCTCAACTGATGGCCATAAATTTCATCTAACTCATCAGAAATGACTCTACGGAAATTCCCTTGAGTCTAAAATCTGGCCATAAGCCTGTGAATGTCATTTGGTGCCCACATATTTTCTGAAAATTTAATTGTAGCACCAAGTGTGCAAATTGCTTGGTTGTGATAACGCGTAAGGTCTAATACATTGAAATCGTATGTCACTGCGCATATGCATGCCGATATAATTATCCAATGAGGCTTGCAACAATATTTGTGTATGACTGAGGCCATCGCATGGCTTTTTGCAGGCTACCGGCAGGACTCGAGGCGTCACAATAGACCTAGATGTTAAATTGCGTCACACTTGCGGTAATGACTTGCGATGTCAATGTATGCGTGTATTGATATGTTGGCATGAATTGTGTGTATTAATTAGAATTTATGTGTTCATTGATATAACTTTCCAATTGATGCATGTGTTGAAATGCATGAGTTGGCATGTACATATAGCACTCATATATATGTAGCATGGTGATAGGCAATGGCATATTGCATTGCATTTATGCGTGCCACGCATGAAACGGGTGTGAGTGCATAAGTAACTCAACATCATATGTTCGTGTCGATGTCGTTTCCAGTCTAGGACAAAGTCCTAAAAGGTCACGAATGATCTGGAGGTTGCCTAACATGGCTGAATAGTTTTTTATCTTATATGTCTAATAAATTAACCTGAAATCCACCTCTACCCCATCTGAGTATGTCCAATAAACACATCAAGGGTTGTCCAATTTAGTTTTCTCAAAAACAAAAATCTTTTTGTTTTAAAATAGTTTTCAAACATATGGTGATTGTATGTTGAGAGAAGTCGTTGAGACTTGGTGATTATCGTCAAAAGTGCTATTTTCAACCATGTTTAATTAAGGTTTTGAGCACCAGGTACTAATCAAAGTAATTAACCCGACGGTACATTGCTGTCCTCGTTATTCCACCGATCGCATTTTGCGCACTTTGTAGTTTTGTAAGATAATCAAAGTCAAAATTATCGAAGTCAATTCAAACACGAAGAACCCGAAGTTGAACCTTATCGCCGCAGATCGTAGACGAAGGAAGAATATAAGAAATGCGTAAAATTTGGAGTCAGAAATTCCTCGCACTGCTCATGTCATGACATCAAGCCACCATTTTGCCACTGGTCACATTCGTACGCAATTTCTTCTTTTTGATTTTTTTTTTGTTCCTATTTTGATTTCTTCCCATTCTATCCCTCTAATACCTTCTGATTTCGGTTTTTTTGTAATTTTCCTCGCTCTGAACATATATGTTTTTAGTCTCAGATTAACTTTCAATCAATCAATCACAATATGATTTATAGCTTTCAAATTTTCTCCCGCTTCACTTTCTCTCCACTTCTCATTTTCTTTCTGCTGCCAAACACCCCCGAGGATGACAACGGAGGATGGTCGGGCTAGACCGCTTTTCTCCTCAAGAGGCTATTAGGCAAACTGCTTTAAGGTAACCGTTCTCTATTTTTAATGCAAGTAGCTTTTGAGCATTTAGATTTCAATCCTTCAATCTGCTTCTAAATCCTCTGAGATGCCTTGATTGACCAAAGATTTGGCAATCTTGGGTTCAGTGGATGCTTATTACTAGATCCACTCAGATTCAAGAAGGTCTTCATGAGTCACTCAGAGAGTAGATTGGTGACTTTATCACCAGGAAACATTTATGCTCCAGAATGCTCGCTTCAAAAGGTAAATAATTTTAGGGTTTAGTTTTAAAAGCTAAATGAAGATCCAGTTCGGGAAATGACTATAGGTCATCCTCCCCAACGCGAGGAAATGAACCCGAGGACATCTCAGTTGCCTTAGGACCTCAAACCAGTAGCCCAATGCTTCAAGGAGTTCTTTTTCTTATTTTTCTTCATTTTGGTTTTAGCCTCAGAAACCACCATACACCAATTGCTTTTACCAAAATCCATCAAGTTATCAAACCTAAAATCCAACCAAATTCACCATTTTCAATCATCGCAAATCAATTTGTACAAAGAAAAACCCATCCTCAGAAATTAGAATCTCAGAGCTACTATACTACAAGAGTCTTCACGCCGCAGGACGAGTATTGGCAATTTTGGCGATTCCAATACACCTATCAGGCACAAATCAAATGGCGTGCCAGCACGGATGGTGCCATGCATTCGACGAAGTCGTGGAACACTTCAGGATCCTCATCACAAGTTCTGGTGAATTTTCCTTTATCATCCTTTTTGCTAGTTTACAGTAGTTTTTTTTTTTAGTTTCAGTTCACTGTCAAAAAAAAAAAAAAACAATGCTGTAGGATTTATTTTTTTTGTCTTGTGTGCCATATTTATACAAGAGATTGGCATGTCCAAAGGTTTGAATCAGACTAAATAAGAGGAGAACAACATGTGCTGAGATCAAAGTGGAGAGAAACCCTAGAGCATACATGTCAATGAGGGACTATAGAAACCTTCCATGGCAGAATCAACAACCCTCGAGAAACTAAGCCCATCTAGGTCCATATATAAATTATAGGAGACCAATGGATGAGTGCCCTCTACAAGGTTGTTCCCCAACTTATGCACCACTGCCCATATTACGCCCCACTTCTCGCCAGAAGAAGAACCACTCAAACTCATCCCTCAAGGAACAAGCCATCCTTGAATTTGGACAAACTACCGATAATTTCATAGAGGACTGAGGGCAAAGGAATGCCAGCCGTTGGTCGACCAAAGACATATACAAATTCTATCGCACTATTACCAAAGGACTATTGTCTAATCCTCAGCAATAATGCCAACAACTTGTATTTTCAGGTTCTATAACTATTGTATTCATTAAGAGCATTTTAATAAGAGTGCAAATCATTGTGTTCCTCGTTGTTTTCGATCCATCATGCTGCAAGTGCAATGTCTAACAAGTAGTAAATCGATTTAAGTCCGTGATATCGATCCTATAGATCTCACTTTCAATCAACTACCTCAACTACTCAAGCTCTATACTATTTGGACTATAATAGACAATTTGAATCAGCTGTGAATGAATAACAAATTAATGACTACTGAAATAATGAAATGACAAATTTAGATTGAACAGTTATCTATAAAGAGAACATTGGAAATAAAGCTATTGCGGCAGAATCAATCTTGCCAAATCTTGTATGATAATTTTTGCTTTCCAACCACCGATTTTAAAACTAATTCATGCTAATATGATATAAATGATCTCTCCAAAACTACACCGCTCACTATCTCACCTTCACCGCTTTCTCTCGAATACAAAGTGGGCTTGATAACTACTTCTTTTAACTGCAGCCTGCTCGGGTATTTTTCTTCAATACTTCATACCCATAACATGGACTGTAATCCTTAGCTCCTTTGCATAGTCATCGCATGGGTTTACACTATACTGTCTCCTTCCTCAAAATTAGAATGTACCATTCTTTCTCGATTAGATCGCTGCTAACAAGGATTGAATTCACACCGACCGAGGCGTAACTCTCTCAAGATGCTTAAATTGATAACTCACTCCACTCATTCTCTGGGCTTCAAGTGAAAAGAGGATGTATCGATTTAATTACACAGAAAGATTATTAGATCATCAATATCAGTCTTTATACCCTCCGTAAATCACCATCACTCTCAGAATGCCTTCTCTGTGGTCACTCAGGGCCTCCGAAATCGTGAGCTTTGGAACAAACTCCCATTATGGGTAGGAGACCGTAGCTATCAGATCACCCCAAAGAAAACACACAAACCAGCCTAGTCGATTTATAAACCGGTTCAAGAATAATGAATGAAAATTTCAGGTGAAAGATAATTTCGGACACACATTTCAATGGGAGTCGGGTTTTCAAATCACTCGATTACAATCTCATACATCGCTTAACATCAAGAAACCATCAGAATCTGAACTCGGTAGTCTGGAATCCGTACTATTCTGAATTCAAACAACCGTACGTTAATTAAGAAATATAACCGCATTCGCCTACAACCTTTACAGCCTAACGTTCAAATCCTAAATTAAAAACGTAAAATACAAACTAATCTAAAAAATTAAAAGAAAAGAAAAGAAAATTAAAATACGTGAGCCTCTTCAAGAACTCCGCATCTCTCTTCAAGTCGCCAAGAGCTACAGCCCTTCAAAGTATAGCCATATATTTATAAAGGTTCTCAAGTCGTCTCTAATTTCGATGCACCTCTGGACTTCGCTTAACCGCCCATTCGTTGTACCGGCGTCGACATCACCTTTGTCGCGACTGTCTCAGCCTTTGGCCGCAGGCCCTTGTTCGTCGCGACATGTCTGCGAAACCGATGTAGCGCGACAGCCTTACTGTCGCGACTCACTTTGTATTGATGTGTCACACAGCCTTACCGACGTCGCGACTTCACCTCAGATTCGATGTCGCTGACAAATAATGATGTCGCCGACCTTTCCGTCCTCGCACGGATGTCGCGACTTCTTCCTCCTCGCTTATGTCATCGCTGACCGCTTAACGATGTCAGCGACCAAGTTCAGACCGATGTCGCATAAATCCGTGTGTTGTCGCGACCTTCTTTCTTATAACCGCTGGTCGCCGACCGCCGAAAGTGATGTCATGACTTCATATCGATGTCGCGATACTGATTCGTCGCATCTTCTTTTTTTAGTGCAACCGATGTCGCTGAATTATTTGAATGATGTCGCGAATTCTTCTTTCTTTACATGATGATAAACGCGATCTTAGCTCTTTTGCAAGCCGATGTCGCTGATCGCTTCGACATTCGTTATCGTGCCGCGATCGCATCCGCATGTCGCGACATAAATGTTCATTCAATTATTTCTCTTCTATCGCGACTTCTTTTCAGGTAGTGACCTCATTATCCACTCGATCGAGTTTAATTTCGTCGCGACTAATGCAATCGCTGATATCATGTCTTCTTTCTTCATCAATTCCTCGTCGCCGACTTGAGTTCTTTCACGCCGTACCGTTATTTTTGATTACTTTCCAATCATGACCGAGCTTTGTGGCAGAACTTTAATATGTATTTTGATTTGCCGAAAAAGCTTCACGACATCAAATCTTTAATCCTTTTACGCCTCTCCCGTCGCAATCCCTTCACCTAATTGCACTGCATCGTCTACCATATTCTCGCTCCTTTTGATCGCACTTTGCCAATCTCGACGCACGCAGCTTGGTGAAGTATTCCACTTCGCACATAAATCAGCCTTTTTTAGAATAAAATAAATCAGAAAAATGGACTGAAAATAGATGACTTTTAAGCTCATCACAGGCCAATCACGAAATTGACACAGTGGAGAGCTCCCTGAGCAAGGAATTGGATGGGTTCGATAAAAAATTTGACATCCTACAGCAATCCATCTCACTTCTCACCAATCAGCTTGTTCATCAAGAGAAGGAGAATTTCAGTTAAGAGGATCGATTGACACCAATAAAGGAGGAGCAATGTAAACAACAAGATGAAGCAATCTCCCCATTGCTGACTAAGGAGGGCAGCGGAAAGTATGCAATGGAAGGGACCCAAGAGCCTATCCTTCAACCAATCCCCATAAATTTGGATCCAAGTGCCATCATTCAGTCCTAAAACAACCACTACTACCCACATCCCGCCTACACCAAAGACTACATGAAACACCCGAAATATTCGCTGGCAAAGGTCATCCCATCCATATCAGTTCATTCCTACAAAACCTCAAGAAGGCTAGTGGCCTTGTTCGCACTTTGCCACTTGCATCAAAAAACATTGGCAAATCGCTTCACATCGCATGGCACAAATGGATGAGCCAGGTGCCGGTTCAGATTTGAACACCTTGAACCTCAAAGATTTCTTACAAGCTCCACTACCCAACAAATTCCTCCAAAGGCTTAAAAATCCGGCTTGTGGGAATACGCCTCCCCACTTTTGTTTTCATCTTTTCTTATTTTATTTTATTTGATTTTTAATTTTTCTCTTAGATCGCCTTTCCTAATTTTAGTTAATCTTTGTTTCTAGCTTATTTTTCAATTTTCTATAATTTTTCTTAACTTTTTATGTGTTTGTTTTTGCAACACAAAATTTTGCAAAGAAGAGGGTGACCTCGAAAATTTCGCAAGTCAGCTGGCTCTTCGCAAGCTGCGAAATTCTCGTAGTTACACTGCTTATGCAAATTTCGCAACACTGTTCCTGGTTGCGAAAGTCAATTTTTGGTTTTCCTTTCTCCACTATTCATCTTGCCTTTTCACAAAGCCACTCCGTGCAATATTTTGTCTGTGATAATATATATATATATATATATATATATATATATATATATATATATATATATATATATATATATATAAATTAAAAATGTTTTTTTATTATTTTAAAAAAAAATTCGCAAAGTAGAATAGACTCGCTATGGTAAAATTCGCAGTGTTGTGAATTTTCGCAACCCTCCATTTTCGCAAATTTAATTTTGCTTCGATCATAACTTTCATCCGAACTTCTCGCTTTAGGTGTTTTCGTACCATTGAAAGATTAGAAAGTGTAGAATCCAAATATAGCCAAAAATAATACTTTTGAAATTATTATGAAGGTTTAATTTTTAAAATTCTCCAACTAGTCACTTTTTTCTTCTCCTAACTTGTTTATTTGAAGCCCAAACGGAGTGAATAAGGTGTCAGTGGAAAGCTTGCGAAGTCTCCTATCCAACAACGAGTACATTTCATAAAGGAGGTAGCACTTCCTTCTCTAAATTTCCAATCCGAGCCCCATCATGACAATGTGACATTCGTCGGGGAGTTAGCGACAAGTGGCATGTATTTATGTTTTTGTTATTATTTTCAGCAAGCCCATTTTTATGTTCAAGTGGCTTGTCAATTTCTTTTTGTGAAGTTGTTATACTATATGCCTTACTTTTTTCTAATTCAAATTGCACCCAATTTTAATCTATTTTTTTTGGTTCGCCTAGCCCAGTTTGAAAATTGAAACTTTGTCTAATCTCCATTGATGTTAGATCGTTCCATGCCTAGTCGAGTGAATGATTAGTTGAATTCTACGCTTCAACCTTTTTCTCCCACCTTTAGCTAACCACACACGCACACGATTTCTTCAATAACTTGAAAATCGGGGCTCTAACCTCCTTAATTTTGCAAAACCTATCCTAGTTTCGTTGAGTGCTTTAATAGGTTAAGGGCCCCCATGAAAAGAAGGTCAATGTGTCTTCCAAATTAAAAAGAAAAGAAAAAGAAAAGAAAAAGAAAAATTGCAACGCTTTGCCTTGAAACCCGAGCACCCGCCCCAGGGTATATGGCAGCCTTGAAGCCCTGCGCCCTAAGCCAATCGGTCAGAGCCATCGACGGCAAGCCGTTACACCAGCGGACGGGTGGAGTTTAGTTAAGTCAGAGGTGCTGGAGTCTCGAAATCATTCAAGTCCCGGGGTGAAACCCGAGAGTTATGGTCGAAAGATTCTATGATCAAAAGCCCTAAGCCTTAATCGTCGTATCACTCAGAGATCCTGCTATACGTGGATTCCTGTGAGGTCGATTCTCAAGATTGCACCCTACAATACAAAAAAGAGTTGTGGAATAAGAGTGGGTTCGATCTATTCGGGTCTGCTAGTGCTAGGTCAGTGGGCAATAGCCTGTCAGGGTGCGCTTATAGCTTATTGTCGAACCGATCAAACAAACACTTAGATTTTCGTGGAAGTTTCGTTGATCCACCGAGATGGAGGCTCTTGATACTCAATTTTGTATGGCATTCATTCTTCAAGATAGTTATCAAGCAAGGGTTTGACGATTCTTTACTAGTGGTTAGGCATTACTATCTACAACCTTTTGAAATAGTGCAATTTTGGTGAACATAATTTGGTTATCATTATGCCTTCTTTCTTTCTTTCTTCTTTCATCAAGTAGCGACTAGCAATGTGTAGGTTAGTGTACTAGTGCTCAAAGTGCTATTTCGAACCCTGCTTAATTAAGTTGAAAGACCTCAGGTACTAATCTACGTAATTAACCCACTTGCACATTAAGGTCTCTACTATTCCACCGATCGTATTTCATGGTGATACTGTAGTTTTTGCAGATAATCAGGTCAAAATTATTTGAGTCAATTCAAACACGGCAAACCCGGGAGTTGGAACTCATCGCTATACGACTTAGAAGGAAAGAAGACAGAAAATGCGTAAATTTGAGTCGTAGGAAATTCCCGCGTGCAATCGCTTCACCATTTTGCCACTGTTCACATTCCTACGCAATTCCTGCTTTTTGATTTTTTTTTGTTCCTCTTTTGATTTCTTCCCATTCTATCCCTTCTAATACCTGACGTAGGTTTTTGCATCTTCCTGTTCGAGCATACATAAGCTTCCTTCACCAGATCAACTTTCAATCAATCAATAAATTTGACGATAAGCTTTCAAATTTCTCCGCTTTTTTCACTTTCTCTCCACTTTCTCCTCATTTTCTCTCCTCTACCGCTAAACACCCCGAGGATGACAACTCTGAGGTCGGCTGGCTAGACCGCTTCCTCAAGAGAGAGCCATCAAGCAACGATTTGCAAACTGTCTCCCCTATTTTAACGTTAGCGCTTTGAGCATTTAGACTAATCCACCCAGTTTAATCTCTCGAGATGCCTCTGACGACCAAGATTTTGACAATCTGTCTGGATGCTTTATTTGTAATAGATCCACCGAGATTCTAAGCAATGTCTCTACAGAGTCACCTAGTAGATTGTGACCGAGTATTCACTCAAGTAGTGGAACATTTATACCAGAATGCTGCTTTTCAAAAGGATAATAATTTTAGGGTTTAGTTTTAAAAGATAAATGAAGATCCAGTTCGGGAAATGACTATAGGTCATCCTCCCCAACGCGAGGAAATGAACCCGAGGACATCTCACGCTTTAGGACTCCTGGGCAAACCAAGAGCCCAATGCTTCAAGGAGTTCTTTTCTTATTTTTCTTCATTTTATTTTTTAGCCTGTGAAACCACCATACACCACTGCTTACCAAAATCCACTGCTTTCATCAAACCTTAAAAATCCAAACCGAAATTCACCATTTTCAATCACCGCAAATCAATTATGATTAAGAAACCATCCCCTCGTGTTCGACCCTGTGAGCCACTATACTACAAAGAGGGCTCGCTACGGCGCAGGATTTCAGATATAAATTTCTGTTGATTCCCGATACACCTAATGTGGCACGTACTTGGGTATAGGACTATGAAGAGTAGCATCTCATTCATAAATATGTAGATTCCATTCTTAGGATTGACATAATCTCGACTGAATGTGCTTCAGGCATGACTATTGCATGTGCACTTAAAGGAGGTACTTAGATTTCTCACTTACCGGGCATTGCCACCCGCCAGGACTCTTTCTGTGCATTGGGACGGCAGTGAGATGGCGCTCACTGCAGGCCGATACTGAGAAGGTGTTTAATATGGCTTTTATTTATATTTTGTAAAACATGAATAGAATTCTTAATTTTCGATATATGTTTTTGTATAAGAGTGGTGTAAATTTAAACCTATGGACTATGGTCCTATAACATGTGCTTATGTTCGAGTATGATAAACGGGCCCTATGTGGCCATTTTTATCAGACATGTAATCCTGGTCTGTATATATCGGGACAGTTGCCATGTAATCGCACAAGTCAGGATCAAGTAGCTCCCGTACAAAGGAGATTCTGCTCGATTTTCATTAAACTCGGTCCCGAAAAGGGGACTCAATGGTGTCGTTACCCGACATCCACGACCTTCCAGCGTCGACCAAGTTGTCAACTGACCTCAGGATTGGGGCGCTACAAACCACTTCTCGCTCCGTTGCCGTCCCCGAAGCTTCTCGTATGGAGTCTCAGAGTTCCATTTGGCAAGGTCTTCAATCTGGCCGCTCACTCCTCTACACTTCTTCCAGCTCCATACAGGATCATCAATTATAAATTCCTTGGGGAGGCATAATTCATGGCATGATAGAATATATCCATCTGAGTGGTCAGATCTATTTTATGCATCGGACATATTTTTAATAGTCATTTAAATATTTCCCATTCGTTAAAGAGACTCTCCTTTTCCCCCTACTTGAAGACAATTATTTCTCTTCTTCTCTTAGCAGTTAGAGCTGGAGGAAAAAATCTACTCATATAGGCCTCCACCAACTCTTCCCAAGTGTTCACTGATCCCACTAGCAATGACTCAAACCATGTCAAGGTTAATATCTCTCGCGAGTGCGGAAGAACTCAGCAGCCTTGATCGCTTCTAGTCTCACCCTATTCAGCTTTGATCTATAACAAGCATCCTCATGAATCTCCTATATGCCTATTCAGATCTTCAGAGGATGAATTCAGTGAACCGGTGTTATATACCATGGTAATCAATGTTGGCTTCAATATGTGTCGGTTTTTACTATAGAGTACCCTGATAATAGGCCTCCAAAAGTCCCTCCATAAGATAGGCCTTTGATTTCTCTCTACTTTTTGAATAGCCTCGCACTCCTTTCTTTCTCTTTGATTTTCCATACTGATTTCCTACAACCGTGATCTTCCTCGATTTCTTGTAGTTGTTCTCTCAATTTCAATGTCTGTGAGGCAATGCATTCGCCTGGGTTTCAGATGCATTTAAAATCTTCACACTAAGATCAAATGAATTCTATGGGAGATAGTTATATCCATTAAGCTCATAGAAAATGTAATCCCCCACATGTCTAAATATCAATAATCATCAAATTAGTTTTGTTGCAATTAAAGTTCCCCTTTTTACCTCCTGAATCAAAGTATAAGAATGATAAATATGAAAATGGTTACATAAATCATATAAATAAAGGTTTTGATGATAAAATAACATTAAAAATGAATCTTAACGTCGAAAAACTCAGAGTAGTCCCATACACCACTTGAGAGTGTAGTGGCAAAACTGTAATTTTGAAGAAAAAACCAAAAATACCCCATGAACAATAAAAATTGGAGCAGCTGATTAAAATCCCATTTTTTCTTCATCTTTCTCATATTTCTTCACTTCACTCTCACCCCACACCCTTTTGGAACCCTAGAAATCATAAGAAATGAAGAAAGGAAGGGCAAAACCAAAGATTGAAGGGTATATTAGAGATCAAAGCTCAAGATCTTCATCCCAACCAAGATAATCGGGTAGGGATTTTCTCCCATTCACTTACATTGAGGCTAGGTTATGTATCTATGTTGTTTTGGGGGTTATTAAATGTTGTGTATTTATGGCCTGAAATCTCCATCCCTGTAAGTGAGAATGAGGGGTTTTACTCTGAAATGTATTTTTTTGGGAATTGATTTCTAAATGCTAGAGTTTTGTGTGAGTGGTGAAATAACATGGGTGTGATCTCTTGTATTTCCTAACTATTTCTTAAATTTTTTTATGACTGTTTGGGGATTTTTAGAAGGTTTTCTTGTAACTTGGAGATTTATGGAATCCTTGGTTATGGGTGATGGTTGTTAGTAGAATAAATTTCTGGTTTGGTGATTGGTTATGGGATTGATTGTTGGTAGTATAAATTTCTGGTATGGTGATTGGTTATGGGATTGATTGTTGGTAGAATAAAATTCTCGTATGGTGTTTGGTTATGGGATTGATTGTTGGTAGCATAAATTTCTGGTATGGAGATTGGTTATGGGATTGATTGTTGGTAGGATAAATTTCTGGTGGCGGTGATCGTTACGGGATTGATTTTCGCACAAAATTGGTATGGTTATCGTTACGGATCGATCATTGTAGAACAAAAATTCCGGTATGGTGATTGGTTATAGGATCGATTGTTATAGAATAAATTTTGTACGGAGATCACATAGATTGATTGTTATAGCATAAATTTCTGGTATGATGATTGCCATGGATTGATCATTGCAGGATACCTCAGATGGTGATTGGAAATAAAAAGGAGATGGTAGGTTCCTTTAGTGAGGATGCTTGAGAAGCAAAATGTAACTTTGAGGGAGGTGGAGGTTACTCGCTAAAGCATGCTACTTTCTCGCATTATATATGTGTGCTCGGGGTTATAAATGCTATGTATTTATGACATGAAATCCATTCTCCTACTTTTTTGCAAATAGTACATGTTTAAACAAAGTCAGCTGAATACCAAGAAATCTTTATCAAGCTTAAAATCCTAGTACTTGAGAATGATGGATTTTTCTTCTTGAATGGGTTTTTTTTTTTTTGAATTTATTTCTAAATCATAGTGATTTGTGTTGAGTAGTAAAATAAATAAATAAAGTGGTTATGATCTCTTGTTATTTTCCTAATTAGTTATTAAAATTGCTTCAAAATGGAATTGTGGATTTTAGGGAAGAATTGTCTATAAATTTGGGGATTTATGAAATCATGAATTTGGGGTGATAATTGTGGACAAGATATGTACTTATAGGTTTTTTTGGAATGAACATGAATGAGAGGTTCCTGAGAAGGATGCTCAATTGCTTCTCAAGAGGTTCCTAGTAAGGAAGCTTGAGAAATACTACCATGACGAGTGAGAGGTTCCTTGTAAGGATGCTCAAATTATTATCAAGAGGTTCCTAGCAAGGATGCTTGCGAGAAATACTACTAGGAAGAGTGAGAGGTTCCTTGTAAGGATGCTCTAAATATTCTTAAGTGGTTTCTAGTAAGGATGCTTGAGAAATACTACTATGAAGAGTGAGAGGTTCCTTGTAAGGTTAGTTCTTACTGTCTAAGAGGTTCCGTGCAAGGATGCTTGAGAAACAAAAAATAATGCGATGTGGGTGGAGGTTATCATAAGGCGCCACCACAAAATAACCCGCCGAAATGGTATTTGGTGAAACTATTTATAATTCCGCTATGCGCTCATACATTTACTTATGTTGTTTTTATATAAACCCCAGATTTGTTTGAAATGTCATTGTTTATGCAATTGTATCTATGATATGTTATAAAAAAATGAGACCAACTGCTTTTGCACTTTTTTAAACTTTGTTTGAGTTCGGGAGGATTCTACGTAGCCAGGCTCACCCTCACCCCCCCTACTTACATCCCTTTTCAGATTTTACCTTTAAGGAGGTGGTAGGAGCTGAGGAACCCGTGCATTGGGAGGCCACACCCGAGGGGAATATAAATCCTGAGGTGAACATATAGAGCTATCAGTATCTTTTGTACTAAACTAGAGAAATTATTTTGAAATCATGTAAAGTTTAGTATTTTGTTATTCCAATAAGTATCATAGTTTAATTGGGAAATGTAAATGCCAATGTCACATATTCGATATCAGGGCCATGGTCTGCTTTATTCTTTCTAAGGTTGTTGTGAGTATTGAATACTATGAATGAAATATTTTCAGATAATGTTAAATATTTTATGGATAAATGATGTAATATAGTTGATGTACTAATCAAGACAGTCAGAGCCAGGTAGAGCTCCCTAACAAAGGAGACTCGCCCGAATTTTGTTAAATTAAGGACCCCTTGCTATTTATGGATTTTATTAGTACTCTCATGGTGTAAATGGTCATAGTATGTACGTCGTCCTGTGGGTATTTTGCAGACGCCCCAAAATCGGGTGTCTCGTTGACAACTCATTAACTGAAGGAATACTCGTGGATGCCGGGTAACCTAACACCACTCATGAGGCACCTGCAAGTGCAGTCTCCTTTGCATGAGGAGCTCTACTCTAAATACAACCCGTCCTAAATGTTTAACAATGACCACACAGTGGTCCACATGCGAGTAAAATAATGGCCACTTGGGCCCCTACATCAATACTCACAAAATACATCAACTATAATTACCATAGTTCAAGAGTTAATAAATCACTCTTAATTCAACATATATTAAAATTATAAAATTCTAATACATGTTATACAAAGGTCTCACCACAGCCACGTCAACCCGCTTTCTTCTCTAAACGCGGCCCCAAGGAGCTGCCGTCCTCCCGTACACCCCCGTACCGGGAAGAAGTGATCCTGACAAGGTGAGCAGCTCGCAGTGATACCTCCCTCACATGGGTTACTCCCCACCTAAGTGCACATGCCATGGAAAACAACCACATCCAAGAAATTACATGAACCTACTCGAATGTCTACATGACCAATCCCATGTCCCGAGTCCTCACCGACTCCCTCACATATGTCTGGTCGACGCGAGTAAAATATCCGCTAAAACAAAAGCTTTTGTTCTCGGAAAGTCACTACCGAATTTCTGTGAAATATCGATCATTCTTCTCGAGGCGAATCGCTTGATATTTCTCGCAAACAGCTTCACACCCCTTATCCGCGGACTGTCGACAACTCTCCAAGTCAATTCTTCGGAAAATCATCCTTGAAATTCCTTTCACAAACATTTTCGTTTTTCTTTCAATTTCATGTCATGCACTCACTCCTAATATTCTAGGGTGCCCCAATGCATATGGAATGCATGATGTCAATCTCAACAAACTCATGCTAATATATAAAACATGTATATACTAACATAATTAATCCACATAAATCATGTTATTAAATTCACATCAATAACACCAAAATTAGCTCACATGGGCTAATTAGCAAACACAAGCAATTCATTTTGAATCACTCAACATCATAAAAATTCACACCAAAATCATGTCGAAGACCACGTGAACAAAGGAAACTTCGTCAGCACTGCTCACTACACAACAACGGGATTTTCTCCACTCGGTTCAAATGTTTTGAGACTGAAAACACAGCTAATCCAAGCCTTAGAACATCCCCAACCATTTACATGGCTCTTAGCCAAATAACAACACAAGTAGGAAAAGATCCCTACTTCGAGTCATGGAACTCCACCAAACTCCAAGGTCCACGTGCAACCTCGTCAGAGATCGACTCTTGGCTTCGTCCATCGAGAACCGACGGTCCGAACGGCCGAAAATCTAGAGAGAAGGAGCTCTCTCTCTCTCTAAAAATCTCAAATCCCAGCCACTGCACGTTTTGTCTAAAAAAAGAAGAAGAAGACCACTAATTGCTTTTGTCTTATTTTCATTAAACTTTCCATTAATTCCCAATGTGTCCCTTTTCTTCATTTTTGACACTTGACACAATCTAGGCCATTCATCTCATCCTCTCACTAATCATACGACATGTGTCACATGAGTACATGTAAGAGGTGACTTTTGTCACATCACATGTCTCTCACAAGCCGTTTTACGACACCCGACACCCGGTGCCTCGAAAAACATGAAATCTAACCTGCCTCTAATTCGACGAAATTCGACGTGCAGCTAGATTTCACGACGATCTCATAATCTGGTGAAGTTCAAGCCACATCCGAGATTCAGAAAATTTTGATTTTGGACCGAAATTACCATTTTGCCTTTTTTCGTAAAAATTGATTTTCTCGCTCTGCCATTTTGATGCATAAAATGTCAATAGCTTCTTCAGCTATTGTCGTTAAAATTGTTTCTGTGATTTTCTAAAAAATAATATCAAAAAAAAAATGTCCAAATTAGTAAATCCCTTTTTGGTTAGAATATTGATCTTAAAATTTATCATTTCTATCCCCGGCAACGGCAGCAAAAATTTGTTAAAACCAAATGATATATACAAATTTATGACACTACTACCAAAGGACTATTACTTAATCCCCGGCAACAACGCCAAAAAACTTGTTAAGACCAAACTGTATGATGTGATCAGTGTATGTCAATCTTCTAGTACTGCCACACAAGAAATTTTCAGTCCATGGAAACAATGCCAAAAACTTGTTAAAACCATTTTTCATATGTATGAAAACATGGAATTGTTCTTTCTTGTAAAATGACTCATTTAAAATTTGTGTGTGTGGTCTCGATCACTGCAAGTGCACAGGTTGTACAAGCAATAAAAGTGGATATTTAAAGTCTAGATATCGTTCGCACGAGGAAAGATGATAAATCAAAAGACTAACTACCCCAACTACTCATGATCATTACTATTTTAACTCCACTATTATGATGATAAGAGGACTAAAAATATAGTCCTAGACTGAAATCCTTTATATTCAAAAGTAAAGTTTAATAAAATTCAGGTTTGAGAATTCATTGAGTTAGACAACCTGGACATGGATCATTTAGTAATAATCACTTTTTGCATCTTTTCGATTCATAGCTCAACCATAAATTGGAAAACTGAGTTTGTCAAAGATGCAAAGTAAAGATAGTTCGATTTCCCTCAACCATACTTTCACCGATTAAAGGTTCATATTCTTTCGAGACATGATTCTAATCGCCATTTGTAATATGTAACTTCTTTCTAAGATTTAAGTATTTTCCCTTTTTCAGTACTTCATTCTCAGATCTTAGGACTAAAGAATTCTCGCCTCTATAGACGTGGATATCGTGCCGCTTCCACTGAGTGACACCTCATCCTCTACACTCTTGGATGAAAAATTTCCATCTCTTGATTAGATCTTTTCTAACACAGGATTAGAATCAATTCAACAGAAAGAAGAGAGACCTCTGAGTGATTAAATAGATACTTCCTTCAACCTTCCTCAACTTATAAGTAAGTTGGTGATCTATCTGAGTAATCCTTCAAAGTTCATTAGTTCCATAGTATTAGTCTACCATACCCATATGAACCGTCTACACTCTCAGATTCTCTATTCTGTATCACCAAAGGGCCTCTTAGAAATCAAAGAAAGGAGATACAAGACTCAAGGTCATACATCAGATAGTACTGAGAACAAGTAAATTTATAAACAATAACATTCAAATAAATTAAAGAATTCTAATTAAAGCTTTCTTCCGCCTTATGTAGAAAAATGACCATCATCAATGACCCATTTCCAGTGAGCTCAACTTTTCAAAGTTGGTTCACTCATATCAGTGACTAACTGGTCAGGAAAATTCATTGAAATCATGAACGAATTGAAATAAATAAACACCAAAAACATTCCATCATCCATTTAAATCAAACAGTAAATGAAAAGATGAATTTATAATGAAATACCAGCTCGAAGCTACACTCCAGTACAATACCCAAATCCATAAAATTAAAGGAAAACTAACAAAATAAAGCTACACTAAATCTAAATCTACTAAAATGGAAAATAAAATAAAATAAACTTAAAAATTTACAAGAGTCTTCAACCACCTAAACGTCCTGGAGTTGAGGAAGCTGTGCACATTGCCCTAGAAGTGTGTATTTATAGGCTTTCCAATGTCACCTCACTTCACACTGCATTGTGGATCCTCAAAATTTAGCCCAAATTGGCCCCTTTGTCACGACATAAAGGTCCGGCTGCGACAAAAACTTTTAGTCTTTGTCACAATTCCGTCATAGCTTCTGCTTTCGTCGCAGCTGCTTCTAGGTTTGCTTGATCAGGTTGCAACATACTCTTGATAATGTCACAACATAAATTTTGACCAACAAATATTCTTGGCCGCGACAGAATGCCTTGTGTCATGACACCAAACTTGTTTGCAACCAGCTTCTCATGTCCTTGTTCTTCTGGAGTTTGTCGTGACAAACATTTACTTTTCAGCCTGTTAACTCTGTCGTGACAGAGTTTTCTCTATCCTTAGCGACCTGTGTCGCGACAAAGAAGTTTATGTCATGACACAGATTTTGCCTTCAACTCTTGATTATGTCGCAACAAGAATTTCTTTATCGTCATTCTTCTTATGTTGCTCTTCAGCTTCTTGTCGCGATAGGGAATTCACCTCCTTCATGTTTTGTTTGTCGCGATAGAAATAATCTTTGTCGCGACAAGGATTTTGTTGCTCTTGGTTGTGAATTCTGAATGTTATGTCATGACAGCATATTCTTTGTTGCGATAAATAGCTTCTTCGGAAATGGTTTCGATGTCAAAACTTTGTCGCAACATGAAAATATTCTGTCTCAGCTTGACTTGTTTTTAACTGGCAATTCTTGTCACGACATAATTGTCTTTGTCAATGAGCAGAGTTCATTCTAAGGCCTTTAGCTTTTATGTCACATAAAGTTTATGTCATACACGCCTTCTTCAAGACTTTGTTTTTAATCGTTGTCGACAAAGTCAGCACTGTCACTATAGTTTTCTTCACAATTTTTTCAATGTCATGTGAAAAAACTCTTTCGTCCCCGACATAAATTTCTCTTTCGCTTATCGAGTTATGTCTGAACTTTGTTGCAACACTTAGTTTCTAACTACAACATACTCCTTCGTTTTCTGAATTTTGTGTCGCGATTAATATTACAAAAATTATGTCGCGATACTGCATCGCCGCATTTTCCACCTGCTTCTTTTCTCGCTTGTTTTCTTTTTTAAATAACACCGCAGCCATAAAGTCAGAATATTCCATAATTTTGCATAAAATAGATCTAAATTGTTAAAACATAATGTAAAATGGATAAAAATAGATGTGAGTTTAAGACTCATCACTGATACCGTACCAACTTTTCACTTAATCACACGCTTTATCAAGAATCCAAAGGAGCTATCAAACATGGTTGCACATGATTGTGTGATTGACAGACAAAAATCATCTACTTTTGATAAAAGACAGTCATTTAGAGAGCATGATCATCTTTATGAAAAACATATATCAAACAGTGAAAGCAAGATTCGTTGTTTTCTACTACGTTACAATACGCCAAAAGACTGACTTGTAAAGCAGATTCTTTCGAATCAAAAGAACAAGATAAGGTTGTGTTGGCTCTTTCTTTACCTCAAAAACAAGATAAGGTGTTGAGCTATCACTTTTCCGGATTTTAGAGACCTTCAAATCCATCCGGATTTCAAACAATTTCAAATCCACAAACTAATAAGGGTTTCAAATCCGCCCAAGTTTTCTATTTAAAGAGACTAAGTCTCTTGGTTAAGGCAAGCAAGTTTAGAAAGTGAATACTTTTGTAATTGAGAGGTTTTCATTCTAAGAGACTAAGCTTACCAAACTGTGACGCCCTAAAACCTGGGGGTTCGTTGACCAACCACAATCATAAAAACTCATGGATATCAGACAAAACTACCTCACCAGCTGGATTCGTTTACCTAAATCTGTTACCTAAAATAATTTTGTTAAATCTGAGACAAATGATTTTCACGATTTTCGTATGCGGAAAATAAATTTAAGTAGTTCATTTGAAATAAATTTAACTTGAACCAGACAAAATAAATCGTTAAAGTAAACTGACCCTGATAAGCCTAGGACACGTGGCGCGACATGGGCTAAACCTTTAAGTTGTGGATAAGGTTAGACAAAACTGATTTTGGGAGGAGAACTCTCATTTTCTACTGTTTGGTTTAGAAACCGTGAGAGAGAAAAGGCAGAGGAGAGAGAGTTCCCCAATGCTTCTCTCTTCGATCCTCGGAGTTCCGCCGGTCAGAATTCATCGAACCAAGAGTGAAAGTTCATCTACTCGACGAGGGCTACGCGTGGTTACCAAAAAGGAGGGATTTCACTGAAGATCTAAAGGAGGAGATTTTAGGAAATCAAATTTTCAGATTAAGAGAGAAATCTCAGACCTCCTTCTGCCTACTATGCTCCAAGAGGTAGGGATTCTTCCATTGGTTTATTTTTCCACCTAAGGGTTGTTTGGTTGTGTTTTCGGCCCCAAAGGGCTTGCTCACATGTTTCTTTAGCCCTAAGGCTGGCTGAATCAGACTATGGGAAACGCCGCCCTGCTTTCGATCCCCATATACTAACCGACCTCGGGGACTGGCTTTCTACAGTCTGAGGGAATTTGGACTTAGGCTCTTCATATAAATTGTAGCTGAATTAGTGAAATTGATGTCAGGCTTTCGAATCACCCAAATTGAACCACTACACCTGCTATGGTCCATTTCTTATCTGTGACCGCCAAGAAATTGTTAATTCTACATAATTGCCTGTAATTTGGGGACTGATTTTTGGTTTGGAAACGGAGGGAATTTGGACTTAGATTCTTCATATAAATTGTAGCTTCATCAATGAAATTGATTTTAGGCTTTTGAATTACCCAAATTGGACCACTACAACTCAAGTTATGGTCCATTTCATTCCCAGAACTATCAAAGCCCTATTTTAACCCTACACACTGTCTAGAATTTGGGACTGGTTTTCAGTTCAGAAACAGTGGGAATTTGGACTTGGATTCTTCATAGAAATTGTAGATAAATAAGTGAACTTGATTCTTGGCTTTTGAATCACCGAAATCGGACCACTACAGCTCAAGCTATGGTCTATTTCCTTCCCGGGACTACCCCAGCCCTGTTTTGAACCTACACACTGTCCAAAATTTGGGACTGATTTTCGGTTGGGAAACGGACGGAATTTGGACTCGAGTTCTTTATAGAAATTGTAGCTTCATTAGTGAAATTGATGTTAGGCTTTTGAATCACAGAAATTAGACCTCTACAGCTCAAGTTATGGTCCATTTCATTCTCGGGATTGCCACAGCTTAGGCTATTATTTGCTTGTGTCCATATTTTCTGACTGATTAGGACTAAATTCAATGCTACTATGGGACTGAATTTAGGATTTTTTTTTTTTCATGTCCTTTTTAAGTCATGATTGAGACCTGTGGATGGCCAATTTGGTAGCCTCTTTATCGCTTCTCTCGGGGTCATTTCAGGATTATTTTGGCAAGTGGTATAGTATATGTCATAAATTTCCGCCTCAAGGATCATGTGTTGTTGTTGATTTTGAATAACATGCTTGGCAAGATTGCAGGATAAGATGTTGATATACGTATAAATATATCGACATGGGAATGTGTGATCGTATGGAAATTATATGCAATTAAGATAATGTCCATGACACATGATGAATTGTGTATTCAGTCGTCTGCGGTAGCATTCATTATACATGTGGCATGATATAACATGCAAAGGCACATTGTATTGCATATGCACAAGGACATCGCATTGAATGGGTGTGAGTGCATGGTTGAAAAAATCAACACTGCATTTGGTGTTTGATTGGATGGGCTTGGTGAAGTGGGACGAAGTCCAACAGAGTCGCACAGTTGAATAATGTGGTAACTAAAACTTATGTCAGGTAATAGCAAGAAGGGATAGACACCCCCTCGGGTGAAAGACCCGTTAATCGTAGTTAGACATAATTCTAGCAATGAAAGACCGTAAAAGTGTTGGAAGGCATGCGGAGCTTGTGATGGGACCCCGAAAATTCGCTACCCACAAAAAGACACATGAGTTTTGTATACAAATGATCATTAAGGTGTAACATCCAAAAAGCTTTTGATTTGAAAACAAATGAATTTGTTTTATAAAATGATTACTGATGTAATCCGTAATTATGGATTTTCACGATAGACTTCTGGGTATCAGGTGATAGAGTCGTAAGGACTTTGGTGTGATAGAGTCAAGAAGGACTCTGGCATGGTACATGATTGAGCTGTCTCATCTCGCCTATGGCATGACATGTAGGATTCCATAGTAAAAATTGTATGTTTTACTTGAATGTGAATGTGAATGTGTGGAACATGATTCATTGCATGTGCACTTTAGAGGAGAGAGTCTTCATAGGGATATATTCTCTACCAAGCGTGGCTCGCCTTTGCATGGGAAAAACATTTTCAAGTGCAAAGGTAATGCCAGGACATCACTCATTCGAGGTCGCACTAGAAAAAGCCGGGATTTTGTGGCTTTTATAATTATTTTGTAAAATATATCGACAAATCAGGGCTTTTGATATATATATATATATATATATATATATTATATATATATATATATATATATATATATATATATATATATATTTATAAGAGTTTATTTAAACTCTTAAGGACTATCGTGATAGCCGTTCGCTTTTCTATATGCATTAAAACTCTCAAATTCATTATTAGCTTGTAAGAGCCTTACATTTCTCTCAGATCCATGTCACTTGATAAATTTGCTTAATAAAATATTTCTTAAGGTTCATGATTTGGAAATAAGGGTTTAGTCTATGACACTACAAGTGCACAGGTCATAAGGCAAAGTAGGACCAATGTAAGTCCGTATCATTCCCACGTAGATTGGTATGAATTAAAGATCAACTACCCCAACTGCTTAAAATTTGCTATTTGACCAAAACTCAATGATGAAGGTCAGATCTAGAAAAATAAAGATCCTAGACTATTGACTACTGCTGAACCAAAAATAAACCAAAGTAAAATGAATAAAAAACAAATCAGAATTAAATATCGGATCGAATCAGCTTCCTCGTGAGAAACGAAACCATCGCGAAATAATAATGGAACGCTTTACCCCAAGACTAAATTACATTGCTCGTTATGTGGTTGGTTTTGTCCAAGATTCCTAAATGTTGAATTGGGATTCATATTCCCATTGGATACCCTCGCTTTCTTCCTTCAAGACAAGATCAAACCAGCTACTGTATTCCCAATCCTCTCAAGATCTAGGTATTTTCTTTCTCAATACTTCACACCCATTTCTACGACAAGCAGACCTTTCAGATTTCCTTCGTGATTTTCGCAGTTTCACCAGACTTAATCGATGGCTCAACCTCCGCATTCACGGGTTCGTCCCTTTCCCTCGATGACTCTGCTTAACACTTAAGAATCATTTTTAGATTAAGTGCAATTTCTCTCGATTATTTATATCATAAATACTTCCTCCAACTTCAATTATGGAAGTAATGAGGGATTTATCAAAATGAACTCTTATTCGCCAGCTTCATCAATGGTAGTTGAGCATACCTAGAAAAGAATCTCCTCGCCTCTCGTGAATCTCCGTCTCTGTGTCACGCAGAGGGCATCCTAGAAATCGAAAGTAAGATAGTATTCTCAACTCCGTATTCCCAGACTACTATCGGGAACTTTAACATCTAAAAACAACACCAACTAAGTAAAACCAACCTGCATTAGTTCTCCATATTTGTGCAAGAAAGATCAGAACTAAACGTAAATCAAATCCAGCAGCTCAAGGCCCGACACGTGCATCGCACTAAGAAATGAGCACCGGACACGCATAACCACCGAATTGCAATAAAAACCGGGAGAAGAAATGAATTCTAGAAATTTGTCTAGATTTCTCATAAATTTTCAAAGCAAGTAATTCTAAGAAAATAACATAAATAAAATTTCGCCTCCACCCTAATCGCACAATGCATATTCAAACTTAAAAGAAATAAACTAAAAATAAAGAAAGAAATAAAATCTACTCTAAACTATACACCAGTTCCTCTCCTTTTCCCCTCTTTTCTCTCGGGTAGAAGACTAAGCTACTTTATCACTTGCCTTAAACCGTTTCATTTATATCACAAAAGGAATTAGTCGAATCCCCAAAAACCTGTGTGGAATTCAAAAGAAAGCTCCAAACACTCGTCCTACTGCCGTGACATAAAGTTGATGTCGCGACATGGATTTCCCTTTGTTTCGCTTCGCCGCGACTCGCTTCTCGTTGCAACCAAATTCCTTATCACCACAAAGATGGATTAATGGTCGCACATCGTCAGAGTCACGACTTTGCCTGGCTGCTATTTCCAGACCGAAGTGCTCGCAACCACTCGCTTCACGTCTCCGCACATCATCGCCTTCTCTCCCGCTTCGAGCAGCGACCTCAATTTCAGTCGCGACCACCTTCTCGCCAGATGATGACTCAAGTCAAACTTTATTTTCCCCGGTCACGATTGTGTCGGTATCTTCATTTCATTGTGTTTCACTTACGTCAGCGACTTCAAGGTGATGTCGCGCACTTTCGATGTCTATTTTTCTTCTACGTGAACCTCATTCATGTAACCAATTTCCTTTCAACCTCTTCTATTCTCCGTGTCACGACCTCAAGGTGATGTCGCGACCTCATGTCGTTTTTCTTCACGCATAAATTCCACCGTCAAATGTAGTTGCGACTCGATTTCTTCTACTACTCTTCTTCGTGTCGAACACCTAAATGAGTGGTCACAGCATCGCTTTCAGGGTCCTTGATTAATAAATGGTCGCAACTTCAGCTGCAAGGGCTTCGTTTGGCTTCGTGTCACACTTCCTTTTGCTTCTTCATCTCTTAATTTGGTCAAGAACTTCAATCTTCCTTGTTTACACCTGGGGCTCTATTTTTATGTCGCGATCTCAATAAAGATGTCACAGACTTCAAACGAGCCTTTCATTTAAAACTAGCTGCAACTTCGTTTTCTTTGTAGAGACTTCCTTTATGGCTCTATTAGTGATCCACGTCGCGACATCAGATCGACGTCAGAGACTTTTTATATTCAATCTAGGTCGCGACATCAGGGTGTCGCACCTCTTCATTTGTCACTGGTCATTCCGTCACAAGCTTAATCTTCAAGTCACGACTTCGTCACACAGCCTTCTCTATTTCTTCCCAAACCGATCTTGGTGATGTCGTGATTGGAAATGACTGAAACTAAGCTTCCCGAAACTAAGACTGATTTTGGGCTGCGACTTCATTTTTGCTTGCAGTCGGTCTCTTCGGTTCACGAGATTTTGGGCTTTATGCCATTTTCCTGAAATTAAATTTGAGTAAAATATCCACATTTCGCATACAAATCAACATTTATCTTGTAATATGCTCTTAAAAATGGATTAAAAATCTAATGAGTTTGACTCATCAAACTCCCAATTAAAATTTTGCTTGTCCTCAAGCAAAGAAAAGAAAGAATTGCTTATTCTTAAAACAAATGTTTTAAAATTTTTATGACATTTTTCCGATTCATACTACGCCTTTCTCATTCCACCTTCTAACTTCAAATAAGAGATACCAAAGATCATTTTAAATTTCGGGCCATTCAAGAATAAGAATGGTACACTTATATCTCAAATTTCTCGATGAAATAATGTATTTAATAATTTATTCAACAAGTCTTGCTCAGGCGTGTGCGTGTCTTCAATCCTTTTCATCTTCACAATTTAGCACTCTCCGAGTTTCGACTGCTTGTCAACGGCCCCAGGCTTGTTTCTTCATATCGATTCCACTAATGTAGGTAAATTCAACCTTCAAGATCAATCAGTCTCGAGGCTCAGAATGTCGGGCTTAGGTAATCGGGTAGATAATGGAAAAATTCTGCTGCAAATCACCCGCCTCCACCTTTTCGCACTTGTCGCTTCACCTTTCACTGGGCCATTTTCAGATTTTGTCGATTCTTAATCTTGGCCTGATTCATCCTTTTTTTCTTTTTTTTCTTTTTTTTTTATGGAATTTTTGATTCATACGACTTTATTCAAATTCCCTTGTTCTGTAACTCTTTTCGCTTCGCTTTTTCTAAGGCCTGAACAGTGTAATGTTTGTCTTCTTAGGCTTTCTATTACTCTTAGAGAACTCTCATTAGCAACTCCCATACCAGCCAAGTATTAGGTACTAGGTGTTAAAACACCCTACGAGCTAATTGTTCAAGGAAATAGGCCACAAGACAAAACTTATTCCCTTTTCACACTTCGCTTCTTTACTTCTTCACCTCACCTCAGAACATTTGGAAATATTTTTCCCCAAACTTGCTTCTTCCTACGTAGACTTTTTCTGCATCGAACCGAATTCAGCTCTTTTGCTGCGTGATTATTGCAAGGAAGGGTAATTAGGTTTTCGCCTGTCGCTTATTGAAGAAATAAGGCTCGCTTCGCTCAAATTAAGGAACTGTAGGATATGCTTTAAAGCATATATCGAGGGTAGCTTGAATAGCTCAAACCCGCCAAGGATTTGCCTCTATCACTTCATTGGGTCGTTTTACCTAAGATTTCGCCTCAATCAATAATTTAACAAGTTCTAGGACTATGGATTCTCAATCCTGAATTTCCCAGAAGATGTTCCTAATTCCATTCCTCTCAAAGTTTCATGAGTTTTGTTAACCAAGTGTATTATTTCTTCAAGACTTGTACTTATTCACTGTCTATTTATACTATTTCAACCAAGTTATTTGTTCCATCAGCAATAACCATTTTTCCATTTTTTTTGCAATCTAAACCGAATTAACATGTGTCGCAACTCCTAATTTCCGCTTACCACCCACGCCCTTTATTTTTCCTAAGATTTTTGTTTCGAAAGAACATAATGGGTTTATTCGATCTCGCATTTGACAAAGCATTAAAAATCTTTATGCTAATAAGAATTGACATCAACAAAAAATTTATCAAGTCAATTTAAAAACAACTAGTTTGTAAATCATCAAGAATTTTATTCAAATATCAAAACGTTTCGATATTGTACAATCTGATTTCTTTACAAATAAGACTATAACCAAACTAGAGAAACTCTCTATTTCTCTTGATCTAAAATCCCATATTTTCCTCTTAAGGTTGTAGCTTCTGCTTATTTGGTTCTCCTCTGCACTAACTTGTTCTAAGGATTCGTCATAACAAGGTCAGGCAAACAAATTGGGGCCCTTCCCTTTCCTTTCTTTGAGCTCCGTCGACGTGGGTTCTAATTAACCCTTCTTCCACCCCTCTCCCATCAACCACTCTCTTGATTACACAAATGCTTATGGAATAATGAATGGAATTGGTTTGTTTTTCGACCATTCATTCCATAAGCTCTGTACTAAGTAGCTGAACCTTCTTCTTTTCTCTCTCATTCTCCTTCTTCATTCTCGTTTATTCTTCCTTTGTTTTCTTCAACTTTTACAAAGGATTTTGCTTCTCTGGGAACTACAAGGCTCTTTATTCTTTTCCAAATTCGATGAATGAATTGAATGAATTTTCAGATTGAAACATCTTGGTTATTTCCAACAAGGACTTTGAAATTTGTTGAGGAATTTTGATCGCTTTCAATTATCAATCTTCAATTAATCCTTTGAACTAAGCAAACCAAACTAATTCCTTTTAACAAGACATAGTTTTTGCTCCCGCATTACTTAACAATTTATTTCAAAGATTTTGAATGAATGACGCAGTAATTAGAAGAGTTTGAATTAGTTAAAGATAATTGGAAATTTGGAATGCATGTTTGGCTCAATGTCATGATCAAGTTATTGAATTCAGACATTGCACTTTGAGCTCCTAATGAATTATTTTCATTGATTTTATTTTAATGCTGGGACGCTCAAATGAAAGGTTTTAAAACCTACTTTTATCGAAGTTTACCATTTTTCGTAGCAACTCAAGGATTTTGTTACATTCGAAATGGTCACGACATTGACTCGATGTCACGACTGGGTTTTCTTTCCTTTCTTTATTTTAGTCGTGACTCTCGCTTCACTCGGTTGTGACTTTCTTTTCTACTTTGATATCATCTTAGCATTCATGGTTGCAACTTCGATTAATGTTGCACTTAAAATTTTTAGTCTCCCGAACAATTAAATTCACAATTTCAATTTATTCAAATCCAATCAAGTTGCAAACACAACTCAATTCATCTTCATCATGCAAATATTCAACAAAATCATCCACTATGCATCATATTCAAAATTTACACTGCATAAAGTAAAATTCCCCAAACTCCTTCAATCATGCATCGTAGACAAAATTTAAAATAAAATCGCAAGAGTATACCGCCTTTGTTTCCGGCGTATCGAAGCTCGATTGTAGATGTTCCTCTTTGCACAATTTTCATCATTCCGCAAAACTAACAAAAATATTTACCTACTCTCTTCAATCAATAATGAATCAAATTACACTATTAGAAATTTAAACATAAAAATATAACTAGAAAAACTTAAAACAAACTGATGTGATCGCTTCCCACAAAGTCGTTTCAATTTTTAAATTTTACCGACTGCGCCATAGTCTCCTCGTTTCTTCAAATTTCATTCGTAACTAAGAGTCATTTTTCCAATTGCTTTCTCCCAAGGTAGTGCTTTAATCTCGACCATTAACTTTGAATTTCGTGATTGTCAGGTTCTAGTGTCACTCGCCCAAATTTGTGTGCTTGATATTACCGCAGATATGGTCCACCCATTCGTAAGCTTTCCGAAAGCAGTCTGGGGCTTCAGAGTCAATAACACACCGATTCTCCGCCTGAATTCTCTCCCCAAAATTGCTGATCATGCCATTTTTTTTGTTTTATCTGTATTTCTCGCACTATTATAGGCTTCATTCCTCAACTCTTCCACCATTTAGTCGAGTAGCCTCTCTTCTTAGCAAATCTTGAAATCAAAATTTAGCTTTCTCGATGGCCCATAGCTTATATTCAGCTCAAGAGGTAGTGATGGCTTTTCCAAAGACAGCCCGTATGTGGGTGACATTCCAATGGGAGTTTTAAAGTAGCCTGTATGCCCGTAGTGCATCATCCAAACAAAGACCAATCTCTACTGGAACTTTATAGTCTTGAATTTTCTTTATCTCCCTATTGAAATTTCCTCGCCCATTTGTTTCGAGGGTGATAAGCCAAGCTCATAAATGTGCTCGATAACATATCTCGCCATGATTTGCCAAACACTTTATTTGCAAAGGGACTTCCATAACTGACATAGTTCTGTGTCCCAAATCACGAGAATATTTCTTTATAAAAATTCCACAACCGAATTAGCATCACTTTGGGACAAGCCGCTCTCAACCCATTTTTTGATACATAATCCACAATGAGGCAGATGAGCATACAAATGAAGTCGAAAAGGCCCCATAAAATCCATTCCCCATACATCAAACAATCGCACCACTGTGATAATTATAGGGCATTTCATGTCTTTGGGGCCGACATTTCCATTCTCTCCCTCGCATTGATCACATAATCTCACCCATTCAAACAGTCCTTAAAAATAAGAGGTCGTAAGAAAATCTTCGATCAAGAATCTCAGGGTTGTTTTATCTCTGCAAAATGTCCTCCATATGGCATGCATGACATTCTTGTAAATCTGGCTTACCACCTTCTCGTACACACTTCCTTATAATCGATCAACCTCTTTTAAACAAGAATGGGTCATCCTAAATGTAGTACCTCCACTGTCACCCCCAGCTTTTTCTCTCGGTAGCCGACCGTGGCACCCCACATGCTAAGAAGTTCACACCATCAAAGATACCAAGGTGATCGAGGACAACCGGAATAAACCGTCATCCGGAAAATTTCGCTATTTCTCTTTCTTTCTTCAGCATTGTTGTGTTTCCTCCACTCTGACAAGTGATCAGCCATCACATCATTACAACCTTTCTCGTTTCCTTTATTTCTAAATCAAATTCCTACAATAACAATACCCACCCGATCGGGCCTCGCTTTACTTTCTCTTTTCGCCATTAGATACTTAATTGTCGCATAATTAGTGTGTATAATAAATACGGGACCCCAAAATGTGTGCATTTCAAATTTTCACATGCAAATACTATCGCCAAGATCTCCTTCGCAGTGTAGTAATTTTCCGAGCTTCATAAAGGCTTGCCGCATAAGATATGGCCTTGAATACTTTTTCATCTTTTCGTCCCAATACGCCTCCCATCGCAAAATCACTGCATCACACATGATTTCAAATTCTTGTCTAACTGCTTTCCATGATGGGAGCTCAACTAGTCTCGATTTGATTTCTTCAAAAGAATTCTCGGGCAGATTCATCAAAAATAGAATCAGTATCCTTCAAAGAATGTGCATAGCTGTCTAAATAATTTTTGAGAAATCTTCATAAATCTTCAGAAAACTAAAGATGTCCTAAGAAACTTCTAATTCCTCGACTGTAGTAAGGGCATTAAATTTTTATAATTGAAACTTCTTTGTCAGTCTACCTCTACCGTTAAATCACAGGCCCCAAGACAATTCCTTTCCTCGTAGAACCATAAAATGGTATTTTTCCCAATTCAGCTAGATTCATTTCCTCGCACCTCAAGTATTGTCCCCAAGTTACGCAGCACTGCTCAAAACCTGGATCCATACATTGTAAAACTATCCATGAAGATCTCCTATAATCCTTCTGCAAATCTAAAATATGAAGATCATGCATCTTCGAAGGTACCAGGAGCATTACACAAACCAAATGGCATTCCTCCTAAAACCAAAACAATAAGTATGTAAAGTTGTTTTCTCGATCCTGCAGGCCGGCAATTTGGTTATATCCGTAGATCCACTCAGAAAAACAAAGTGAGGGTGTCTCGCCACTCATCCGCATCCGATCAATGAAAGGCAGGAAAATGATCTTCACTGCAGCATTCTTTCAGTCAATACACACCCTCCATCCTGCCATGGGCCTTACAGTGAACTGGCTCATTCTTTTCATTTCGATCACAAGAATCCACCTTCTCGGGAACCATGAACGAGTCACCAGCAACTATCCTGGCAGAAGATGATAGAAACTAGTGATTAAACCATCATAGAACTCTTTTCAACTATTTCACCACTAGGGTTCAGCCTTTCGTGATGCCTCACATAAGTTTTTTCATTATCACAAAGAAGATTTTTGCATACAAATGGGGGACTGAAGTACTCTGGGATCCTCAATCGACTAAGTAATAGCTTCTTGTATTTTCTAGAATTTAACAATCTTCGTTTTTCGCCTTCAATCAATGCAAATTGATATGATGACCGGTTTTCTCTCGGTTCTAAGAACTCATATTTCAAATGACCGGGCAATTCTTTCTTCAATGTTAACCCTTTTCCGCACTAGTTTCGCCTACGAAGTTTTCTCTGCTTCGCCGTGATAATTTCATCTCCGACTGCTTTCATTTATGCTCGAGGACTGCTTCTTTGTTAAACAAATTTAGCGCGATTTCACAATCAAGCACTCTCAAGATACCGAAATTCATCCTCAATTTCCTGACATGGAATGTCAAGAATACGCCGAATTCAATTCAACATCAGAAGACTATTGTTTCGCTACCATATAACTTTCATCTACATCAGATGTCCCAAACTCCTATTAATATTAAAGTGCACGTCTCCATTTCCCACCCTTAAGTATCGGGCCTCACACCTTCTCAGACATCTATCAAGTTATGTACCCAGCTTGCTAAGAAAGGTCTCCCTAGCAGCAAAGGAACTTAGGTATCTTCCTCCATCTTCATGATAACAAAATCCACTGGGAAAATGAATTTCCCAACCTTGACAAGTACATCCTCAAGAATTCCTTCTGGTTGTGCCATTAATCTATCAACCATTTGCAATGTAATTGCTGCCAAGTTCTAAACTAAGTCTCTGCACAACCGATAGAGGCATCAAATTTATACTAGCGTCGAATCACATAAAAGCCTTCTTGAGTTCATATTTCCTATGGAGCAGTGGAATGGTGAACCGCCAGTGGTCCTTCATTTTTGCTTGAGCTTTTGTCGGATAACCGCACCGCAGAGCAACCAAGTTCACCATTCCTCCCCCACTACCTCTCCTTTTCAAGCCAAGATCTCCTTCAAAATTTCCTGTGATAAATAGGCATTTGGTTGATTACTCTCGCAAATGGGATATTGATTTCTATTTTCTTGAAAATGTCCAAGAATCTAGAAATCTGCTCTTCCCTTTCGCTCTCTCAAGCCTCCGTGAAATGGCACCGTAGTGTATGTTTCGGTACTCCTTCCTTCTTCGCTTCCTTACTTCCTTCAGCCGTCTGAAGATGTGTGCTCTTTCTCCTCTCTTTCGCCCCTTCTTGTTCCGCCCCAAATTCTTCTTTCCTTTCTTTCTTTCTGTTGTTGCTCACATCCTTCCCACTTCTTAACCGAATCGCTACATTTTGATTCTTTCGAAAGTGTCACTAGTGGAATGTACCAAGCCTCGATTTGGCATATTCAGTATTAGTCATTCTACCAGGTCTCCAAAAGTTTTCAACGAGGACTAGATTCTTCCTCAAACACTTCTGAGTATCGACTGAAAGCTTCCAAGTCGACAGCTTCGCTCATGGAATTGTAATGTACCTTTATTGGCCCAATTCATGAATCAAGATTTGTTCTTCAAACTAAGAAGTCCTCTCACCATGATATTCATTTCGCCACCCCCTTGATACCGTTGCTAGAACCTCGTGGCTGGCCGATATCCCCTCGCTGAGGATTCTCGCCCATGCTCAGCCTCGTGAATGCCCCTCCACCATATGAGAAATTCTACGGTTCCTCAAATACCGGACTGTAATGTGTGGGCGTGTTAGGATTTGGCTTCTGAAATGGTAATTGCCTGGTCTCACGTACTTAACCTCCTCTCGCCACTATTACAAGAATCTTCTTCTGTTGGTACATCAGCACTTCTTCTCATCAATTCCTTTCCAATCGCCTCCTATTTCCCATGAGCACAGGTATTTTTCTTCTTTGCTTGTCCATCCTCAAGTGCACTATGGCATCTAACTTTGTTTCCATGGCTTCATTTTCATTTTCGTCACCATGACCCCTTTCCTTTGCTATTACCCCTGGAAAACTCGTATGAGCTTTATATTGCATTTGGCCGTGTCTTCTATCGATTCTAAATTTCAAGACTTTTTGCTTCAATGCTCCACAAAGATGAAGCATCGATAATGCTCTTTAGAGGTATCATTTAAGGCAATGACACAATCACATCCAACCGGGTTTTAAATCAACCCATGGATGTGGTTAACCCTTCTCAAGAACCCCTCGAATCTCTCCTCAAAGGTTACATAGCCCCATCTCTCCCTCAGTCGAATACTATTATCTCTCTTCTTCTCCGAGCGAGAGACGGGGAAAAAGAACCTCCCAAGCATGCTTCTACCAACTTCTTCCTTAAGTATCAACTGAATCCATATGGTAAATGATTCCACTTCATGTGGTCGCTTATATCCTTAAAGAAATGGAAAGCGATGCAACTTATCACCTCTGGCCTCACACCATTCAACTTCACCGTATTCACATCCCGCAAATCTACCCAAGCGCCGTCAGGGGTCTTCTGGCTGGGCGACTCAAGTGAACTCCGATGTCGCCGCACCATCGTTATTAAAGCCGGCTTTAGTTCGGGTTATTTGTTTCCACAAGAGGGTCAGTCTACCGCAGAATATTCTTCCTCGAATAATAGCCTTAAATCCTCCCATCAGGTCGCAAGAATAGAGGCCTTCTCGCCGTCACCCTCCTCGTTCTCGTCTCTGGCCATGTCTCTATCCGCTATAGCCGCATTTTCCCGCTTCTTTAGTCTTTTCTTGGGCTTCCGTTTTTTCCAATTCAGTTGTCCATTGAAATGTGTCGAATCCGGTTTCCTATGCATTAAAGGATTTCCTGAAATCAAAACACACTCAGATTAATAAGATTAGTCAAACTAAACAAAATATTTTCAACATGGCTTGTTAAAGATCAGTGGTTGATGTAGCCACTGCTTGACAAGCTATTTTTGTTCTTTTCTTTATAAAATGTCCAAATTAGCATTTCCCTCTTGTCGAATATTGATCTATTTAATTCTTTCAACCTGTGCAAGAACTGCCATAAAAACTTGTTTGTTCTTTTCTATATATACTAAAACTCTCAAATTAACATATAGTTACAAGAGTCTTACACTTTCTCACAGATCCATGTCACTTTGGATAAATTTATTTTTGATTAAATAACTTTTCTTAATATTCATGATTTAAAAAATAAGGGTCAAGTCTATGACACCGCAAGTGCAATGTGTCATACAAGTAGTAAAACTGAATGTGTAAGTCCAGATATCATTCCCTACGTATATTAACGAATTGCAGATCAAGTACCCTAACTACTAAAATTCCATACTATTCGACTAAGAACTCATAGTGAAAGTTTTATCTAAACAACAAAATTAAAAGATCCTAGACTATTGAATATCAAACTAAGCTAAAACAAAAGTAAATGAATAAAAATAAATTTCCTTAACTATAAGAATGGATTGAATCGCCAGGAGAAACGAAACCACGTTGAAATACAATGAAACAGCCAATTCCAAAGACTAAATACATTGCCTGCTCGTGTATGGAATCGTTTCAACCACATTTCTAATTGTTGGAATCGATTTCTCCATATTCACTGGTCGGGATATCTTGCTTATCTCAAGACAAGATCAAACCAATTTACTAGATTCCAAATTTCTTGCATAAGATCTCGGGTATTTTTCTCTTCAATACTTCACACCCATTTCCTATTGACGTTAGACCTTTGCATTTCCTTCTCGTGATTTTCGCAAAGTTTCTACTCACTTAATTAGTGGCTCATCCCCGCATCTACGGGTTTGTCCCTTCCTTGATTGGGACCTCACTAACACAGGTTGGGAACTTACCTTAGATTAAGGTGAACTTTGATTATTTATATTGTTAAATACACCCTTCCAACTTCACTATGAGCGAATGTGGAATTTGTCAAGATGAACTCGTAGCCTCGCCAGCTCACAATGGTAGTTTAGCATACCCATAAAGAATGCTCTCGCCTCTCAAATTCCGTCTCTCGTGTCGCCACGAGGGCATCCCCGATATCGCAGTAAGATACATTCTCAACTCGGTATTCCTAGACTACTATTGGGAACTTATCAATTCAAAACGACACCAAATAAGTAAAACCAAACCTAGTTCTCCATATTTAGCAGAAAGACTATAATCTAAATGTAAATCAAATTCGCCAGAGTCGCTGATTAACACTTATCGCGACTAGGAAACGGAGTACCGATCACGCACAACCACCGTAATTGCAATAAACCGAGAAGAAATTACTCCAAAATGCCTAGATTTCATAAATTTTTAGGCAAGAATTTAAGAAAATTTAAATAAAATCCAACTCTACTGTCAGACAGTCATAGATTCAAATCCAAAAAAGAAATAAATAAAATAAAGAAAAGAAATAAAATCTACTCTAAACTATACACTGAGTTCCTCTCCTTTCCTTTCTCGGGTAGTGAAGACTAAGCTAACTTTACTATTCTAAAACCGTCTATTTATATCACAAAAGAAATCGCCGAATCCCCAAAAGTTCGTGGAATTCTAAAGAAAAGCCCAACTCACTGGCCCTAGCGGTCGTGACTCTCAAGTTTTCAGACATCATTCAAAGAATATTTTGCATGCAAATGGAGGGACCGATAATTCTCTCAGATCCTCAATCGACCAAGCAATAGCTTCCTCAGACTTCTCGCACTTCCAACAATCCTCGTCACTTCAATCAATGCAAATTTCGATATGATGATCGGTTTTCTTTCTAGTTCTAAGAACTCATATTTCAAATGACTCCAGCAATTCTTTCAATGTTAACCTCTTCCGCACTAGTTTCCCGCCACAGCTTCTTCAAGCTCGCCGTGATACTTCATCTCGATCGTTTCATTTATGCTCGTAGACTGCTTCTTTGTTAAACAAATTCTGAGCGATTTACAATCAAGACTCTCAAGATATCGAAAATTCATCTCTACTTATCGATAGAATGTCAAGAATACAAATGAATTCAATTCAACACTGAGAAGACTATTGTTTTCTACAGCCATACAACTTTCTGCATCTACATTAGGATGTTCCAAACTCCTATTAAGATTAAAGTTCACTGCTTCATTCCCCACCCTTAGTGTCAGTTCACCTTTCTACACATCTATCAAGGCGACTCCAGTTGCTAAGAAAGGTCATCCTAGCAGCAAAGGAACTTGGGTATCTTCCTCCATCTTCATGATAACAAAATCCACTGGGAAGATGAATTTCCCAACCTTGACAAGTACATCTTCAAGAATACCTTCTGGTTGTGCCATCGATCCGCTTCACCATTTAATGTAATTGCTTGCTGGGGTAAGCCCCCAACCGTTATTTGCATTAACCGATAGAGGCATCAATTTATACTAGCACCAATCACATAAAGCCTTCAATTCATATTTACTGAAAGTGGAATGGTGAAACGCTGTGGTCCTTCATTTTTGCTGGGAGCTTTTTCTAGATAACTGCACTGCATGTAGCAATCAAATTCACTATTCCCTCCTTCATCTTCCTTTCGCTTAGTATCTCCTTCCAAAATTTCGCATAAGTAGCATTCGTCGATTAATTCGCAAATGGGATATCGATTTCATTTTCTTTGAAAACTAAGAATCTAGAAACGCTTTCTTCTTCCTTTTTGCCTTCACTCGTGGAAATGGCACTGTAGGTGTATAAGCTGGTACTCCTTCCTTCTGTTTATGTTCATTACTTTATTCAGGTTGTTTAGTCTGTGTGCTCCTCTCTCCTTCCTTTCCGCCTCTTCTCGTTTCGCCTCGCCTTTCCATCTTTCATTGCTCACTTCTTTCCCATTTCTTAACCGAATACATGCATCTGATTCTTTGAGTGTCACTAGTGGAATGTACCCTTGCTCGACTGGGCATATTCAAGCCAAGCACCCTACTTCGTCGTTTCTTCAATGAGGCACTTGTATTCTTTGAAATACTGAGTGTTAGACTTGAAAGCCTCCAAGTCGACGCTGCTCATGGAAATGTATAAGTTCTTGTTGTCCCCCATGAACTGCAGCATTTGTTCTTCAAATGGTTGAGTCCTCCTATGACCCTAATAGTCATTCCTGCCTTCACCCCCTTGATGCTGCTGTTGGAACCTTGGTGGCTGCTGATATCCCTGTTGAGGATTCTGTCCATGCCTTGGGCCTTGTAATGCCCCTCCACCATATGAGAAATTCTCATGGTTCCTCAATGTTGGACTATAATGTGTGGGCAGGTTAGGATTTGGCTTGAAATGGTAATTTCTTGGTTCATTCACGTACTTAACCTCCTCATCACCATAAGAATCTTCTTCTGTTGGTACTTCAGCACTTCTTCTCATCTGTTCTCTTTCCACTGCTCCTATTTCATGAGCAGTGTGCATTTTTCTTTCTTGTTTGTCCATCCTGTGCATGATGGCATCTAACTTTGCCTCCATGGCTGTCATTTTACTCAGCTCCATGACCCCTTTTCCTCTGCTATTACCCCTTGAAAACTCAGATGGAGCTTTCATATTGCATTTGGCTAGGTCTTCTATCAGATCTCTAGCCTCTTCAGCACTTTTTCTTTTGAATGCTCCACAGCATGAAGCATCGATAATGCCTTTAGAGGTATCATTTAAGGCATGATACACTATATCCATTTGCGTTTTTAAATCAATTCCAGTGCATAGGGCACCTTCAAAGAACCTCTTGAATCTCTCCTAAGCTATATATAAAGTGCTCTCATCTTCTCCCTTATTGAACACTATTATCTCTTCTTCTCTGAGCATGAGATTGGGAAAAGAACCCCGCCCAAGTATGTTTCTACCAAATTTCTTCCCAAGTATCAACTGAACCATATGGTAATGATTCATACCATGTGGCTGTTATATCTCTTAAAGAAAATGGGAAGAGATGCAACCTTATCACCTCTAGCCTCACACCATTCAGCTTCAATCAGATTCGCGATCCCGGTGAAATCTACCTGTGTGCTCGCTCAGGGTCTTCTACGCGACCAGCGGAACCCGATGTCGCCGCACCATCAGCACAAGCCGGCTTTAGTTCGAAGTTATTTGCATCCACGTAGGCTTTCTCGACAGTAAAATATCTTCTGAATGATAGGCCTGCAAAATACTCCATCAGGTTAGTAATGAGGCCTTCGGTCGTCGTCCTTGCTCCTCCTCTGTCTCGGTCATGTCTCTCATTCACTATAACAGATTTTCGTCTTTTAGTCTTTCTTAAGCTTCCGAGTGTTCTTCCAATCCAGTGTCCGGCTGAAACAGTCTAATCCTATTTCCTATGCATTAAAGGATTTCAAATCAAAACACACTCAAATTCATCAGATTACCAAACTAAACAAAAATATTTTCAACATGGCTTGTTAAAGATCGCTGGGTTGATGTACTCCACTGCCAAAAGCTATTTTTGTTATTTTCTTTTATAAAATGGTCCATATTAGCATTTCATTTGTTAGAATATTGATCTACGAATTCTTTCAATCCAAGAATCCGCCATAAAGCTGTCTGCCTTTTTCTATATAGACTAAAAACCCCTCAAATTCACATAGTTGTAAGAGCCTTACATTTCTCTTGCATCCATGCCACTTTGGATAAATTTGCATATTTCTTTCAGAAGGTTCATGATTTAAAAATAAGGGTTAAGTCTATGACACTGCAAGTGCACATGTCATACAAGTAGTAAAATCTGAATGTAAGTCCAGGTATCATTCCCACATAGATTGGTATGAATTAAAGATCAACTACCCCAACTACTAAAATTCTATGCTATTCTGACTCAAAACCTCAATGATGAAGGTCAGATCTAGAAAAATAAAGATCCTAGACTATTGACTACTCGTTGAACTAAAATAAACCAAAGTAAATGAATAAAAACAACGAACTAAAATACTGGATCGAATCAGCTTCGTGAGAAACGAAAACCATCGTTGAAATACAAAGAAACAAACACCTACACTTAAGTACATCGCTCACATGCGGTATGAATCCGCTTCATTCCAAGATTTCAAATGTTGAAATGGATTTCTCCATATTCATCGGTCGATAATTGCTTTTCCGAAGACAAGATCAAACCAAATTTACTTGTATTCCCAATCCTCTTGCAAGATCTAAGTATTTTTCTTTCAATACTTCACACCTACTTCAAGGATGCCAGACTCCAGATTTCTTCAGATTTTCGCAAAGTTTCCTACCACTTAATCACGGCTCAACTTCACGATCTATGGGTTCGTCCTTTCCCTTGATTGTATCTCTCTAACACGTATAGGAACTTGCCTTTAGATTGCTGTGAACTCTCTCGACATTTATAATGTTAAATACTTCAACTCACCATGGTACGAACGGGGATTTATCAAATGAACTCTGTGAGCTCGCTAGCTTCATCAATGGTAATGAGCATACCTATAAAAGAATTCTCTCAATCCTCGTGAATCTCCGTCTCTCGTGTCGTTTCTGTAGGCATCCTAGAAATCAGAGCAAGATACATTCCCTCAACTGGTATTCAGTACTACTATTAGGAACTTATCAATTCAAAAACGACACCAACTAAGTAAAATCGAACCCAAATTAGTTCTCCATATTTGTGCAGAAAGATCAGAATTCAAATGTAAATCAAATCTGGCCAGAGTCGGTTCGACATTATATTGCAAATTAAGAAATGGGCAATCGATCACGTATTAAACCATCAAATTAAAATAAACTAAGAAGAAATGAATTCTAGAAATTTGTCTAGATTTCATAAATTTTCGTGCAAGAATTCTAAGAAAATAACATAAATAAAATTCATCTCCACTGCATCCGCACATCAGATATCCAAACTAAAAGAAATAAACTAAAAATAAAGAAAAGAAATAAAAATCTACTCTAAACTATACACTGAGTTCCTCTCCTTTCCCCTTTTTTCTGGGTAGTGAAGACGGAAGCTACTTTACTATTCTAACACTGTCTATTTATATTGTCAAAAGGAATTAGGCAGAATCCCCAAAAAACTCCAGGTGGAATTCCCAAAAGAAAGCCCAGCTCACTGTCCTATGTCGCGACATAAAGTTGATGTCGCAACATGGATTTCCCTTGTTTGCTCTTATTCGGGCCGCGACCAAGAGCTTCACAAGTAAATCCGTATTCCTTGTTGCTGCATGGATTAATGGTCGCGACATCGTTTAAAGTCGCGACTTTGTTTGCTCAAGAAGCCTGTAATTGATGTCGCGATCACGTCATGTCACGACATCATCATTTCTTCTCTTCTCCCGCTTCGAGTCGCGACCTCAATTTTAGGTCACACCACCTTTCTCGCTTCAGATGATGACTTCAGTCAAAACTTTCTTTTATCTGGTCAGGATTGCAAGTTGGTGGTCTTCGCCTTCACATGTTTCTAGTTTACATCGCGACCTCAAGGTGATGTCGCAATTTCTTTTGATGTCTATTTTCTTCTACGCAAACTCGCCTATTTTCGCAAACCAATTTCCCTCTTCTTCAACCTCTATTTCAGGTCACACCTCAAGGTGATGTCATGCCTCATGTTGTTCTTTCTCCCAAGGCGCGAGTCCCAATTGCTCAAAAGTAGCTATGTACCTTTGATTTCTCTCTACTCGCCTTCTTCGTGATCACGACCTAAATGAGCGGTCGCGACATCAAGCCAGGGTCCTCGATTAATAAATGGTCGCAACTTCGCTCGGGCAAGGGACTTCCGGGTTTGCTTCAAAGCTGCGACCTCCTTTGTTCTTCATCTTCTAATTTGGTTGCAACTTCAATCTTCCCACAGACTCCGCCTCGCTTTTATGTTGCGACTTCAACAAGATGTCGCGAATTCTCAATGGAGCTTTCATTTAAAACTAGTTGTAACTTCAGCTTTTCTTTGTAGAGACTTCCTTTATGGCTCTATTAGTGATCCATGTCGCGATGATCGACCGACGGCCGTGATTCCTTTTATATCCAATCTAAGATCGCGACATCACAGGGTGTCGCGAATTCTTTCATTTGTTGTCTTGGTCATTCGCTCACGAGCTTAATCTTTTCAAGTCACGACTTCACATATGCCTTCTATTTCTTCCCCAAAACTGATCTTGGTGATGTCGTGACTTGGAAATGATTGAAAACTAAGCTTCCTGTCGCGACTCCGATTTTTAGTTGTGACTTCATTTTTTCTTGTAGGCTGGTCTCTTCTGGTTTTTGCTGAGATTTTAGCTTATGCTGTATTTCCCTACAAAATTAAATTTGAGTAAAATATCCACATTTCTCCATACAAATCAACATTTATCTTGTAATATGCTCAGAAAAATGGATTAAAAATCTAATGAGTTTTTGGACTCATCAATAGCCATATATATTTTTTGGTATAGATAAATGATCTTGTGAAGGCTAATTTCATTCTCATAAATGGACCCACATGTCATCAGATTATATCAGCCCTAGATGGCCATGTTGTCAGATAAATGTACAAGTTAGAGTTGGATAGAGCCTGCGTACAAAGGAGACTCTGTTCGATTTTTTGTTAAATTATAAATCCCCGATGAATGGGACACACGAAGGCATCTAACACACAATATCCACAAGTTTCCGCGGTCGACAGGATCAATGGACCGCCGGCTCAGGCTACAGCTGATTGTTCAAATTCTTGTATCAAATTCCAAGTTTGTATCTCCAAATCTTGTAAGTTTTATTTATCAAATAAAGTTTTAGTATTTTTAAATTTCAAATATTTGTGTTATATTCTATTGTATTAATATATTATTGATCCTATTCAATTTTGGTATCAGCTCCGTGTTTATGCAACAATTTTGTCAAATTTTCCATAATATTCTATTAAATTTGGTTATTATTCCACCAATTAGCATTGGTGGAATATTATACAAAATTTAGAACAAATCAAACTCGATCTCCAAAAACATTTAATCTAGTCAAAAGAATGAAAGAACAAATAGATGCATTTATAAATAATAATACTTTAGTAAAATCACAATAGTAGTTTACTTTGACAAAGAATAGTACAAGAGTCAAATATTATGGCTGCAAAAATAAATATATTAAAATCCGTAAACTATAAAATATAACATATAGTTAAAGACATCTCACAACATAAGATGTTCATACCTTGTGAATCTATGATAATGAAATGAATGTAAACATTATTTTGTGTAAAATATTATAGATATAGGTATCTCAAAAAGTATTAGTTATTCAATAAATAAATTATTATTCTTACTAAATTGATAATAAAAACAATAAATTATATTAATAACCGGTACTATATATGAAATACAAGTGATTTAATGAGACTGAGGACAATAACAAATAATAATGTAGAAATATATTGTTAAAAAACATCAAATAATCACAAATTTGTAAATTTAAAGTGGAAATATTTTCATCTTACCAACCGTACCAAGTTTATATATTTTTCAATAAAGATTAAAAAAATTATAAACCACCAAAAAAAACTGTAGAAAAATCATAGTAACCACCTAATTGTTAAAAAAGAAACAAAAATCATCTTAATTGGCTTAACAATTTAGCTTCGTCTATAAAAATAGTTATAATATTTGTTAACAGTTTAGCAATGATTCCATAAGAGTGAGACTTGTAAGGGTTTTGTACTTACAAAGAAATGAACATTTGTGGAAAACAATCACTATTGGATAGTCTCAAATCTTCGTAATTATATATAGGCTTTCAAATAAATTTAAGTGCATTTTTTCTCTTAAGTGGTTGATATTCAAAGTGGATAAAAGGGATGTTACTCAAGTTGGAATTTGGATAAATGGTGATTTATTTAAGATGTAAGGTTTTTGTCTCAAAACAATGCTTTATGGTGAATGAAAACTATCAATGATGACGTGCCAAATATTACATCTCTCTCAACCATACCTCTCATATCATTTCAGATCATGTGGTTGCACCAACTTTTTTTATTTATTTATGTTTGTTTTGTGCTAGTGAAAGCTTTGATGCACAAAAAATTAATTTAAGAATACATAAATAAAGGAATTTACATAAAGATACATAAGGTTTTACATGGTTCGGCCATTAACCATGCCTACATCTACATACAATTGAGTTCTCGAGTTTCTCAATTCCTTGTTTCTATATCTTAAACTGCCAAATTTCTTGCTCAATTGGGTATTTGTATTTTTCCTCATTTCGTATAGTCTTATAATTCAATATCTCTTATAACTTTTTCCCCTTATGATCAAGAATATTTATAATGACATTCTTAACATTTTTTTTTTTTACAAGAAAACCTTCCCTTCTCCTATAAGAAAGTCTAATGCACCAAAAAATGACCACTATACAATATTTAAAAAATAAATAAATGAAAAATAATACGAAATTTTAGACGCATTCTAACATTATGCAAGTATTGGATTAAAAAAAACATCATGTAGGTACTTAATATATATATTTTTTATTAAATTAAAAATGATCTCTTGATATTAATTAGTACAATTAAAACCAATAAAATAAGTTCATTCTAATAATTTTGGTTGATATCACTAAGCTATTAAATAATTTTACATCAAAACATATCTTGTTTTAAATTAGTTTATTTATACTTGTTTTCCTTGTAATAAAATTACAATTATAAAAAAAAAAATATTTTAATTATATTAAAATCAAATTATATTTAAAATTCATTTATATTTCAGCTTAGTTTCTTTTTAAAACGATATTTTTTAAATTTTTAGTTATTTTAATTGGTTTGTAAGGAATAGTTTTTTTCTTGAAGGGCTAATGGAAACAATTTAAAATTTATAATTGAATTCCTTTAAATGATTTTGATAATAAACTTAAAAATGATGGTGGGATTTATTTTTTCATGAGTTATTTATATTATTTAAATTATTTTTTGTGATATTTTAATCTATAATTTATTTTCTTAGAATTACTCTTTTTTATTTTTAACTTATATTGTTGTCAAAAATATCTTCCATTGAATTATACTTGTAGTGTGACGCCCCAAAATTCCGGGAGTTTGTTGATCACCCATCAACCCACGGAATGTCAGTGGATATCATGTAACTCGATACCACAACATTGTGTCCCATTGTCAAACCCAGGAAAATTAGAAATTTTCAAAAATGGAAAAATGATAATAATAATAATAATAATAATAATAATAATAATAATAATAATAATAATAATAATAATAATAAATTGCCATAATGGTTCAAGGAAGCCTAGAAAATTCTCTACATCTCGAATGATGAAATGGACTACACCGTTGGATTTGTCTTACGAAATCTAGTTACCTAGAAAATTTTCGTTAAATCCGAAACGCATGCATTTTTCACAATTTTCTTTGCGTAACATGCCTAGTGACTCCTGTGCGGATAAGATTTTTACGAGAATCTCGGAGTTAAGAAATAACTGCTAAGTTCATATTTAAAATAAATTGGACTTCTGAACCGTGAACTAAAATAAATTGTTTGGTAGGAACGAATCCGAGCGAGATCACGACACAAAGCAAGAGGCCACACACTTAACTTAATTTAAGTTCGAACAAAAGGAAGAAAACTCATTTTTGTGGTCGAACCCAAGAAGGCTTGAGTTAGAGAGAAATGAGAGAAACTCCTCCTTCTCTCTACAATCTACGGAGATAAAGTGGTCGGAATCCATCGAGCCAAGATTTGAAATTCATCTACTCGACGAGAGCTACACGTGGGTACCGACAACATGCAATTTCACTGAAGATTTCGGGTTTGGAGAAGAAAAGCTAGTGAGAGAAGCTCTACCTTTTATCTAAGATTTACGACGATCGGCAGCTCGGTTTTCGTCCGGCCAAGACTTAAAGTCGGAGTACTCATCGAGGGCAACGCGTGGACGCCGAAATCAAGAATGTTCATTGAAGATTCGAGCGGAAGTTCGAGAAGGCTATGAGTCTCGGGTCTTCGGGACTCCAAAAAGCTTCGTCTTCGCTCCAAGAGGTAGGAAACCTTCCTACTCAGATTTATTTCTTATTTAAATACCGTTGTCTTCGTCATCTCTAAGGCTGCCTGGATTGTATTCCCAAACACAAAAATCGTATTGCTAATTTGGAGTTGTTTTGTTAAGTTGATTTTGGGTTAAGTTTGGGATCAAGCCAGGCTATGTTTAGTATCGACCAGGACTCAATCGGGGCGGGTTTGTTACCCGGTGCAAGGCCGTTTCCAGATGAGTCAAAATAGCATGTACTAGCTTAAAGGAGCCCCCGAACGCACTGTGGGTTTCACGTGAAGCTCCCAACTCGTGACCAAGCCAGGTAAGGTTCTCCAACTCTCGGGACGACTACAAATTTCTCGGTCCGAGCTTTGCTCGGTGTTCTCGACTCTATAGAAAGCCCTTTGAGTTTAGAATCCATCCATATATAGCTTGGATAAAATTTTGAACTCATATTTGGTCCGAAAATGACAAAACACAATAGGCCCCTATTGGTTCTGTGCGCCAGTCATTGTTCGTACAAGGCCTCCAACTTCAGACAGCCATAACTTTCTCGTCCGAGATCCGTTTGGGGTGTTCTTAGACTATATGGAAAGCTCTTGGAGTCTATAATCTGACCATATGATTTTTAATGGAAATTGATGCTCACGTCCTAGTTGAAAAATTGACTGTTACAACAAGTGTGCTAATTAATGGTTGTGTGGATGTGAGAAGTTGTGTGCTAAAGTGGCCATTACATGGCAGGTTGTAGGTTATATTAGGTGCATGATATGCCATGAATTAGCCTAGGAAATGAGGTGTGTAATTACTTGCCTAGGTAGTGACTTGATAAAATGTTAACATGTGTTCATGTGATTGATTAAAATGGTATTTCTTGGTTAAGAGGTGTCATGCTTGGATGTCAATATGTGTGCTCTAACATATTGGGTTTGTGATGTGTTGCAGGGACATGGCTATTGCATTAAAGTATGTCAGAAGGTTTATCGGGCATTATGCGCCATGACGAGCCTAGGATTTGAGTATGACATTCCTTGTCTAAGTAGTAGTCGAAATGATGTTGATGCATGCTTGTTTGATGTGTTGACATGAATGTGATAAATGTTAGTATGACTCCATGTATATTAACGTTTAATGAATATATGGACTTTTGTGTGTATTAGACATGAGTGTCCATGGTACACGGTGTAGTGTACAGTATAGGGTGTCCATGTAGAGTTCTTTATACATCACATGACTTGGGAGTGCAATGGCACACCGTTTGGTAATCGGTGCACTCCGGGACATCGCATGGTATGGGTGTGGAGTATTAGTCGTTGTCATTCACCATCCCAGAACGGGTTGTGGAATCATACTTGGACGGTTCAATGGAGATTCACTTGCCATATGGTTGACAATCAACATCATGGTTTGGTGTCGATGGAGAGATCGGTAAATTTGACAAAGTCCGCTTGAGTCTCATGGTTGCATAGCATGAAATCATGCCCGGTGTTAGGCAATTTAAGTAGTGTGGATAGACACCCCCTGTGTGAAAACCTGAACTTTTCGTTGACATACCCTGCCGATGAAAGACTCGAGAAAATGTCTACACAAGGCCGTGAGGTGACCAAAACTGTGGCCCACAAATGAAGAGAGTATACAACACTTGATTACATCAAGTGGCACTGAAGGATAAAACCAGTGGGTATGGGTTTATAAAACAAAAGGCTTTCATTTTATGAAATAAATGATTTTATAAGGGATCATCCAAAAAGCCTTTGGTTTTGAAAAATAAATGAAAATGACTTTATAAAATGATCATTGGATGTGATCCGGAAAAAAAAAAGGTTTTATCACGCATGGGCTCCCATCAGTGAGAGGAGTCGTGGTGAGGACTGAGGCTAATGGGCATGATTTGCTTCCCATTCATGGCAAGTAGGCTTTTGTGCTAGATCAGATGTCCTGTGTTAGTGCGTGCTTGGTTTGGCCATTCATGCATTTAGCGGAAATGTACCAGGAGTTATCTCTACTAGGCGTTAGCTCACCCGGCCGTGGGACCCCCTTTCGTGTATAGAGACATGTCCAAGCAGATCTGCCTTAGGCCGTGATTAACGAGCATTGTACTGACCATGTTTTCTTGTATATTATATTAGAACACGTTAGTTTTAATATAACAGCCAGATTAAGAGCGATGTAATAACTCTCGTGGCCAAGGATGTAGATTGTATTTATATGGATAAACGTGGCCCTACATGGTCATTTTTACCGTGATGTGGACTCCTGTGGTCGCTGTATAATATCAGGGACAAGCCATGAAATCGCACAGTCAGATTCAGGGGGAGTCTCCGCACAAAGCTGAGACTCGCCCGATTTTCTAAACTCGGGCTTGGGTCCTGGGAAAAGGGGACTCATTGGAGTGGTGTCAAGTTACCCAACATCCACAAATTTTCCGCAGTCGACGGGTCACAAAGACCCTGGATTCGGGGTGTCACATCCATACACACTTAGGTATTAACACCTAGTGGTCAGTAGGCATGAGTTCAGACATGCCGTCAATGGTAGAACATTACAACTTGGTATAGCTAGTGTTTGAGCTTGAGTTATGTTACCTAGTGCTCAAAATTTGATTTCCAGATCATAATTCGCATCAAGGTCGATGCTGGAGGTTACCTAAAGAGTCCACTGGATCGATTAGATCACAAAGATGTATCAGGTAGCTTTCAGGTATGCTTGATTGTATGTGCGTGATTATGTGTTACAAATTGCGTGAATTATATACGTATTAGGATGTATGTGGAAAAACAAGAAACACTAAGGTTGGAGAACATAACCTTGTGGGTTCTAAAATGAATGAATCCGGGAGAAAGTCTATGATGATGTCTATTAGTGGTCAGATTTTCATGCACTACCAGTAGATTAGAAAAAGGAATCTCAATTTTCTATTTGACACACATGTGTGATGCCCATATTGTCGACCCGGGAGGTGGGAGAGAGATCCAAATTAACGGTCCAAATTGGTTAGGAAGCACCCTAGATAGTGGACTTGAATAGTGGGAGGCGCTTCTTTCTCACAGCTTAGAGCCAAGAGGAAGAATTCCGAGATGGGTGATCATGTCTTCTTGAAGGTGATACCTAAGAGAGGAGTGGTCAGGTTTGGCAAGCAAGGAGAGTTGTTGCCGAGGTATATCGGGCCCTTCGAGATACTCGAGAGGGTGGGTACAGTCGCATACCGGTTGGTTTTGCTGCCAAGGTTATCAGGTGTCTAAGAAGTATTCCATGTTTCCATGCTCCAGAGGTACACCCCATATCCGACTTGAGTGTTGGATTGGGGCGAGCTTATCGTTGATGTAGAAAGGGACCTTCGAGGAGGACCCGTACGTTTGAGATGTCAGATCGTGCTTTGCATTTGAAGATCACAGGCTAGTGAAGGAGCTGTGGCAAAGACCGAGGAGTGTATGCAACACTGAACGAGGACACGATACGCAAGCAGTTATCCTTTCCGTTCTCGAGGAGGAGGCATGCTTTCTTAGTCATTGATATTTAATGAATATCAGATATGCATGTGTTCAGGTGTGTTTGGTGTGTGTGAATTTTTGGACTAAATTCTTTAAGGGGGAATAGAACTGAAAATTAGAAATTTCAAAATGGCAAATGATAATAATAATAATAATAAATTACCATAATGGTTCGGTGAAGCCTAGAAAATTTCTCTATGATCTGATGACGAAACGGATCACGTTGTATTCATCTTACGAAATCTAGTTATCCAAAAAAAATTCATTAAATTTCGAGACAGTCAGATGTTTCACGATTTTCGAGGTAACAGGTGTCTAGTGACTCCCAGGGACAAGATTTTTACGAGAATCTCAGGAGTTAGGAAATAACTCAAGTTAAGTTCATTTAAAATAAATTAGACTTGAACCGTAACCGAAAATAAATTGTTTCGGGGTAGGAACGAATCCGAGCGAGGATCACATGACACGTGGCGCCATGAGGGCCACACACTTAACTTAATTTAAGTTAGAACAAAAGGAAGAAAAACTATTTCGGGCCGGAACTGCAAATGGGTCGAGTTAGAGAATGAGAAACTCCCTCCTTCTCTACAATCTACGGAGATCAAGTGGTCGGAATCCATCGAGCCAAGATTTGAAATTTATCTACTCGACGAGAGCTATGCGTGGGTACCGACAACACGCAATTTCACCGAAGATTTTAGGTTTGGAGAAGAAAAACTAGTGAGAGAAGCTCTACCTTCTCTCTAAGATTTACGGCGATCGATGGCTCTAGCTTCGTCAAGAAGACTTAAATTCTGAGTACCTGCCGAGGGCAACGTGGACAATCAAATCAAGAATTTTTCATCGAAGATCTGAAAGGAAGTCTCAGAAGGCCATGGGTCTCGAATGACTCCAAAAAGCTTCGTCTCTCCAAGAGGTAAAGGGAACCTCCTACTCGAATTTATTTCTTATCTAAATAATGTTTTGGTCTTGGTTGGGCCCTAATGGCTGTTTGGTTTGTGTTCCCGAACACAAAAAATTGTATTTTGCTGATTTGGAGTTGTTTTTGTTAAGTTGATTTTTGGGTTGAGTTTGGGACGAGTTTTGTGCCATGTTTATGGCTGAATTGTGGACTAAATTGGAGCGGGTTTGTTTCCGGGTGAAAGGGTTGTTTCCGGGATGAGTTTGGGTAGAAAAAATAGCATGTACGGGAGCTTTAAAGGAGCCTCGGGAATGCAATTTCGTGGGTTTCATGCAGCTGCCCAACTGCACTGCTTATGTAAGGCATCTAACTCAGACGGCCATAACTTTCTTGTCCGAGCTACGTTTTGGGTGTTCTTGGACTCTATGGAAAGCCCTTTGAGTTTCAAATCCATCCATATATAGCTTGATAAAATTTGAACTCATATTTGATCCGAAAATGATGAAAAATAGTAGGCCCCTACTGGTTCCGTGCGTCAGTCACTGTTCATACGAGGCCTCTAACTTCGAACGACCATAACTTTCTCGTCCGAGCTCCATTTGGGGTGTTCTTGGACTATATGGAAAGCTCTTAGAGTATAGGTAGTGACTTGATGAAATGTTAACATGTGTTTGTGTGATTGATTGAAATGGCATTTCTTGGTTAAGAGGTGTCATGCTTGGATGTCAATATGTGTGCTCTAACATATCGGGTTTCCAGGATGTGTTTTTGTGTGGACATGGCTATTGTGATGGCATGTCAGAGGCTAGTTTATCAAGTATTATGCACCATGATGTAGCCTAGGATTTGTGTATGACATTCTCAGTTCAAGTAGTAGTCGAAATGATGTCATTTTTACGTTTGTTTAATGACATGAATGTGATAAAATGTTAAGATGACTCATGTATATTAATGTTTAATGAATATATGGACTTTTGTGCATTAGACATGAGTGTCCATGGTACACGGTGTAGTGTGTACAAGATAAGGTGTCCATGTAGAGTTCTTTATACATCAAGTATGACTTAGAGTGCAATGGCAATAATTGCTTTGCACCGGTGCACGGGGACATCGCATGGTATGGGTGTGAGTGCATAGTCGTTGTCATTCACCATCCTTGGTGAATGGGTTTTGGAATCATACTTCGGACGAAGTTCAATGGAGATTCACGGTTTACATGGTTGACAATCAACATTGTGTTTGGTGTCGATGGAGAGACTGGTAAATGGGACAAAGTCCGTTGAGTCTCACGGTTGCATAGCATGAAATTGATGCCCGTGTGTTAGGCAATTTAAGTAGGGATAGACACTTCTCGTGAAAACCTGGAACTTTGGGCTTGGACATACCCCGTCGATGAAAGACCCGAGAAATGCTCTACAACTCACAATCCGCGTGAGACCAAAACTGCGGCCCACAAATGCATATATATACAACACTTGATTACATCAAGTAAGTAATCAAGGATAAACCATGGTAATGGGTTTATAAAACAAAAGGCTTTCATTTTATGAAATAAATGATTTTATATGATCCTAAAAAGCCTTTTGCTTTGAAAATAAATGAAAATGACTTTATAAATGATCATTGGATGTGATCCGGAAAAAAAAGGTTTTTATCACGCATGGGGTTCTATCATGTGTGAGAGGAGTCGGTGAGGACTTGATACATGGGGCATGATTTGCTTCCCATTCATGGCAAGTAGGTTTCTGTGCTAGGATTGCATGTCCTAGGTTAGTGTGTGCTTGGTTTTTTGGCCATTCATGTGCATTTAGGTGGGAAATGTTCTCAGAGGAGTTATCTCACTAGTCTCGGGGCCACCCCGTCGTGGACCCCCTTTCGTATAGACATGTCCAAAGCAGACTCAAGTGTCTTTAGAGGCCAAGATTATGAAGCGGGCCGGATTGTGGCCTATGTTTTGTATATATTATAATAGAACATGCTAGTTTTAATATAATGTTTCGTATTAAGATGATGTAATAACTCGTGGCTTCAAGATATAGATTGTATTTATATGGATAATGGGCCCTATGGCCATTTTTATCGTATGTGACTCTAAGTAGAGTCAAGTATATAATATCGATGTCACATGAATCGCACAAGCCAGATTGGGGTAGAGCCCCGTACAGCCGAGACTCTCGCCCGATTTTCATTAAATCATGGGTCCTAGAAAGGATTCCACGGAGTGGTGTCAGTTACTTCTCGACATCCACAAATCTCTTCCGCAAGTTGATCGTTATCAATAGACCCCCTGATTAAAGCTACACTCATTTACCGGGATCCATTATTTAACAAAAATCGAACAAAATCTCCTTTGTATAGGGAGCTCTATCCAAAACCCAACCTGCACAATATACAATAACATGACCCATCTGAGGCCTAATATAACACAATGACTATACTGGGTAAAGGTTGACCACACCGGGCCGATTTATGAGTAAAGGTTGACCACACCGAGCCCATTTATTCACATTCATATAAAAACATGTAAGGCTATGACACCCGAAAACCCAAGGGTCCCGTTGACAACCCGTCAACGCACGAAATACCTATGGATACCGTGATGTCTTGGTACCCACGCTGTGTAGTCCCATTACCAGGATCCATTCATTTAGAAAATGTACAGGTCATTTAAAAAACATTCACAAGAGTTCAATTTACAACTCTCTTTTTTATACAAAATATATACATAACCAAAGTTTTGCTCAAATAAGAGACAACAAAAAAAACAAAACAAAACAAAACAAAGCCACAATCGACTTTATTCAATTGTGCGATCCCGCACGGAGTCAACTCGACTGCACCGACCCGCACCCAAATACGGTCCCACGACGCGAGCAATGCCTGCAGAATACCCCACAGGGCTACTCCCCACCTAAGTGCACATGCAATGCCATAATCACATCACATTCCACATAGAATATGCAATCCTACCATGGAATACTACATGTCATGAATGAGATGAGACTAATCATGCGCCATGTCCCGAGTCCTAACCGACTCCCTCACACATGCATATACTAAGTGTGAAAAAAATTGTCATCGATGTTTAATCCAATGACCCTTTTTCCAAAACGAAATCTTTTTTTGTTTTATAAATCAAAACCCATTGGATAAACCTCCAATGTTCATTTATTTTGTAAAATCCCTTGTGTTTATGCATTTGTAAGCCATGTGACGGTGTTTTCACCATAGGATCGCTGCACACTTTCCTGGGATTTTTAATGGGCTTTCACCGCTTGATCATGTCTAATCGTAATCACCGCTTTCACCCGAGAGGTATCTTATCCCTTCGCTATGCCCAACACATCGATTTCATGCTATGCAACCATGAGACTCATTTTGGACGTTGTCCCATTACTGATGTGACACCCCTATCCCGGGGGTCCCGTTGATAACCCGTCAACTTGCAGAAAATGGTTGGTGTCAGGTAACCCGACGCCGCACCATCATGTCCAATTTATCGGGATCCATAATTTAACAAAAAATCGGACATAGTCTCCTCTGTACGAGAAACTCTATCTAAAATACAACCTGTATAACAATACATCACATGACCAATCCAGGCTCAATATACCACACCGGGTCATTCATGAGTCATAGTGACCACTGAATTTATCCAACCATACCCCGAATAATTATACATGCAATTATGTAGTGATATGGCGTTTCATAAGAGTTTAATTATATACTTCAGACAAAATGATATAAGAAACCGATTTGCTCTAATATACATATACAAAATATGCGGTCCAAAGCCCCATCCCGCTTTCTTCTATATGTGCTGTCTCACGCGGCCAAATACTCGCACCCGACCTCGCACTAAAGGGGGGGTCCCATGACGAAAGGAAAGCAAAGCCTAGTAGTGATAATCTCCTACAAGGGTTACTCCTACCTAAGTGCTCATGGCATGATCAAACCAACCCATACACATCCAAGTGAAAATGTCTGCATGAACGTTGTGATCATGCATGGAACGCCTTCATGCCCATATCCCGAGTCACTAACCGAATTTCACATTGATTAGTGCCCAAAAGTGATATTTTCAGCCCTTAGCTTATTATGTTTTGAGTGCTTTTTGTGTACTAATCATTGTAATTAACCCAATTACATTAAGGTCCCTATTATCCTACTCGATCACATTTTTGTATAAAATTTGCGCTGGTAGTTTTCAATAAGGCTAAAATTTAATAAAGGTCGATCCTGCCACGAAGAATTCGAGTCAAGCTCAAAGATTGCAGACTGTGACCATGAAAGAAGAGAAGAAAATGCAAGCAAACATCGCGAATTCCTTTGACTCCACAAAGACTGTCTTACAAATTTCGTTTCCTACGCTTACATCGCTGATGCTTTTGTTTTTTGGTTTTTTTCCCATTTTATCCTTGTATTAGCTTAGGATTTCGTTATTTTTGTAATTTCTTGCCCCGAGCGCATAAGCTCACTGGTTAATAAGAAAAAAAGACTTAATGAATAAAACTTGTGGCAAAGCTTTCACTCGCTTTCCGCCTTCCGCTTTTTCCATTTTCTCCCTTTTCTCTCTTTTTCTCTGCTGCCAAACATCCTCCGAGGATGAAAACTCAGAGAATGAGTGGCTAAAGCCATTTTTCCTGGAGTGACTCGCTACCAGTGGGATCAAGGCAACTCGAGGCTTTTCCATGTTTTAAAGAGGTATTTTCTTCTACCATTTATGGTTTCCAAATTAAACGTAGGCTTTAATCCCTTGAAGTTGCTTTGAATGATTAGTATTTGATAAGCTTTTAGGTTCCATTGGATGCTTATCAGTAGATTTATCGACATCTGCTAATATCATCTATGGGTTAATAGGCTTATCTGCTGATATTTTTATTTTCCCCAATTCTTTCTGCTTCATTGTAAATAGCCTAAGCTTTTAGGGTTCATTGCCTTATGCACTTATTGTTAGATCTGATGACATTCATTAGTTATCATTTATTAGGCTGTGGGAAAGTGAATCAGTGATGTTATTCAGCATGCGAACCATCAGTCAGGAAGCAAATGCAATTTTGAAGTTAGTATTTAGGGCTAGCTTTACGGACAATGAAGAAGCCAGGTTGGGGTGACTATGGGTCATCCTCCCGGAAACCGCGAAAGAGAAAGACCACAGTAGAACACTCAGTTGCCCCAGGACCCCAGCCCTAATGACCTGACACTACAAGGAATTTTATTTTACATTTTCTTTTACTTATTTTATTTTTATCTGCAAATCACTAACTCCCCTGTTTTTACAAACCTTAAAATCCAAATTAAATTCATCATTTTGAACTCCATTGCAAATCATTTATGCGAAGAAAACCCATCCTGTGTTCGACCCTAAATTAGCTATCTTATGATAGCTCCGCTACGGCAGTAAGTTTAGGATATAAATATTGTTGATTCATAGCACCTCTTGTGTACGAATCAAATGGCGCGGATTCTTAGGGGATGGTGATAAGTGCATTGACGAAGCGCGGAACGCTTTGATCTCATCACGGTTTGGTGAATTTCTTTTATATTTCATTGTCAATTTTTTTTTTTTCATAAAAAAAAAAAAAGGAGTTGCTCCAGGAGTTTTTTTTTCTTGTTTGGTGTTGTCTTGGGTTGCCTGTTTTTTCTTTGCGAGAACACGTTCGATGGATTAAATCGAAGGCAGCCGTCGAGCTCAATCTCCCCTGGCTTGTTTGACGAATTGTGATAAAATGGAACACCTAGAAGGAGAGCAGTACAATCAATACACTGTGGAGAGAAACCCTAGAGCATATATGACAATGAGGGATTATAGAAACCTAGCATGGCAATCAACAGCATAGGAGAAAGTAAAACCCACCCTACTGATCCATGAGGACTAGAGACCAATGGATGAGTACCTCTACATGATTGCCTCAGTTATACCACCAAACTCATATTTTTAAACACACAATTAATTTCCCAGTTTGACAGGCCATTAGGACCTTACGAAGCTAGTGGGTAACTTTGAAACGGAGGACAAATATTATAAGTCAAATTAAAATTATTTTATGGAAGAAATATTAAATAAGAAATTGATGGACTTCAAGTGAAATGGAATGAAATTGGACCTTTGATCACTCATTTCAAAGCTTTGATGGCTGTTTCAATAGGGAGGAAGGAGCTGAAATTTTGAGGCGTGGGGCGATCGACTCTAGGTACATGGGAGGCAGGGGGATGGGAAAGAAGCGGGGAAAGGCTTGAGACTCTACTACCGTTCTTTGGTTTGGATCAACTGCCCATACTGACCTAAACTATTCCCGATGGCCCCTCAGCGACCAAGTGTATGTCTTATACACCGGCTCCAATCACAACACCAAAGGCACCCACCACCAAGTGTCAATTGCCTTTGCTTCTCCGCCCGCAACTCAATCACAACACAAAGAAGCACCCACCACAAAGGCCACATCAATTGCACTGCCTGTCCTACAAAAATTCAAGAAATTAGTGGCCACTGTTAAAGCCTTTGCCACTACATCGAAGATACAAGCAACTGCCTATATTGCATGGCAATGCTGGTTGGTTCAAAGTCGTCGACTTGGAGCACCCGAACCCCGCATTTTTGAGCTCCGCTACTCCAAACCCTCCAAAGGCCTAAGGAGTGGTTTAGAGCACAAATTTCCACTTTTTGTTTTAATTTTTCTTGTTTTATTTTATTTCACCGTATTTTTTTATTTGATTTCTTTAATTTTTCTTCTTAGATTTTATCAAATTTTTAGTTAATTTATGTTTTTAAATTAATTTTTGCTTTTTTTTGCAATTTTTCTTTAATTTTTCCGGTATTAATTTTTGCGCTTGTGTGCAAATTCTTGAAGCCCTGGATCAAAATCACAAGTGCCAAAGAGGTGAGGGAGAGCTCTCACAACCACTGGCGAAAATTTCGCAATGGTAGCGAAAATGCGTACGGATGCTCCCAAAATAGTGCACAGTAACAGGTAAAAAAAAAAACGTTTGTTTTTTTTTTATTATTATTATTTTATTTTTATTTCCAAAAAAAATTTTTATTTTTATTTTTATGTTTTAAAAAATAATTAAAAAAAAAGTTTGTCTCTAAAAAAAAAATTTTGTTTTTTTTTTGTTTTTTTATTATTTTTATTTTTATTTATTAAATTTTTTTAAACAATAAATAAAAAAAGTTTATTAGTACAAGATTTGCTAATTTAGCTAAAAATTTTTCACATACTCCACTTTTGACTTCCAATTTTGTCTACCAGTAACTTTTCATCCAACTCCGTTTTGTGGCGTTTGGTACTCGTTGAAAGCTTAGAGAAAGGTAATCCAAATATGGGCCAGAAAGAACATTTTTTGAAATTATTATGAAGGTGTAATTTAAAATGTCTAACCTGGTCACTTTTTTTCCTCTCTTTTTTCTCTCAACTTGTTTGTTTGAAGCCCAAACGAGTAAATAAGGTGTCATGGAAGTTTGGGAAGTCTCCTATCTAGAAATGATCACATCTCATCATGAGGTAACACTTCCTTCTCTAATTTTCCAATCCGAGCCCCATTTCTGACACCGAGATGTCGGGTCAGGGAGAGTTAGCGAGAAGTGGCTTTTGTATTTATGTTTTGTTATTATTTTTGAGCAAGCCCAATTTGTGATATTCAAAGTGGGTTTGCTGGGTTCCTTTCTATAAAGTCGTTATAAACATATAGCCTTACTTTTTCAAAATTTGGACCTATTTTTGCAAATCCAAAATTCAGGTGTTCGCTTCAGCCTATAGTTTGAAAATTGAAACTTTGTCCAATTTTATTGGATGTTGTATTGGTTCCATGCCTAATCGAGTGGACAATTAGTTGAACTCGTTGATTTCTCGACCTTTTCTTCCACCTTTAGCTAACCACACACCGAGCACATTAGGGTTTCAATGATAGGCTGGAAAACTCGCAACCCTCCTTTACTTCGCATAACCTACTCCTGGGCTTCATCAATCGCCTTTAATAGATTAAGGACCCTGTGGGAAAGAAGGCCACGCGTCTTCGAAAAAAAAAAAAAAAAAAAAAAAAAGAGAAAAAGAAAAGAAAGAATAAAATTGCAACGCTTGCCTCAAACCCGAGCACCTACCGAGGGGTATACGGCGAAGCTCTTAAAGCCCTATGTCTCTAAACCTTCACGGGTCGGGAGTCACCGACTTAGTGTTCAAGTATACGGTGGATGGGTGGAGTCGAGCAAGTTGTAGGTGCTGGAGTCTCAAATCATTCAAGTCCGTGGTGAAATCAAGAGTTTTGCGGGTCGAAAGATCCTATGACTCGTGCCCTAAGCCTTAATCAGCCTGAGTCATCTAGATCCCCTGCATGGATCTTTGGTGAGAGTCGATTCTCAAAGATTAATCTTCACAACGCGAAAAAGAATTGTGGAATAAGAGGTGGGTCCTAATCTATTTAGGTTGGCTAGCATGCTAGGTCAGGTAGTAGCTAGTTTGGGAGAGTGCGCTTAGCGCTTTATTTGCTGAATCACTCAAACAAACACTTAGATTTTGGTGGAAGTTTCTCGTTGATTCATTGAGAAGGAAACTCTTTGATACTCAATTTTGTATGGTCAGCATTCTCTCTAGTTAGTTATCAAGGGTTTGATGATTCCATTTAGTAAGGTTAGGCATTACTCATTCACAACCTTTTTAAATATATTTTGTGAACATAATTTTGATTTTGTTTAGTATGCTCTCTTTCTTCTTTCTTTCATTGCTAAGGGGCCAGCAATGTGTAGGTTAGGTGTGATTAGTGCCTAAAAGTATATTTTCGAGCCCTATTTATTATAGGTTTTGAGTGCTTTTTGTGTACTAATCTGTCAGAATTAACCCAATTTACACATTAAGGTCCTCATTATCCTATCATCAGATTTTGTGGCAATTTTGCGCAAGCTAATAGTGCCAAAATTGTTGAGTCGATCCAAGCACGAAGAATTGCAGTCAAGTCAAAAGATTTACAGATCGAGACCGTATGAAAGAAGAGAAGAAAATGCAAGCAAAATGGACATCATGACTCTGATTCCTGCAAAGACCGGCTCCTACAAATTTCGCTTTCCCCATAGCTACATCGCTTTTGATGCTTTTGTTTTCTTTTTGGTTTTTTTTTTTCCCATTTTATCCTTGTATTAGCTTAGGATTTTGGTTATTTAATTTCCCTCGCCCGAAAGCAAGACATATCACTGGCACAAGAAAAAAAAAGCACTTAATGAATAAAATTTAGGGCAAAGCTTTCAAATTTCGCTTTCCGCTTTCCTGCTTTCTTTCCATTTTTCCCTTTCTCTCTTTTTCTGGCTAAGCGCAAAACATCCTCCGAGGATGACAACTCTGAGGATGAGCTGGCTGAGCTCATTTTCCGGAGTGGACAAATTTGACCGGGGCAGGATCGAAGGCAACTGAGGGTTTTTCCATGTTTTAATGGAGGTATTTTCTACCATTTATGGTTTCAGTCAAACGTAGGCTTTAATCCCTTTAGGTTGCTTTGAATGATTAGTATTTGATAAGCTGTCTACTGATGCTTATCAAGTAGATCTATCGACATCCTCGTTAGTTATCATCTATGGGTTATTGTGGCATAATTTTAAGGATATTTTTATTTTCCCCAATTTTGTGGTTCGATCCTCTTGCTCATTGTAAATACATTACTTGGTAAGCTTTTAGGTTCATTGTATGCTTATTGTTAGGATACAGTTGACATTCATTAGTTATCATTTATTAGCTATGGGAAAGTGAATCATAGATGTTATTCACTGTGCATTTGTGACCATCGTTGGAAGTAAATGCCACTCTTCAAGTTAATTATTTAGGGGTTAGCTTTTACAAAGAAAATGAAGAACCTGGGCTTTGGGAGATGACTATAGTCATCCTCCCCAACGCGAGGAAAAGACCTGTAGAACTCACACCAAAGGACCTCAAAATTTCCAATGACCTCGATTAATCGCAAGGAATTCTATTTTACATTTTCTTTTACATATTTTATTTTTATCTGCAAATCACCAACTCCCTTGTTTTTACAAACCTTAAAATCCAAATTAAATTCATCATTTTGAACTCCATTGCAAATCATTTGTACGAAGAAAACCCATCCCCTCGTATTCGACCTTAGATTCGCTTATATCGCAAAGAGTTCGCTACGGATAGGATTCGATTTAAATATTGTTGATTCATAACACCTATCGCGGGCACGAATCACACACATGCTCTATGCCAGTGTGATAACCGGCTACTGCGAGTACCAATGACACATATCGAGCCCCCACGGGCCACCGGCATTTCCAATGTAAGTGCTAATGGGCAACTAATTCGAAGTTAATTCCGACTTCTATCACATAACCTAAGTCTATGTGGGATAATCAGGTGTCTTATTTTGGGCACCCGGTCTTTCTTTGATCACACCTGGTCTCTACACCCACTATTTCAAGATAAACACTTAATTATATGTCTCTCAGGGGAAATGTAACTTTTCGAATCACACCGCAAGTCTCTTACAACCAATGTTCCAGGCTTTTCGCTAGAGGGGATTAATGGCCCCCTTCTTGCTCCGCCCAACACACATTAATTATATTTCACTTTATGCTTTGAACCATGAGTCATTTATTGGATGTCATCCAAAGTACGAGCTCACTACCATTCAACAACCTTGATGATGGATGACCATACCAATGCACACACACCTAGTATGCCATCATATGCATAATGTTAACTCATTTCTGATGTTAATACACCGATGATAACTCACTATATGACCATTCTGTCGCTAACTTCATGTCAATTACCATGCAAACATATATCGTGAAGCATATAAGTTCCATATATTTCATGCCAATATATATAGATATCGCATCAATATTAGCATCCATCAACCACACTAACAAATAATGTCATAGCAAATTCCTCTCCTTAGGGGCTAATCATGGTGCCTACCTCTATACAATAGCCTATAAAGTGTCATGCAATGGTCATGTCAAAACCTAGCTAATCACATCGACACAACCAAGCAACCTGAACACTTGGTGCAAAACATAGATTTTCAATAACCTTATGATAACCTACTGTCCTCCACATGCACATGGATGGAATCTTGACTCAATGGGCTTTCCATAGAGTCTAAGAACACCCGAAACAGAGTTCGGACAAAGAAGTTATGGCTGTCGACCAAGAGGCCAACAATAGAAAATGACAATTTTGTCCCAATCTGGGCACTTCCTTTATCGCACACCATAAATAAGGTCGCCCACTTTGAATGAATTTCTAAGTCCGAAAGGGTCGGAATGTCGATATACCTATTTCAAGAAGATACGTTCTTCTATAAGTCTAGTTTACCAACAAATTTGAATCACTCAATTCGGATGAGTGATGTTCAAGTTATGGCCAACCACGCCATGGGTCAAGGAAAATCGATAAAGACTCTCCCTGACACACACACATGCCTCTGGGGACAAAATTAAACCGAGTAGGAGAAAAACCCTACTTCAAATAGCATGATTTCCTAGGACACCGTCTTTTCTCGGTTTCCATAAAAACCCAAACCTTGGACTTTGGCAAATTCCAGATTCCAGACTGCTTAGCTCTTCGTCGCGTAGAGCAAATAGAACCTCACTCGCAAGTTCCAACCGACAAAACCTTGTAAAATCGTCGGAGAAGCTTGCTTTTTTTTCTCCCTCCTCTCTCTCTCTCTCTCTCTAACGTTTTGTTCTAGACCAAATTGTGTGATATTTTTTATTTTAGATATTTTCTTGATATTTATACATGAGACATGTGACACTAATGTGTAACGCTTCCTCGGTCCGTTTTCACCCCGAAACAATTTATTTCATTCCAGTTTAAATTCCATCTATCTTAAATGGATATTCTTTAAATATTTGACATTTTTCAGGATTTTTCTAAAAATCCTGTTTTGGAGTCCACTCGATGCCCGTCGCCTCGAAATTCGAGAAAAATCCAACAATCTCTGAATTCAACGAAATTCCTTGCCCTGGTGACTAGAGATTTCACGAGACGATCAACTTGAAGTCTATTTCATCATCCAGATTCAGAAAACATAATAGCATGTCCCATTCCGACAAAATTACCATTTTCCTCTCATAAATTTAAAATTTTTAGCTTTTTCCTAGGTCTTACATTCTTCCTTCCTTAAAAGAATTTCATCCCGAAATTCCAACTCACAACTATACTTGAATCACATTAGTAACAATATCAATTCTACTAAATGACTAAAAAGCATACCTTTCATCCCCAACAAGAAAGGATAGGGCAAGACGATCTGTCCTCACGCTCCCATGTTGGCCTCCACCCTCAAGGTCGCTTGATACACCGACAATGAGATAGTCTGCGCCGTAAAAAACTGTCTACATCCATACGATTGGCACCTCGAAGGTCCCATCCAGACAACATCAAGCTCGCCCCCAATCCACTATATGGGTCGAATCTAGAGTGTATCTACATGGAGACATGGAATATCGGGCCATGAACACCATAAACTCTGAGGTAAGGCTAACCGGTATAACTATACCTACCCTCTCGAGTACCTCGAAGGGCCCAATATCTCAACGATAGCTTTCCCCACTTGCAAAACCTGATCACTCTTAGCATAACCTTCAAGAAGACACACTCCCACCTCAAACTCTGTGAGGCTTCCGCCACCGCGTGTCGCAATCTTTCACTCAGCCCGAAATGCGGAGAAGACGCTTACGTATCAATTCCACTCTTCATCAGGTGTCACTAATCAAACTTCGCCCATGGTGATATCTTCCTACTCAATCCAACAACCGAGATTGGCATGGCCTCCCATATAATGCTTCATAGGGTGCCAAATGTATACTTGCTTGATAATTATTGTTATAGGCGAACTCAACTAAGGGAAAATGCTCCTCCGAGCTACCCTTGAGATCCAGGACGCATGCTCTTAGCATGTCCTCTAACACCTGTATAGTCTTCTCTGACTAACCATCTGTCTATAGATGAAAAGCAGTACTCATCCTCAACCGTGTCCCCATAGCTATCTGGAAACTCTTCTAGAATTGAGTTGTAAACCTAGGATCACGATCCGATACTATGGAGACTGGCACTCCATACAACCATACACCCTCAGAGTGTAATAACTTGTAGAATTCCCTCCAGGTGAAGGTCATCCGTGACAACTAAAAATGTGCCGACTTAGTAAGCCCTGGCCCACTGATCACCGACACCGCATCATGCTCACGTATGTCCATGGCAAGTGGAGCCACAAAATTCATCGCGGATATGCTCCTACCTCCACTTTCACCTCCAATGGTCGGAGTAACCTGCAGCCTTCCTGATGTCGCACCAATTCTGCTGGATATGAGACATCAATAACAAAATCTCCAACATGTCTCTTTATCCCTCTCTAGTAATACTGGTAACGAAGATCATGATACATCTTCGTTCCATTTGGATGCACCATAAAACGAGAACCATGGAATTCCCGAAGGATCTCGTCTCTCAGCTTTGCCAACTGGGGAACCACAATTTGTCCCCTATACCAAAGACTACCATCTGTGTGAATGGCCCAACCTTTCACAATTGCATTCAACTCGTGACTGGCCCCCCGATACACTATCTCGCCGGTCTCCGCCCCGATCACCATTCGCAGGAAAGGCTGCAGCTACTAACCCTAAAACACCTTAAGTCCTGCTCACCGTACTATGTCGACCGCTCCCACGCCTCGAGCATCAACCACTTAGCCACACTACCAATACTCCCTACGATCTTCGACCGAGTGCATCACCACCATACTGGGCTCTACCGTGATGGTACTGTCGCTGTCATAACTCTAGATATTCCATCTACGTGTCTCCGCCAGACAGGTCCCGCCAGTAAAGATATACTCTGGGACTAGAACCAAAATTTCGAATTACTCACCATATAAATAAGGGGAAAGCATATCTTCAAAGCGAAGACTATAGCTTCTAACTCCATGTTCTAAGGAGGGTAATTCCACTGTGGTTCTTCAACTGTTTTGAACCATGTTAAATGACTCTCTGACCGCATCAAACAAATCCCCAAATTCATCCTTCGAGGCATCACAATATACGGTACTGGCCCTTCTCTGGGACTATCGTAATAAGGGCCGACGTAAGCCTCCTTTAACTCTTGAATGCCCTCTCACACTAAGGTCATTCCACTCCATACCACTCAATCTTCCGGGTCAATCTAGTCATAGGCACAGCTAATCGGGAGAAGTCCTCAATAAACCTCATATTGAACTGCCCACCCAAGAAACTATGTGTATCCCTCGAAACTGACTTCGATCTCTCCCAACTCATAATTGTCCCGACTTTCCTAACTCCAATCTGACACACCCAAAGCCGACATCAGGTACCAAAACAAGACCTCCTCACATTAAGCCAAAACTCGCACTTACCGAACTCAAGGTACAACTTATGTTCTTGCAAACTTGGAGAATAATCCTCAAATCCTCTCCCTCTTACATCGAGTGTATCAAGATGTCATCAAAAATACTACAAACTCCATCTAGATGTATTTGAAACACCCTATGTATGAGATCCATGAATACGCGCATTCTTCAATCAAATCACTACTGTACTCAAAATGCCTATACTCTCATCCTAAACACCGCTTTAGGATATTATCCTGGCGCACCCAACTTCTAACCGATGATAACCGCACGAGATCTATCTTGAATAGACTGCGGTTCTCTTAGCCGATCAACAATCATTAACTCTATAATGGATAACGATTTTGATCAACCTATTCAACCTGCCGGTCGGTACAAATAAAAAGGGTCTTATCTTTCTTTTTGGCAAACAAACCGAGCAATCTTCCTAAGGTGAGTACTTACCAATGAAACCCCGTCTAAATTTGTATCTGACTCGAGTCCCAACTCAATCGTGTCATCCTATAGGAGTCATGAAATGGGCGAGTAATGTGGTGTCCCACAACAAAGTCTACATCCCCGTGTAGAGGCAACCCAAAATTCATCCAAAAAAACATCCTCACTCAAACCACCAGAGGTAGACCCAACTCCGTTTCACCCATCCTTCAGTGCGCTCGCTTATCCAACCCATCAACTGTTCGTGCAACCTAGAGTCATACATCGTTTCCAGTAAAGCATCATACGACCTCTCGGAACATAACACAACTATCATCCTATGTGTAGACAGTAACCCTCCTATGATCACAGTCAATGATGACCCGATGTGCCGTTAACCAATCCATGCCAATAATGACATCAAACTCCAACATGTTCATAACTTGAAGGTCCACCATGAGTAGAACTCAGATTCTAATTGCTAATCCCGACGATCTTATTAACCACCTTAGTCCTTACGAGAACTCTGATGCAACGATTCTTCCAAGGTCTAAACTCAAGCAAGGTTTCATTTTCACAATAATGCAAGAATGAATGAATGAGATGCACTGCATTCAATAAAAAACTTCGCCCATAAATGAAAGAGCAAGAAAGTATCATGTATCACCGACTAGTCTACTATCTTAATCATAGGTAATGGCGCATAAACCCTCGTGTCCACTGCAAATCCCACCAGGCCCTATCCTCGAATTCGACCCAGAATCAATCTCTGGCCTCTGAACTGGAATGTGGAAACCAAATGTGTTTCAGACAAGACCTGAGCTTGATACCGTCTCTTTCGACCCATGCTGGGAACAAACTGAACCCGTGTCGATCCCACCCGATGACGTGGAATGGTGTCCCAAAACCCCGGGATCCTTGCTTTCAGGCAATCCTCCTCATATGTCCAGTTACAGCGTACAAACAAAGCATCACCTCGCTTGGCCCGTGGCTCTGTCTCCACCCAACTCGCAGACCCAACCCCAACCTCGTCTCCGATAAATTTCAGCCTGTCTCCTAAGGATCCCTTGAAAACAAAAGTCCCTCCGCAGCCTTCCCAATCCTGAAACAGCTTAACCTTCCTTCCTCTTTACCGCATCCGCATCTCTCGAACACCTAGAATCAACCATATCACCCTCTATGGCCAAAGGTCCTAACCCATAGAGTCCATATCCCTGTAGCGAAGTCCTACAATCTCAGCTTTGATGGATGGGGCCCGCACCATCCTCAAATCACCCATCCATTCAGGCCACATAATCATTTGTAAAACGGGCTATCTCAGTAAACCTAGCCACGTACTCCAATACTGTCATGTCTCCCTGCCGCAAGTCTAAGAACTCTCATGCCTTGACATGCCTAGCAAACGCTGGAAAGAACTTGCTCATAAAAAGCTCTTTGAAATCTACCCAAGTCATCGCCTCCACATTTCTAGAGGTCTTCACCTAAACCCCCACTCATATCGTATTCACCCGCTTAGCCGAAAAAGCCGCTAGTCTGAATCGCAGGTAGCTGGCAGGATCTCTATAGCCCAATAATTCTCTCAACTGACCAAACCAATGGTTACATCACGGTCCCTTCCTCCCGAATGCCATGATGATGTGGCCCCAACCCCAAAGGTTACTCATTCCTCCCCATCCCAACCATAATTCAAATGATACAATAGTGGCGAATCGTAGTGTTTGGCGGTTCCATAAAAGCATGTGGGTCAAAAACAAAGATAGAGGCCGCAGCTCGTGGACGACCCTCTATACCTCGTCCCGACTAGCCATCTACACTCATTGGTTCAAATCTTAGATTTCAGGCCATATGTCATTCATGATGCATGATGCTAACCACTAATAAATAATAGTTCCCGAACATGCCTCTAACTTGTGTGTTCTTTGTCGGCATCTAATCACAATGTACACACATGCAATACACATCATGTTTATACACCAGCACACATAAAAACACAACGTATGTAGTGTTCTAATCATATCCCGTGATTTCCTAGGTAATCACATACCCAAACTACATCGAGTCGTTATGCCCATATCAAACACACTAATGACCACGGCTCAAACCCATGTCCTCAAGCCCTAGGAACTCATGTACCTATGCTCGATACTAAGCTACACACCCTATCCCTGGGTCCCATGATAACCCATCAATCCAGGGGAAACTCTGTGGTCGAGTAAACTGCACACACCATCATGTCTTATTTATCGGGATCCATAATTTAAAAAAAAAAATCGAACAGAGTCTCCTATGTACGGAAAGCTCTATCCAAAATACAACTTGTATAACAATACATCACATGACCCATCCAAGCTCAATATACCACACCAGGTCATTCATGAGACATAGCTGATTTGTGCCACGGTAGGATGATCCGAAATCAACAATATTTGTTTCCTATACTCCTCCTACTGCGGTAATCAAGCTACTGCAATATAGCGGTCTAGGGTCGAACACGGGGATGGGTTTTCATCCCACGAATGATCTTACTGAATGTTTGAAACAAGATAAGATCTGTTTGACTTTGACTGTTTAAAAACAGTGGAGTCGTCGTTTCACCTGATAACTAAACAGTTTAACCCAAAGGTGAATGGTAATCAAGGTCAAGTCACTGGCTTCATACACTTTAAAATAGCGTCCTTAATATTTCATTTAGGCCACCTGACATATAGTCAAAGCCAAACCGGATCTTTGTGTAGCGAGTAAACCTAACCCTATAAATCCACTCCTATTCGAAATAAACTAAATACTAAGCATCTCAATGTCCTGGGGCCATTGAAACCCTAGCATTTAACCTCATTTCAATGGCCTCAGAATCATTCCCAAAGAATGTCGTTGCATCTACCATTAAGAATGCATCAACCCTAAAGCATGACAAGTATTGACCAAAAAGAAAGATTAAATGGCATTAAACCCTAGTTTGGAAAGTTTGGAACTTATAAATGCAAGACTAGATTAAAAGCACGAGACAATTCGCTAAACCAACAACTAAAGCTTAGCAAACCCTCCTCTTCTACAGGCTTTGAGGCTTAGGTTTTACATCCCTCGAGCTGTCATCCTCAAGGTAAAGCCAGTACCGGGAAAATGAGGAGGAAAAGATAGAGGAGGATAAGAGAGTACCAAAACCTTAAAATGAAAAGTCATGGAAAGTCAGAGCAAATGGAAAGTTAGGTTACAAAGTTATAAGGTGGCTTATAGCTAACCTCAAATGTGTGAAATGGCAAAAATGCCTAAATATGAAATTACAATAGACAAAATGGTAATTGATCAAAACGTGGTCATTGAGTCAAAAAACAATAAATATTGTGATGGGATTTCATGATAGAGGAATTTCATAAAGATAAGCCGAACACCCTAGCCAAGCTAGCTTAGTCTCACAAGATAAATGAATATAAAGGCATAGCGAAATTCAAAATTTTCGCTATGCATAGTAATTTTCGCTAAGCTGGAGAAATTTCGCTAGCTTAGCGAAAATTCGTGCATAGCGAAAATTTCACTAGGATTGCGAAATTTTCGCTATGATTGCGAAATTTTCGCTATGATTGCGAAATTTTCGCAATCCTTGCGAAATTTTCGCAATGCATAGCGAAATTCCCGGGGTTTTCCTTTGTCGCTCCCCGTTTGCCACTCAGATTCTCTTTCACTGTCTGCACTCCATTTCTTTTCATTTCTGGCATGATATCCACTATGAATCATCGCATTTGAGTAACAACTCGACATCAAACTTGAAATTATAGGTTAAGGCTCGAAACCTTCTAGCTCACTAAAACAAACTCAAAATGACTGGGCAATTAAGTGGACCCGCACATGTCAATTCGGGTCAATTCATATGATTAGTGCAAAGCACTACAAACCTATCTTGAATAGTGGCCTGAAATAGGAACTTTTGCACTAATCACATAACACTAATCTCTATCTCAACTATACACTCGAATACTTACATGCAAATCTAGTGATATGTTTACAAGAGTTTAATTATATACTACAAAATGACAGGTTAAAACTATTGTTCTACTATACATATAGAAAATATGGTCCAAAGCCATATCTCATTTATATAAAAGGGCCCAAACGCACGTACATTCAGACCTCACCAGACTGAAAGAGGGGTCCCACAACGAGGTTAGCAAAGCCTAGTAGTGATAATCTCCTACAAGGGTTACTCCCCACCTAAGTGCTCATACAATGATCAAACCAACCCATACACATCCAAGTGAAAATGTCTACATGAATGTCGTATGTCATGCAAGGAATGTCTTCATGCCCATATCCCGAGTCACTCATCGGACTCCCAGCCATGCCTATGCCATGTGGATAACCACATCGAGTACCAATGACACACATATACCGAGCCCTTACCGGCCACCGACACGGATGCAAGTGCCAATGAGCAACTAATTCGAAGTTAACCCGAATTTCATCACACAACCTCGAAGTCTATGATAACCCAGGTGTCTTATTCGGGGCACGGTCTTTTCTGATCACACCAGTGGTCTCTTCTTACACCCACTATTTCTGATAAACATGACCATGTGGTCTTCAGCAAATGTAACCTTTCTGATCACAATCGCAAGTCTCTTACACCCAATGTCTGTGCTTTTCACTGTAGGGATTAACGCCCTTCGCTCCGCCCAACACACATTAATTATATTTCACTTTATGCTTTGAACCATGAGTCATCTATTGGATGTCATCCAAATTATGAGCTCACTACCATTGAACAACCTTGATGATGGATGACCATACCCATGCACACACACCTAGTATGCTGATGTCCTTATGCATATGCAATGCTAATGTCACTACAATTTCTGATGTTACACGTATGATGCACACTACATGAACCATTCTCATCAGTTGACTTCATGTCAATTACAATATGCAACATATATCGCAAGCATATCGGTTCCATATATTTCATGCCATTGTATATAGATATAGTATCAAGCATATTAGCATCCAATCAATCCATGACTAAACCAATAAGGGTATACAAATTCTTCCTTAGGCTAATCTAAGTGGAAATCTTATCCAATACAATAGCTCTTATAAAGTTCCACAAATGGCTCAAGTGTCAAAACCCCAGCTAATTCACATCGACACAACTAAGCAACTAACACTTGGCAACATAGATTTTCGTAAACGTTACATCACTCACTATCCTCCACATGCACATGGATGAAATCTTGACTCAATGGGCTTTCCATAGAGTCAAGAACACCCAAAACGGAGTTCGGACGAAGAAGTTATGGTCGTCCGATGTTGGAGGCCAACAATTAGAAAAATGATAATTGTGTCCCACCCGGGAATTTCCTGCTACACACCATAGCGTACTGCTCCACTTTGAATGAATTTATGAGTCTGAAGGGGTCGGAATTTGGATATACCTATTTCAAGGAGATATGTTCTCCTATAAGTCTAGTTGACCCTAAAGTTTGAATCACTCAATTCGGATGAGTGATGGCTAAGTTATAGCCAAAACACAATCATAGGGTTGAAGGGGAAAACTGGACAGCACCTCCCTTTGACACACACACACACACATGCTCTTAAACATAAATTAAACAGAGTATGAGAAAAACCCTACTTCAAATAGTGTGATTTCCCGGGAGACTACCTTTTCTCGGTTTTTGTGAAAACTCGAACCTTGGATCTTGGCAAAATCTTGTGATTTTGGTACCCACGCGTAGCTCTCATCGTATAGAGCAGCTTTGACTCTAGGCCTGGCGAGTTTCTATCGACAAAACCTCATAAAATCGCCAGAGAAGCTTGCTTTTTTTTCTCCCTCCTCTCTCTCTCTCACTAACGTTTTGTTCTAGACCAAATTGTGAGATCTTTTTTATTTTAAATATTTTCTTGATATTTATACATGAGAGATGGCTCTACACGCTTATGTCACGCTTCAATGATCCATTTTTTACTCAAAATACCTTATTTCATCTCGATGCAAATTTTATCTATCTTAAATGGACATTTTAAATATTTGATATTTTTCGTGATTTTTCTAAAAATCCTGTTTAGAGTCCACTACGCCGTTGCCTCGAAATTCGGAAAATCCGAATTGTCTTAATTCAATGAAATTCGTCTAGGTGACTAGATTTCACGAGACGATTTCAACGGTGAAGTCCGTTTTGTCATCCGAGATCTAGAAAGTTTACAGGTTTTAGCTTGTCCCATTCCAACAAAATTACCATTTTGCCCTTCCTAGCTAAATTTAAAAATTTTAGCTTTTTCTCGGATCTTACAACCTAGCTCACCACCCATTCACCAAGAATGATGAATGATCATAACCATGCACACACACCCAACACAATGCGATGTCCTCGTGCATATACAATGCAAAAATGTCAATGCTTGTACCTCATGTTACATGTATAAGGAACACTATATGAAACATTTACATTCCATACTTTATACAAAGTATCATAGATAATTATATCAAACACAAATAATTTACATCCATTCATGCTAATATATTTGTAAAACCCGTGAAAATTTTAATTTTAAATTTTTCAGAAAAATGGCAAAACAGTAATTTGTCAAAATAGTCCCAAAGGAAAAGCTGATATTTTTTTAGATATTGGATGAAGAAACATATTTCACCGTTGGAATCGTCTCGCGAAATCTAGCACCCTAGTCGAATTCCAAGATTATCATAATTTCACATTTTTGGAAAACGCGATAATCTGGTAATGGTTAGATAAGTGGGCACCAAGTGAGGGCACCCGTGGCTTTGCTTACGTATGTGCTTCCAGGTCAGCATGAAGGCAACCTTGCTAAATGGTCAGATCGAGGTGTCAGGTTAGTAATTTCAGGCCTAATGTATGGACATGGTATTTTGACTATTTATGAGAATTAATTATTATGATGATTTGCATGTTTATTATATATAATTGATTAGTGCCCAAAAAGTGCTATTTTGAACCCTATTTATTATAGGTTTTGAGTGCTTTTTGTATACTAATCATTCTAATTAATCCAATTTACACATTAAGGTCCCTACTATTTTAATGATCACATTTTAGGCAAATTTTGCGCTTTTGCCACTCTAATTATGCCGAAATTGGTTGAGTCGATCCAAGTACGAAGAATTTGAATAAACTCAAAGATTTCAAATCAAAGATCGAAGGAAAGAAGAAAGCAAATGTGAAGCAACACCACCGCAGAAAACATTCCCAAAGACCGGCTCCCACTCTCCTTCCGGGCACCGTTCCTCCAAAGAGCTATTCCCTCGCTTTGACGCCTACCTTTTGTTACAATTTTTGGTTTTTTCCTTTCTACCCCTTTGTCAGAATCACTTATGTTTGGATTGTAATGTATTTCACTTAGTTTGTAAGGCTACATAAGCCATTTTGTATACATCATTGACATATTTTTGTCAGTAAATAAAATTAGGCCCAATTTCTCCTGCTTTTCCCTTTCTCATTTTCTTTCTTTGGGCTAATGTGTTATTCTCTGAGGATGACAACTCAGAGGATGGTTGGCTAGGCCTCTTCCTTGGAAGAGGAGGGTCATTGCCAGGGTTTGGAGGTAACGCATACCTGCTTTTACGCACGTATTTTTGGTTGTTTAAGTTCCTCAGCTTCTCACTTAAAGTTAAAATCTCTTAAACATGCTCTCTCTTTAATGTGTATTTGGCAAGCTTTTCGGTTCAATGGATACTTTCACTAGATTCATCGAGGCTTAGTTAGTCAAGCCTCCCGGCTAGTTATCGGATTAGGCTTTGAGATGTGTTTTCACCGTTAGGGAAACATTTATTCCCATTTAAATGCTATTTTTCAAAAGGGAAAATCATGTGGTTTAGCTTTAAAGCCAAATGACGTATCCTGGGCTCGGGGAAATGACTATATGTCATGCTCCCCAATGCGAGGAAAGGCCCGAGAGGATACGTTAGTTGGGTCTCTAAAACTCCCACTGCTGGCCCGAGACTTCACATGAGTTCTTTTCTTATTTTTCTTCATTTTATTTTCAGTTTGCAACCCACCAACCCACTGTTTTTAACCAAACCTGAAAATCCAAATTTAATTCACAAGTTTTGATTTCACTCAAATCACTTGTACGAAGAAAACCCATCCCCGTGTTCGACCCTAGACCACTATACATCAAGCAAAGAGTTTGACTACTGCAAAGAGGGAGGGAACATAGATACAAATTTATTTGATTCCTGATCACCCTACCGTGGCACGAATCAAATGGCGCCGTTGCCGGGGATGGTGCCTTAGTGCAAGTGAGGAGCTGTGGAACACTTGTGATCCTCATCACAAGTACTGGTGAATTGCTTTTATATTTCACTGTCATTTGCTTTTCATTTCATATAATTAAAAAAACGTTGTCATAGGATTGTTTTGTGTCAGTCTCAGGTTGCTGTTATTTTTTCTACAGAATCCATGTTCCAGCTGGCTCGAACTAGAATCAAATGGAACACCTAAGGGGGAGAACAAAGATAGCGAGTACCCTGTGGAGAGAAACCCTAGAGCTTACATGTCCATGAGGGACTATGTAAACCAATGGATGAGTTCACCATATGGTGGTGCTTACAACCATAGTCAGAATCACACAAATTCCTCACGAACCAAGACCTCCATAATATCCACCTCCCGAACCTCCATATTATGCCCCCACTTGTAATATCCCAAAAATATACCCCAGCGCTGACTTGTTTAGGCATATTATAAGCTAAATGGAAATTTCTTGGGAAATAAAACGACCCTGAATTAATTCCGAGAGTCAAGGCAAAGTGGTACTTACCACTGAGGACCCAAAGGTAATAGTCAAAGGATGTGATGCCAAAATAGAAATTTATTAGTTATATGCCAACATAAATCCATAAGTTATATACATTATGGAAATAGAGAAAAGACGGAATTGAAATTGGAATGAATGAAGGGTTTAATGCAAATGAGAAAGTTAAAAGTCAAAATGGTTTTATTTGGAGGGCCAAACATGGCCTTAAGAAATCCATGTTTTAAAGACCAAAATTGGTCTCACTGAGGGAGAACCCGAGAGAGAGAGGGAGCAAAGAAGAGAAAAAGAGGGAAGAGGAAGAAGAGGGAGGATTAAGATTTACAAATCCAAGCTCCAAAAGGTAAGGAACTACTAACTCGAGGTATGGATGCTTGATTTTGGTATGGAACTTTGGATTTTGTATGGATTACATGGAATTGTGTTTTACATGCTTAAATGCTTCTTGTCTCAAACCTAGGGTTTTGATTGATTTGCATCTTTAACCTTGGATTCTTGAAAATAGGTTGATAAACCCCATATGGTACAAGATAAAACAAAGAATCCTCTCATTTAGGGATGGATTCATGGTTAATTGAGTCTTTGAGTTGGGGTTTAGAATAAACCCCAACTAAACATCATGTTTGGTTTATGTAAGGGTCTTAACCTATTAGAAGGGGTTTTGGAACACAAATCCATGATGGATTTTGGAAGAAAGATAAGGAAATTGAAAGAGAAATTGAATAGAAAAGAGATTCCAAGATGAATTGGAATTGTTTTTTGATGTGTGTTTGAAGTGTAGAAGTGATCGGGATCAAAGTACATGAAAATGTAGAAACATACATCTTGGGCATTTGAGAGTTCTACTGGTAGAAGTTGTTCTACCGGTAGAACTTTGACTCGTCATTTTTGGCCAAGTCCTACCGTAGAAGTTAAGTCCCACTGGTAGAACTTGTTCCGTTTTCCCGCTCACCAGTTTTCGTATTTTTGGCCATAATTTGCCCATTTCTTATCCGATTTGGAGGATTCAAGTGGCTAAGTAAAATAGACTTCAAGGAGAACAAAACTTAAAGAAGGAATGCGTTCTGATTCTGATCTAAAGTGATCTAAAAATCCACTCAAAGAAGTGGAGCCATGTGCGAAAAATTCCTGCATCAGCTTTGGACATAGAGTAGTCGGGTTGTTGAGCGTAACCCGGAGTTTCGATTACTCCGAATCGGGTGATTCAGTTGGAATAGAACCGCCAGCACCTTAGATTTAAATGAGTATAAGGACATAGTGTCAAAATATGAAGTTAAGACCTCGGAAAAATGAGTAATACAAACTGTCACTAGAAAAATCGGTAAAATGACTAGTTGGCATGAAAATGCCATAACTTTAATTGGATGATCCGATAGGATTGATTCCAATTCCTAAGTAAACTAGATTCATAAAAGAATGAGAATATATGAATGAGGTGTGATCTCATAGACATCATACTTCACATGAAGTGCTATAGTAATAGGCATGAAACAAGGAAAAGTAGAAAATGAAAATAAAGATGTGTTCATAAACATGAAAATGATTATGGAAAATGAAAAATGAAAACGAATTGAAACATGATTGTGAACATGCTAGGCAATATGTCATGAACACATAATGTGGTTAAGTGATATATGATTATTATCACATATAACCGTAAATGATAACAAATGAAACGAGTATACTGTGAAATGGGTATATGAATGGAGTATACGTGATTGAATATGTGAATGAGTAATTTATGAATAAGCATACATGAATGAGTATACGCAATGAATTTATGACTGAGTGTATATGAATGAGTATACGGAATGAACACGTGAATGAGCATTTATGAATGAGTATACGTGAATGAATATGTAAATGAGCATATGAAATGTGTACATAGGATTGGCGATATCTTGAAAAGATAATACGTAAAGTGATATTAGAATTGAAATGTGATTATGACTTACAGAATGTTAATTGTGAAATATATATATGTATATATATTGATTTGATCGACAGAGTATTCAAATTGGCTACACGTATGGCTGTGGTGCATGTATTTGGACGATAAGCGAAGACGCGATAAAAGTAAATTGATTTGAATGTATCATTGAATGACCGATATGACGGGATCTACCAACCGAATTGGCCAAGAAGGTAACCGTGATTTGTCTAATGCGAAATCACATTGCTAATTTATCGACAGATGTGATGTGATTCACCAACTGAATCTGTCGTGAATGTCGACTTCTATAGCCATATGTGAGACGTAATAATTGGTAAATGCGTAAATCACATTGCTAATGAATGAAAAGAGAGGACAAGATTCACTAACCTGAATCCGGCTGCGTGAATGCCTAATTTCTATAGCCATATGTGAGACTTTAATAATTGAATGCGAAATCATATCGCTAATGAATGACGCATGTGACGTGATTCGTTCTCTTCAATCGGACCGCCGTGAATGTCGAATTTCTATAGCCATATGTGAGACGGTAATAATTGAATGCGAAATCACATTGCTAATGAATGACAGATGTGATGTGATCTACCAACCGACCGCCGTGGAATGCCGAATTCTATACTATATGTGAGACTCAGAATATTGAATGTGAAATCACATTACTAATAATGACAAATCGTGCGTGATTCAATTAACCGAATCATTGTGGATGTCGAATTTCTATAGCTATATGTGGAATCACAAACCTAAAAAAGGGAAAACGATGGTATTAAAAGTGTATTTGTATAAGTATCTTTTACATTACACCTGACATAGTAAAAGGCATCATTTAGTAAATGCATGTATTAAGTGTGAATGTTACTGATGTTTTGAATTCAGAATGGTCATGGATTGCCCGCGGAAGTGTTTTTGCTTAATTAAGAGGTCAAAAATAGAATAACATAAACAACATGTTTTGGAAAGATAATTGAAAATGTCGGAGTAAACCGGCTCCGGGTTCGATCCGCCTGGCCGAGTCAGATCTCGTCATGACACTTTTTTGAAAAAGAAAATTTAATAAGACAAAACAAAATGTTTTGATTGAAAACGTCGGAGTAAACCGAGCTCCAACTTGGATCCGCCAACCGGGTCAAGTAGGGATTCGGGTCGTGACACCTTTGAAAAATAAAAATTAAATATAACGAAACAAAATGTTTTTAACGCGCATCCTGCATCATGAAACGTAAATTTAACTGAGTTGATTAATGGCTTCGGGCCGTGATAATGGTAAGAGTCTAATATGTACGGGTATTAGTTTGATTCACCCAGTAGTTATTTATAATATGACTTGATATGGTTCGATTTGCCATTGTATATGAATACGTTGTTTGAATATGATAGATATGATATGCCATACATGTAGTAGATATGGAGTTACAACCTGTAAAAGACTTGACACAGGAAGGATATGAACAAGAAAATGATAAGGAATTCAAAAGAATAAAATCTACATGTATAATATGAGACTTAGTTAGGAAGTCAAGAATAGACTTTGTTATTTGCATAAGTAAAAGTAAATGTAAAAAGACAGTGACAACGATTATTATTATTGGTCGTTATTGTCTATATGTTCCCACTAAGCGTAAAGCTTAGCACGGGTGTTCAATCCGTGTAGGTACTGAAGAGGAGATAAAGAGGACAGGACATTCCACACCAGCAGTACGGCCATCTCAGAGATAGGTGCTCACTCGAAGACTGCTCCGCGATCTCTCGATGTTTGTATTAGATATGTATATATATGTGTATTTGTATAAGAAATGGACTTAGTAAATGTGAATAAATTTTAATGGATACCAATTCCTAAGTGGTAGTTCATTTTAATTGTAAATGATTGTCAAGTTATAAAATAAGGAGTCCCAAGATATAGAGCTCGCACCGAAACCGCGTTCGACTCACCAATCGGTCGGAACGGAATCTGGGCGTGACACCACTTCAAAGAAGAACCACCAACCCCATCCCCCGTTGAACAAGCCATCCCCGAACTTGAGCAACAAGTGGATAAGTTCATAGAGGAGCAAGGCGCGCGTGATTGGCCTGTGCCAATCAAGAAACCGATACGAGCTCCTTGAACAAGAAATCGATGGGTTCCAAAGTGAAATTGAGAAAAATTGGACATCCCGCAGAATCCATCTCAAAGCTCACCAAAGAAGCTTCTGTTCATCAAAGAGGAAGATAATCCAAAGGAAGTGTGCCCGAGTGACACCATGGTGGAGGAGCAAAGGTCTACAAAGCAGCTCTAGAAGAAGGCCTAGTAGAAAATTTTGAATCCTCAGACATTGGTGCTGTTGTCTGCTTATGGGAGAAGAAGGAAGCAATGCCCCTGTTGTTGACTGAGGAAGCAGTGGAAGAACACAAAGAGAACAATTTACCCCTGCCCCCTACTGATTCAGTCAATTTCCTGCCCTCACCTGCATCACAATCTCAACCCAAAACCCCTGAAGCACCCAACACAAAGGCCACCCCATTACTGCTTATTCAAAAAAACTTCAAGAGATTAGTGGCCATTGTACAGAATTTTGCCACCACCTCAAAGAAGATGGCAGCGGCACATACCACATGGCATAGTGGATGAGCGTGCCTGCCGTGAGTTGATAATCTCGAACCTGGTATTCTAAGCCCCTACTTTTTGTTTTAATTTTTCTTGTCTTATTTTATTTTATCATATTTTTATTTGATTTCTATAATTTTTCCTTAGATTTTATCTAATTTTTAGTTAATTTATGTTTTTAAATTATTTTTTGCTTTTTCGTAAATTTTCCTTAATTTTTCTTGTACTTTGCAAGTTGGTGAAATTTTGAAGCTTGGATTAAAAAATCATTGAAGCAAGCAGAGAGGAGAAAATTTCGCAACTATAGCTAAAATTTCACAATTCTAGCGAAATGCGAAAATTTTTCACATGTAATGAGTCAAAATTTTCGCTTAGCTACGAAATTTCACTAGCCAGCGAAATTCCTATTCCTTTTCACTGCATAAACATCGTGACGTTGTTTCATTTTATTTTATTTTATATTTTATATATTAAAAAAAAACAACGTTTGTTTTCTTTTATATATATATTTTTTTTAAATATTTATTTTTTATTTTTATTATTATTATTATTATTATTTTATATATTATTATTATTATTATTATTATATATAGCATATATATATATATATATATATATATATATATATATATATATATATATATATATATATATATATATATATATATATATATATATATATATATATATATATAAAGTTCTCTAAAAAACAAAACAAAAAAATGTTTTTATTTTTTTTATTATTTTTTTATTTTTATTTTTAATTTTATTTATTAATTATTTTATTTGATTTAAAAAAATCATAAAAAAAAAAGAAAAAATTTTCGCTAGAATAGTGATTTTCGCTAAGCTAGCGAATTTCACACCTAGCTAAATTTTCTTGCAGTGGCCCACTTTGCCTCCAAATTTTGTTTCGCCATAACTTTTCCACTCTAACTCCGCTTTAGGCGTTCTGGTACCGCTGGAAAGCTTAGAGTAGTGTAGAATCCAAATATGGCCAGAAAGAACATTTTTGAGATTATTAGGAAAGTGTAATTTTAAAAATTCTCCAACTGGTCACTTTTTTCCTCTCTTTTCTTCTCCTAACTTGTTTATTTGAAGCCCAAATGGAGTGAACAAGGTGTCGATGGAAAGCTTGTGAAGTCTCCTATCCAGAAATGATCACATCTCATCAAGGAGGTAACACTTCATTCTCTAATTTTCCAATCTAGTTCATTTCTGATTACCCCAGATGTCTGGGGTCAGGGGAGAGTTAGCAAAGGAAGTGGCTTTTATTTATGTTTTGTAATATTTTGTGCAAGCCTATTTTGTAATGTTCAGTGGCTTGCTGGGTTCCTTTCTATAAAGTTGTTATTCATACAACTTACCTTTCAAATTTTGACCCATTTTGCAACCAAAATTTTTGTAGGTTTCGCTCTAGCTCATAGTTTGAAAAATTGAAAATTTGTCCACCCTATTGATGCTAGATTGGTTCCATGCTTGGGTTGAGTGAATGATTAGTTGAATCCTTATTGATTTCAATATTTTCTTCCACCTTTAGCTAACCACACACGAGCACATTAGGTTTCAATGATAGACTAAAAACTGCGCAACCTCCTTTACTTTCTGCATAACCTACCCTAGTTTCATTGACCGCCTTTAATAGGTTAAGGACCCTGTGGAAAGAAGGCCAATGCGCTTCGAAAAGAAAAGAAAAGAAAAGAAAAAGAATGTAAAATTGCAACGCTTGCCTTGAAACCCGAAAGCACCTGGGCCCGAGGGGGGTATACGGCTAAAGTTTTAAAGCCCTGGGTGTCTCTAAACCTTTACTGGTTGGGAGCCACCGACTTAGTGCTAGCTACATGGGTGGATGGGTGGAGTTTAGCAAGTTGTAGGTGTTGGAGTCTCGAAATCATTCGAAGTCCGAGGTGAAATCTCGAAGAGCTCAGGAGTCGGAAGATTCCTATGACTCGATGCCCTAAGCCTTAATCAAGCCGGGGAGTCACCTGCATCCCTGCTACATGGACTCAGAGGCGCCGATTCTCAGCATTGCACCCTACAACGAAAAAAGAATTGTGGAATAAGAGGTGGGTCCTGATCTATTTAGGTTGGTTAGCATGCTAGGTTGTGGTAGTAGCTAGGTCGGGGAGAGCAGGCCAGCGCTATTGTTGAGAGCTAATCAAATAAACACTTAGATTTCAGTGAAGTTTCTGGTTGATTCACTCAAGAAGGAGTGCCTATTTAATACTAAATTTTGTATGGTATTCATTCATCATGATAGTTACTGACACCGCTTGATGATTCTTACTTTTTAGTGGTTAGGCTTTACTCATTCACAACCTTTTGAAATATAATTTTTGTGGAACGTATTTTGTATCGCTTTTGTATGTTCTCTCTTTCTTTCTTTTCTTTCTTTCATTGCTAAGGGACTAGCAATGTGTAGGTTAGGGGTGACAGCCCAAAAGTGCTATTTCAACCCTATTTATTATAGGTTTTGAGTGATTTTTGTATATTAATCATTCTAATTAATCCAATTTACACATTAAGGTCCCTACTATTTTAATGATCACATTTTGTGGCAAATTTTGCAGTTTTTGCTACCTAATTATGCCGAAATTGTTGAGAGTTGATCTGGCTACGAAGAATTCTAGTCAAACTCGCATTTTAAATCAAAGACGAAGGAAAGAAGAGCAAATGTGAAGAAAACACCACTCGCAGAAAACATTCCCGCGAGCATTGTTCCCAAATTCTCCCTTCCCCGGGCACCTGCTCCTCCAAAGAGCTATTCCCCGCTTGACGTCTACCTTTTTGTTACAATTTTTGGTTTTTCTCCTTTCTACCCTTTGTTGTAATCACTTGCGTTTGATTGTATGGTATTTCACTTAGTTTGTAAGGCTACATAAGCCATTTGAACATGACCGTTGGACGGATTTTGTCAGAAATAAAATTAGCTCGCCTCCCGTTTTTCTTTCTCTCATTTTCTCTCCCTTTCTGCGCTACCAAACACTCCGAGGATGACAAACTCGAGGATGGTTGGCTAGGCCTCTTCCCTTGAAGAGGAGGGTCATATTGGGTGGTCTGAGGTAACGCACGGCCCTCCGTTTAACGCACGCATTTTTGGTTGTTTAAGTTCCCGCTTCTCACTCAGTTAAAATCTTCTTAAGCATGCTCTTCTTTCATGTGTATTTGGCAAGCTTTTTTGGGTTACTTTCACTAGATCCATTGAGGCTTGGATAGTTGTCTCCTGCTAGTTATAGTGGATTAGGGTTTTGAGATGTGTTTTCTTTATTAGGAACATTTATTCCCATTTTAAATGCTATTTTTCAAAAGGAAAATCATAGGGTTTAGTTTTAAAGCTAAATGAAAGATCTAGGTTCGAAATGACTATATGTCGGCTGCCACTAGCAGAGAAAAGACTGAGGACATGTTGGTTGCCACAAAGCCTAACCCGGTGGCTGAACTAGGAGTTCTTTCTTATTTTTCTTCATTTTATTTTAGGTTTGCAGCCCACCCAGCCTTGTTTTAACCAAGCACGAAAATCCAAATTTGTTCACCGAGTTTGATTCCCTCGAATCCATTTGTACGAAGAAAAGCCCATCCCAGTGTTTGAGCTAGACCACTATCTCTTTGCGATAGCTTGACTACGATAGGAGAACATAGGATACAAATTTTGTTGATTCGGGATTACCCCTCTTTGTGGCACGAATCAATAATGTTGTGAATAATATTATTAATTATTCTAAATGTCCTAATCGGTTATTGTTATGGAATAACAATGAATTAAGATTAGTATAAAAGTTTGATTGATCATGGGATGAATATGTGTATGAGATACAAATCAAATTTATATCTATTTGAGAACAAATATTGGAGCCAGACCAATCTTGAGATTAATACATGGATCAAAGTCATAAGTTAATCTCTAATAGTTTGTGTCTCATTAAATCCTTTGACCTGAGATCGCTATAGTTCTCAACATAAGGAATATTGTGTTTTGATATAATTAAACGTTGTCTTTAATAGGATGACTATAAAGGTTATACTTGAACATAATAAGAATTATGTAGTGAGATATGAGCGATTAAAATAGAATTTGTCCCTCTTATTATAAGAGATATCTACAGGTCCCCTGACAATTGAGGCGAGAAATGCATGGTCGTGCTCAAATGAATTGATGGAATCAATGTCATTTGTTTTTAGTCGATCTAATTGGGTTGAGTAATCAAAGATAGAAACGATATAAGGTTGACTTTGTCCATGCCTTATATTCTATCAGATATCATGAGACAAAGTTATGTCATTAGCTATATTAAGGTTGTCTCGGATCATGAGCTTTTCATTTAATTTGGGTAGTCATAATGTCTTGCTAGAAGTAAACGACTTGTAGGATCAAAATGTGATTTAGGCCCTGCCAATGTTAATTGAACCTATAGGGTGCACATTAGAAACGAATAATAACGGTTATGGTTTTCAACTCTCACGTAGTAATTTAAAATGATGAGATTATTTTAAAATTACAAATAACAATTAGTTGTTTAAATTCGAATTTAATTTTGAGAAAGTTTTAATTTGGCAAGAAGCAGTTTATGTCTTGGACTGATTTATGTTTGTGAATTTAAATTGTTATTTAGTCGAATTAATTTTTAATGAGAAAGTTTAAATTCGTGAAAGCGGTTATGTCTTGAGCGGTTATGTTTTGTAATTTAAATTGTTATTATTTAAAAGAGTTTAAATATATATAATAATATAAAAATTAGTTTTTGACTTAAACCCTAGCAGGACTTATAGATATATATGTAAGGACATATATATTTGTATTAGTCGTCTTTTAATCTGAGAACAACGAAAGCGAGAGAAGAAAGAAAAACCCAATTTCGTTTTGAGAAGACGAACTACGAACTAGCATTCAACAAGATTGTTTATTATTTGTTCGTATTGGATACTTGTAGAGGGTGGTCGTTTTTCGAAAGCGAGTACCTTTGAATCAGAATAAACCCAAAGGCGGACTTTGAAGGCAGATCGATCTCTGAGTAAGTTCGTTTACCCTTCCTTCGGTTTTTATGAAGCATGTGATCCTTAATTAGGTTAAGGGATAAAAAATTTTAAATTCCGCTGCATTTATGTTCAATCAGTTGTAATATTTTGCGAATCCAACGGGTTGGGGGGTGATGCTGTCCTTGCAGATTCAAACAAAAATAATAATATGTATGTAAAAATATATATATATATATATATATATATATATATATATATATATATATGAGAGAGAGAGAGTAAGGGAGATAAGAAAAAGCAGCTTGAGAAGAAAAAGGGAGGTTAGAAAGGAGGTGTGTGCGAAATGAAAGGGAAAGAAGGAGAGAAAAGAAGGAAAGAAAGAAAGGAAGAAAGAAAAGGAGCGAAGAAGAAGAAAAGAGAAAGGAAAGAAGGAAGAGAAAGAAAGGAATGGAGGAAGGCCGGAACCCAGCTGTCAGCGAGGAGGCAGGCAGGACGACAAAGGACCGGAGCGTAACTACGAGAGGTATGTTTCCTCCTACTCCGATTATTTTACGCCTAGGGGCCACATAATGGCCTAACTGTTTCGCCCCCTTTCAGGGCACATTTAAGATGTGTATGGTTTGGTTTTTGTTGTGTGACGGCCAAAGACAAGTTTCACGAGGTTTGGAATCGTAGAGGCTAGAACAACTGTATTCCAGATGGGAAAAACCCCGAGCAAAATGGCGAGAACGGGTGTGCCCAAATTCCAGCACACCCTTGAATCTGCCTTCAGCACAGGCAGCCATAACTCTTGTTCGAACTCCGATTCACGCGTTCTTAGACTCTCCGGAAAGCTCGTTGAGTCTAGAATTTAATAAAATGAAGTGCTCAGCCAAACCATGGGCTGAACATTGGGCTGGGTCACGGATAGTTGAGAATGGTGGATGCAGTTTCCAAAACTCTGTTTCGAGCTGGTTTGTATCACGGAAATGCTTGAAATTTGCGCGTATGGCTGACGAGATTATGTGTTGGATGTTTTGTGTGGTATTAATAAAAGCTGGACTTTCTGTACTAAGTCCACATTATTTCAGAGGCCAAGTATGGCTGAATTTATGGCCGAGAATGGCTAATGTGTGTGTTATTGCTGTAAATTAAATAACATGCTGAATGTGTGAAATTATGCGATATGTGTGTGATAAAAATGGAAATAATTATATGTATTAAATATAATTTATCCATGATACTTGACATGTAGTGTAATAGATATGTTGCATGTGACACGTAGCATAACGATGTACATTACTTTACTCTTATTTGTTATTCAGACTCTTATCAAATAACGGTTTGGATCTCCCGTAAGAGTTACAGAGCTTATACTTGTACGGAGTTACTCGTAGGTACATTCAGAGCATAATGATGTACATTACTTTACTCTTATTCGTTATTCGGACTCTTATCGAATGGTGTTTGATCTCAGAGTAGGAGTTCTGAGCTTATACTTGCTCTTAGAGGTACGTAGGTACATTCGGAAAATGACGATGTACATTACTTTACTCTTATTAGATTATTAGATTTCTTATCAAATAACTATTTGACTACCTAGACCAATAATAAGAAATGAGTAGGACCTGACACAATAAGTGCCGAGAAGTGCAGTGCAGGGGCGAAATTTTGATTCGTGCCACAGTGAGTGTTAGAATCAACAAAATTTATGCTAAATTCCTCTATTGTCATAGCAAAGCTACTGCAGTATAGTGGCTTTAAAGATTGAAGAGACTTCGAGGGGATGGTTTCTTTGCACAAATGATTTCTGATGAGCTCAAGAGTGAATTTCAGTTTCGATTTTGGGATTTTGTTAAAAACAGTGGGTTTTAATGGTTGGAAACTAAAAATAGAGTGAGTTAAAAAAAATTGTAAAATAGAACTCCTTGAAGTGTTAGGTCACTGGAGTTGGGTTCATAGGGCAACTATGGGTTTCCAAGGTCCTTTCCTCGCGTTAGGGAGGATGACCTATAGTCATCTCCCGAACCGGATCTTCATTTAGCTATAAAACCTAACCCTTGATAACTATCCTTTGAAAATTTGGTAATCACAGAGCATCAATGGTCTCAGTAGTGAAAAACAACTCTCCTTGACTCACCTTACAAGGTATCATAAATGATAACTAACAAACGTCAATGGATCTAACATTAGAAATCAATGAGCGAAATATTATCAAGTAATAACCATTCAAGGTGAATCAGGGATTTAAACCTACAGTTAAAGGGAACCACTAAGCTGCCCGGTGAGTACACAACGTGAAAACCATAGAACCCTTAATTTTGCCTTGAGCTGCACCCAACGACAACCTTCTCCTTCAAGGATGAAGGGGTTCTAGCCACTCATTCTCTGGGTTGTCATCCTCCGAGGGTGTTTGGAGTACACTTGAAATGAAAATGAGAAAGTGGAGGAAAAGAAAGGGTGGGAGAAGTGAAGCTTCACAGAAACTTTATTAATTGAAGATTTTTACGATTACTTGGCTTGCAGGGCTTTATAGTAACCCTCATACAAAATACCAAAAAACCAAAAATCTTATTACAATGGGGAAAATTAGGAAAGCGAAAGGGAGCAATCAAAGTAAAAGCGCGAAGTCATGATGTAGGATGAAGAGTGGTTGCAGGATGAACAGTGGCAGCAAGAAGGAAATTTTGCAACCTGCGAAATTTTGCAACCTGCGAAATTTTCGTAGTCCTGCAAAATTCCTGCAAGTTGCGAAATTTTCATGCATTTTCTACTCTTATTTCCTTCTGGTTTCTGATGTGCAATGCTGAGTTCAACTCGAATTCTTCGTGCTTGGATCGACTCAACAATTTTGGCATAAATAGCTTGCAAAAACTACAAAATTAGCCACAAAATGAGACCAGTAGAATAGCAGGGACCTTAATGTGAAAATCGGGTTAATTACGTTGATTAGTACACAAAAAGTGCTCAAAACCTGCAATAAATATGGTTCAAAATAGCACTCTTTGAGCACTAATCACACCCCCCAACCTACACATTGCTAGTCCCTTAGCAATGAAAGAAAGAGAGAAATCAAAACAAAATCAAAATTATGTTCGTAAAATGATATTTCAAAAAGGTTATGTGAATGAGTAATGTAACCCTCGGTAAAGAATCAAAACCCTTGCCTAATAACTATCTCGAGAGAATGAATGCCATACAAAATTGAGTATCAAAAGAGCCTCCCTCTTGGTGAATCAACAAGAGACTTCCACCAAAACCTAAGTGTTTCAACAATAAACCGCTAAACTGCACTCTCCCCCGACGAGCTCTTTACATAGGTTCTTGACCTAAATAGACCCGGAGAACCCTCTTATTCCACAACTCTTTTTTGTGTTGTAGGGATGCAATCTTGAGGAATCAGGCCTCACAGAAGTCCATGAAATGAGGGATCTACCAATGACTCTCGACGATTAAGGCTTAGGGCACGAGTCATAAAGTCTTTGAGCCACTAACTCTTCGGGTTTACTTGAGATTCGAATGATTTGAAACTCCAACACCTACAACACTTCAAACCTCACCCATCCACCCATAGTGAATACAAGTCGGTGACTCCCAACCAGTTGGCTTAGAGACTGTATGGCTTTAATGACTTTCGCCATATACCCCTCGGACCAGGTGCTCGAGGTTTTAGTAGCGTTGCAATTTTCTTCTTTTTTTTTTTTTTTTCACTTCTTTTTATTTTAGAAGACACATTGGCCTTCTTTTCATGGGTCCTTAACCTATTAAAGGTAGTCAACGAAACTAGGGTAGGTTTTGTAAAGTTTAGGAGGTTAGGCAGTTCTTCAGCCTATTGTTGAAACACATTATTACTTTTATTATTAGTTAGCTAGAGGTGGAAAAAAAAGGTTCGAAAGAAATAAGAGCTCAACTGATCATTCACTCAACCAAGCATGGAACCAATCTAACATCAATAGAATTGGACAGTGTAAAAAAGCTGTAAAGTGTGTATTAAAAAAAATGAATATTTTAGATTTTCAAAAACAAACTAACAGCTTCACAAACAAAACAAACAACTATACAAAAGGAAACTAAATAGCAAGTCATTAAACTTAACAAAATAGGCTTGCTCAAAATGGAAACAAAACATAAAATAAATGTCACTTCCTTCACTGAGGTCCAGGTGCTCCATGTCTGAACCAGCACCCGAACCATCCGTTGTGCCATGCAGTATGAGCAGCTGCCAATGTCTTTGATGTAGTGGCAAAGGCTTGAATAGAGGCCACTAACTTCTTTAAGTTTTGCACAAGTAGTGATGTACTAGCCTTAGCTTTGGCAACAGGAGTTTTGGGTGTGGATTGTGCTACAGATGAAGGCAGGATATACACTGGTGGTGGGTTGTTTTTGGGTTGGGCAGTGGCACTAGGATTCAAATTTAAGGGGGTTGGTTGAAGGATAAGCTTTTGGGGCTCTTCCCCTACTTCCTTTCCTCTACCCCCCCCTGCTTCCCCTATTGGCAGTTCCTCAGGAGCTTCTACTGGTTCCTGCATCAATTCCTCCTAAAGCTGCTGCAGTTGAGTCTGCTCACTCAAAATAGTGTCAATCAAGCACTCTCCCTCTGGATTTTCTTCCTCTTAATGATCATGCTAATTAGCAAGCCTTGAAATTGATTTCTGCAGGTTGTCAAATTTCTAGTCAATTCCACTTTGCAAGTTATCAAATTTCTGAAAAATTTCACTTTGAAGCCCATCTAATTTTTAGTTCAAAGAGTTCTCCATAGTATGAATTCTTTGTCTTAATTGGGCATTGAATGTCTTTTGCTCTTTCACAACATCACCCACCAACTTAGTAAGGTTCAGTATTGCTTGCTCAACTGGAGAGATTAACTGTGGTGGTTGGGACTGAGGAGTTGAAGCATACTGTGGATGTGGAGGAGGTGCATATTGTGTAGGTTCTGGTCCCCATGAGAGGTTTAGGTGGTTCCTCCAACTAGGATTGTAAGAATTTCCATATGGTGAGTTTGTTAGAGGCACCATGCATGAGGGCACACTCATCCATGGAGGGTTTCTATAGTCCCTCATGGACTTATATGCATTTAGATTTCTCTCCAAGGGTTGCTGACTTTGCTGCTCTTCCTCTAGATATTCCATTGGCCTCAAACTAATTTCTAATTCAGTATTAGGCTCTTGAAGAACTCTAACTTTAATCAACCTGCCTTCTGGATTTTTAATCCACTAGAACATGTACTCTTGCAGCACAAACAGAGAAAACACAAAACAAGGAAAAGAAGAAAAACAATTCTACCCAAAAGGGGTAATGTTAACTAAAAAAAATAAACAGGCAAAAATTGACAAGCGCCGAGGCGGTAAGCAAAAAAATAAAGAAAATTCACGGATCTTGTGATGGGGATCACAAGTGTTCATCGAGTCATCATTTGCATAGGCTGCATCGACGCGGTGCCATTTGATTCGTGCCACGGTAGGTGTTAGGAATCCATGAAATTTATAACCTAAATTCCTCTACTGCTTAGTAGCAAAGCTACTGTGATTATAGTAACTAGAATTCGAACTACGAGGATGGGTTTTCTTTGCACAAATGATTTACAGTGAGCTCAAAAAGGTGAATTTTAGTTTGGATTTTGGGATTTTGTTAAAAACAATAGGTTTTAATGGTTGGAAACTAAAAACATAGTGAGTTAAAAAAATTGTAAAATAGAACTCCTTGAAGTGTTAGGTCACTGGAGCTGGGTTCATTGGGCAACTGTGTGTTTCCAGGGTCCTTTCCTCACGTTGGGGAGGATGACCTATAGTCATCTCCTTAACCGGATCTTCATTTAGCTATAAAACCTAACCCTTGATAACTATCCTTTTAAAATTTGGTAATCACATAGCATCAATGGTCTCAGCAGTGAAAAACTCTCCTAGACTCACCTTACAAGGGATCATAAATGATAACTAACAAACACCAATGGATCTAACATTAAGCATCCAATGAACCCAAAAGATTATCAAGTAATAACCATTCAAGGTGAATCTAATGGATTTAAACTCGATTAAGGAAACACAAAGCGCAGTGATACCTGCGTGAAAACCATAAGGAACCGCCATACCTTGAGCTGCGCAGCAACCTTCTCCTTCAAGGAGGAAGGGTTTTTAGCCACTGATTCGTGCCACGGTAGGGTGATTCGGAATCAACAATATTTGTTTCCTATATTACTCCTCTTTGCGATGGTCGACTCTTTGCGATATAATTATAAGTCGAACAAGGGATGGGTTTTCTTCGTCTGAATGATTTAAGTGGGAGTCGAAAATGGTGAATTAAATTTGGATTTTAGGTTTGTGAAAGCAGTGGAGTGTGGTTGGTTGCAAGGCGAAAATAAATAAAATAAAATGTAAATACTCCTTGAAGCATTGGGCAGTGAGTTTTAAGGTCCTAGGCCTAGTGAGAGGTCCGGGTTAATTTCCTCGTTGGGAGGATGACATATAGTCGTCTCAGGCCGGATCTTCATTTAACTAACGACTAAGCCACAATAATTTTCCTTTTGATAGAAAGCATTTATTTAACATTTATGGTTCCTACAGTGAAAATCTAACCCCTTAACCTACCTCAGTGGCTCGTAAATGGCAACTAATGGATATTAGTGTATCTAAAGCTAAGAATACACTAAACCCTAAAAGCTTGCCAAGTATTGGCCAAAGAAAGTACATCAAAAAGCTTTAAACCTAGAGTTGGAAATTAGGGAACCAGAATGTCAAAACCTGCTGCGTGAAAAACAGGGAACCACCAGCAGCCTTCAGATCCTACCCCCAGCAACCTTCCACTTCAAGGAGGAAAGGGTTTTAGCCGCTCATCCTCCAAGTTGTCATCCTTGGAGGGTGTTTGTACCAGTGAGAGAAAGAAGAGAGAAGAGAAAAGCTGGAGCAAAAAGGCTGCAGTGTATTGAAAGATTGAAAGTTAAGGGTTACAAAATCTATAAGTTGGCTTATATAGCCATACAAGATGTGAAATACCAAAAATGCCTAAAATATGTAATTCTGATAGGAATGACATGGTAAATAAACAAAGCAGTCGTTTTGAAGTCACAAACATCAAAAACAGTGAGGAATTTGGTATGAGCAGTGGTTTTAGCTAAGCTAGCGAAATTTCGCTAACAAGCGAAAATTTATTGCATAGCAAAATTTCAAATTTTAAGCTATGCACGGTAACTTCGCTATGATAGTAGCGTACACATAAGCAATTCACTTCCCACCGCATCCTGCTTGACTCTTTATTCCGACTTCCACAGCTTATTTGCACTTGTTCCATTTCTTCAAGCTTTGATATTCTTCATTCGCTTCTGCGAAATTGATGAAAACCATATGAAATTGATGAAATGGCGAGCTTTGGTTATGATTGGATTGACCACGATAATTTGGCTTTCAATTCACTGCCAAAAACTACAAAGTTGCCACAAAATAAGTCATTATTACCATAGGAACCCGAACATGTCAATTGGGTTAATTATAATAATTAGTACACAAAAAGCGCTCAAAACCTATTAAAAATAGGGTTCAAAATAGCACTTTTTGGGCACTAATCAGTCACCCATCCTCCGAGTTGTCATCCTCGGATGGTGTTTGGCTGCCCAGAAAGTAAGAGAAAATGAGAGAAAGTGGAGGAAAAAGAAAAGAGGCGGGAGAGCTGAAAGCTTCCTGCCAAAAAGAAACTTTTATTAATTGAGAAGATTTTTTTACAGTGCTTGGCTTGGGGGCTTTTATAGCCAACCCCCTCATGAAATACCCGAAAAACCCAAAGCAAATACTATTCTGATGGGGCAAATTAGAGCCAAGGGAACAAAGAATTCGAAAGTAAAAAAGGCATAGAAGTCAATAGTGTAGGATAAAGCAGTCTTTGCATGATGAGCAGTGCGATAAGAAGGAAATTTATAGCTCTTGAAATTAGAAAGTTAAATTTGCAATCTGTAAATTCACCAAATTCGCGAAATTTTCATGCATTTTACGCTCTTCTTTCATACGGTTTTCGTCTATGATGTTGGGTTTGACTCGAATTCTTCGTACTTGGATCGACTCAGCAATTTTGGCATAAATAGCTTTCAAAAACTATAAAATTAGCCACAAAATACGATTAGTAGAATAGCAAGGACCTTAATGTGCAAATTGGGTTAATTCGGTTGATTAGTACACAAAAGTGCTCAAAACACGCAATAACCAAGGTTCAAAATAACACTTTTTAAGCACTAATCGATGCAGTAGCCTGGCGGGAGTGCAGAAAGCAACGACTGAGTGTCATCGCACTAATCCAAAGAGTACCAAAGTAATAAATGTCTGACGAGGTCGAGAGTGTCGTCTTACTAATCGGGAAATTGCAATCTTATACGTGCTACCCACACATAACTGAGAGGTGTCGTGTCATTGTGTCGATCTTGGCTGATCCTATGATTATATGTGTTCGGGAACTTACTATATTATCATATTTCGGCTTTGCGAAGCGACGAGAGTGCCCTGTCACATTTTCACTTAGTTTCATTCTTATTTGAACCCCATTAGTCATTCATTAGGGTTCCTATACTATTGGTGTACGAATTTGGGGCTTAACAATGCAAGGGTACAAAAATCAGGGCTACTAGAGGCATCGGTACCAGTACCACTTTGATTGGTACTAGTGTCAATCCTTTTCGATGCATGGGTACCGGTGCCACTTTGATCAGTACCAGTACCACTTTGCCTCGTCTAATAGATGTGGTACCACCTTTTGGTGCCGTGTCAATTCTTGAGTTACGCTTGAGAAATGGCATATTTGCCATCTCTCGCTCCTTTCTTCAATAAACCTCATGATTCAATCACATCCAAACCCACGCCCCATGGAATCACGAAACAGCTCTGAAATGGTTCCTCTTAAGCTTATAAACACAAGAGAAATTAAGGATTCCCTAACTCCCAGCGAATATTCATACACCCCAATCAAATAACCTGCCTTGATTCTCCACAAATCATAGAAATTCTAAAGCTTCGAGCTTATCTATGCATATTTCTACAAGATCCCGATCCATGACTTCCAAAAGCATAATGGTGGGTTAGAACTTCTCATAGCAAAACCCTAGACAAAGAACTAGATCAAGAATCAAAGAATCCATACCATACAAATATTTACAAATCCATACAAAACCATAGCAATCCATACCTGAAATCCTCTTCTCCTTCTTTTTCTTCTTCTCTTCTCCTCTCTTCACGTAGAAGCCCTTCCAATCCCTCAAATGAGAGACCAACTTGGTCTTATCCCATTTGATTTTTATTTTTCCTTTTATTACACTTTGGTCCTCAAACTCCATTCTATTTGCACCATAATTTATGCCATTTCTATAATAGCATCTCATCTTCTTATCTTATGACTTTTATATCTTGTTTTGACAAATTCCACTTTTACCCTTGTATCTTGTACAAATTGCAGGTTTCGAAATTTTCTCACTTAGTAAAATAATAATTGTGAAAAATTGCAAAATACACTTATAATATACCCAAATTATGTTTAAAAACGACTAGGGTGTATTTCGAGGTGTTACAGTGAGGACATGGTAAATCGACACTATGTTAGTGTTCGATATATGTCATGAAGACATGGTTAATCGACACTGTGTTTGGTGTTCGATGGTGAGCTTAGTAAAATGGGACAACGTCCAAATTGAGGCTCACGGTTGCATGGCATGAAAAGTACGTGTGTAAATGGGTGAAGCAAGTAGGGATAGACACCCCCTCATGTGAAAAACCTGGTATATGGTTTAGACATGAAACCATTGGTGAAAGCCCATAAAAAATGTTGTATATGCGTGCAGCGTCCTACGGTGAGAACATCAAATCAAGTGGCCCCACAAATCCATAACACACGATCTTGGGTAAGGAAATAAGGCATTAGGGGTATCAAAAAATTACAAAACAAAAGCTTTTGTTTTGGAAAAGGAATCGAGTCGGAGCGTCATGTGAGTTTTCACTTGCATATCTGAAGTGTGAAGTCGATGAGGACTGAGTTTGATCATGAGGGCATCTTGCGTTCTGACATGTAGACATTCGAGTCGTGAGTATTGGTACTTGAATGCGTGTGATTATGTATTGCCATTGCATGTTGCTTCTAAGTGGGGAGTAGCCTTGGAAGGAGATATATCTACTGGGCTTTGCTCACCCCGTTGTGGGACCACCCTTTTAGGTACACGAGAAGACGGTGCTCCTTCGAGGCCATGAGTACAAAGAAGGTTGAGTTATGGCCTTGAGAATTATTTTTGTAAAATATATTAGAACAATCTAGTTTTAGTATATTTTGGCATGTAAAAGTGTAAAGGAGTTGTATATCAAACTCTTGTAAAATATTATAAGAATTTGTATATTTGTAAGAAAAATATGCAGAAAGGCGACCATGAATATTCCATGGGTTAACGAGTTGTCAGCCGGACCCCCGGATTTTGGAGTGTCACAACATGGTATCTGAGTATACGGACCCCTGGGTTTTGGGGCGTCACAATATTTAAACACCCATATATCTACTTGGATCCATATCATACTTTTGTGTTTGAACATTTAGAGTCAAAATTTTATGAATGCTTAGATCATTCATACAGTCTAACTTTAGGTTTAGGTAATAAGCAAAATACATCAGTCCAAAGGATGTATTTGCTTGCATCAAACCTAAAGGTGAATCTTGAAATTGGTTATGTCTAGCATCTTTTAGACAAATACAAATAGGTTTGTCTAAACCTAATCTTGTCAAAGGTTTAGCAACACCTAGATCGTGACAAAGTTTATTAGTAGCTAAAAAAAAAATTATCAAAAAAATATATGTTTGGAACCCCGGGATTTGGGGCGTCACACATGATGGTGTGGTGTCGGGTTACCTGACATCCACGAGTTTTTCGCAAGTTGACGGGTCGTCAACGGACCCCCGGGTTTTGGGGCATCACAGCTTGGTATCAGACCTTAGGTATACAAATACCTAGGACTCATTGAGCGCGGGTTTAGATCTTGCATGCATGGTGCATTTTCATGATGTGCTATATGATTGATGTTTTTTTATTGTGTGTTATGAATTGCATGATATATATACATGATAAATTGTATATGGAACACTAGGGTTAGAAAATATAACCTTAGGGTTTCGAAAAACAAAATGAACATGATAGTTCGGGATGTTAAGGTCTATTAGTAGTGGCATATGCACTACTAGTTGGACTAGAAAAAGAAATCTCAATTTGTTATTTGACATGTGTAGATGGAAAATCGAGAAAGAGGACGTGGGGGCGGTGGACGAGGCAACAACCAACCACCACCGGCCTTTGATCAACAAGCCTTCATGGAGGCTAATGGTACTACGATTCTTTGCCCTTGTGCGGGTAGAAAGATTATTCTTTGCCACCTTCGCAAGCTAGTGCAGTGGGAACCAAAAGAGAATTCAGTAACCTCACAGAGATTCAAGGCACACTTTCCTCCTGCCCTCGAGGGAAGAGGAGACCCAATGGTGACGGGTCATTGTTCCTGACCAGTCAAGAAGGATGCAGGCGTTAGTGGTAAGAAGAAGGAGAACCAACCTTCTTCTAGCTCTAGGAAAAAGCAAAAGACTTATGCTTTGCACAGATCTCAAGGATGGGGCCGTGGACACCAGGGCCAATGGTGTCGGGTCCTTGTTCTCGACCAGTCAGGAAGGATGCAGGCGTTAGTGGTAAGAAGAAGGAGAACCAACCTTCTTCTAGCTCTAGGAAGAAGCAAAAGACTTATGCTTTGCACGGATCTCAAGGATGGGGTCGTGGACACCGGGACGGCTTAGGAGTCATGGCTTCTAACCGGCGGAGGCGGATGACATGCTACTTGTACCGGCTGGACATTTTTAGAGCGGGATTGCCTGGTAGAGATCCTAAAGACGTGGGACACCACAATCCCAATCATCAGTGGGACTCGCACAAAGGTAGTTTGTTCCTCCTTACCATAGCATAAGCCAAGGGAACTGATATCAGTCCCAGGGTACTGCACAAGCACCTACTATTTCGCAGACGGGCCACATGAGCCAGGGCAGGGGTCAAGGCCAAGACTTCCAGGCCGATACTTCAAGGACCCATGGGCATGCCTACGCCGAGGCACCGCAGACTAAGCTTGCAGATTAGTTTGATATACAGGGTACGTTTCAGCTCATAACTCTTGATAAGAGTGTTGTTTAAAATTATGATGCATCATATTCATTCTTATTATTGCATCAAATGTGGAAGGTTTTGGCTTAAAGGTTGAATCCTTTGAAAGGCCATTACATATGAGTTCTCCTCTAGGGATTAGGGTGTAACACCCCAAAATAGACCCTAGTCGTTTTCGACATGTTTAGGGTATTTTGTAAGCATAATTTGACTGTTTCGTGAGTTAAATGTGGCAAGGGAAATGAGAGACAGAAAGTTACAAAACTTAAGGACAATTTTGAAATTGGTCTAAGGGGTATAAAAGTCATAGTTGACAAAATTAGAGGCCAAGTATAATATGACATAAATTGCTTTGCAAATAGAATGAGTTATGGGCTTAAAGAAAATAAGCAAACTTGACCTAAAAATCGTTGGAGGGCCAAACAAGGCCTTAGAAAACATGGTTAAAGACCAAGATTGGTCTCATGGAGGAAAAAAACAAAACGTGAAGGAGAGGAGAGAAGAAGAGAGAAGAAAGAAGGAAGGAAGAGAAAGGAAGGAGATCTGATGACTAAGATCAAAGGTATGGATCTAACCTTGGATATGAACTCTATTATAGATCCCATGGATTTTGTGGGATTCTAGAGAGGTTTATGAGTTCCAAATCTAGGGTTTGTTAGGATTTCTTCCCCTAATCAAAGATTTATTGAAGTAGGGTTGGTAAATACTCTAAATCCACAAGAAAAGTAGGGAATCCTCTCTTTGAGAGTTGGATTCATGGTTCAAATATTAAGCAATTGAGTTAGGGTTAGAGTAGAGCCTAACCGTCCTTGAGTTTAGCTTGTGTATGGGTTAAGACCCATATTGAAATGATATTGGGAGAAATTCATGGAAAGGTTTGAAAGAAGATGAGGAATGAAAGATGAATTGAATAGAAAAGAGATTCCAAGGTGGATTGGAATGGTTTTGAGGTGTGTAGGAAGTGTGGGAGTGATCCATGGATTAAAGTGAAGGAAAAATGTGAGAAAACACCCATTCTGGGCATTCTCGGGTGTCTTCTACCGGTAGAAGTTAAGTTCTACCGGTAGAACCGGTCTGGTCATTTTTTGGCGAGTCCTACGGTAGAAGTTAAGTTCTACCGGTAGAACTGTTCTGGTTTTCAGTTTTGACCAGTTTTTGTATTTTGGCCACTTCTTCCTCATTTCTTATCCTATTTGAGTGATTCAAGTGGCCACTTAAAATAGGCTTCAGGAGAACAAACCATATTTAATAAAGTATCTCCAAATTCTGACTCTAGATAGCCAAATATTCACTCAAAGTGGGACCATGTGTACAAGCCAAATTCTGGTTCCAGCTTTGAACATAGAAGTCGGGATGTTTCGGACGTGGCACAAATTCCAGTGCTCCGATTTGGGTGATTCAATTGACCGACCCTTATCACCTTAGATTTAAGGAGCACAAATAACCAGTGTCAAATATGGAAAATGCTGGAAGATTAATATCGCAAACTATCCCTCGGTAAAATCGGTAAACCGACTAGTTGGCATGAAATTCCATAACTTGAGTTTGGACGATCCGATTGGATTGATTCCAATTCCTGGGTAACGTAGATTCATAGAAGAATAAGAATACATGATTAAGGTGTGATTACATGCTCATCATACCTTACCAGTATTTGGAATACGATCTGTCATGAACGTATAATGTGGCTAATAATGTCTACTATAAGATAGTAAGTTATTGAACTCATATAATTATAAAAAATTGCCTAAGACCAGTTATTGAATGACACGGCACTCTCTGATCGTGCTTCGGCACATTAGTACTTCGGTACTCTCTGATTAGTGCGACGGCACTCTCTGACCGTGCTTCGGCACATTAGTACTTCGGTACTCTCTGATTAGTGCTACGGCACTCTCTGACCGTGCTTCGGCACACTAGTACTTCGGTACTCTCTGATTAGTGCGACGGCACTCTCTGATCTGTACTGTACCTTCGGGTACTTATTGTGCTGTGTCCTACTCATTCCGTATTACTGGTCTAGGTAATCTAACAATTATATGATAAGACTCTGAATAATGAATAGAAATGAATATAATGCGATACGAGATGTACCTCAGAGTACCTCTGTATATGTTCTGAATGTACCTACGGATACATCTGTATATGTTCTGTAGTACCTACGGGTACCTCTGTATTTGCTCTGTAGTACCTGCGGGTACTTTTGTATACGTAACATCTCTGTAGTACCTCCGGGTACTTTTGTATACTAGAAACTCTGTAACTCCTATGGGAGATCCGAATAAGTATAAGTCGATGAAGCCTACGGAATTTACTCGATATCGGTAACACATTATAAGTCATTAGTACCTAAAGTGCTCGTATCAATAAAATAAGTATAAGTTCTGTAGTACCTAAGAATTGCTCTCATATAGGAAAATAAGTATAAGTTACGTAAAATATAAATCAGATCATACCTCTGGTACTTAGTCTAATGAATCGATCTGTTCCTCGAAGACCCAATGTCCGTATACGTATAAGTCGATCCAGACCTTGTACATGCTATGATCTGATCGTTTCTCGACTTATACGTACCTAAAGTGCCTTCGTAAATAAGATCCGAAATCGAAAATCAGTTTACGCTAACACAGTATAAGATAAATAAGAAATAAGTCTGTACACAACTATAAGTTCCGTGGATAAATATAAGTTCAGTAATATACATGTAGATACGAAATACATGTATAAGTTACGTAACACCGTATAAGATCCGAAATACCGAGTATAAGTTTACGTAAGACCAGTACTCGTTCATAAGACAAGTATATACTGGTAATACATGTATAAAATTTGAAATATATAAGTGCAGAATCCATGTACAAAATCCGAAATACATGTATATGCTCAATAATACCGGAGATAGATCAAAATACCATAATAAACTACATAATACAAATGAAGATCCGTAGGAACAAAGGATAGGTTCTGTAGTACAGAGTATAAGATACGAGGTACTAATATAAGTTAAAGTACCTACGGTACTCTATATACGATTAGTTTACGCAGAGTACCTGAGATATCTCAAAACAAGCTCTGGGATAAGGATAAACTCCGTAGTACTCACGGGTACTCGTATGAGTATAGGTATACGTTAAACTAGGACTTGTTTGGGATATGATACCAACACAAGTTGATATCGAACGGTTGTTTGATCGGTGATATGGTACTCAGTATAGGTTAAGTTCCGCCAAATCCGTTATACGTTCCGTAATCTCTGTGATACCTACGGGAACCCCCGAACAAGTGTAAGCTCCGTAGGATAAGTATAAGTTCTGTAAACTCCTACGGGAGATCGGAGATATAAGCTCAGTACAGTATACGAGAAATCCGAATAAGAATAAGATCCGACGGCTATAAGTATAAGACCTGGATAAGAATAGTTTGTCATAATTATAAGATCCAGCCAAGGATCAAATGCGCCATAAGTGTAATTCTGAGTAAGTATAGATTATTTATAGAAAGTATAAGTTCCAGTACCGTTTACTTAAGGAATGCGAATAAGCATAAATATGGATCCTATGGGAACATAAGCATTGTTAAAAGTCACAGTGCAGTTGTGAAGTCATTTTTTGATGGCCATGAAATAGGAACCCGACACAAATCCACGAGAAAATCATGAGTTATGTAAAAGATGAATTGGATGCTGCCTGCATTGCATATATCTAAGTTTATACGAATATGATCGACACATTATATATTGGTTTATATGATTCATGATGATTTGATATTTGTTTATGTTATAAAGTTTATCATGGTCAGTTTAAATGCATGTGTATCGATATAAGTTATAAGATATGCTTCACGGCTAGCGTAAAACATGGGTTGTCAGTGTAGGTCTGAAGACATCGTAAACATCCATACAGCTGGGCCAACACACTTATGGGGTTCACTACCATACTTGGAGTTAGCGCTCTGGTTGTATAAGTAAAAGTGATTTGTATTTGTAAATGGGACTCAGTTATAGATGTTTAGATTTTGATGGACACCACTCCGGTGGTAGTCTTTGATATGTACATGATATTTGGATTATGTTATATGATGTGGGCCATACCCACAGGTACCAGTATGGTTTTAAAAAAAAAAAAAAAAATCAGGTAAAGAGTCCCAGTCTTAAGTCTCGCACCTCGAACTCGGTTGGATCAGCGTCCAGGTGGCAGGAATCGAAGATGTGACAACAGGATGATATCAGGCTGGTTTAGGCGTTTAAGATGATGGTCGAGGATGCACCTACATAGTAATGTGTTGGCTAATGCGAATGTCTTGTCACCCAATATATCGGCTAGAATGAATCGGTGCCAATCCATTTCTGAAAGATTAGAAAGGAGATGTAGTTAAGTGGAGCTTTGATGAAACATTAGAGTCACGCTCCAAACTTTTTGTAAAAAGACATAGAAAGGAAAGGATCTGATAGAACATGCACATGCTGATATGAATTTCAAGGATGAAATTCTTATAAGGGAAGAATTGGCTTTTGAAATAGGCCTAGTCGTTTTTCGACATATTTAGGGTATTTTGTAAATAATTTATTTGTTTAGATTAAATGTGGCAGGAAATGAGAGACAGGAAAGTTACAAAACTTAAGAAGAGTGCAGAAATTGGTCCTAAGGGAGTATAAAGTCATAGTTGACAAAATTAGAGGCCAAAGTATAATATGACATAAATTGCTTTGCAAATAGAATGAGTTATATGGGCTTAAAAGCAAATAAGCAAACTTGACCTAAAATGGGTTATTTTGGAGGGCCAAACAAGGCAGCCAGAAAACATGGTTAAGACCCAAGATTGGTCTCATGGGAGGAAAAAAACAAACGTGAAGGAGAGGGAGAGAAGAGAAAGAAGAAGAATAGGAGAGGAGAGAGAAAGGAAGGAGATCAAGCAAGCTAAGATCAAAGAGTATAGATAACCTTGGACATGAACCTCTATTATGAATCCCATGGATTTTGTATGGATTCTAGAGAGGGTTGCAGTTCAAATCTAGGGTTTATTAGGATTTCTTCCCCTGATAAAGATTGTGGTGCAGGTTGATGTCCTCTAAATCCACAAGAAAAGTAGGGAATCCTCTCTTTGAGGTTGGATTCATGGTTAAAATATTAAGCAATTGAGTTAGGGTTTAGAGTAAGCCTAACAAATCCTTGAGGATTTAGCTTGTGTATGGGTTAAGACCCATATTGAAATGATATTAGGAGAATTCATGGAAAGGTTTAGATGAGAAATGAAAGATGAATTGAATAGAAAAGAGATTCAAGGTGGATTGAATGGTTTTGAGGCTGAGAAGCGCTGGAGATCCATGGATTAAAGTGAAGGAAAATGTGGAGAAAAACACCATTCTGGCATTGAAAATTGCACGGTAGTTAAGTTCTGCAGAACTGATTCTGGTCACATGGCCAAGTCCCATCAGAAGGTTCTACCGTAGAACTTGTTCTGGTTTTCCGCTTTGGACCAGTTTTTGTATTTTGGCCATAACTCTCATTTCTTATCCTATTTGAGTATCCTGGCCACTGAGACTTCAAGGAGAACAAACTATTTAATAAGTATTCCAAATTCTGACTCTAGATAGCCGAAATATTCACTCAGTGGGACCACAAGCCAAATTTGGCACCTGCTTTGAACATAGAGAAGTCCGGATGTTTCGACGTAACTCGAAGTTCGATTTGGGTGATTCCAATTGAAATGAACCCTTATCACCTTAGATTTGTAAAGGAGCACAAATAACCAGTGTCAAATATGGAGAAAATGTACTGGAAAGAGCTAATATCGCAACTATCCTCAGAAAATTCCAGAACTCAATTAGCTACGAGAAATGCCATAACTTGAGTTTGGACGACCGATTGGATTGATTCCACCCTGGGTAACGATTATGAAGAATAAGAATACATGATTAAGGTGTGATTACATGCCTCATCATACTTACCGCGATTTGAATACCATCCGCTGCGAACCAGATAATGTATGCATTAATGCTCTACTATAAGATAGTAAGTTATTGAACTCATATAATTTGTAAAATTGCCTAAGACCAGTTATTGAATGACAAGGCACTTCGATCGTGCTTCTCGAACATTAGTACTTACTTCTTATTAGTGCGACGAAGACTCTCGACCGTTTCGCCATTATATTCTCTCGACAGTGCCACAAGACTCTCCTCCTCGACCGCAGCCGCAATACCTAGTACTTCGTACTGACACAAGGCGACTGGCACTCGATCTCAGACTGCACTTCGGTAATACTTATCAGAATGTGGTCCTACTCATTCGACACGGGTTCAAAAATTCCAACAATTATATGATAAGACCTCAATAACGAATAAGAAATGAATATAGTAACGACCGAATCGCACTCCACGAGTACCAGATATGTTCGAATGTACCTACCGACATCCAGATATGTTCCGTAGCACTCCACTCGCACCTTCGTATTTGCCCGTAGTACCGCTGGCACTTTTGTATACGTAACATCTCTCGTAGTACCCACGTACTTCCTTTATACTCACAAGAAAACCTGTAACTCCCCAGTGGAGATCCGACGTTATGTTCAAAGAGGTACCTACGGGCACTCGCAGACGGGTAACACCAAAGATAAGTCCGGGCAAGAGTACCCATGGGTACTGCATCAATAAAATAAGTATAAGTTCGTAGTACCTGGCGTACTCTACATCGAAAATAAGTATGTTCCGTAGTGGCAAATCCGGGCCATACACCACGTGGTACTCACCAATGAATCAGACCGTTCCTACGAAAGACTAATGTCCGTGATCTCAGATAAGTCTCGATCCGACCAGACATGCTATGATCCCGACCGTTCGACTTCATCGCACTCTACGGTACTTCAAAAGAATAATAAGATCCGAACAGCAAGAACTGCCTCAGAACACAAGCATAAGATCTGCAGATAAGAATAAGTCCCAGACACAACTAATATAAGTCTTCAGAAGATAAAGAGGTGTGTAAAGTTCAGAATATACATGTAAGATCTCGAATACATGTATGTCTCAGAATACACGTGATAAGATCCGAATACCAAGATAAGTTCAGAAGACCAAGATAAGTTCAGAAGACAAGTATATACTTAATACATGTATAAAATCTGAAATATGTATGTTCTGAAGTCCATGTACAAAAATCCAAATACATGTATATATACCCACAGAATACCGTGATACAAAAAAAAAAAAAAAAAGACCAAATATAATAACCTATAATGCGAAGATCCGTAATGCTGCGATAGGGTTCGTATACGCGCATCACTGAGGTAATTAATATAAGTTCTACACCTCACGTACTGGAGAAACCACTTAGCTTCAGAGTACCACGTGATTCCGTATAAGCCCGGATAGATAAATCTCCGTAGTCACTCACTCGTACTCCCGTATGAGTATAGGTATACGCTAAACTAGGACTTGTTGGGGATATGATACCAACACAAGTTGTTAATACTGTAATGACATTTGATCATAGTACTTGGCTGTACTCCAGAGGATTAAGTTCCAGAAACTGCAGATATCGCTCCGCACTTGATATCACCACTGAACTCTAACAAGTGTGTTCAGATAAGTGGTATAGTTCTGTAAACTCCTACTTTGAGAGATCGAGATATAAGCTCAAGACAAAGATACGGTAGAAATCAATAAGAATAAGATCCGACTTCCGCCATAAGTATAAGACCGATAAGAATAAGTTTGTCATACATAAGATCCAATAAGGATAAGTCCGCATATGTAATTCCTATGGGCATAAGATTGTTATATGGCAGTCAGTACTGTTTATAAGAAACTAATAAGTATAAATATGGATCCTATGGGGAGACATAAGCATTCCAGCAAAGTCACAAGGGTACAAGTTAATGTAATTATTTTCATGACACAAATAAGAACCCGAACAATCCCGAAAGTGAAAATCAAAGGATAAGGGTAAAAGATTAATGGATGCCTGCCATTGCATATGTCTAAGCTTGTTTTAACAAGACCACCCCGGCATACATTAGTCATATGATTCACATGATTTGATATTTGTTTATGTTATGCTTTATCATGATTCTTTAAATGCATGTATCAATATAGTTATAAGATATGCTTCCCACTGGGCAGAAGCTTAGCACGGGTTTTTAATCCGCGGTAGGTGGCCAGGAGGAAGACATCAAAGAAACATCCGTGATATTGTACCGGCCAACACTTGTGGGCAAGGTTCACTACATGTTAGGTTCGCGCTCATTTGTATAAGTGTACACAATTTTGGAACAGCTTGTAAGGGGAACGCCATGGTAGATGCTTAGATTTTGATGGACAACCACTCGTGGTCTTCTTTGATATGGCATGATATTGGGATTATAAAGTTATATGATGGGCCATACCTTACGTACCACGCATGGCTTTAAAAAAAAAAAAAAAATCAAAGAGTCCTGCCCTCGCGATTTCAATCGTATCTGATCCGCTTAATCAATAACCGAATCTGGGTGTAGATACATAGGTGAGGAATTGATCGATATGTCGATTGTGAGCTTTGGGAGTCTATGTCTCTACCACTATGGAAGGGGGAGAGATTATCGGGACTGATGTCATTCATGGCAGGCTGGACGGGTAGACTCAAGACATCAAGAAGTCATTGATTATGATCGCAAGAGGATTATTGCCCGTGACACTTGGATTTATATTCATGTGACTTTTCGAGGGGGAGAAGCATGATTCTTACCCTGCAGACCACACAACCTTAAGGTGGGAGGGACAATTATGGGTTAATGGTAAGCTTTACGCTAGCGACAAGTGAAGTGCATGACCTGATTCCGTCTGCAGAAGCTGCGAGTATGAGGATGTTTTTTTTAATGAGCTACCCGGATTACCTCCGTATAGGGATGTAGACTTCTATATTGAGCTATACCCTCACGCTCATTTATGACCCATGATATAATCGCCGAGTTGTTGTGAACCCAAGATCCAAGACATGTGATGTTGGACAAGGTTTCATTAGATCGGGCATTTCACTAGCCGGCACTCCGCTCGTTGTAAAGAAGAAGATATATCTTCGACTATGCATTGACTACCGAATGTGTTTACGATCACACTCCAGATCCATTACTGCTAGTGTAGATTAATGACTTATTTGATCACCGAGAGGGGCGAGAGTATACTCAAGATGGACCTCAACGTTATCATCGGGATGTAGAGTTAGAAGACATATATCCAAGACGAGTTACGATGCTATATGGGCACTTTAAGTTCACTAGTGATGCCCGTGTTGAAGAATGTGCCAATAAAGATCTGGCGGATCACATGCATAGGGCTGCTCCAACCCTACTTAGATCGCCATAGTCTTTCGCGCAAAAAAGGCAGCGCGCGCAGAAGATATTTGATTTGGTCAGCTTGAGGAGGGGTATTGGTATTGTCAGGATCGTTTCACGTTTCTTTAAGATACCACGCCAGATGCTGGGGTCCCGGCATAGTGCGATTAAGCCATCAGGAAATGGGCACGGGTGTCCGCTTCAGCGTGCCTGAATCCAGAAGGTTGAGGCTGTGATGAGTCGGGAGAGTCAAGTCGCCTTTCGGTAGATACGTAGTTTCTTCTGGGATTAAGTGGGTACTACGTATGTTCATCAAGGACTCTCCGCATTAGCAAGACCTATGACAAGACTAACTTAAGGAGATCAGTCTGGCAATGACCTGTGGTGAGAAGGCATTCCAAGAATTCAGGAGGAAGCTTACTTCAGCCCTCATTTTGATGCTGGGCCTCCCAGGGGGGAAAGGTGGCCACAAACCGGAGGGTGAGCTTATGGTTCAGAAGAAGAATCAGAGGACACCACCCCCACACACACGCATGAAGTTAGTGGCCATGTCTTTGCTCTGTTGATTTTTGCCACTACCCATAAAGCAATAAAAATTTAAGGTGGTTCTACCAAAGTCTAAGGCAGATATCTTTCTACACAATGGACCTCAAAGAGGCAACACAAGCGGATGGAGGTTCCCTGGAGGATTATGACTTCACTTTGCATTACCACCTGTATAAATGTGGTGGTTGATGCACTCAACGAAAGTCATGGGGGTACTACGCTGTGCTTCCCCGTGAGTGGTAGATGCTCGAGATCGGGGCGGGGCTGGGACTACGTATATGGGGCAGAGAGTAGTCTCGTACTCATGACATGGTGGCTAACAGTCCCATTGAGCAAAAAGCAGTAATTGAGTCCAGGTCAGAGCAGAGATAGTGTCCATCAAGGACCGTTACGATACAGCATGAAGATAACACCAAAGACCGGATGAAGTCTTGATGTAGGACTGCAAGGTCCCTAGTCAATCTGAGCAGAGAGATCTTTCTGGTGATCCCCACTAATTCTAATTGAGCGTGAATCCAGTGGCAATGAAGATGTGGCAAGACTGCTCACTGGGCCATCGAGTAGGGATGAAGAGACACGCCGGTGACTTTATCTGACGATGCTCACTGAAGGTGTTAAGGCCGAGCACCGGAGCCGCAGGCTACTTCAGCCATTGGGAGTGCAGAGATGAAGTGGGAGCACGTCAATGGCGTGTGGATTTTTTCGACCCACTTCATGACACCACGAGGCATGATGCGGTATATGGTGGCAGTGGACATTTTCAAATGCATATCTTCATATGGAGGAATCCCGCCTACTATATATATCTCGAGAGATTATCCTGACTTCGTGAGTGCCAATCACAGTTGTCAATAGATCTCGTGCCTTACAAGATACTTTTTTGGAAGATAAAAGGCCATGGGGACGCGGTTAATGATGAGCACCACTTTTCACCCACAAACAAATGGTTAGTCAGAAGACCATTCAAAGTTTTTAGAGGACATGTCACAGCACGCCTGGTGGACATGGCAGCACTGATATTACCACCCACAGTGAATTTTTCCACAATAGTTATCGCAGCATACGATGAAAACTCATGAGGCTCAGGCGTCGATCAATCGCATTTGTCGATCGAGGTGGAGAGATCCATCATTGGTCCAGATCTTATTGTGAGACACCTCGTGGAGAAGGTGGCCTGATACGACAACCGCCTCTTCACACCCAGCCTTCCAGAATAGAGCTATGACCATAGATCGCTCAACCTCAGGTCTGGTGTGATCACGCTTCAAAGGTGAGACTAAGAGATGCAATGATTCGCAAGCTTCAGGAAGCTCACTGGAGGATGAGATCGAGCCTCAAGATATATTTGTGCCTAAGATAATTTACAGATCTATTGCACTTACAAAATGGGCTTCACTAAGTGTTCCAAGTCTCCAGTTCCAAAAAGTATACTTAGATCCAGCGATAGTGGATCGGGACCACATGCTCAATCGCATGGACCTTCGGCGGAGCTTACCACCGCACATAGATAGTCGAGGTCAAGTTTTGTAACGCAAGACCGTGGTTAAGGTGCGCAGGCAACATCGGTGAGCGAGAAGGCAACGCGGGGAACGCGAGACATGATGCGGACCACTATCCTTCGCTGGATAGCGTACGCGGGTTTATCGGCTAGTAATAAAAGATCAATACATTGCATATATGTGATTTACGTAATGTGTGTGGAATTTTTGGGATGAAATTTTTAAGGGGAGAAGAATGTAAACCAAAATTTTCGGTTTTCGTAAAAAATGGTAAATGATATAGTTTCAAGAAAATCTGAATTTTCCGAGACCTCGATGACCTAAACGGACTTTCTCACCATTAGAATCGCTCGCCACCCAATTTACCTGGTTTATCAACAAATCGCCCAATACGCTGGAATTTCATGTTTTCGAGGCATTCGCTAGCAAGTAATATATGTATTTTGCTTGATTATCACTGAGTCATGTATTAGATAGAGAATGTTTAAAAAAGTTCAAGATGTCGTGTGTGTCATGAATTGATATGATACAGAACCAAATGGGAGTGGATAAGAAGATAAGGTTAGAAGAGGAATCCAACATGAGTGACACGCAAAGGAGGATATCCCATCCGATAGAGAGAAGGAAAAAGGAAAAAAAAAGTAGAGAAGAAGAGAAGAGGAGAGAGAGGCTCTTCTCTTAGTTTTCCCGTGATATTCACCGTCTACGTTTCGAGAGAGATAAAAGCTTCTGACCCCAACCAGGAGATGGTGTCGTGTGAGTCGAAATTGGGAGTTTAAAAATGTCAAGAGGTGTGATTTTCAATTTGCTTTCTTGCCTCGGCTAAAGGTCATCTAATGACATGGTTTTGGTTCCTCAAGGCCGTGAATGGCCTTAGTGTTTAGTCCCAAAATTTTGGGATTCACAGAATGTTCAGACCTGAAAGACAGCACCAGCGGAAAACCAATTTTTCTTAAACCCTAGATATACAGATCAATGACCCAACCCAAGATGGTACAGTCACGAAATGACACGATCGTCGTAGACACCTGCAAGACTTCACAGACGACTGTGTGAGTTTTTCCAGCATAAAAGCGGCCATGCCATGGGCTGACAGAGACACGCTTCGAAAATAAAAATAAAATAAAAATAAAAATTTTTATTTTTTTGATGTAAGTAATGTTCAATGTTGAGGCTCTGATGAGGCCTTGTTTGGTCGAAACCCACCAGGCTGATTTTTTACATGTTGCTTTCGATAATTCATGCAAATTATAAAGTGTGAAAATTTTATGTCAATGCATGCTCATTAAGATATTTGATATGGATAGAATGAAAAATTTCATGCCATGAACCCGGGAAATAATGCATAACTTAACACAGACATACCAGATTCCATATGCACGCAACACGCTGAGCTGGTGCATAGAAATGGTTGATTCATCTATTCGTGAATGTGTGGTGAGCTTGAATGGGACACAATCAACCACCGGTCGGTAAATAACAATAATGATAAATCATGTATGTTGGGTGCAGCAAGTCAAGTAAATCCCCCCCCTCAAAGTAAAGACCCAAATTTTATTCTTCTGGTTAGACATATGTATCAAGCAACAGTTCGAAAGTGCGAGGCGTGACAAAGCTCACGCAGAGATCTCGTGCCTGACCAAATAGGGTAACAAACTAATTTGATAAAACCTAAATGAATATTGAGGTCCATCTAACGCTCATTCGTGAAACACTAATGACTGGTTTTTCATATACACTGCTACGTGAGGAGCTCCGTGGGGACTCGTCATGGGCGCATGGGGAGGTCACCCGCATGACACGATTATTCCATAGTAGATTGTATTATTAGAACAAGATAGTTTATGTATGCCATTACATTTAGCGGAGAATGTAGAAACTTTTACTTAGTACTGCTCACCCCGTTGTGGAATATATTTCAGTACCGAGGTGACATTACCTCGGTGATTATCGAAAAGGCCAAAGTTGTGGCCATGATTATTTTTAATATTCTGAATCAATGTCCGCTTTATTATAAATAATAAGTTTGTAATAAAACTTAGCTCGAATCTGCTTCAGATGTGGTGTGGATATTTTCCTCCCGCATTTATATATTGTTTGATAATCATGGAAGTAGTAGCACTTGGAAGAAAATTGAAAATGCAAGTAAGAAGGAATGCCACGCCGAATAGTACTTTTTATCCTTGTCATGATAGAGAATTATGGTTCTCTGTCATGACAGAATTTAGTTCGCTGAAGGGTCCTGAAGCAAGACACGGCACTTGCCGCAGCCGGTGCACACAAGGTAAGACGCTCAACACGCACAACAGAGCAAGGTTCGTCGCTTCATTATTATCGCCCCAGCCGTGACGGTAACAGAACTTTCTTCCGCTACCATGCGCTTCACAGGCCCCGTTCTGATAATGTTTGGTTAAAGCGTAACAAAAGTTTTCGCCGTGAGTGGAGAGCCCACGCACAGAATTTCAGTCACGACAGGGAATTGCGGCCTCCTATCGCGACAGTGAGTGTGGTGTGATTAGTGCCCAAAAAGTGTTATTTTGAGCCATGTTTATCGCAGGTCTTGAGCACTTTTGCAGTACCAATCAACGCACTAACCCCATCGCACACATGTCCCATTATATTACTAATCGCATTTTATGGCTGTTTTTGTAGTTTTTACAAGATAATCATGCCAAAGTTATCGAGCCAACGGGCTATCAAGAATCTGGGCGTCGAACTTGTAGAAGGTCATTTAACGGGGTTTCCAGAGAATGGAGCCACAAGTTGAAGAAAATTGGAACACTACAGAATTTATAATTTTCGTGAACCAGACGCTCCACACCTGCATGACCACTTTTTATGACTTTTCCTAAACTACCTCATCTGTTGATGGTAGTTCAGACATTTTGTAATTTCCTTCTGACTCGAGCAATATATGCTTCAAGTCAAGCTCTCCTGGCATAGATATCACCAGATGCCGATAAATACACGAAGCTAATTTTCCTCGCTTTTCTTCTTTTTCTCTCATTTTCTCCCCTTCCTTCACTTTTCATCGCCAAACACCTCTCAGGATGACAACCTGCGATGCTTGGCTAAATCCCTCATCCTTGGAAGCAGAGCCACAGCTCTCTCCAAAGTTTTGAGGTAACCGGTGTCCTTCATGTTTTCAACGATGCGCTATGATCATTTATGTTTATTTATCTCGCCTCACTTAAATCCTATATGTACCTAGACGCCAATACAATGGCAAAAGTTTTGTGGCTCGCTGGATGTCACTACCAGATCCATCGAGGTTTGCTTAGTTGCCATTTATCGTCTCGTAGGCCGGTCAAAGGATCGTTTTTATCGTTTGAAACATAAATGACCAATAAATGTTTATCTCAAGAGAAAACTTAGTGGTTCAGTTTTTATGACTAAATGAAGATCCAATTCAGGAAATGACTATAGGCCATCCTCCCCTACAGTGGTGTCTCCAGACCCCATAATCAATTTAAAACCTCTCAAACCCGCACCAGACTTCAAGGAGTTCCTTATTATCTATTTCATATTGTTTGTAGTTTTCAAACCACCAATCACACTGCTTACAGTAAACTAAAGTGAAATCACCATTTTACATCAATCAGGAATCATTTAAATAGGGAAGGAAAGGAAACCTGGGATCCTGAGTCAATCTCTAAAACTGAATTATATCGCAAGAATGGTCGTGAAGAGGCAACAAATAAGAGGGAATTATTTAGGGCGTTACAAATATTGTTGACTCCGTACAACTACCGTGGGTGGCACAAATCAAATGGCGCATTGCTCGATGGTGCCTAGAGCAAGTGAGAAAGTCGTCAACTCTGTGATCCTCATCACAAGTGTCGTGAATTCTAATTCTTTTGTCTTTACTTTAATCTTCCCTAGCACTCATCACACATGATTTAATTTTTATAACGCCCTTTTGCATAGATTTTTCATTTTTTTTATAGCTAACCTTAACCTTTTTGTTAGCCTCCCTCTCGTTATTCTTGGGTCGTCTGGCCAAACTACTTCTCGTTACTCATGCACCATCAGGAACACACAGCAGATTGAAAGGTCAATGCTCCACTTGAATAGGCTAGTAAAGTCAGCCTGAACACTAACCAGATGGACCCTCTACTCGAGGAGCAACAAAGCCAACAAGGAGTACAAAGAAACCCCAATGCCTCCAGGTCAATGAGGAACCATATACACCCACCAAGGGTGAGTGCACCCTCATGTATTATACCTACTCGGAGGGATGTGAGTGTCGCTTTATCTCTGTGCCTCTCTGCCTTCCAAAACCTTCAGGTATGGGAAAATGAAAATCCACACACACACATCGTGGATTTTGAGGAAGTTTGAATGACTTTCAAGGAGAGGGTGCAATTGATATGGAATTGTTGAATAAGCCTTCTCAACCCTAAAGACATACAAGATTGGCTTAACTCTACGCCAAGGACTATCAAAAATCGGGACAGATGCAAAGCAATTTCAAGAAATTTTTCGTAACACATAAAACCAACACTCTGGGGCAGACATAATTAAAATGACAATGAGAAGTTTTACCACTACAGAGATATTTTGGAAACCATCAACCACCGCCTCATTATGGTTTCCTCGATACTTAGATGTTGGTCAACCATTTGATGGGATGCCCCGCTGGCGAAGCTACCATGGAGACCATGTGTGGAGGGATCAAGCAAGAATCCAGATGAAGCCATGGATTTTCAATTATAGCCGAAACTTCCAGTTGGACGAGCTTCCAACCCTAGGGGAGGCATAGGATGAAACCTATAGCAAATCAAAAGTGGAGCGTGGTACTACCGACAGAGATATGGAAATGAAGGCAAAGCCGCCCACCTGACTAAAAGGTTGGAAGAATTGGAAGGGAGGTCACATGAGTTATGGGCAGTAGAAGAGGCACCTGTATCCATCCAGCCTTGCTTAACCGGCAAACACTCACTCAAAGGGAACACCGCTCTTTATAGCTCCGCAGATATAAGGGGCCATGCCAATGTCAGGAACGCACAAGACACCAACCACCCCATATGGAAATACCTATAACCCTAATTCAGAGGAACCATCCTAACCCTCCTGAAGCTAAACCCTCCCCCCATATGTGCCTCCCACAACAATGGCGATCCTCAACTTGTGCCTCCTCACCCACCACTGTTCTCATCTCCGCTGAACAGAAGCTGCGAACTTGAGTAAGGTGGTGGGCAACTCAGGAGGAACGTGGGCGCGTGAACGCCCGTGCCAATCGAGAATTGATACGCTGGAAAGCACACCACACAAAAATGAACAACCTACATTCAGAAATTTCCCAAAACCATGATAGCTTCGGTAGTAGGCCGAAGAGATTTTCCCCAAAATATGACAACCACGTGATTCACCCGAGGTTAACTAACCAACAACAAGTGCAAGAGAAAGGGAAATTTCCTTCCGCACACAACTCCAATCCCCGGGAGTGCATGAAGCTGAGCCTTCCGAAGAGCTAAATCTCGTGGATGGATGAGGTCATGCGACATCATTGAGAAGTGGTAAAGAGTCAAACAACTAATACCCAAAGCAAGAGAAAGTTAAGGCCGCAGGAAGCTAAAGAGGCTGAACCAAAAGAGGTGGTGACCCAGGAAACTGCAGTGAAAAATAGCACATCCCCACCCTTTCCGCAAGCACTAAAAGCTAAGAAAAAGACCATCAACCAAGCTGAAATATTATAAGTGTTGAGACAAGTAAAATTCAACATTCCTTTGCTTTATATGATCAAACAAGTCCACTCATATGCTAAATTTTTTAAGGACCTGTGCATAGTGAAGAGAGGGCTAAATGTTGACAAGAAGGCCTTCCTGACCAAACAGGTCAGTGCTATCATCCAATGCAAACCTCTTGAGAGAAAAGATCCCGGTTGTCCACATCCTCGTTAATATCAAGCACTTTTGCGGTAGAAAAGAACTACTGACTTAGGTGCTAGTGTAAACGCCTACTTCCCTTGCCTCCTCCTGATGTACAAGCAACTCGGGTCTGAGAATTAAAGCCCACCTCCATCACATTGTCTCATGATATAGATCCATAAAGATACCAAAGGGGGACAAGCAAGATTTTCTATACAAAAGTGACAACCCTACTATCCAGTAGATTTCGCATTTTCGACAGTGTGTGGTGACCAGTCGCAACGGGGCTCACTATGTGCCTATCATCTGAGAGAGAATTTGGCTCGTCACTTTGTGTTATTAATAATCGCCAAAACGGTTATGTAGCTCACATTCAGAAACATGACCTTAGAACTCAACATCTTCCACTTAAGTAAAAAGCCCATGCAACCTGTGGAGGATGTCCAAGAAGAAGTCTGCATAATTGATATAATCTTGAAAGAACAGGCTGCCCAACAACACATGAAGGATGTGCTGACTGAGGAACTGGTCAAGTGGTCTCAAGAACAGCAGGGAGACCAAGACATGAATGTTGTGTAGGGCCACTGGCGAAAAAAGCAAGAAATTTTTCCTTTGATGATTGAGGAAGGAACCGAACCTCGTAACGACCTAAACCTTGCCTGGAAATGAAAGCCATCTAGAAGAACGAGCAAGCATCATTGTCATTTCCTCCCCGCGCCACGGTGAAGGATAGCCTCGCTGACATCTGTGTGGAGAATAAGTGCTATAGGTGGAGACGATCTCATGGGTATCGCCTCAAAGCACTTGCACCCATCACATCTGCTACTTTGTAAGGGAGGAGGCAAGTCAATAAGGGCAACACGAGAAGACTAAATCCTCATATGAGGAAGTGTTCGAGCGTAAGTCCTAAAGTCGTTTAAGCCGTATCATTTACTCCATATCAAATAAAGACACTGGGTGAGTCCAACTTAGGTTGTGCCTAAGAAATCGTGGTACACTGTGCTTAATGAAAAGGAGAGGAAATTGACCCGCCTTTACTACAGTCGAGGGTATGTATTGGATTACCAAAGATCAAATGAGGTGACAAGGAAGGATTACTCTACCCTTATGACCAAACTTCTCTAAAGGATTTCGCACCCCTTCTCATTATTTCCACATTCAAAGATGATTTAGTAAATTGAAATTGCTATAGAAGACCAAGAAAATACCACCTTCACATGCCCATTTGACACATATGCCTACCGAAGGATGCCCTTTGGCCTGTGTAATGCCCCTGCCACATTCCAGTGATGCATGCTTAGTATTTTCAGTGATTTGGTAGAGCGCATTATGGAGGTTTTCATGGATGATATTACAGTCTATGGAAGGAGCTTTGAAGAATGTTTGATCAACTTAGAAACTGTCCTACACAGGTGTATAGAGAAAAACTTCGTATTGAACTGGGAAAAATGTCATTTTATGGTCAACCAGGGAATTGTCCTAGGGCATATCATTTCAGAAAAAGGAATCGAAGTTGATAAGGCAAAAATTGACATGATTTCCAAACTGCCCTTTGATTCATGCCATAGTAGGGTGATCCGGAATCAACAAAAAATTTATATACCGCCGTGAGCAAAGTTACCGGCAGTGATACGGTTTCTACGGTTCGATCCCACAGGACGTGGTTTTGTACAAATGACTAACAAAGGAGGTTCACTTAGTGAATTAATTCTGATTTTCAGGTTTGCAAAATAGGTGCCTTGGAGCTTAAAACTGAAACAAAATTATGTTAAAAATGTAAATAGAATTCCTCAGGCTGGGGTCACTGGGTCGGGTCCCGGCAATCGAGGTTCACTGTGGTCTTTTTCTCGCTGAGAATGACACATATAATACCTCCCAAACCGCCTTCTTCTTCATATTTAACCGTAAAACTAACCCTAAATAACTATCTTGGAAAATTGGTATTTGCCTCTCATTGATGGTCCATTAGCATCACTCGACTCACTTTCCAATGCCTAATAAATGATAACTAATTAATGCGTCAACGATTCAACAATAAGTATACAATGAACCCTAAAAGCTTACTGGCACGTGCCGCTACGCTGATCCGGCAAAACCTAAAATTTGGAGAAAATAAAAATATCCTTGAATCGCCAATATAAACTATAGATGGTAACTAACGGTGTCAATGGATCTAACGATGTTATCCAAGAACCCAAAAGCTTATCAAATATTGATCATTCAGCAACCAAGGATAGTTTATCGATCAAACTTCCATAAATGGCAGTGTCAATCGCATCAGAAAAACCCGCTACCTTCAATCCAATGGAGCCTTCCGGGAATTAGTGGTTTAGCCGGTCATCCTTCAGTTGTCGCCCTGAGGATGGCAAACTTATAAAGGAAATGAAAGAAAGAAAGAAAATGGAGAAAGGGCAATGTACTCCACCTGGCCATATTACTAAAAAGTGAAGTGATTCAAAGTTTGTACAGACCGAAAGCCTATAGAGCTCGCATGGTATAGGAATTACCAAAACAAACCTAAAAGCTATTACAAGGATAAAATGGAAATAGAAACAAGAAATTGTAACAAAAACAACAAAAGTAGAATGTGTAATAGTGTTTAAATGTGAACAATGGCAGGATGAAGAAGTGTGGCACAGTTACTCAAGTGTTGTGACCAAAAATTTGTCAGGTTTTCTTCTATTTTCGCTCTTTCTTTTCCTTGGCTCGAGATCTAATATGCTGAGTTTGACTCGAATTCTTCATGTTTGGATCGACTCAACAATTTTATATGCACTATTAGCTCAAAAAACAAAATTTACAAAATGCAATCGTGAGAATAGTAGGACCTTAATGTGCAAACGTTTAATTAGGAATGATTAGTACACAAAAGCACTCAAAATCTATAATAAATAAAAACTAAAATAGCACTTTGAGCACTAATCACACTCCCTGCTAACTCCACGCATTGCTAGCTCAATGAATAGCAGAAAGAAAGAAAGAGAGAAGCACGCAAACAATAACAAAATAATGTCTACACAAAAAACATATTTCAATAAGGCTGAATGAGTAATGCCTAACCCTAAGTAAGAATCATCAAGCCTTGCCCAATAACTATCTCGAATGAATGCCATACAAAATTGAGTATCAAAAAGAGCCTCCTTTCATTAATCCAACCGTAGAGACTTCACCAAACCTAAGTGTTTGTTTGATCGCTCAACAATAAAACCGCCAAACCCACTTCCCCAACCAGCGCTATCACACAACCTAAGACGCTTAACCAACCCAGATCAGACCACTTATTCCACACTTTGCAGCCAGGTGCAACATCAAGAATCTGGACCACCAAAAGTCTATGTAATTGTGGATTCACCGATGACTCAAATCGGCCGGGCGCTTAGTGGCATCGTTTTCATATGATCTTTCGACTGACTAACTCCTTCTCTGTGCGTTTCACTCCTGACTCAAATGATTTCTAGACTCCCAGCACTCACAACTTGCTAAACTCCACCCATCCACCCATAACCACTGCCCAGGTTCCCACCACTTCTGGTATACTGTGCCAAAGGTTTTCAACATACCCCCTGCTCTAAGCTTCAAGGCAAAGCCGCTAAAATTTTCTTCTTTTCTTTTTTTTCTTTGTTTTCTTTTCTCTTCTTTATTTTGTAAAGATACAATATTTGGTCTTCTATTCATGGGGGTCCTTATTAAAGGTGGTAACTAAACTATGGTTATTGTAAGGCTTAGAGGCGGGCGCTTTTCTGTTATTGAAGAAACCTGTTTAGCACCATGGTGTGGTTAGTTAAAAGGTGGAAGAAAAGGTTGAAAGCAGCAAGAATTCAACCAATCATCCACTAATTAGCATGAACGAATCTAACGTTTAATAGAATTAGACAAAGCTCAATTTTTTTAAACCACAAAGTTGTGAAAACACAAAAAATCGGGTGTTTTGCCCGAACATCAAAAATGGGCTGTTCAAAATAATAACAAACATAAATGTAAAGCTTCACTTCCTTCGCTAACTCTCCCCCAATAAATGTCTCATTGTCCCAATGGGGCTCGATTGAAAGTTAGGAAGGAAGCGCAAATTCCTTGATTGAATGTACTGTTATCGATCGAGACTTCGCAAGCTTTTCACCTAGACACCTTATTCGCCACTCCATTTGCTTAAGATGAACGTTAAGAAAAGAAAGAGAAAAAAAGGTAACAATTGAACAGAGTTACTCTCATTTTTCAAAATTTCAAATGTGTTCTTCGACATATTTAGATTCTACACTCTCTGCTTTCAACGTAGATGAAAACGCCCAAACCATTATCATATGAAAAAGTTGGCGTTAAATCAAAAATCGAGGCAAACAGGAGAGGGAGCGAAATTCAACGAAAATTCCTCTCTTTCTGTTTTCTGACCACCTTGCCAAAATTTACTAAACCCAAAATTAATACAAGAAAAATTAAGAAAATTGCAGAAAAGTGAAAAACAATAGGAACAAAGATTAACTTAAAATAGATAGGGAAAATCTAAAAAGAAAATTAAAGAAATCAAAATAAACTAAAAATAAAACAAAAATAAAGAAAGATGAAACAAAGCCGGGGAGACTGTGTCTCCAAACCACTCCCAAGCTTTGAGGTTGTTGGAACTGTCGATTGAAATGCCGAGGTTCGGGTGCTCCAACCAAAACCAAGACTAACCATCCACCGCGGACATGCAACATAAACAACCCGCCACTGTCTTTGATGGTGGTACAGTTGTGGCGCGGGCTCATTAATGTCTTGAAGTTTCAGAGGGCAGGCATAGCAAATGGTGTGGCCTCTAGTGGTGCTTCAGGTCGGGTCAGGTCGCGTGATATACACTAGGTTAGGAGAGGGGGCTACTGGTAGTGGCTTGTTGGTGGGAAATGGATTCAAAACAAGCTCTTGGGGCTCTTCCACTATTTCTTTTCCACTGTCTCGTTGCGGTAAAAGGGAAGGATTTCTTCTTTCTTCTCCCTTGAAAACAACAAAGACACATAGTCCGAGGATTCGCACAACCCTTCTCATACAATTCAATAAAAATTCTTATAAGCCCCCGGGAATGCTGGTTACCGCCCTCACCATGGTGTCACTGAAAACACTCCCGTGGACATGTTGGGTCGCTGACCATGAGGTTTTCAATGGAGTCTTTGCGACCGATTATGCTCAAAGTCATTTTCACAGCCCATCTAATTTCTTGTTCCAAATCATCTTCCACAAGGACACCCTCTTATTCATGGGTATATTATCCCCTTCCTCTTCCGTCATACACAAAGTCATCTACTATCTGCAAGGTCCAAAATGGGTTGTTCAAATGGGAGGGATTGACTATGGTGGCTGAGGTGACCGAGAGTTGAAGCACACATGGAGGTTCGGGAGGGCATACTGTGGGAGGTCTCGTTCCAATGAGGAATTTAGCGACTTCCAACCATGCATGTGGGGTACTCACCATATGGTGAATCCCATTGGTTTCTATAGTCCTCATGGACCCATATTCATTTGGATTCTCCACGGGCTGCCACTTGCCATGGCTGGTTCTATAATCCCTCATGGACATAGCATGCACTGGGGTTACCCCACACATAAAGGAATCAGATCGCCTTCCATTGGGTTCAAATTCAAGTTCAGTACATGTTATGTGGGAAAATTTGCTTTGATCAACCTTCCTTCATAATCCCTTACCCACTTAAACGTGTTCTCCCAAGAAGAATAGGGGCAAACAATACAAACAAGGAAAACAAAAACAATTTAGCAAAAAAGTAATGTTAACTAAAAAAACTAACAGAGAGAAAAATTGGCAAACCGCCAGAAACTCAAACATAAAAAATAAAAGAAATCATCATGTTTGTGATGAGGATCATCACAGTACCAACAAAGTCATTCGCACTTAAGCACCATCCCCTCAGCGCCCATTTGATTCTGCAAGGCCACGAAGATTTGATCCTAATCAACAAATTTATATCTCAATTTCTCTCACCGTCAGAAAGCAAAGCTATCGCTAAAGATAGCGTTCTAGGTCGAACTCGTGATGGGTTTTCTTTGCAAAACAAATGACTCAATGTTGAGTCTCTAATTGGTGAATTAAATTTGGATTTTCAGGTTTGGTAAAAATAGTGAGGTTTTAGAGTTTAAAATTGAAAATAAAAATTATTTAAAAAATGTAAAATAGAATTCCTTGTAGTGTTAGGTCATTGGGGCTGGGGTCCTGGGGCAACTGAGGTTCTCCAGTATCTTCCTACGTCAGAGAATTACATAGTCATCTCCCAAAACCTGCTCATTTAACTCGTAAAACTAACCCTAAATAACTATCTTTGAAAAATTATTTCATCTCAATGATGGTCTCTGAGAGCTAATAGCATCACCTTAATCCCACTTTCCAATGTAGCTAATAAATGATAACTAATGAACGTCACTCTGACTAATCAATAAGTATACAATGAACCCTAAAGCTTACTAAGTAATAAGTCACATGTTGATCCGAAGGGATCAAACTCAAAATTTGGAGAGAAAAATAAAAATATCTCAATCGCCAATAACCCATAGATGGTGCGGGTGTCAATGATCTAACGAGCAAGACCATGAACCCAAAATCTATCAAATATTGATCATTCAAAGAACCTAAGGATTAAAGCCTACGTCGACCGGGGAACCATACTGGTAGAAAATACCTCGTTAAAACATGGAAAAACTCGCGGTTTTCGACCGCCCAACACGCCTTCCACCGCTGGTGCGGGCTTTAGCGTCACCTTCGGTGCGCGTCATCCTTTTGAGGTGTTTTGCATACTGCAGTGGGAAAGAAAGAAAATGGAGAAAGGGGTAGCGCGCTGGCAAACTCCGCCACCGCCTATTGCCAAAAGTGAAGTGATATTCAAAGTCTCAGATGCATCGGTGCGATATAGGTGCTCAAATGGCAGAAATTACCAAAAAACAAAACCAAAAGTTATTACAAGATAAAATTGGAATAAACAAGAACAACAAAAACAACAAAAGCGTGAAATGCAGTGTGAATAATAAATGTGAATGAAGGGCAGATGAATAGTGGCTGCACGAGCAATTTCAGCAGTTGTACCAAAATTGTTGTTCTTCATTTTCTTCTGCCGCTCTCTTTCCCCTCTGGTCTTCTAATCTACGACATGCCGGAAGGCTTGACTCGGCCCTTCATGCTTGATCGACTCATCACTTGGCACGCTAGTCGCAAAAACCGCAAAATTTCCACAAAATGCGACGTAGAATAAGAGGACCTTAATGTGCAATCGGTTAATTAGAATGATTAGCACACAAAAGCACTCAAAACCTATAATAAATAGGGGTTCAAAATAAAGACTTTTGAGAACTAATCACCTCCCCAAATGTAAAGACCTGTGGGAGGCAATTTTTAAAGTATCACACATGCTTATAGAGTCATCATGATTTCAAAATGCACAAGCCTGATCCCATTGAAAAGACAAACGGGAAAACAACTCCACTCCAACTATTTGGGGTGAAGATCTAAAGAAGCTTTGAGGAATTAAAACCCATTTTAACACACTGCACCAATAGCTAGGGTCCTCAATCAAGGGGCCACCTTCGAGGTGATGTGCTGATGCAAGCACCAGCTATCAAGCTTCTCAGCAGGGAATGAGGAAAGCTCCCTATGTGGGTCTACTATGCAGCAAAGACATTAACTAAGATGGGGAGAATACACCACCACAGAAGGAGCCGCTGGCAAAGGGTCTATGCTCGATATTCCAAGCTACTTTGGTTTGCTCCGGCGCACCGCGCATTCACGATCACTGCTTTGAAGAGCCGCAGTCACAAACATAATGCCGGCGCTTTATCTATGGGTTCTCCCGCCGCAAAGTTCAACCCGCGCATCAAGGGACAAAAGGGCAGGGAATGTTGCGCCAAATCATCTATCGATTGTGCTAGCTATAATGACAACACTCATATCCCTCCAATGATCAGACCAAGAGTCATCTGTCAGTAAAGCACACCTCGGGTATGCTCACATTGCCAATTATTTGACAATGTGGGAGCAATTACAGATTGAAAGCTCAAGACAAGAAGTTCTTCTTTAAAAATTCAATTCCTATTATCGAAGAACCTTCATACAAATAGCACGATAATCGAGATGTGTGCCTGGCAGCAATATGAATACTGCCTATCGCTATGAGAAATCTTATGGAGGCTATTTTGCTTCTCCTTTAAACCACAGAAGGCATCTAGATTCCATCGCTTCTTTCAAGGATGCCCATAAAATATGCCGAGAATACGACAAATGCCAAAGATCAGAAAATCTCCGTCGCCATATGATGCCCTGAGCCCAATCAATTCTTCGTATGTCGAGACTATTCGCCATGCGTTGGGGGCAGCGCATCGACGGCGGGATCACCCTTCCTCCTTTGGATACATCTACATTTTAGTAGAATTGACTATGTCAAAATGGCCGGGTTGTGCTCTTGTAACACAGACAGGGTGGTACCGAATTCCTAAAGGAACATATTCTCCAGATTGGGGTCCCCAAAGCCATAATTAGTGATGAGTATCAGAGATGCAACAAACCTTAGATTTCCTAGCTAACACACATGTTGTCAGCATAGTGGGCCACCCCATACCATCCTCAGACAGCAAGGGTCGCTTGAGCTACCACAAGGAAACGAAGACATGAAAGTGGTGAACTCTAACCAAAAGGATTAGTCTCTCAAGCTGTTGAACTCTTTGTGGGCATATAGAACAACCTACAAAACCATCCTTGGCATGTCCCCCTATTGCCTAGTTTATGGCAAGGCATGTCACCTACCTGTGGAAATTAAGTATAGAGCATGGTGGGCAGTGAAGAAACTGAACCAAGATATGTGCAGAGATGGTCTCAAAAGGCTCTTGGATATCAACGAGCTGGAAGAACTAAGGAATGATGCCTACTTCAACTCGAAAATTGTGAAAGATAAGTTAAAGAAGTGGCATGATCAGCTAATAGCTAGCAAGAATTTCAAACAAGTGAGACGCTTGCATCAAAGCTCCACCTATTTTCGTGTTGAACAGATGGACTGGGAAGCCAATCACCATATCCAGGAGGCCTTATCCCAATACAGTGGATCCGCTCACCCTTAAAGACAATAGGGTGTTCAAGGTCAATGGGAAAAGGCTGAAACCCTATGCAGCACAACACTCAACAAACAAGGAGGAGATTCCCCTCCTTGACCCCCCTTGAATTCAAAAGACTACCTGAGTGGGAGTGGCTTACAAAGATCTCAAAAAAGTCACTAAAATTTTTTTGTTAGAATTCTCACAGGTGCGTTTTTATTTTGCGTTTAGTTATGATTTTCTTAATTTCTCTGCCTTAGTTTTGTTCTTTTCTCTTTATAATTTTCCTCATATTTACATAACTATGTTTTCTCTCGTAATTTTGGTTCTCTATTTTGGGTGTGTGTCATAAATGGGCTGGAGTTTTTTGAAGTGTGAAATTTCCAGGTTTGTAATCATAACTGGGAAAATTTCCTTAGTCGCGTAATTTTCGCAGTTGCTAACAAATCTTCGCATGAGTCGCAGACTATTCATCTTCTCTTCTTCTGCTTTTCCGCAACCTTCATTTTTTTCAGATTTTTAAGCCACAACCACCAACCATCTTTATTTATATGTGGGTATTGTGGTTAATCCTTCGATGCCCAAACTCATCTATCCCCTTTTTTTCTCCTTTTCATTCCACTATTTCGAACCTTCCTCCTCTTCTCCACCGCTATGTGAAGACGCGCGGAGGACACAGCTTCAGGCCCAGGGTGAGGCAGTCTTCTCCCTGCCGGCAGCTCCAACCCTAGCTGATCCGCCGTCGCATTGCCAGCACTCTCCGCACCGCCAGCCGCTTCCCCGCGCCTGCCTCAGCCGTGGCCGCTCCCACGCCACCGCGCCGCTATTCGGGGAGATCCCCACCATGGGTTCTGCCTCTGCTGCCTGCCCTGCCCCACTTTGAGGACACTCATCATACATGAACCCGACTTCTCCTACGAAGTCCACACCCCTCCCCGTTCCCGAGACTTCTATGCCGTGTTAGAGCACATCGGGCTTCCTTAAGGAAGCCTAGGCTAGAGCGCCGTCGTGGACCGGCCGAGGTCATCCTTCTGGCTGGATCGGCAAAGAGATTATGCCCCGCCCTATATCACACCTTCTACCCGATCTAGCCGAGACCGCCGATACCAGATACCACCTCCGCAGCGAGGCCACCTTCGCACACACCGAGGAGCATCAGGTCGGTGATCATCGGGCCTTACCATTACCCATCGCTCCTACGCCGCACCTCCGCAGCCCTCACCCCTGCACCACGCTTCTTCAGATATTGCCGGCCCGAAAGCACTTCTCGTACTCCGCACCTCCGTAGCATATCACGACATTCATCAGACTTCGGCGCACGGATGGCCCGCGCTCTTCTCCGTCACCGCATCATTGCTACCGCCCACATGTCGCCTAGCCGAGCGATGACTTCGGCTACTGAGGTCGCCATGGTTTTAATCGTGCCATCCTCACGCATGGTATCTCGTCACTGGGCCTCCGCTTCGATTTCATTAGCGCCCGCCGCCGCTCTTCAAGCCCCCCAGAGCCTAACCCGCAACCTCTTTGACTTGCTAGCAAACATACAAATGCAGCCCCACTCGCTAGTAAACATCTCATCATGTCCAAGGCTGAGGACAATCCTCCAATCACACATTGAGGAGGTAGCCCTTCCTCCGCTAACTTTCCAATCCCGAATTTAATGCAGACAATGTCACATTTGCTGGTGGGAAAGTGAGTTGAAGCAGGAAGTGACTCTACACTTTGATTTCACTACCCTTAAAGCAAAGCTCATTTTTGTATGTTTAAGGGCTTGCCGTTGTTACTTAATAGCTCTGCTTTATTGTACTTTAAAATGAAAATATATGACATACATTCCATACATACCATACAAATTCATTTTCTCAATTCAAAGTGCATCCATTTTTTGGGCCTATTTTTTTATGTGGTTTTGCTCCGCAAGTTGGAAAATTGAAACACCGCCTAATGCCATTGATGTGCCAGACTGGCCCATGGCATGATTAAGTAGATGATCAAAGTCGTGTCTCATGGTACACAGCCTTCTTCTTCTTCCACTCCTTTTAGCTAACTAACATACAAGGTACATCAATTTTCTCTTCAATGGGGCCGAACCGATAGCTTCCTCTTACTTGCAAAACTCACCCAGTTTCGCCGACTCACCCGTAGTTAGGTTGAGGGACCCTCAAGAAAAGAAGTGCCACGAAGTCTTCCAGTAAAAAAAAGAAAAAGAAAAAAGAAAGAAAAAGTAATAGAAAGCCGCAACGCTTCGCTTTTGAAACCCGAAAGTAATGTCCGAGGGGTATGGAGAGCTTCTTAAAGCTTAGTGCCTCTAAACCAACTGGTCGAGCCAATAACAAGAAGCTGGTTAATGGTGGATGGGTATTTTGATGCTGAAGCCAGGTGCTGGAGTCTCGAAATCATTAAGTCCCGGTGAAACCCTTTGAGAGCAGGTGGTCGAAAGATCCTTTGACTTGATGCCTGCTTCTTGGTCAATGATAGCCGACAAAGATTGCACTTTATAACAAAAAAAGAAGTGTGAATAAGAGCGAGCTAGATTTATTTAGGAAGTTGGTCATTGTTCGGTTTGGCAACAGCTTGGTCAGAGAGAGTGCGCCGGTATTACTGCTAAAAACCCATCGCTTTAAACACTTAGATTTTGGTGGTGCTCGTGCCGATTCCCTTGAGTTGGATACTTCAAAATTTGATTCTGTACGCTTTCATTCTCCAAGATGGGCATTATAAGAGAGCTTATAGATTCATATTGAAGGTTAAGCATTAATTATTCACAACCTTTTTGAAATAATACCATTTGTCTAGAACATAATTTTGATTTTGTTTTGTTCACTTATTTCTTCACGTTAAGGGACTAGCAATGTGTAGGTTGGGAAGATTAGTGCCCAAAGCATTGGGGCCATGTTTATCGCATGTCTTAAGCACTTTTTGTGCACTAATCAACGTAATTAACCCCATTGGTACATTAAGGTCCCGCTATACACACTGCATTTGCGGGTTGTTTTTGTAGTTTGCAAGATAATCAAAGCAGTTATCAAGCCAATCCGGGGCTAATAAAAAACTAAGCCGAACTTGTAGCTCTAAGACAGGTCGGCGAAATCGGGAGCCACAAGTCGAAGAAAATTAAGACTACGTAATTTTACGCTGGGGTGGCCGGGCGGTAATTTTCAAGAACCGCAGACTTCAGAGGTCGCGACTCCTTCGCAACCCGGTGATGCTCCGCCTGATCTGCACAATGACCACTTTTTTGTGATTCTTCCAAACTACCCCCATATAGCTGATGGTAGTTCAGATATTTTGTAATTTCTATTCTTCAGCAAGATATAAGCTCCTGCCGCTTTGTACAAGATATCACTAATGCAATAAAAATCGCACTTTTTCTTTGGGCTTTCCCGCTTTTCTCCTCATTTTCTCCCCCCTTCTTCATTTCACCTCCGCTAAACACCCTTGAGGATGATAACTAAGGGATGCTTGGTAAAATTCTCCTCATCCTTGAAGAGTAGAAGGCCACTCGGGCCAAAGTTTTGAGGTAAACTGCAGTCCTCTGCTTTCAACACATGCGCTATGATCATTTATGTTTCAGATTCATTCACTTTAATCCTTATGATGTACCTCGATCGTCGCATTTCTGACAAGCTTTTTAGGGCTCGCGATGCTTACCACTAGATCCACCGAGGCTTGCTTAGTTTTGCATTTATTTGCCTCAGAGAGGTTAGGTCAAAGGATCGTTTTAATGCTTTTGAAACATAAATGACCAATAAATGCTCTATCTCAAGAGAAAACTTTTAGGTTCAATTTATGGCTAAACATATAACCATCTAAACAGACTATAGCGCGGTAGGAAAAGGGCCCGAGACCCTCACCTCCTAAAAATCTTCAAACCCAAGGTCTGAGACTTCAAGGAGTTTTTTTACATTTTATTTCATTTTACTCAGTTTTCAAACCACGTAATTCACACTGCTTTTACAAACCCCAAATCCAAAGTGAAATCACCATTTTACATCAATCGTGAATCATTTTGCGCAAGAAAACCTGTATCCCTCGAGTTCAACCCAAAATTGACCGCTTCACAGCGCCCAACGCATCGCAGAACAAAGCGCATTTCGCGCGTTAGAATGCGACAACAACCGTGCCGTGCACGACCGGCCATGTGGGTAATCAAGCACATGCAAGCCAGGCGCCGATACGACACCCATGCTACTCGTCACATGATTTTCTTCATGTTATAGATTTTCTCCTGCCGGTATGCAGAGTTGATCACAGCCAAAAAAAAAAAAATTATCAAAAAGAAAGCTCGAACCCCGTGATTTAAGCGCCACACAAGGTGTGGTGTCGGTTACCCGAATATCCACGAAGCCTGCGGGTTGACGGAAGTTGTCAATGGACCCCGGGTTTTGGGGCTACACAATATTCAAAGTGATGTGCTGGTTGTTACTCAAGTTTGAATTTTCGATTTATTTAAGATGTAAAGTTTTGTCTCAAACAATGATTTATGGTGAATGAAACTTCATCACGATGACGCGCCAAAATTAAGATTTCCCATACCTCTCATAATCATTTAAAATCATGTGGTTGCTCCTAACTTTAGCTATTTATTATTTGTGTTGTGTCACGAAAGCTTGATAATAAATGAATTTAAGAACACAGAGATAAAGTAATTTACATAAAGATACATGAGGTTTTACATGGTTCGGCCATTAATCATGCCTACATCTACATACGATTGAGTTCTTGAGTTTCTCTATTCCTTTTTTCCATATCTTAAACTACGAAATTCCTTGCACAATTAGGTATCTGTATTTTTCCTCATTTTGTATAGTCTTACAATTCAATCTTTCTTCTAACTTTTTCCCTTTATGATCAAGAATATTTATATTGACATTTTTAACAATTTTTTTATTTTACAAGAAAACCTTCCCTTCTCCTATAAGAAAGTCTAATACGCCAAAAGATGACCACTATACAATATTTTTTACAAAAATTAAATTAAAAATAATTCGGAATTTGAGACGTATTCTAACATTATGCAAGTACTGGATTAAAAAAAGAACATCATGTAGGTACTCCATATATGTTTTTTTAATTAAATTAAAAATGATCTCTTGATATCAATTAGTGTGACACCCCAAATCCCGAGGGTCCCGTTGACAACCCGTTTAATGCGTAATACCCGTGAACATTGGTAACCCGACGTCACATCACGTGATCCACTTTCGATCGTAACCTGAGCAACATATATTAAATCATACCCTTCCAGGCATTGATTCGTGACTGTCGAGGTCCCGAATCAACAAAATTTATACCTATTTCCTTTTAATGCCGTAGCATGGCTACTGCAGTATAGTGGCTTTACGGTCGAACACATGGATGGGTTTTCTTCGCATAAATGGCTTGCAATGAAGTTCAAAATGATGAATTGGTTTTGGATTTTAAGGTTTGATAAAAACAGGTGGTTTGATGGTTGAAAAACTGGGAATGAAATGAAATAAAATATAAAAGAAATTTTGGCGTCGTTAACGTTTTGGGTTCTAGCAACCGTTCAGCCTTTTCTTCAAGTAGAGACGACTCGATGAGCTGCGTCATCTATTTCAGTCCATTTTTCGATTAATTTTTACGCAAAAATCACGAGTAAGAATTGAATAACCACCAAATTTCTGCGGCAAAGAAATCCCAAGGTGCCAGAATGCGCGAAAAGCGAGCAGAACGTGGCGCATGAACCGAGATATAATGGGATGAAGGTGTGGCAGCAAGAACGGTAGACAAAGATAAGGATGAAAGGGACCAAATGTTGCTGCTTTCGACAAGAATCAAATGCGTATTCAGTTACATCGTTGAACTCAAATGTAAAATGAATCTTAATTGAAACGTAAAATTAGCCGGAGTGAGCAGAAACCTCAAAGTTAAACAACGAATCAAGAAGAAGAAGGTCAATGTCGCGCATTATCTGATGCAGTCGCCGACATCACTACAACGTCGGGCGAACGCCGGCATCGCTTGCAAGAGCAAAGGTCACACAAATTTTTATTGGGAAGATAAGGTCGCATAACACCGGGCTGTCGCAACATCACTGTGGCCAAGATCGCAGGAGGTCGCTGGACCACACGTTGTCGCGACAACAATTGTAATCGGAACTGAAGGACCACACCAGATCATCGCATACCGCATGGACCGAAGGTCGCGACGCCGCTTATCGTCGCGACGCGGAGTTTCACGAGAAGAGGTCGCTGACAAGATCGTCACGCACACACCACTTTCACTTAAGACATGCGTCGCAACTCACATGGGAGGTTCCCAACAAGGATCGACAGAACAAAGAGGTCGCGACAAGAGCTCGATGTCTGAGACATAAAGATTTACGCCCACCGGGCGCCAACAAAAGTCCGTGAAATGCATCAAATTAGCCCAACTTCAACCCTATAAATACAAAAGTTGCTACCAAAAGAAACGCAGCCTTCAAGATTTGAAAGAGAGATTCGAGTACGGGCGCCTCGTATTTTATTTTCTTTTCTTTCTTTCTTTCTTTCATTCTCGTTTTCTTTCTTTCTTATTTTAGATTAGATTAGTTTGGTATTTGCTCTACTTGATTTTGAACTAGTCGTGAAGGATTTAGTCGAATGCGTATTTATATTTCTAAAATTACCGTCTGGTTGTTTAATTCGCATAAATTTTGGATTTCAACACCCAGCTTCCGATGATAAAGGGTTTTTTGATCACAGTTAATGTGTATGGTATAATCAGTAATTTAGAAACCCATCTTCCATTGAATTGACGCACAATGAAATTATCTTTCCCGGGGCAGATTTTATTCATTGAGGGCTGAACTTCATATATTAAATCACTCTGTTGGTTTTGCTTGTTTCTTGGAATTGATCCCAATGTTAGTCTCCTCTGCATCTACAACGAGGTTGCTCAGCCTCTGATTTGTGAGGCCTCCAGCACACACGTAGAAGGTGGCTCCCGAGAGTAAGGAATCAATTTCGGGAAGGCATTGAACCCTATTGTCGATATCTAATGTGCTCGTAGATATAAATCAATACATCCTCTTTTCACTGTAACCGAATGAGTTGAGTGAGTTATTAATTTAAGCATATGCGCAGAGTTTACCTCAATTGAATAGTGAATTCGATCCCGTGTTAGCAAGTGATCTAACGGGCGAAAAAGAGTAAGTCGTTCTTGAGGATGAGAACTTGAAGATAGTGCAAACCTCTCACAATGACTATATCAAGGACTGTGTTTGCGCCCATGTCACATGGGTATGCTGAGAAAGAAAAATACCTTAACAAGGCTACTAGTGTTATCTCACCCTCTGTATTCTAGAACGCTTAAGGTGTGAAATGATGAACTATGTGGTTTGAGAGATCCAATACACTATCAATCCTGACTAGTTTTAAAAAATCAGAAGTTCGTAGTAAAGCAAAGCGCAAGATGTGATCAGAGGGAATTTACTTTCACAATAGCTGATTATTCAATGTTTTCTTTAGAGATAATTGTTCAATTCCAATTATTTAATATTTCAATATTCACTCATTTGTTATTCATTCATATAAGACCCATGAAGTTTACATCATCTTTCGCTTTCAAAGCAAAATCCCATTATCGTATTATCACCAATAGTACGTGGAGCTTAAGTAGAAGCGTAGTGAAGCCCACCGAAAATTTCAGATCTATGTGGGATCGATATCCGATCTAAATCCAACGACATTGTTCGATCTCAGCACTTGCAAGATATTGACTGCAAACACAAAGAAAATGGTTTACTCTTTATGAAATAATTTAATCAACAATCTACAGCTTAAAGAAACCCACGCACACTGCTCACATTGGTTTTGTCATCGAGAGACTAGATAATAATCCTTGGGTAATAAGTCATAAATTTGAATAGGTGTTTTGATCCATAACAATTACACTGATGTATGTCACTGTTTTTATACGCCGGCTTCGTGGATGAGCACAAGGTCTTAGGTGATAACGTCATAAATTTGTATACATCATATGGTCCAGTCAACATGACCTATAGTCGTCTCCCGAACCGGTTCTTCATTTAGTTATAAAACTTGAACCTTAATAATTTTCCTTTGACAGATATCATTTACTGAGCATTAATGGTCTCTGACATTAAGGACACATCTCCTTAACCCACCTTCCAATGACTCATAAATTGTAACTACCGAATCTCAGTTGATCTAGCAATAAGCATCCACTGAACCCTAAAAGATTACCAAATACTGGTCATTCAAGATCGTCTGGGGATTTAAACCTAGGGTTAAAAGGAGCAAATGCCCCCCTATCATCTGAGCATTAAAAACATGAAAACCCTTAGTTTACCTTAGATCCCTTGCCTAGTAGCCGTCTCCTCCAAGGAAAGAAGGGGTTTAGCCGCTCATCATCTGAGTTGTCATCCTCGGTGTTTAGTTGAAAAGAAAGAAAATGAGAAAGTGAGGAAAAAATGAAAAGAGCGAAACTAAAGCTTAGTGCGAAATTTGTGTGTCAAGAGATGAAGAGTCCCTTTACAATGTTTTGTTTGGGGGCTTTTATAGCTAAACCCCAATACAAATTACCAAAACATCAAAAGCAATAACTATTACAGGGGGACAAAATGGGAAGAAAAACAAAAAATGTGAAAAGTCAACTTGACAAGACTAGTCAACGATGGCAGTGAGAAAACTTTCGCGGGCGGGGCGATTTTAATGAGTACAACGAAAGTCGCAACCTATTAATTTAGTAAGTTTACTCTGCGTCTTTACGCCTCACTTTACTTCTGTTTGCTTCTGTTTTCTTCGGCTCGGGTTAACTCTACTACTTTATAGTGGATTCTTCATGCCTTGACTTGAATCCCTGTCCTCAAGATATATAGCCCCTAAAACAACCAAACTTGCCACAAAATTTGATTAGTAGCCTTGCTAGGTCCTTAACATGCCAATTGGGTTAATTAGGGCGATTACTACACAAACAGTGCTTAAAACATAGATAATTAAAGGTATAAAACAACACTTTTTGGGTAGTAATCAAGCATAGGCAATCATTTCCATATAAAATACACTAGACTATCTCACAAATAGTTTATACGAGTTTGATTACAACTCTTTTATACAAAAATATATACATGTCATAAGTGTGCTCAAAATAAAATACAAAATATGACCAAAGCCACAACCAGGTTTTCCTTCTGTGCTTGCGGTCGGATGAGATTAATTTGCCTGACAAAAGGCATTCCACGAAGGGGTGAGCAAAGCCTAGGAGAACATGCAATGCCGTGTTCACACAATAATACACACATTCCAAGTAAAACATGCAAGTCTATACCTGGAATTCTATATGCTATGAATGAGATGTGACTCATCATGCCGATGTCTCGAGTCTTCACCGACTCCCTCACACTTGCGTATCGAATGTGAAAACTTCGTCATTAGTGTTTCACCCGATGACCTTTTCAAAACAAATCTTTTTATTTATAAAACAAAACCCATTGGATATACCTCCAATGTCCATTTGATTTAATCAAATCCCATGTGTGTATGCATTTGTGTGCCACGGATTTTCGAGTTCTCACCGCAGGACGTCGCACACCTTTCCAACTCTTTTGGACTTTATCGTCGATTTGCGTTGAACCGATCCCGAGGTTTTCACTGAGGGTGTCTATCCTTCTTGCATAACACACATATTTTTCATGCTGGCACAACCATGAGACTCATTTTTGGACATTGTCCCATTCTGAGGCTCACCGCCCGTTCACCAGTGATGAATGATCCCATAACCATGCACACACACCCAACACAATCACGATGTCCCCCAGCGCATATGCAATGCAAAATGCCAATGCATGTATCTCATGTTACATGTACATGGAACAATTTATAAACCGTACTTCATGCCAAGTACCATGGATAATTATATCGAAAAAATATAATTTACATCCATTCCTACTGATATATATAACACACATATATCAACATATTTACACATTCAACATGTTATTTAATTTCTAGCAATAACAAAAAAAAAAACTTTTTTTTTTTTTTTTTCTGATCCACAAACTAGCCATTCTCGACCACTTGTCAGGCATATACGGCCTTGGAAATATCGAACTTAGTCAGAGAATTTCAACTTTTTCCATTTTATTTATTTATTTATTTTTGTGACTTTTATCTTGTCATTAATAGCTATAAATTCAATAACCATTAAACGATTCTAAACTATAGAAAACTATTAAACGATTCTAACAAAAATCCACTGCATTTTCAAGCTGTCACGGAACCAAAATGGCGGATCTTATTCAAAGCCCGATTCACGGGTATCCAACAGTCAATGTTAGTCGGTTCCATGTTTGAGAATTTGAACCACTGCGACCATTCGACTCTTAAATAAAGAGAAACCAATATATGAGAAAAACCCTTACCTCTTGGAGCTTCGATGAAAAATTTAGATTTCGATACCCACGCATATCTCTCGTTGCGTGGACCAACACAGTTCTCGGCCCATCTGCTTCAGGCCAAATGAAGCTTATCGGGAAAATCTTCTCTTTCCCTCTTTCCCTTTTCCTTTTTCTCTCCCATGCACTGTTTTTTTTTTTTTTTTCCTTATCTTTTCTTTTTCTTTTTTTCCTCTTTCTTTTTTTTCTCCTTTTCTTTTCTCCTCCTCCTCCACAGGTGGTTCTCTCTAATTTGGTCTTCCTCCATAAGATGTTACTCCTCCTCTCATTATTGACTTGACACATGAGCTAAGATAGATAATGTTTTTAATCCCTAAATCAAGTGTCATGTCTCACATGGACACATGAACTAAGTGTCATTTGCTACACCACATGGCTATCATGCCATGTGTCCATTTCCTAAGGTTCCATGTGGCATCCACATGGTCATACTATGTGGCACCACTCCATGTGTCACCAGACACCTAGTGCCTAGAAAAAAGTGAAATTCCAACCATCTCGGAATTCAACGAAATTTGATTGGGTAACTAGATTTCATGAGACAAATTCAACGGTGAAGTCCATTTTGTCATAAAGTCACAAAGAATTTCACGATTTTCCACCTACTGCTTATTACCGCAATAAATTACCTGCCATTTTGAAAAATTAAATTTTTACGCTGGCGCTAATCCTGGGGGTCGTTGACAACCCGTCAACCCGTGGAAGATTCGTGGATGTCGGGTAACCCGACACCACACCATTGAGTCCCCTTTTTTTTCGGGACCCAAGATTTAACGAAAATCGGGCAGAGTCTCCTTTGTATGCGGGAGGCTGCACTGAATCTGACGTAATACAGTGCATGGAAGCATGGCCCAATATTATACAACGGCCTCAGCAGGTCAGCATCTGAGTAAATAATAGCCCGCGTATGGACCATTTATCCATACTTAACATATAAGCACATGACTATAAAACCATAGTCCATAAGAGTTTAAATTACATCACTCTTATACAAAACATATATCAAAATTAAGCATTCTAATACATATTTTACGAAATATAAATCAAAGCCACAATTCGGCTTTCTTCTCAATATCGGCCTCTAGTTGCGTCGTCTCCCTGCACATTCCCTGTACATGAAAGAGGGTTCCACGACGGGGTGAGCAATGCCCAGCAAAGTAAAATCCTACAAGGGCTACTCCCAACCTAAGTGCACATGCAATGTTCATGCAACAAATAAACACTCCCTTCTAGAAGATGCCATCCTAGAATCGAAACCTACATGTCATGAATAAGATGCAACTCAACATGTCCCATGTACCGAGCCCTTACCGACTCCCTCTTAAACCTGAGTCCCAACCTGACTCCCTCACACATGCTTATGCCTAGAGTGAGAAACTCACCATTGGTATTTCAACCAATGGTCCTTTATCCAAAACAAAATCTTTTTGTTTTATAAATCAAAAACACTAAACAATCTCTGAAACCGCTTTCAAACAAAAGCATTGGACAATCTTCGAAACCGCTTTAAAACAAAAGCATTGGACAATCTCCGAAACCGCTTGACTCTTTAGGACATTATCCACTGGCGAGCCCGCTTTCCTCGACACACCATACCACGGTGTTGATTTACAACCTGAAAGGCGAGTGGAGCTCTATTGGACGTCATCCAATGTATCGGTTCCACCACCCGTTCACTAAGAATGGTGAATGACAATAACCATGCACACTCACCTGTTTTACATGATGTCCCCATGCATATGAAATGCAATGCAAATGTGTCATTGCCTATTCATACCATGCTACATATATTATGAGTGCTATATGCACATATGCCTACTCATGCATATTAACCCATGCATCAATTGGACATTTATATCTGAACACATAAATTCCAATTTAAATCATACAATTCTTGCCAACATACTTAACACACATACATTGACATCTGAGTCATCCTTGATCGGGTAATGACTTACTTTATCCTCTGGGTCTAATTGTGACACTATGTCCACAAATAGCCTACAACCAAACCAATACCAGTAGCTCGATCATACACAAACTCATGCATTTCCCTAAACCTCATGGATAATTATATCAACATGCATATAATTACCAAACAACATACACTAATTTCAATGTATTAGACCGTGCATATCATCACAACCAAGCAATTTGCACACTTTGTGCTACAATCAAATTTTTGAAAAATATGTGGGCACATCAAATGCCATTTACAGGCACATGGAAAGATTCTAGACTCAGGTTGCTTTCCATAGAGTCTAAGAACACCAAATTTGGAGTCCTAACGAAGGAGTTATGCAAGTTGCAAGCCATGAAGAAAATCAGCAACATTGTAGCACCTGCAGCAACAAAGACTACTGTATTTCATCATTTTCGGACATGATATGAGCTCAAATTCAATTAATCTATATATGGATGGATTATAGACTCAAATAGCATTCCATAGAGTCCAAGAACATGCAAATCGGAGTTCGGACGAGGAAGTTATGGTCGTCTAAAGTTTGAGGCTTCACGTGAATAGTGATCTACGCAACAGCGTGAAACCTATGCAATTGTGCCGAGGCACCTTTGGAGCTCCCGTGCATGCAATTTTTCGACCCAAACTCATCTCGGAAACAACCCTTTCAATCGGCGACAAACTCACCCTAATTGAGACCACAAATCGTCCATAAAATATGGCATAAAACCCGTCCCAAACTAAGCCCAAAATCAACTTCAAAACAACCCCGAAAACTGGACATCACGTTGAATAGCAGAAGAAAAAAATCAGTTTTTTCCTTGGCACTGGTGCTGAAGGCACCATCAATGAGCAACACTAGGCTCAAGCAGAGACCTTGACTCTAGATGGAAAATAAACCGAGTAAGAAGGTTCCCTACCTCTTGAAGAACCTTGACCAAGGAGTCTCGCTGTGAGCAGCTGCGAACCCGAAGCTTTCGACTCCCCTAACCTTCCACGCAAAACCTTGGCGAAACTTGGAGTTTCTAGTATCCACGCTTAGCCCTCGCCGAGTACTCCGACTTTAAACATTGGCCCATCGAAAGACAACCACCCGATCTCTGTAGATCGTAGAGAGAAGGTGGAGATTTTCTCCCTCTCTCTGTCTTCTCTCCTCACTGCCCCTTTTTTCCCTCAAAAAAAAAAAACAAAATGAGCTTTTTTTTTTTTCCTTCTTCCTTTTTGTCTCTTTTAGCTTAAGTTGGATAAGTGGCTCTCATGGCGCCACATGTCACATGGTCCTTGCTTGGGCCTGTTCCTACCCTGAACAATTTTATTTCCGTCTCGGTTTAGTTCAATTTATTTTAATTGAACTTTACCCAATTATTTCCTCACTCTCGAGATTCTCATGAAAATCTCATCCCTAGGGTCACTGAATAACCATCCACCCAAAGAATTCATGAAAAATCCGACTGTCTCATAATTCAATGAAATATTTCTGGCTAATTAGATTTTGCGAGATGAATCCAACGGTGGTCTATTTCGTTATTTGAGATCTAGGGAATTTTCTAGGCTTTCCTGAACCATTCTAGAAATTTATTATTATTATTTTGCTATTTTTCCTAAAAATTTCTAATTTTCCCAGGTTTTACAATTAATACAATCAAAACCAATATAATAAGTTCATTCTAATAATTTTGGTTGATATCATTAAGCTATTAAATAATTTTACGTCAACACGTATCTTGTATTAAATTAGTTTATTTATACTAGTTTTCCTTGTAATAAAATTACAATTCTAAAAAATTAGTTGGTTTATTTTAATTATATTAAAATCAAATTACATTTTAAATTGATTTATATTGCAACTAAATTTCTTTTAAAACTATTTTTTTTTATTTTTAGTTATTTTAATTGGTTTGTAAGGAATAGTTTTTTCTTGAAGGGCTAATGGAAACGATTTAAAATTTATAATTGCATTTTTTTTAAATGATTTTGATAATAAACTTAAAAATGATGGTGGGATATATTTTTTTTCATGAGTTATTTATATTATTTAAAATATTTTTTGTGATATTTTAATCCATAATTTATTTTCTTAGAATTTCTCTTTTTTTATTTTTAACTTATATTGTTTTCAAAAAAATCTTCTATTGACTTTTACTTGCAGTACAATTGTTCCTACGAGGATGCCAAAAACTGTGGTTTATAGGTTGGAAAAGATTCAGAGAGACTTTTTGTAGAGATTTGCTAATGATCCTAAGAGCATTTGGAGACTTTTGATATGCACCAAGTATGGTGAAGAGTCCTATGGTTAGAGACCTAGGGAGGCCAAGGGTCCTTTTGGTGTGGGTCTATGGAAGGAGATACTAAAAGAAGGTGATTGGGTTAGTGAGAATTGGAAGTTAAGACTTGGTAATGGTACAAGAGTTGGTAATGTTTTACTTGGTTCGGTCACTTCTTGTTATGTTTCCAACAACTAGTCAGACCACCTTCCTAACCTTAGGCTTTACGGCTGACCAATGGATTACTTAGGGCTGACCAACGCTAATTGGTGGAATAATAACCAAATTTAATAGAATATTATGGACATTTTGACAAAATTTATGCATAAACATGGCTCTGGTAATAGTATGTCTAAAATATATTAACAACTCAAAAATTTACAAAAACATACTCAAAAATATGAAAACAAATTTTCTGTCTCAATAGAAAATTTGGAACAGTATATCAAAAATTGGGAAATGCCCAAACAAAATATCAAAGAACTTTACAAAGTAGGAAATTGGGAATTCGAAAAAGATTATAGAATCAAAGTTTATGAAAAATACTCATTCAATAGGATCTGAAACAAAAATTATTGAATTATTAGACCTCAAAGATTTAGAACAAATACAAAGAGAAAATATAAAATTCTTCATATAGGAGCGATCTAGGTTGCTGCTAAACCTTTGACAAGATTATGTTTAGACAAACTTATTTGTATTTGTCTAAGAGATGCTAGACACAATCAATTTCAAGATTCTCTTTACTTTTGTTCTCAGTTTGGAATCCCTTGGATTCTATGCTAGAACTTTACTTCTCACCGTTTATGTTCAACCCCTTTTCATGAGCATTTGGCAAGATAATTCAAAATTAAATGGTGGGCAGCTTTCAAAATTTCTATTTCTCAATAGAAATTTTGTCTTATACTTGTAAAGATACATTACTAGCAATTGAAAGTTTTTGAGATTTTTTGGTAATATACAATAGGGATTAATCATTCATGTATACAATTTAGATCCACTCCTGAATCAATCAAGGCAACAAAAGTAGCTTGATAATCAGGATATATTTTTAAGGTAATTTTTGTATACCATCTCTATTTTTCAACTATGGTTATTGAATTGACAAAATTTTCCAATTCTCCAGTAGTTTGATTTCTTACAGATATTTCTTGATTTTTAATATTTTGAAGTCTTGAATCTATATCTTGAGTAAAGACTTTTAATTCTTCAATTTGTTTTTTGATTTGTTTTATTTCAATATGTTAGTCTTGTATTGTTATAGGTTTTTGAATTTCAAATTGTTTTATTATACCTTTGAATTTATAAGTATTTTGTAGTGGTAAAGGTTTTTTTATTATTTTTCTCCATTATCTTTCTTATAAATTTTTCTTTTACTTCTTTGTCTTCTATGTTATCTATCATGTCGACTAATATTTCTCGGTCTACACTTAACATGTTGATTTGACAAAGACATTTTTCTATTTAGAGTTTGAACTTGAGCCTTTGGCATTGTGTAAGACTCTTCGGTAATAGGTTTTGATTGAGATGGTTTTTTGCTCATCTTCCTTGTAAGAATTCCCGTGAAAGGAAATTGGGTAAAACATTTGAAGAACCTTTTATAAACTCAAAATCAAAATCAAAATAGATAAAATAGCTTGCCATCAAGCAAAAATTTGTTTAAAAACTGAATTTTGAACATTTGTAGATTCTTTAAACCATTTACAATCAACACTTAAAAGAAATTTTTTGTTAAAAACATCACTTTGAAATTTTTGAATACAAAGGACTATAACTAAAATTTCTTTTTTGACAATACAATAATTTTGTTGTGAATTATTCCATATGCTTGAATGAAAACGGACAATGGAGATTTTGTTTTGCAAATCTAGTTTGAGAATTCCGCCATATCCTATGTCAGAAGCATCAATTTCTATGAGAGGAAAAGCATCTCGATGTAATATACCTAAACAAGGCAGTTCCTTAACGTGCGTTTTGACTTGTTTGACTATCTTAGTATGATCTTCTATCTAAGGAATAGAGTTTTTCTTAAGCCTTTGGAACAAAGGTTTGATGGATGTCCTAAGATTTGGATAAAATTCTGAAACATAATTAAGGCTTCTTAAAAATCTTTGAAGTTGATTTTTATCCTTAATCTCATCAAGAAATTTGTTTGCAAAATCAATATCCTTAATCTTTGAAGTTGATTTTTTTTTCCTTGATATATTTCAAATCCTAAAAATCTTATTTGAGTTTGAAAAAGCTTCATTTTTGGAGCTTAAATCACTAGTCCACTTTCTTTGACAATTTTTTGAAAAATTAACTGAGGTGTTGAAAAGTTAACGATAGAATTTGAAAATATAAGAGCTTCGTCGATGTATCTTGTAAAGCTACAGTATAATCTCATTGAAAATATCGTTCATTATATTTAGAAATTTTGAAGGTGCATTTTTAAGTTCAAATGACATTACATTCCATTCATAATGTCTAAATGGAACATCTAAGCAAAATAAACTCTCAAATGCTTATCTTTTGCCTTTCCTTTAAATGAACAACATGTTCTTTTACACCGATACAAGAGCCTATCTTCTTCTCTGAGATATTTTCCATGCTAGAATAGCCATTGGAAGTAGATGCACCCTCTCGTCCATCTTCATTTGAGTTGTCAAAATCAGATGAAAGAGCATCTATAATGTCCACATCATCAATGCAAATCTTTCCAAATTCCCTTAGATCCCTCATTATTTCCTCTTTTTTCAAGTGAGGTAGCATTATCATCTTCACCACCTTCATCTTGACCAAAACTGTACAAAAGAGGATCTTCTTGCATGAAAGGGTTTAGATATTTATCATCATCCAAAAGCAGTTTAATCTCTTCGAAATTGACTGTTTCATGTAAATGAGTTTGGAGATCTTTGTTGGACTGACAAAAAAACCCACTACTCCAACACCTATTTTCTGCCATCTGGAAACACAGAATAAAACAGAAAGTAACAAGTTAGACATTAACATAATTTTTGCAATGAATTATTCTCCTAATAGGCTTACAAATCCAGATACTTGAAATACTATATTATGCTGATTGAAAATGTTATGAACTAACTTGGAAGATGAAAATGCATCAAAAACCCTTAATGTGACCTATTTACTATTGGATTCACAAAATTACATCATGTCATAACAATTGCTGATCCGTGAACAAGGGAAAATTGAACAGCTGCCTTCAAGGAAGAAGAGGCAATTTTCTTTATAAACTTCTACAACTTATAATAACAAGAATGCCTGATTCTCTGAAAATGAGAGTACGATCAAATAACATCTACAGATGAAAACAGCAACAAAAGAGAACTCAGCCACAATAGATGTAAAAGTTTACAAAATCTCATCCTCCTCACAGATTAGATGAAAGACCAACAATATCTCTCTTGCTAAATGCCTATATCTAATTGAATAATATCAAAACACAGCAAGGTAATAGTAACATCTACTCCCTGTCAACCACTAAAGTTTTATGATAGCCAAAATGAAAGATTGAATATGGGAATGCTCTCATTAGCAAGTGGAGTTGGCGGTTTGCTAATGAGAGGGACTCTCTTTGGAGATTAGTGATCGGTAGGAAATTTGGGAAGAATGTTGGGGGCTGGAGTACAGAAGACATTAGGACAGGTCTCGGCACTGGTTTATGGAAAGAAATCATAAAAGATTATGTCACTTTGTTTCAAAATGCGTCTTTCACCTTGGGGGATGGTAGGGGGAACAGCTTTTGGAAAGACATTTAGTGCAAGGAGGAAGCTCTTTGCATGTCCTTCCCCACTTTGTTTAACCTAGCAATTTACAAAGATGCTAGAGTGGCGGTAGTTGGGGATAGTTCTAGAGACAAAGGGGGTTGGTCCCTAGTCTTTTCTAGACCCCTCAATGATTGGGAAGTGGAGAAGGTGGAAAGGTTCCTTCAAGCTCTTCATGTGAGGAAATATAGGCTCCTCCAAGACGACAAGCTGCTGCTTAAAACTTCTAAGGCTGACAGCTTTTCTGTCAGCTTCATATTCTCTCGCCCTGGTGATCCCCCTTTGGTTTCCTTCCCTTTCACATTTGGAACCGATTGTCCCTACCAAAATATGCTTAGCGGCAGGAGGCTTCCTAGGGAAAAGTGTTAACTCTAGACCAGCTTAAACATAGGGGTAGATTGCTTGCAATCAGGTGTCTCCTTTGTGAAGAGGAAGAGGAGTCGATTGATCACCTAGAGTTCATTGTAAATGTGACAGGTTGCTTTGGGATCTTTTTTGGCTATATTTTGTTTCAGTTCAGTTTTCCCTAGGACAATGCGTCAAACCCTCCTCTCTTGGCAAGGAGCCCATGTAGGCAAAAAACGCAAGAAGATCTGGATGGCAGCCCCTAATGTTTATTTTGGATCTTTTGGAGGGAAAGGAATAGAGCATCGTTCGTGAATGAGATTCCTTCTGCTCACATGATGAAAACCAATTTTTTGAGTGTGTTATGGTCTTGGGCTATTTTGTATACTGTTGAACTTTTTGTTGGACTTTGTTGGACTTTTTGGCTTGGTTGGGTTGTAGATGAGTTGGTGGGTTGTTTGTAAGGGGTGAAGGTTTTTTGTTTTTTGCTCTTTCTTTTGTTCCCCTTTAGGTGCTTTTGTATAGTATATGCTTTGGTTGCCTTTTGGCTCTTTTTTTATCAATATATTGCTTCTTCCCAATCAAAAAAAAATTGATTGGTCAGGATTAAAATTTGACATATAAGATGATAGTCATTAACATGAATAAATGAGAACATTGACATGCAAGTTCCAAAGCATACAGGAGGTGGCTGCCCCTCACAGTTAGGATTATGGTAACGGACGGCATTCCATTAACATAATCTATGCTAACGAGTGGTATTTCATATGGTGCTACAAAATACCATAAACCAAACAAAATTTTAGAAATTGACTAATCTCATTGGAACAATTGAAGATGCAATAATAAGCAATCCACCTGCGCAAAAAATCAGCCTTGCACCTATCCCAAATAATTGATCCAACTGTAGAAGTGGATTTCAATAATTATATGAAATCTAACATTAAATGACATCTAACATAAAGTATTTAAAGTTGCCATAGGAGTTTCTCTGTATCACGGAATACAAGCTGCGTAGCTCATAATTGCGCACAATATGAGAATTCCCTAAGTTATTTGTACCTTCAATCAGCACACTCAACTGTTTAATGTCCAAACAGTCAAGAGAGCTTCCATAATTATCAGTATAATATCTTGTCCTTTTAATTAACTAATGACCACATTTCTCTCACAGAAAAGGAAAAGAACGTTTCAAAGGTTTTATTATCACATTGGAACCATATAACCATGAAAACAGAGGAGCATAACCATAAGCACAATACCAATTTCTTTTTATTTCGAAATTTATGATCAACATATAATCAGAATGCTAATTATAGGAGGTTCATAACCATGAATACACTCTCCAATTTATTAAAGACAAAATATATATATGAAAAAATGTTATAACACAGACCATCAAGTCGAATTCCCTGTTTGGTTGCCAAGAAAAGATAAAGCTGTAGTTAAATTTTATGAAAAAACAATATAACTCAAACGAAAAAAGTAAAACCACTCTCTGAACGTCAAACTCTTGATTTTATTTCTTCCCTGTTCCCCCGTCTTCCTGACAGCTAGATGGGGGAAGACAGATTTATGTGCAATTCAATCAAACAACAAAATGGAACTGAAGAAAGTAATATATTAACCAAAAAAAAGATTAACATAGCAAACGGTTTCAGAAATAGCATGCTGCAAGAAATGGAACCAAGCAATTTTCTCAGCAACCGAACACAAGGTATTTTAAGAGAAGAAATGACAGCTCACCCGAGACCTGACGAAGTTGATGAGCTTGAATGGCCCATAGAAATCCAAATTTAGGGTTTTCCTAATACTAAGAAAATCGAAGTGGTGAATGGAAGAGCAGTGTTCGAAGAGAGCACCACAAGAACTGTACTTAGATTCGCAGAATAAACACAGGATGTCCCAGTCTGACTCTTCTTCAACGTCGTCTGCTCCCCAGTTCCCCCAATCTTCATCTTGATCTTCTTCTTCATTATCAAGTTCACGGTCAACCGTTTCTGGGTCCTCCATTAAACCCTAAACCTTGCCCACTTCTTTTATATATACTTTGCTACGGTTACTTGTACTTTGGCTTTGCGGGTTTTTTACAAATGCAAAGTTTCTACAACAATAATTTTCAAAATAACATGCTTTTAAAAATTAATTCTAATTATTTTCCTCAAATAAGAAGAGCGAGTATTTTTGTTATTCTTGGTCTAAAATCATCTTCTGATTTTTTTTTTCTTTCATTTTCTTGCTTAATATGTGAGGACTATTCATACATACAAAAAAGATTTGTTCAGTCAAATATATCAAATTAGAGTTGTCAATATGTTTTAGAATTAAAGTCATAAATATTCTAATCACTATATTATCAAATTTGTAGGCTTTTAAGCTAATTTATTATGCTATTAAACTGGATGTGTTTATCAATGTATGGTTTAGTTTGTATCTTGAATGTCGATCTATTGTAAGTTTAGTCCAGTGATATTATTTTTTAAAAAATAATAATAGATTCTAATTCTAAGGTGCTTTTAGTTTTTACATAAAAAAATATGCAAATCATATCTTCAATATACAACTTCATTATTTTATATTAAAATCATATCTTAAATATATGATTTAATTATTTTATATTAAAATTCTTTGAGCGTTGTAATTTTAATATGTGGGACTTCGAACTGAGTCAGATTTTATTATGTCGTACTCAACCTTTAACCACTAAATCATAACGTATACTTTGTTACTCTATTATTTATTGAAATCATGTTTTGAACATACAATTTCATTATATTGAATATATAACCTCTTTATTTTACATGATATAATTTTTATAATGAAATAGTATCTTGAAGGCATTATTTAATCATTATTTTACATTGAATTTTTATCTTGAAAACATATCAATAGTTACATTAAGTACCATAAATTTCAAAATATTATTTTACATAATATTTTTAAATTGTATTTTGTGTTGTATTTCAACAAATATTATTTATAATCATGTTACTTATAAAAAAATAAAAAAATAAAAACCGTGGCTTAGAAATTGAATTTCCATGACTTTTTACCATGTGGTCAATTCTTTCCATCTCATTTACCGGTGATAAATTATTTTACCCCCACCTTAAATTCATAGAAAATAAATTTGAATTTTTAATGGTTTTAGAAAAAATAAATTTAATTTTAAAATTAAAATTAATAATTTCCAAGTTTTTAAAAAAATTGAATTAAAATATAAAATCTGAATTTACTAAATTTAAAATTAATTATTTAATTAAATAAAAAAGTGAAATTTAAGTTCAGCCAATTGAATCGAATTATTAGTTTTGAAAGACAAAATTGATTTTATACTAATTAAAATAAATTTTAATTAAAATTTTAACTTTTAATATCAATCTTAAAATTCTAATACTAGAAAATTAGAACTATTTTTTAATATTCAAAATTTTCTAAAAAATTTATTCAATTTGTCAAGTTAATAACTCACATTTTCTAAAAATTCAAATTTAATTCTTTTTAAATCAAAGGTACTAAAATTTAATTTTAATTAAATAATAATTTGAGTTTGTGAATTTAAAAGTAATTTTAATTGTGGTTTGAGTGAATTTGGATTTTTAGAAAATTTGAATTATTAACTAAAAAAATGACTTTAAATGTGTACTATCTTGTAAAGTAGTAAAAATTAAAATAAAAATCTTGAATCAAAATTTTTGGAAAAAAATTTCCAATTTTGAATATTAAAAAAATGTTATTTAGTTTTTTTATTACAAATTTTAGAAATGTGTTTAAATTATAAATTTTAAGATTACTGATTTTAATTAAAATTTATTTTTTAATTCATAAAATAAATTTTGCCTTTCAAAAACTAATAATTCAATGCAATTTTCTATACTTAAAACTCCTTATATTTTTTTATTTAATTAGATAATTCATTTTAAATTTAGAATATAAATTCCAGATTTTATACAATTTTAATTCATTTAAAAAAACAAACTTTAACAATTATTATTTTAATTTTAAAATTAAAATTCTTTTTTATAAAACCTAAAAAATTCAAATTTATTTTCTATTTATAATACGAATTTATTTTCTCATATATCCAAGGTTATAAGTGTCATTAAAATGAAAGTACATATATTTTTTAAAAAACTTTTAGTTAGGGATATAAATGACAAAGTCCACGAAAGTTCGAGATTTAAATTATTATTTTCCCTTAATTGCATAAATAACATCTCAATTTTTACTATTTTTTATATTTTTTTATGTCTTAACAATTTTTTGTTCAATCAAATATCTAACCTTGTTGTAAAAAAAAAGTATATGAACTATTGTCGATCATGTCTAGCTCATGTAGTATAACACTTACATTTCAAAAAAACAGGGCATAAGAAAGAGAAGGATTCCGAGTTCTAGTGAGGACAATTTACTAATTGTAACTAAAAGTGCTTAGCTATTAAAAAGAAAATTGAACTTTTAATTTTTGTTTAATCTAAGTGCTTCCCAAGGAGTCAAAGCTTGTTAGGATGCCAAATCAGCAAAAATTTGATTCACATGACATTCCAAATCATATAAAAACAATGGAATTACTTAAATTACCTTCAATATTTTGAAAGGATAATATTATCATTTCCTCATTATGGTTTTTACTATCTATTTGTTATAGTAAAAAATAAATTGATAAAATTGACTATTATGAAATTGAGGTAAAAATAATTATTTTGAAAAAATATTATTAAAATGAATTTAAAATCTAATATTTATTTCAGTTATTTATATATAATTATTTTTATTTTCACATAACAACACTTAGAAAAATAAGTAAAAATAATAGACGATACTTAAAAGTTTTTTTTTTAAATTATCAATTTTCTTTAAGAAGATTTTTCTTTATCTAAATTTTATAGTAGTCAATTTATTTTTTTAATATAATAAATAAATAGTAAAAACCAAAATGATAAAGGTAATTTAATAATTCCTTATTTTATATGATGAATATCATATGGATCAAATTTTTGTTGATCCAACATCATAATAAGTTTTTACTGGTCGAGAAACACATAGATTGAATAAAATTATGAGTTTGGATACTTGATTCAACAAAAAATAAAAATTAGAAACACAAAAATAGAAAAAAATTGGAAATTGAAACAACATTTATGTGACTACTAATTAATCATTTTTTATTGGAAATGTCATATACATTGGTCGCATTTCACTAAATTGCAAAAACCCAATCCACTTCGAAAAGTAATTGTAATATATATTTTTTTTTATAACTAAATATTTTAGTTAATGTAGTAATTTGTTTCTATTGGAACTCGAACCCGAGACCCCTTCTGTGACGCCCTAAAACCTAAGGGTCTGTTAACCAACTGTCAACCTCAAGGAAAACTCGCGGAGCACGGCACCTAATACCGCACTTATGTCCCATTTAATAAGATCCATAATTTTAACAAAATCGATACTTTTCAGATGGCGAGCCTCTACCTAAAATACAACTTGTACAAAAGATAGTAACATGGCCCATCCGAGGCCCAATATAATACAATGACCTCACCAGGCCCATTTATGAGTAAAAATGACCATACAAGGTCCATATATCCATGTTCATTTAAAACATACAAAATTATATTTAAAATAGTCCCATAAGAATTTAATTACAATTATGCTTACACAAAATACAAACCAGAACTAGTTTGTTCAAAACATCTTTACAAAAATAAATACAAAGCCACAACTCAACTTTCTTTACAACTACGGCCTCAAGTGAGCGTTGTGCATCGGTGTACTCTCTGTACCTGAAATGGGGGTCCCATAAAGGGTGAGCTATGCCCAGTAGAGTAAACTTCTACAGCGGCTACTCCCCACCTAAGTGCATATCCAATGTTCACTCAACATTTCGCATTCACATTCCAACAAGAACATGCCAATTTTATATGTCATGCCATGAAATGAGATGCGACTCATCATGTACCATGTGCCCGAGTCCTCATCGACTCCCTCACACAACGCCTAAGCCCATGTGTGATAAACCGTCATTTTGGATGACATCCAATGATCATTTTTCAAAAAAAAAAAATTCATTTGTTTATAAACCAAAAGCTTTTTGGATGATATATCACAATGATCATTTTTCATTCAAAATCATGCGCCTTTATGTGGGTACGATTTTGCAAGCCAGACCGCTGGCTCTGGTAAACCTGCACACTTTTACGCCTTTCAACGCCGGGGGACTATGTCTAACCATAATTATGTGTCTTCACTGAAGTCATACTCGACACATATTTTCTTTGCTATTTTAATCAACCGTGCGACTCTTTTGGACGTTGTCCCATTTAACTGAACCCACCCAATCAAACACCAAACGCAATGTTGATTTATCAACCATGCACTCACACACATTTAATGCGATGTCCCCGTGCATATGCAATGCAATATGCCATCACATGTTACATCATGTCACATATATGATGAATGCTATATGAGCAATTTAATCATGCATTTTCCATGCATCATGGACAACTATATCAAACATGCATACAATCTCCACAAAATTTCATTTATGTCAATATATCATACACGCATATATCAACATCACAATCAAATCATTACTAAGTCAAGTAATGACACACTTTATCCTCTAGGTTAAATTATGAAATAACATGTCCACAAAATAGTCTACAACATGCCATGTAATGGCCATGTCTACACACACACTTCATCACATGTCAATACATTACAAACATCTGCTTGTCATTCAAACTCAAGCAATGACAACTTGATTCTCAAGACCCAGTTGTGGCATGGAGATGCCCACAAAACATTCCACACAACAAGCCATACAGATCAAAGAATAAGACTAAATCTAATTCTGTAAACTAGTCCTCTAACGTATCCCAAATTCTCGATACACATTAAACAATTGCCGGTGAGTAGCCTCTGAAATGGACTATAACCCTGAGTCAGAGTATGTCCAATTTGGGTGATTCAAAAGCCTACATTAAATTTACATATGCAACTATAATTTTTATGAAGAACACTTGTCCAAATTCTTTTCCTTAACTGAAATCGCTCCCAAAATCCGACGTTGCATGGGGTCAAAAGGGGTAGTTTAGACAAATTCTAAAAATGGACCATAACCTGGGTTATGAGGTCCAATTTTGCGATTCAAAAAGCCTATAACATCACCTCTAATTGATCCAGCTACAATTTCCAAGGACACTAGTCTAATTTACCCATTTTTTCCTGGATCAAAATCACCCCAACTGACAAGATAGGGTCAAATGGCAACCTGTGGTGAACCCTAAAACGACCATAAAGTTATAGAGGTCCAATTTGGGTGATTCAAAAGCCTAACATCAAGCTCAAAATTTCAGCTACAATTTTATGAAGGACAATAGTCCAAATTCCCTCTTTTTCTAATCAAAAATCAGCCCAAAAAACTGGACATCATATAAGGTCAAAACAAGGCACTATTCCCACATCCCCAAACTTTGCTAAACAGCTCCTTAGGGCAAAAAAGGGGCCAAACAACCCCTTAGGACATAAAACACAACCAAACAGCCCTTAGAGTGGAAAATAAACTAAAGTAGAAAGAATCCCTACCTCTTGGAGCATAGAAGAAACTTTAGAAAGTCCCGTGGACACTTCCCAAACCTGAAACCTTTGATTTCCAGAACTTCTTGCTTGAATCCTTGGTGAAATCCCGTGTTTTTGGTATCCACACGTAGCCCTCGTCAAGTGGATGAACTTTCATTCTTGGTTTGACAAATTCCGACTTACGGATCTCCGTAGATCGTAGAGAGAAGTTGAATGCTCTCACTTTCTCTCCCTTTCTCTCTCTCTCTCTCTCTCTCTCTCTTGTTCGAACAACATAAAAGAAATGATCTTTCTTTTTCCTTCATTTCCCCTTTTAACTTATCTTAAGTTTTAAGGATGTGGTTCACGTCACGCCACGTGTCCACAACCCGTTCGGGTCCCTTTTTGCCTCGAAATGATTTATTGCATCCTGGTTCAAGTTCAATTTATTTTAAATGAACTTAACTTAATTTATTTTCCAATTTTGATGTTTTTTATTTCTCAAAAATTCCCTTTTTGGGGTCCATCGAGCACTCGATGCCCCGAAAATCATGAAAATTTGATTGTATCAGAATTCAACAAAATTCGTTTAGGTAACTAGATCTCGCGAGATGAATCCAACGATAAGGTCCGTTTTGTCATCCGAGATATAAAAATTATAGGTTTGCAATTTATACTATAGCGACAATTTACCATTTTGTCATTTTTCGGAAAATTTCAAATTTACCCGGGTTTTACACCTCCTCTCTCTATGTTATGCCTTTTTGAAATGTTGAGCGATTTTTAGCACACGAAATGCAAACACGTACCAAGAATAATCGTCATATTTAATAAGCCCAAAAATATAATTAATTACACACACGTTCCACATTTATTTTAATGGGTAGTTGTACATGTGTGGGGCATGTAAATGACCTTGGTCAATGTTTTGGTGATGTTGCTTGTAATTTAATTTATTATCTAAATTTTAATAGTATTTATTTTTTACAGTCATATCTTTAAAATTTTTCTAAATTTATTATGTTGGATAAAAATGGGTGGGAAGAGGTTATTGAGATCATAGACTCAGAATCCTTCTAAGACCATTCTCTAAGCTTTGCTTTACCCATAAACTATTCTCTAAGTTTCAAACATGTATTGATGTTTTTGTCACTTTGCCAAATCATTCTCAAACTCCTGTTCAATATGTTGTAACAATTTCTTTATCTGATCATTTTGGTCCTATATCATGTTCTTTATATACCAGAAATCAAGTTTAACCTATTGTATGTGAGTGCTTTAACTACACACTCATAAGTTAATGTTAATTTTTGCTCGAACCATTGTGATATTTTGGACCAACATACACAAAGGATGATGATTGGCAAGGGTGAACGAGTTGATGGTCCGATGTTTTAGGGATCACTAAGCCCAAGATGGGAGCATAACTGTTTTTTCTTCTAATAAACTTGTACAAAATGTTGGTCCAATTTGTTTTGCTATACAAAAGGTGTCTTCACAAACTTGGGATTATAGACTTGGTCATTTGTCGTTTCAAAGACTCGAATTGCTGAAAGATCATAGTTCTTTGGATGTAATAATTAGCATGATGTTTGTAATGTTTTCCTTTAGCGAAGCAACGGAGATTGTCTTTTGTTTGTCATAACAATTTATCTCCTCATGCCTTTGATTAGATACATTGTGACACATGTTGGTTTTCGGTATTTTGACTTTGGTAGATGATTCTATTCTTTATACATGGGTTTATTGGATGAAACACAAAAGTGATGTTGCCTCTATTATACCAAGATTTTTTACTCTCATCGAGAATTAGTTTGGAAAGGTTATCAAGAGATGTTGATTTGATAATGCTCATGATCTTCAGTTTCGAGATTTTTTTGCTTCTAAAGGTCATGTTATTCATCAACACTCTTGTGTTGAAAGATATGAACAAAACTCTGTGGTGGAGAGAAGACATCAACACCTTCTCAATGTGAGCAGGGCTTTGTTTTTCAGTCCTCTAATCTATAAATTTTGGGGTGAGTGCATTTTAATAGCTACTTATCTCATTAATAGAACTCCTTCTCCTCTTATATCTAATGCTAGTTACACCTTACCATTTAATGTTCAAAACTAGTGTTGATTATTCTTCATTAAGAGTTTATGGTTGCCTTTGTTTTGCATATACTCTTATGTCGCACCATACAAAATTCTCTCGTAGAGCTCGAGTTTGTGTTTTTGTTGGCTATCCTCCTATTGTCAAAGGTTATAAAATATTGTTTCTAAGTCATTCTTTGTGTCTAGAGATGTACTTTTCCATGAATCACTTTTCCCTTTAATTCCATTACTACTCGTGGATATTTCATCTTTTTCCCCGACTTAGTCCTACCTATACCAGCCTCTTTTTATGACATTTCACGTTCAACCACTACTTTTCTATTTCCTTTTCTCCGCCTATTTCTTTTCAACCCCCTTTCTTGTGCCATTCCACTAGGATTTCTCATCCACCTTCTTATCTTTGTGATTATCATTGTAATCTTCTTTATCGATCTATCATGCCCTTTCAGAACTATCCTTACAAAATCATCTTTCTTATACTAATTTTTCTCCAGCTCATTCTCATTATCTTTTTCAAATTTCTTCCTAGTATATGCATCATTTCGATCATTAAGCTATTTAATATGATCATTGGAAAGCAGCTATGTATGATGAACTTCAAGGTATGGAACTTAACAAAACTTAGTCTATTGTCCCACTACCTAAAGGGAAGCATTCTATAGGATGTTAATGGATTTATAAAGTCAAATTGAAGGCTAATGGCCGTGTTGAATGGTACAAAACCCGTTTGGTAGGAAAGGAGCATAACCAGCAAGAAGGACTTAATTATTTTGAGACATTTTCACCAGTTGCAAAGCTGGTCACTATCAATATTTTGCCTAGTTTAGCTGCTTTCACAGTTGGTTTCTTGTCCCTTTAGATGTGAACAATGCTTTATTTCATGGGGATCTCTTTGAAGAAGTGTATATGAATTTACCATTAGGTTATACACCTTAAAATGTAGCAGTCGGACAGGGGGAGCATCTTATATGTAAACTGCATAAGTCGATTTATGGCCTTAAATAGGCTTCTTGCCAATGGTTCTCTAAGTTTTGTGTTGCTATTATTCGGTATGGTTTTTGTCAATCTAAATCTAATTATTCTTTGTTCACAAGAGGGACGAGTTCTACTTTTCTTGCCTTATTGGTCTATGTTGATGATGTTATCATATCCAGTCCTAATGAAACAGTTATCAACCTCTGTAAGGAGTTTCTTAACGATCAGTTTAAGTTGAAAGCTCTTGGTCCTCTTAAATATTTTTTAGGCTTAGAGGTTGCTCTCACCAAGAAAGGAATTTTTTTGAATCAAAGGCACACATTACAGTTATTGGAAGATGTTGGTTCTTCTTGTTGGTCGTTTGTTTTATTTGAACATATCTCGTCCTAATATCACTTTTTCCGTCTACAAACTTAGCCAATTTGTTTCTGAAAGTTGTGACATTCATTTAGCTGTTGTCCATCATTTATTAAGGTATCTCAAGGCTACTCATAGATAAGGCACTTTATTTGTCTCCCTTCTTCAATTTCGTGCTTTTTTTCAGACGATTTGGGTCTTGCCTTTAAAACTGGGGAGGTCACTCATGGGGCAAGTTGCGGTGTTTTTAAGAGGACTCCTTGATCTTTTGAAAAGCTAAGAAAACCTACGTTGTCTCGCTCTCGGGCCAAGCAAGTAATATAGAACTTTGGCTTGTACCACTAGTGAATTGGTGTGGATTACACAGTTACTTGCTGATTTTCAGATATTGGTTTCTAAACCCCTTCTGATTTTTTGTAATAACCTAGCAGCTCTGCATATTGCTTCCAATCCAATTTTTCAAGAACTCATTATACACATAGAGATTGATTGTCATTTTTTGTATGTGACAAGTTAGCTAATGTTTTTTGAAGTTGTTGCCCATTTGAAGTTCTCTTCAGCTTGTTGATTTATTTACCAAACCATTATCTCGCTCTTACGCTTTTATTTCTCGCCCAACATGTGTGTTCTTAATCCTCACACTCCACCTTGAGGGGGAATAATGGAACATTTGCAGGTATCATCTTTTCTGGTAGTTTCAACTTGTTAGTGAGTTAATTGTAAATGTTAGTTAGTCGGTGAACTTTGTATTTAAAGTTCTTAAGTTGTATAGACGTTTCAATGTGTGAATCAGATTCATTTTTTTAATAAACATCATAGTACAATTTAATATGTAAAGTGAATAAAAATTAAAAAAATCAATAAAAGAGAAAGGAATACCGTGGATCTCATATTGGCAAATGTCAATGATGTATCATATATTAAAAAAAAAAAAGATATGTAAGAGATGATTTCAGTTAAAAAAAAAAAATCGATAATCACTCCTCCTTACTTAACAAAGACGAGCGATTAAAAGAGAAAATTACAGAAAAAAGGCTAGATTTGATTGGAATGTTTTGAATAATTTGTTTTATATTACTTGTACAAATAATTTAAGTATACAAATTTATAGAAATTCTCTTTACATCCATTAAATTTTTAAATAAAGAAAAGATATTTTATTCATGTTTTTTAAACATGTTATTGAGAACAGATTTTAAAAACGCAAATAAAGCTCTTTAAATTTTCTCCATGTTTTCTAAATTTTATGTTTTTTGGGGAAACAAATGTATTCTTTGTATTCTCCTTATTTTTTAGAACAAAAAACCCTTTTTAAAAAGGGTAACCAAACAGGATCTTAATGTTTTTTTTTCTTGTTTTTCTTTCATATTTGATGGGGTTTGAAATAATAGGCGCGCAGGCCCAAGACGCAAGCCCAAACATCGGGATTAAAAACGGGCCTAGTATTAGCAATAGGCCCTTAATGGTATCCCCCAAATGCAGGTCCGAAATGAGGGCCCAACTCGCCCCTTTAAAAGAATGGTAGCCCAAGGAATCCGTATTAGAGGAAAACACCAAATCTCCACAAATCAGGAAAGTAGAATATTTCCTGATTATTGCTTATCAATCATCCCTTATTTAACGGTTTACGATAAGGAAAGAAAATCTCTCACCCAATGGGAGAAATATCGTATCATCCTCCAACAAGGAAAGATACTATTCTGTGTCATCATCCAACTAGGAAAATTATCATAATCATCCATTATAAATACCTGGTCACCCCATCTGTGAAAGGTACACAAACTTATACACAAAACTTTATTCCCTAAGCAGTTGATCTTCTCTTCCATCGGAAATAACTGACTTAGGCATCAGAGAGGCAGCGGGCGAGCCCCCGTTGATCCCTTTTGTTTTTTGTTTTTACAGAGGAGCCCAATGTCCAAAGACAGCGGACCGACCTAGCGATTCAAGCACGCTCCAGCCTAGTTACGGTTAAAAAAGCATCATCAGTTTGGCACCGTCGGTGGGAACGACAGTTCCTTTACAAATAAAGCCGACCTCTAGCGACCGACATGGCGTCAACTCGTATCACGCTGTGAGCAACGCCTAATCCCCAAGGATGCAAGACCAAATAGGCGACGCGGGACAATCACCTCCTGCAGGCGCTGCTAGAGACTCGTGTGCTCAACACGGAAGGAGGTGGAGGCGCCCACCGCCACAAAACCAACACTTGCTGAGGGAGTTGGAACAACTCACCAGGCAAATACGACACCCCCAGGAGACACGACAAGCCCGAAAAGACCAAAACCCTATTACCCGAGAAGAGCAACACCTCAACCATCATCGAGAAGCGGATAAAGAAGGAGAAACTAGCCACACCAGGGAGCATGATCCTTACCAACCCCCTGGAGAGGATCACAATGAGGAGAGGTCGTGGGAGCAGAGGTTCAGGGACATCCAACAAGAAATCAGCCACATGAAGGAAGCGGTAAAGGGTCGAGCTCTAGTCTCCATGGACGCCCTGGTACAACAAACCGAATCTCTATTCACCGTCGGGGTGTTGCACTTCCCCCTTCCGGCAAAGTTCAGAATGTCGCAGATCGAGACGCTCACTAACAAAAGACCTATAGACCACTCTCGCATATAGCAAAATCAGATGGAACTACACGGATATTAGGACCTTGTACGATGCAGAGCCTTTGCTATCACACTAAAAGGCCCAAAGATTGACCGTTTAATGACCCGTCGCCTTCCATCTCATCGCTCACGAACTTTCCATCGTGACGTCTCCCACTTTATCGAGCTGGACATACAGAGTCGAGTTATCACTCACCTACAAAACAGAGCTCTCAAGAAAGTCTGAGGTCGTATGTTCAAAGGTTTAACACGGAGTTGCTAAAGGTGGATATTCTCGACGAGAAGTTCGCCGTTACTGCTTTCATTACAGGGCTAGGGGTGTAGTCGAAAGATCTAATGTTCTCTATCTCAAAAGACCCTCAGGCAAGCATAGCCAAGGTCCTCGCCAAAATAGAGAAGTATATCAACGTGAAAAAAGCCTTTCTCTGTTTACAAAGAAGCTCTTCTACTCAAAAAAGGAAAAGATAAGACAAAAAAGAGAACGGCTTCCAAGAGATGTGCGCATCGGGACAGTACCAAAAAGTGCTATTTTGAACCCTATTTATTATAGGTTTTGAGTGCTTTTTGTATACTAATCATTCTAATTAACCCAATTTACACATTAAGGTCCCTGTGATTCTACTGATCGCATTTTGTGGCAATTTTTGTAGTTTTTGCGAGCTAATCATGCCAACATTGTTGAGTCGATCCAAACATGAAGAATTCGAAATAAACTCAACATAATGTATCGAGACCAGAGAAAAGAAGAGCAAAAAATAGAAGAAATAAGAAAAGCAAAGAGGACGCCGGAAGGTGCTGCAGGATGCGCAGAACAAGAGACGCAGATGGAATGTGAGCTGAATTTCGCTTATGCACGCTTTTCGCTAGCATATCGAAAGCCATCGTGCATAGAAAATTAAAATTTTCGCTATGCACACCCGCTTGTTGCAGAAATTCCCCGCTTAGCTTACGAACATCGTGCATAGCTTAAAATTTTGAATTTCATTTATGTTTGTATTTTCGCTATGCTAGCTTAAATTCATCGCATAGCTTAAAATCACTTCGTGTTTTGGTTCCAAACTAATTTCGCTTTTATTTTTACCATTTTGTCCCTATTGTAATCATGTATTTTAGGTATTTTTGGTATTTCACACATTTTTGTTGGCTATATAAGCCAACTTATAGCTTTTTGTAACCCTAACTTTAATCTTTTCTCAAGACAGACAAGAGCCCTTCATTTTGCCTCTTCTCTCTCCTCTTCTTATTTTTCTATTATTCAAACAATTCTCCGAGGATGACAACTCAGAGGATGTTCGCTGTAATTCTTCCTCCTTGAAGAGTGAGGGCCATCAAGAATGTTTGAAGGTAAAAACACTGCCCTCATGTTTTTCTTACTTGAAGCATTTGTTCTCTTTACTGCTTCGTGATATCACTTTTTAGGTTTGAATCACCGTGATGTACCCTAAGTGGGCCAGAGATTTATAAGCTGTTCAAGTGATGCTTAAATTATTAGATCCACCGATGCCCATTTAGTTGTCATTTATGAGCCTCATGTGTTGTAGATCCATGATGGTTTTAATCGGTTGAAACATTAAGGGGTAATCAAATGCTATATATTAGAAGAATGATTTTTAGGTTTCTGGGCTTTAATGTCATATGAAGATCCGGTTCGAAATGACTATATGTCATGTTCCCTGCAATGCGAGGAAAAAGACCCGAGGACATGTTAGTCGCTTTTAAACTCCCAAAACCAAAGGGTCTAAAATCAAGGAGTTATATTTTTACATTTTACTGGTTTTCGCCAGAAACCACCAACCCACTGCTTTTACCCAAACCTTAAAATCCAAATTTAATTCACCAATTTTGACTTCACTCAAAATCATTTGAAATAAGAAAACCCATCCCCGTGTTCGACCCTAGACTAATTATACTCAGCAAAGAGTTTGACTACTAAAGAGAGGAACTTAGGAATATAAATTTTGTTGATTCCGCATCACCCTACCATGGCACGAATCACAGACAGGGACAGATCCCCAAGGAGGAGTAGAGAAAACAGAGAGCAGTCCCCGACAAGACGTGGGAAAGTCAGGGATCGCAGGGGACCACCTCAGCCCGAGTCAAGAGTGCAGATTCACCTCAATACACCCTCCGACAAACTCATGTCACGTGTTCCCATGCGGCGCAACATGAAAGGTTCCTGAGGTGGCCATCCCAGATGAAGTCAGACCCCGCTAGAAGAGACGACACCAAATACTGTGAGTTCTATAAGGGCCATGGACACCGAATAAATGATTGCATCCAGCTAAAAAAGGAGAATGAATACTTGATCAACGTGGACATCTCAGCCGATACGGGCCTCGTATGGGCGGTGAGAGTCCACCGCCACCACCCGTCACCAACCCCGCCTCACAAGATCAACCGCCTTTAGGAGAAACTGTAATCTCCGGAGGGTTTCCAGGTGAGGTGGAGAGTCCAAACGTACCAAAGAAGGCCCACTTTCATAAGAGCATCGACGGAAACCTTAGAAGTACAAACAATATCCAAGCTTCCTCGGCTGGATACTACCATAATCTTTTCAGACTTCGACATGTAAGGCTGCCAACATCCCCACGACGACCCGCTTGTGATAAAATCCATAGTAGCTAATAAAACGGTCCACAAGTTCCTTGTCTACAACAGAAGCTCGGCCGACATCATCTTCGCATCAGCCGATAAACGGGCATTGAAGGAGAAGCAAGAGCCACTAACGCCCGCTCACATGGATTCTCAGAGAAAAGCATCGCCTCGGTAGGTACATCTAGTCCTCACTTTAGGAGACCCCCCATGCCAAGATACAACAACGGTGAGATTCCTCATAGTAGATGCCCCATCGGCCTACAATATGTTACTAGGTAGGCCCTCTCTCAATGCCATAAGGGTCGTTCCCTCCGCTTATCACATGGTTATCAAATTTCCAACTGTAAATGGAGTAGGAATGGTTCGAGGAAACTAGCGCATAGCCAAGGAATGTTACTCAGCGTCAATAAAGCAAAACACGGTCGACAACATCTACATGGACGAACTTAACATGCGAGACGAGGTAACCACCCGACCTGCACCCTCAGAAGAATTAGAGCCTGTACAGCTCGGTGACTAGCTAGAACACCTCGTCTACATAGGGTCCAAGTTAGCGGAAGACATCAGAAGCCCTCTTATCCGCTTCTAGAGCCGCAATGGAGGTATTCGTCGGAAACAGAAGACATGGGTGGGTCGACCCTAAGAGGATCACCCACAGGTTGAATGTCAATCCCTCCTTTAAGCCAATCAAGCAAAAGAGAAGGAGTTTTGCCCCAGAAAGATAGAAGGCAATTAATGAAGAGGTCCCCATAATAGAGAAGAGAGCATTCTAGCTGGTTAGGCTAACGTTGTTCTAGTCAAAAAAGAAAACTTAAAGTGGCAGCTTTGCATCGATTTCACAGACATCAACAGGGCCTGCCCAAAGGATAGCTTCCCCTTATCTCGGATTGATCTCATAGTAGACGCTACGGTCGGTCATGAACTCCTCAGCTTCATGGACGCCTTCTCGGGTTATAACCAGATTAGTATGAACCCCAACGACCAAGAGAAAACCTCATTTGTCACTGGTCAGGGAACCTATTGTTATTGAGTAATGCCCTTCGGGCTAAAGAACGCAGAAGCCACCTACCAAAAGTTGGTGAATAAGATGTTCCAAAAACAAATTGGGACATTTATGGAGGTATATATTGACGACATGCTGGTTAAATCAATAAAAGCCAAGCTCCACATAACTCATTTAATGGTATGCCCAAATCTCGAAAAGCTACGCGAAGTTAAACCAACCAAATGCACTAAGTCTCCCACAGGAAGTTCTAGGTTTTATAGTCACCAATAGAATAACAGAGGCAAAACCCAGATAAGATAAAGGTCGCTTGGATATGCCGTCTGATAAACATTAAAGACATACAACGCTCCGACAGTGGAGAATAGTCGCGCTGCCGTCTGCATCTAGGGCCAGCAACAAATGCCCCTTCTTTCAGTTCTCAAAAGGCCTTCCAAATGACGCACACCGCCGTGAGGCGTTCACGGCACTCAAACCCACTGAGCTCTCCAGCCCATTCTAGTAAGCTTCCGAGGAGAACCTTCACTCTCACCCGCCACTTCGCACTCTTTTGCAACTAGTGCGCTGTAAGAGAACGAGACAGAGGCAAAGAACCACGATTATTGCACTGTAGCCCGAGAGCGAGGAGTAGGGTACCCAAAGATGGAAAAGCTGATCCTGCATTGGCAACACCAAAAAACTCCGACCTTACATCCAAGCTCATACCGTCGAAGTCCCAACCGAATATCCGATGAAGCAACACGCATAAACTGTAAAACATCTAGAAGGTCGGAGCAGCTGGCTATAAAGCTGCTGAATGGACATCGTACAAACCGAGGACAGCGGTAAAAGGGCAGATCTTGGCAGATTTCATCATGGAATTCACTCCAAAGACAAATTTCACGGCTATTACCTAACTCGCACCCACCTCCCCATCTGGAGATTATCCATCGACCGGGCCGCTAACGCCCTCAAGGAAAGCGGTGCAGTATTAATCCTGCACTCTCCGTATGGGATAGATAATGAATACGCCTCGTATTCGACTTCCAAGCCTCCAATAACGAGGCCGAATATGAGGCCGTCATAGCTGGACTCAACCTCGCCCACTTCATGGAAGCAGATCAACTGGAGGTGAGCAACGACTCCCAATTGGTGGTAAAACAGATAGAAGACTCCTACAAGGCCAAAGGGGAGAAGATGATCTTATATCTCAAAAAGGTACGAGAGTTGTTTAAGAAGTTCATACGAGTTTAGGTCAAGCATGTACCAAGAGCAGAGAATTCCCGAGCTGATGCCTTGCAAACCTGCCATTGAAATTCTCTGGCCAAGAAGACCGGGCGACTGATACTATCAAGCACCTTCAAAGCCCCGCAAGCGGCCGACAATGAGAAGTCTCCCCCGTGATGTCCGAACCAAGATGGATGGACCCCATTTGGGATTACTTGGTAGATGGTACATTGCCAAGCGACCCAAAGGAGGCGTCCAAACTCAGAGCGAGGTCGACAAGATTCACCGTTCATCGGGGGACCCTTTATAAACGAGGCTTCTCTGCGCCCATTCTTAAGTGCGTAGGGAAGGAAGACGCCAACTACATACTCAGGGAGGTACATGAGGGCATATGTGGTAACCACATCGGAGCTCGGACCTTGGTAGGAAAAACATTGAGATAAGGGTACTACTAGACCATAATGCTCAAATACACGATAGAACTGGTTAGAAAATGCAAAGCTTGTCAGGAGCATGGCAAGATCTCTCATCTCCCATCCGAGCCACTGACGTCAGTCACAAGCCCCTAGCTTTTTCAACAATGGGGGCTGGACATATTAGGACCCCTACCCATTGGAAGGGGTCAATGCAAATTTATCATTGTGGCCATGGACTATTTTGACAATTGGGCCGAAGCTGAACCCTTAGCAACAATCATAGAACAGAAGGTATGCAACTTCGTCTGGCGCTCTATAATATGCAAGTTCGGGATCCCGAGGTCCCTCGTGTCCAATAATGGGAAACAATTCGACAACCCTAAGTTCAGGATTTCAGATCGAGCTCTAATCAGAACTACTACTTATCCCCAAATTTCATCCGCATCCAACGGGTGCGTGAGGTCACTATATGACTCTAAAGGCAAGATTGAAACCAAACTAAAGATCTAAAAGGAAAATGGGCAGAGCACTCCCGAGGCATTATGGGCATACAACCACGTGCAAGTCATCGACCAGAAACCCCGTCTCGCTCCCAGCCTTGGCAATCGGGCAAAGAGATCCAATCGAGGTCAGACTAAAATCTCCAAGGATTGAACTAGCAAACATCGAACACAACGAGGAAGTCCTTTGCCTAAACCTGGATCTCTTGGAAGAAAAATGGGAGCAAGTCCTAAAGCGTATGGAGGACTATCACAGGAAGACAACGAGGTATTATGACCAAAGGGTCAAGCCTGTGGAGTTACGTTCAGCAAACTAGTTCTAAAAAACTTTGCTAAAGAAGCAAGGACCCCGCATACGGGTTGGACCAATCGAAGGGCCCTACATCGTATCTCGCATAATTCGACCTGGCAACTATGAACTCTAAACGAAAGAAGGAAAAACCCTGCCCCATTCATGGAACTCTGAACACCTCAAATGGTTAAAACACTCTATTTCAAAGGATAAAGTCAGGAGCAATTTTTACTTGAAGGCCGTGTTGCTGCAATTCACAAATATTGTTCTTTATTTCATGAGCTACAAATAATACAAAATTTCATTACATGGAGGTTACAGCCACCTCAGAGAATTACAAAATCTCCCTTTGCATCTCAAAAATTACAGTTAAGCGAAAACCGTTCTTCACATCGGCCTACACCCTTTCAAGACAAAAAAAACCACAAGAAAGGGAAAAAGAAAGAGAGGAAGAGAGAGTGAGAAAGAGAAGGGGAGAGGGAGAGAAAGGAAGAGAAGGAAAAGGAGAAAGAGAAAGAAGAGAAGAAAGAAGAAAGAAAGAATGGAGAATGCGGTACTAAAAGTTTTTTCAAGTACACCGCCCCCTTTGGATACGTTCCCCAACACAGTTCCATCATTGGGCATAGCTAGAAAACAACACAACTCCCACAAGGGAGGAACTAGGGAAAAACACAACTCCTACAAGCGGTAGACCATCGACACTAAACGTCGGCTCACGATCACCAGATAGACCCCATGCAGTGATGACCAAACCCTTACACTTCATCATGCGCGGACTCCGACTCTGCCAAAGAAAGGACGAAGGTTGGAAGCATCACAGAGGGATCGCTGTTTATAAGGGAGCCAGGGTGCTTAGGAAGTCGCGCAATCCGTTCCAATTCTCCATAGATTCGCATTAAAGCCACACGCGCTCTGGGCCGGGCGAAAGACGAAAGGGTCTCAAAGACCTGTGGAGCCCAAGAGGCCTGGCCCAAGGCAGAGTGGTCTTAGCACCCCGAGCCCAAGAGCTCACCGTAGAGCTTAAATAGCGCCGCAGGTCTTAGCGCCCCGTGAGCCCAATAGCTCAAACAGAGTTTAACATCAAGAGGGTCTCAAAGGCCCAAGAGCCTAGTAGCTCGCTCGCACAGAGGTCTTAAAGACCCGGGAGCCTCCAATAGCTCGCCTGCGCAGCTTAAAACAACGCAGAGGGTCTTGGCGCCACGCAGCCTATCGCCTCAAATTCCTCGCAGCTTAAACATCACAGAGGGTCTTAGCCCCCGAGCCCACAAACAAATTTGGCTGCAGCTCAACAGAGGAGGGCTTTGAAGGTCCTGCAGCCCAAATAGGGCTCACAACCTCCTATAGAGTTTAATGTACCAGAGGGTCTTAGCGCCTAGGAGCCTAGTAGCTCAATTTGCTCAAGAAGGTCTTGAGCGCCTGTGAGCCCAAGACAGCTAGCCTACAAAGCTTAATAGTGCAGAGGGTCTAGCACCCTAAACCCAATAGTTCCCAACCCAGCTCAACAACAACAGAGGGTCTTAACGCCTGAGCCTAATAGCTCAAACACCCTCGTAGGAGCTTAACAACTCAGAGGGTTCTTAGCGCCTCAGGAGCCCAAGAGCCTCGCCCACCAGGAGGGTCTTGGCCGCCTGTAGCCCGGGGCAGGCCAACCAAGCAGAGCTTAAACAATGCAGAGGGTCTTGTTCTGAGTCCAATAGCTCACCTGTAGCCAAACAGAGGGTCTTAGCGCCCTGAGCCCAATAGCTCAACCTCCGTGACTCAACAAAGGCAGAGGGTCTTAGCGCCCGAGCCCAATAGCTCAAATTTCATGAGCTTAACAACAGCTCTCAAGAGTGGTCTTAGCGCCCAGGAGCCTAGCAGAGCCTGGGCTCGCACAAGAGTGTCTTAGCGCCCTGGGGCCTAGTAGCTCAGCCTGTAGAGCTCAATAGCTCAGGAGGGTCTCAGCGCCAGGAGCCGAGTAGCTCAGTTCATGGAGGAGGGTCTTAGCGCCCAGGAGCCTAGTAGCTCAGATTGCAGAACATAACTACTCTAGGAAGACCTTGTGGCTTGGGAACCAAGTAGCTCAAATCGACGAAACAGGAAAAGGAGCGAAGAAATTAATCGATGAATCTTGGTATATCAACAAAAAGTCAAGATCATAAGCACTACAAAAACCCAGGCCGCCAGGATACACCAAAAAAAAAAAGAGCCTAAACGCCCGACGCCGGCTCCAACTCGCGGGCAGAGGAGCCAAAAGGCGAGCCCCAACAGAGGAAGGTAAGGGCCAGCCTCGGAGGAACCACACAGAAACGCCAGCAAGGGAGCACGATCGTGGGCCCCGAAAACACCTTGCCCGGTGATCAACCTCAAATTTCAAAGCGCATCCTTCCAACCTGCTCATCATAAAGCTAGATGTTGAACTCTAGATTTGGGAAAGCTCGAGAAGCTCGACATTAAAAGACAAGCCACCCTAAGCCCCATTGCGGCAAGTCACTCTTTAAGCCCGCTTATCACTTTACTCCCTCCGCCAGCCGAGCCTCCCGCCTCGCATGTCCATCCGGGCTTGCCAAGCTCCTCCGTCGCATTCCATTTAGTTACCCCGCCTCTTGTTTCTCCTCTTGGCAAAGCCCGCTTCAAGGCCGCCATCTTGGCTCACAGGTCACCCTTGACGACCTACAACTCCTCTCTGGCCAGCCGCAGCTCGTCTTCGGCGACTTTGCGTCCTTTCGGGCCTCATTTTCTTTATCCTCGGCCTGAGCCCTCGCCACTGAAGCATGCTTCAGGTCAGACCTGTGCTTCATGAGTTCCTTAATCAGTTCCCTTATTTGGGCTTGAAGACCAGTGATTCGTGCCATAGTAGGGTGATCCGGAATCAACAAAATTTATACTCTGTGTTCTCTTATCGCGTAGTCAAGCATCAAGTAAAGATATGGCTTGTGTGGTCAAACACGGATGGGTTTTCTCATCCTACGAATGACTTGCATCGTTGTTTGAAAATGGTGAGACTTTTATTTGGATTTTTGGATTTAGTTAAAAACATGGAGGTTGGTTGTTCACGATTAACCTGTAATGTCTTAAATGAAAGTGTGAAATGGTAATCCCGAATCGTTCGGGGTCACTAGCTTGATAACACTGGGTATTGGCGTTGTCCCTGGTTATTTCTCGCATTAGTGGCAATTGACATAGTCAAAGCCAAAACCGATCTCGTTTAGCTATAAAACCTAACCCTAAAAACCACTCTATTTGAGTCAATCCCAAGTACTAAGCATTCAAAGTCCCATTCGGGCTTGAAACCCTAGCATTTAACCTCATTCTCGGTCAGAATGCCATCTTAGCAACATCGTGCTGCATCTACCATTAAGAATGCACTGAACCCTAAAGCATGACAAGTATCACCAAAAAAAGACATTAAATGGCATTAAACCCTAGTTTGGAAAGTTGGGAACCATAATGCGCATCAGAATATTCAAAGCATGAGGACAACCCCGCAGTGAGTCTCAAAACTGCTAGCAACCCTCCTCTCTTCACGGGCTATGAGGTTTAGCTACATCCCTTGAGTTGTCATCCTCAAGGTGTTCGCAGCCGAAAATGAGAGAAAGAGGAGAGAAGAGAGCAAAATGAGACCTAAAATGAAAGTCGGGGAAAATCCTTTATAAAATGAAAATCGCTTCGGTTACAAAGTTGTGGGGGCTTATATAGTCAACCCCAAAGTGTGAAAATACAAAAATGCCTAAAATATGAAATTACATAAGGGACAAAATGGTAATATATCAAAACGTGGTCGTTTGGCATCAAGAATTCCAAAAACACAAGGGCTGAGTGTGGACCATTACCCAATCCACGGGCCGGCGCGACTCGCTTTTAAATGGAAGGAAAATGTGGATTGATTTTCGAGTTTTGGAAAATCCGTCCCCAAGGAGGAACGTGTTTCGTTTGAGTCGCTACTACTTTTATTTTTATTTTTAAGTCTAGAAAACCAAGTAAGAACAAAAACCCCAATGACTCCAAGATGGGAAAGCGGTCTCTGTGAAAACAAGATTGGTCCGGATCGATTATCTATCGAAGGTAACCTTCATATGAGGTAGCACCCCAGTCCTAACTCGGTCCCACTAGCAACTGGGCATGCAGGGACATATGGGTCACGCATCGTATACCTAGGCTAAACACAACTTAGATCGACCAACCTAATCGGTATCTGGCATGCTTAAAAACACCAACTGTGCGGCAGTAGCGCCGCACTCGCGGGTCCCGGCCACGCTACATCAAAGGTTACCAACAAACATAGCAAGCATGCATGACACCCAAACACAAAGCATCCATGTGAAATTCATTACCCAACATTAAAGCACATAATTGGTCCCTACCTAAGCGCTACATAAGAGGTCAAGAAAAAACTCAAATGCATCACAAATGCCGAATCCAAACACCATGTACGCATATGAATACAAATACCAATCGACTAAGCATGTACCCGAGGTCTCCTGGAATATGTATAGCAGAATAGATATGACAAATAATACATCATACATCATGCATTTAAAACCAAATATTGATCCTATACTAAAGAAAGGAAGCAGCCGAATGAGGTATGGTTTGCTTACTTTACACACATTCCCTTTAAAATCCCACAAACTAAAACCATACATACCAATCCCACATTGCCCACTACCTCACTTTGTTCAAACCAAAGCTGAACTCAGACCCTCCTAAAGGCAGCCTACAAAGCCCCCCGGGTAACCAGAGCACGCCATGATAGATCTCGGATTGAAACATGCTAAAATATGGGGCTGCCCATGAGTCGCCTTGCACAACCGGGTTGAATCGTCTCAACAAATCCAAACGATTGAGAAAATTCTGAACTTTATTCAAACATCCTTCACGCATCAGAATCTAATGAAATAGACGGAGTGCACCCAACTCCGAATGACCAAAACCAATACAAACAAAGCAGTACCTAAACTGCTGCCCGAAAACCTAACCCAATGAACCGGCTGGTTCGGCTTCCCAACCAGTCCGTATGGTTGAGAAAAGATTTCGTGACTTCAGAACCTTCTTTTAGAAAGTTGTGGAATTCAAAAGATAAACGGAGTACACCCGACCAATGACCAAGAAACCAACACAAACAAGTGAAACTACCCAAACTACCATTCCAGCAAACTGAATTCAATGAACCGGCTAATCTGGTTCTCAACCAGTTCAGACGGTTGAGAGAGGCTCTCAAAATTTGTCAGAACCTTCCTAAAAGAGTCAGAAATCTAACAAGATAAACGGTGATCAATTCTCAGCTCGGATGAGTGAGAACCAACCAACACAAACCAAACTCCCCTAAACTGCCATTCTGCAAACCTAACCTAATGAACCGAATAATCTGGTTCCCTAACCAGTCCATACCATTGAGAGGCTTCAAAATTTTTCTGTAGAAACTTCCTAAAAAGAGTCAGAAATCTAAAAGAAACGGTGATTGATTCTCAGCTCGGATGAGTGAGAACCAACCAAAACAAACCAACTCCCAAACTGCCGTCTGCAACCTAACCTAATGAACCGACTAAATCTGGTTTCCCAACCAGTCCATACCATTGAGAGAGGCTCTCAAAATTTTTCAGAAACTTCCCAAAAGAGTCAGGAATCTAAAAAAAGAAACGGTGATTGATTCTCAGCTCGGATGAGTGAGAACCAACCAAAACAAACCAAACTCCCCAAACTGCCGTTCCTGCAAACCTAACCTAATGAACTGACTAATCTGGTTTCCCAACCAGTCCATACCATTGAGAGAGGCTCTCAAAGTTGTCAGAAACTTCCTAAAAGATTCAGTAATCTAACAAGATAAACGTAGATCACCTCATCTCGGATGAGGAGAACACACCAAACAAACCAAACTCCCCAAACTGCCGTTCCTGCAAACCTAACCTAATGAACCGACTAATCTGGTTTCCCAACCAGTCCATACCATTGAGAGAGGCTCTCAAAATTTTTCAGAAACTTCCTAAAAGAGTCAGGAATCTAACAAGATAAACGGTGATCAATTCTCATCTCGGATGAGTGAGAACCAACCAAAACAATGCAAACTGCCCAGCAGAAACTGTTGAACCGGCTTTCACGTATGAGCGTGGAAACCGGCTCAAATGGTTGAGGAAAAACCTCAAATTTGATCAGAATATCTATTAAAGAATAGAGTGGAGCCAGGGTATATTTCTTACCTCTTCCACAAAACGCAGAAAAGAAACCAAGCTATGCATCCAAACAGAATCAGCAAACGCGCGCTTGAGCTCGGAAAAAATGTCCCTCCAAAGGTCCCCTTCCACTTTGGACTTTCCCTACACTGATTCTCACCTCAGAATCTGAACCATCTGGCGTTTTCCACCTTCAAGCTTTGGAAAGGGCCTCAATCAGTCTCGGAAACAGCTTCCCCATTAACTCCTCTCCCATTTCCCATGCAAGTCGAATCTCTTAAGATTTCCTCGTTTGCTTTACCACCAAGTATCCACATGGATTCATGGTGGGCTGCATGACTTAACTATATTCAAAATGGACCCACAATACTGCCCATGGTCGAGCTTGAGCTATGGCCCGACTCCACATACGATTTGGGCTCCAAAATCACAAAAACAAATACCCACACAAGCCAGCCCGATTTATCCTATTGAACCCAGCCAACTAGTCCATCTGGTTGAGCAAAATTATGAAACTTTGATATAATGTTTCCTGAAGAATAAGGAGACCAACAAAAAAAACGGTGCACCATTCCAAGTCCGGATGAGGGAGATATGATCAAAACAAGGAGGAGTGCTTACCAAAATCACCCAAAAACAAGGTTAGGCACGATCGCTCGATGAACCGGGCCACTAAACCGACAGTTTGAAATCCGCTGACAAAAATTATGAAATTTTAAACAAAACCTCCCTTGGAAAAAATAAGGAATCTCAACAAAACAAACAATGAACAATTCGAGTTCGGATAAGGGAGATATGATCTAAACAAGCTCAAGTGCTCGACCTGACATACTCTAATAAACTTTGATTGAGCTAAAACCTCGAGGGGGGCCCCACTTGCTTCCTATAGCACGATTCCAATAAATAAAAATAAGCCATGATGACACTATAAAGTGAACTACATACGCACTCAACGGACCACATACGCTTCCACCAGGCTCGTGAGACAAACTAAAAACCCCAGCAAATCCAATGGTGTTATATGAGAACGATGTAGCTATGTGACACCCATAGGATGTAAATGCAAGTGTCGAGGGAAAAATTGAGGGTCTATTGATCGATTTCTCTGCTTATGCAGAAATTTCGCTATATGTTAGCTTAAATTCGCTAGCCTAGCTTAAATTCACAAGAGATAGCGAAATTGAGAAATTTCGCTAGGAACAGTGAATTTCGCTACTCAGCGAAATTGCGAGATACGGAATTGAGTATTTTCAAGTAGAAACAGTTGAATCTCCCCACAGATAGCAGCCTACTAGCCTAAATAAATTCTCACAAGCAGCTTAAAATTCTCAATAGGGATTGCGAAAAATTTCGCTATGATTGCGAAATTTTCAAGAACCCAGCCTCAAATTCCTCGCAAGCATAGCGAAAAATCCCTCGCGGCCTTTGCTACTGCATCCTCCTGCAACCTTCTTTCTTCACATGCACTTCACATTTCTTCATCTTTGATGGTTGAAAACACTGTGAATCCTCAGCATTCAGCAAATATCTTGACATCAAACTTGAACTAATTGGTTGAGGCATGCAAAAACCTGTGAAATTACCAAAAACAAACTCGAAATGGAATTAGTGAAACTATGGACTCGCACACACAATTGGCTTAATTGGATATGATTAGCAAGAAAAAGCACCCTCAAACCTATCTTGAATAGGGAGCCAAAATAGCACTTTTAAGTACTAATCACACTCCCCCAACCGACACGTGCTAGTCCCTTAGCAATGCTAAAATAATAATGTGATGGCTGTCGGCTTTTACAAAGTGTATGTGTTCAAAAGCGTATGTACAGTAAGCTTACCTTAGGCATGAATAATTTACACCCCTGTATGAAAACCGTCATGAAAGAACAAAAACCATATAAGAATGAAGCTTAGACAACATTGGTCCAAGGAAGTCAACCTTGAATTTCCACCAAAATCTAATTGTTCCTAACAAACTGCATTGAGCCAATAAATGCAAAGCTATTCCCTCCCCCCAACCTACTACCCACATGGCCTTAAACCGTCGACCAACCTAAATAGGGCTAGCTACGCTCTTATTTCTTCCTGATTGCAATGAAGTGCAATGCTAAAAACTCACTTCACCAAAGTCCGTGTAACGGATTCACTCTGATGACTCCCAACCAATTAAGGTTTAGGGCATCGTCAAAAGGATCACTGACCACAAACTCTACAGCTTCAATTCCTGACTTTGAATGACTTTCGAGAATTACACCTACAATACGCCAAACTTCACCCATCCACCCGCAGTAGCTTAACACAAAGTCGATGACTCCCAACCAATTAAGGTTTAGGGCATCGAGCTTTAAAGGCTTTCGCCATATACCCCTCGGACTGTGCTTGGATTTCAAGGCAAAGCGTCACGGCTTTTATTTTTCTTTTTCTTCTTTTCTTTTCTTTTGCTTTTCTTTTCCTTTTGGAAGACTTCATTGGTCTTCATACACGGGTAACAAAACCTATTATGGGAATGCTGTCAAGTCTAAGGCCGCTTTGCAAAGTGGAAAGAGGTATATATTTCAAGAACCTATTGGTACAACCTGGTGTGCAAAGGTGAATTAGCTAAAGGGAATGTTCGAGTTGACTATCACAGAAATTTCAATTGACCAAAACTAAATCATGCATAGAAATGTTCTAACATTAAGGTAACATACGATGCTTCAATTTTCAACTAAGGCAAGAGTAAAACCTGAAATGTATGAATCTAGCTTGATTTGCAAAAGTGTAATGGCCCCGGAAATAATGCTATAAAGCTTTGATACATAACCAAAATGGCTAAATATTGCTTAATATAGCTAAACATAACAAAATATCCTTTTTGCCTACTATTGGCTAATACATGAATCTGTACAAAATGGTAGTGGAGTTGATAAAGCGAAATTGTACAAAAACGTAATAGAGAAGACACTCCACAACTCCTAACTTTTCCTCTGTGAGTAGAAACATGTCATAGGGGTAGGAAAGTTAGAACCGGGGGAATGTGACCACCTGCAATCTCCGCGGTGGTGGTGGATGCGGAAAACTGTCTTTAACATGCGACATGTCTAATGAAATTTGCTTCTTTGTGGAAACCATCACGATCATGCGAAGGCTCGGAGGAGGCAGAGGTGATAATGTCCCGACGGAGCATGGTAATGAGGCTCTAAAGTGGTCTCGGCAGGCCAATCTCCCGATCCATCGATGCAGTGTAGTAGCCAGTGCGCAGACCAACATCCATCTTTCTTGGCTCCTCGAGTGACATAAACGTGCTGGGAGGTCATCTGTAGAGATATATGAAGGGCCGGGGTGTCGGTGGAAGGTGAGTAGGAAGGAGGTGGAGGAGGGATGGAGGAGACAAATGCGGCAGGCTCCTACCACCTCTACCTCCACCTCGGGAACAAGATCAATCTCTCTAGGGTCTATACTACCTAAGTGGTACCTCATACGAGGTCCTGTTCAGCACCGGGAGAAAAGAAATAGGCATCACCATGGCTCAAACCAAAGACAGGACACCGAGGAGGGCATCGATCCTCCTCTCGTCTGAGGCTCTGCGATCCAAATGCTCCGGAGCTGGCTCGATGGTCGCGGCGTAACAATGGTAGACTCGGCTTTCGGTAGGCCCTTGCGGTGGACCTTATCTTGAGGTGTAATAGGGATGTCATGACTCGGAGGGCGAACGGAGGAATCCCTCTGAATCCGGTCTGAGCCTCGAGTATGAGCTCCCCTACTCTTGTTGGACGTAGTCTTTATGTGAGACGAATTTGGTCGGGCGGGTGATCCACAGGCTGTCGAGGCGGGGGCGCCTCGGAAAAGACGGAATCTAGAGTAGTATCTTTGGCTAGACGGCGGACCATCCTCATTGTGTCGGTGAGAGCCCGATCCAGATATCTCCAGGCGTGGCTGCTCTGCTGCCAGGCCCAATGCGGCGAAATAATCATTGCTTTCGGGTACTCTGATCGATCATCAATATTAAATCGGAGCTCCGGTTCGAACTCTGATCATGGAGTGGCTGACACCGTTTTGCAGGGGATAGTAGAGGCGCCTGGGCTGTCGTATGCGGCGAGATGCTGTGTAATCAGTCTCATGGAGTCTTTGAATCTCATTAGATTATTGTTCGGTCTGCCGACACGTCGTAGAATGACTCTCGCTGAAATCTACAGGCGTCTGAATCGGCGTTCCGGTGTCGGGGTCCGGTAAGGCCGTCGGTCCTCGACGGGTGATAAATGGGACCATGGATCTCCTCTGCTGCGGTGAAGGGGATGGTGAATACCTCGATGATGGGGACTCCGGGCTGTGTGGACGACAGGTAGGAGCCCTCTAGATCGTCTCTGTGATCTTGGGAAGGGATTTGGGAGTCCCGGATCCTGGTCTGTTCCCCTCCCTAAACCCTGAGGCTCCTCGGGGAATTTGGATCGAGGGTATGGTTGGGAGCTGCTCCTCTGCTCTGGAGTGCTAAACTGGCACAGGCGGGACACCTGCAGTCACGTACCATGCTCTGCGGTCGGAAAGTGATCACGAGAGCGGGGGTAGGGCTGTGTGGCGAGACGATGCGGGTGCGCACCTGAGGTTTGGACCCGGAGGCTCGGGTGAACCACGGCAGGCACGCTGGGCCGGGAGCCGCAGGACGGTGGCCGGCTATGGACTCTGTGTGAGGCAGGTTGTGGGGGCTCTGAGCATTTCTTGAACCGGGAGGCTCGACTAATGGCGTGGAGGAGGGCTTAGTCACACACGCTCCGCGGTAGTGGCTAAAGGAACCTTTGCAATGGGGCGTATTTGGGCGAGCACGAGGCGCGTCTTGCTTTGTAGGGGCCGGCCGTGGCCCAGTGACAATGGTGGCTGAGGGGAGACGAGGGGCACGTGACGAAGCTCGGAGGAGGCTCGGAGGGGCTGCGGCTAGGGGTGGCTCACACGCGGGGGGATGATGGAATGAAGATGAATGGCTTCTCCCCCTCCCCTTCAATATTCTTATAAAGCGCGCGAGAAAGTAGTCGGATTTAGCTCTGATAGCGAAATCCCCTTGTAGCCAGACTCCATGCGAGAAAAAAAAAAAAAAAAATTAGATTAGGCGAGATAAAAATAAAAATAATTACTAATTATTATTTTATCAAAACCTAAAATACAATTAATTTTAGGCTACTTAAAAATGAAAATTGCTAAAGCAGGGAAGTGCAAAGGGAAAGTTACTAAAAATAGTAAATACTCGAAATTGACGATTTTAAACAAAAGCGAAAAAATTTTGGTATTTCTTGATTTGGTTTTAGTGAACACAAACCAGCCAATTTCAGCGATCTACTCATGGAAGTCGGGAGCTCCTTAACCGGCGAGTGGCGTGTTGCGGCCTTCATGCCAGATGTTCTTGTTGATTTTTTCTTCTCACGGGGTGATTTTGGGCTGACGGTGCTCTTGCATTGGTGACCGATAGCGGCTCCAAATCAACGGCTTCATCTTGGTTAGCTAATTCTTGCAATCGGATCTTTGGCTTCTGCCTTGACGATTGACCGAGACTTCATTGCTTCCTTCATATCACCTTCCACTGGCTTGTGCTTGTTACTTTCGAGTGAAAAATATTGAGCTCGATGTCATGTTGCCAAATGTGAGCTGCATTACCCCATTTCGGCAATTGATGATCTACATTAGTAGTGGCTAAAGTAGTCTTCCCGGGATGAATTGACGATGAATAGGGAGGCGGGGATCAGGCCCACTTGCCAGGTGTGGCTCGGTATCGAGCACTACAAAGTCTGCAGGGTATTAGAAATTTGTCTACCTTTACCTTACATCTAGTATTCCCTTGGAATCTTCACTGATCTATCCAACCAATGACAAGTGATGTTGGTAGGTTTTAGCTCCCTAAACCTAGCTGTATGCAGCAGTATGGCGGTAGGTTACTAGGGCTTCAAGTCTAGCGGTGCCTTGTCTGTGCGAGTCCCTCGATGTTAGTTGAAATTGTAAAGGGGATCCACGGATCCTTATATTGGCCAGGGTCTTGCTGCGGATTATGGCAGCGACTTGCTGAGTTAGGAAGGCTTCCTTTTCAATGCCTAACACTTTCTTGGTGTGCATAGTCGCTGGGAACTTAGCATAAGTTGGGACTGCTTGTAATCATGTCGAGCAGTGGGATGTTCACCTTCACTTGCCTTAGCACCTCCCAATTTCAGCTTAGTTTGGGGTTTTTCTTCCTCGGCGCTTGGGGAAATGGAGGGGCATGGTTTTTTCAGCTGAGTCTTCACTTTGACCTGATTACCCTCTCGGGCTCGCTTCCTTTCCCTTGCATGTTTCTTCGACGGTCATGGAGCGCGGTTGCTCTATTTCTCTTCCACTCCTCGAGGAGTGATTATGGCCCTCGCCGTCCATCCACTGAATTCTTTGGATGAGCCTACCTCATGGACCCCTTTTGGATTTGGCAATGTTTGGGAAGGGAACCTTCCTCCCTCTATATCTCCGGCAATTTATTTGATCTTGGTAGGTTGAATCTTTGCGAGGTTGTCAATTTTCTGATTAAGATTGCTCTCAGGCCCATCTATTCTTTTGTTCGAGTGTACTTTCTGATGCTCCGATTCTACATGCCAATTGTACATTGATCCCTTTTGCTCTTCTACAAAATTGCCTACCACCTTGCTTTCGGTCGAGTATAAGCTTGTTCCAGCGGTGAAGGCAGGATGATGACCAGTTGTAGTTGAGATGAGAACAAAGCGTTGTTGCTTTGAGAGCACATGGCGGGGGATTAGGTTTCGGGAGAGATTAGGAGTGATTCTTCCAATTGGAATTGTATGTATTCTTGTGTATGGGGCATTAGGTTGTGGCTTGTATTGACTATGACATTGGCATGTCCGACATCAAATCCTTGGCTTGATGGGGCACTAGGATAGTTTTCTGGATGAATGATGGGCGCGATAATTGATGCATGGGTTGCTTTGTGCGGTGTTTTGATCCTTGCACGCACTTCATTAGACTCTTTCCTTCTAACTCCTCCCACCTTCTAGCTAGGGTTGAGATTTTTGCTTTCATTTCCATGTCCTCGAGTGTAAACATTCCTCCCCTTTGGTGTGCGGGAGCTCATTTTCTCCACCTCTCTCGGGTTGACATCCCGACCCTTGGAAGTTTCAGCCACGTAACTCAAGAAATCCATGGCTTAAATGCAGTTTTTACTCAAAAAATCACCTCCACACATGGTTTCTAGCATTTGCTTCATGGCGGGGGACATGCCATTATGAAATGATTCACTAACATCAGTGTCGAAACCATGATGTGGACAAGCCTTGATAGTCTCCATGAATCTCTCCCGGCATTGGTAGAATTTCTGGGTGCCATGGGCGGGAGAGTAAGTGTAGATACGCGCCTCTTCAAGCGGTAGTCTTGGTTGCATTGAAGAATTTTTCAAAAGTGAGTTTGAATCATTGATTTCTAATCGTTCTTGGCCTCGATGAATTGAGCCATATTTTTGGCTTTATCCTTGAGGTCAACGGGAATGCAACCGACTTGAGCAACTCCGTATCGGTTATACCCTCCTTAAAGTTATGCATACTTCCTCAAAATCCGTATGTGTAGATATGGGTTTTCATTCTCCATACCATGGGAAATGTGGGAAGCGAAGGGAGCCGCTAAGAGTAGGGTCTCACTTTGCTACATCCTCTCGTGAGGAGGTATTATGGGAAGGAGACAGCCCAACTCTAGGAGGTGTATGTGACCTCCCTCATTGATCTATATCTTTGCATTGGATTCCTTTGGGGTACCACCTGGCCGACTCTCTTGTTCCTCGAGTAGAGGAGATCCATTTGATCACTTATGCTTGATTTCACGACTTTGCTCAGTAGTGCACTCACTCTTTGCAATCTACGATATCCCTCTCTGTCCCGATCTTCTTGTAAACACATTACACAAAATGAGACACAACAAAGAACCTGAGCAAGGCTTGCGAAAAGAGAGTCGATGTTAGTTAAAGCAAAAAGTAGGCGTAGAAACAAAAAAGCAGTCTTGATGAGCGCAGTGAAAACTGGTTCGCACATAATAAAGGGTGAGGTGTGACACGTAATGTGGATTCTGAGTACACATCAACTCATCATGCGTGGTTGGCACCATCCCAGGCAGCGCCATTTGATTAATTGCCACGATGGGTGATCGGAATCCATGAAAATTTATACCTAAGTTCCTCCTACTGAGTAGTCATTTCATCTTCTTGATATAGCGAGATCTAGGTCGAACACGGGGATGGGTTTCATCCACAAGATGACTTCGTCAGTGTTTGAAAATGGTGAGACTTTTATTTGGATTTTGGATTTAGTTAAAAACATGGGAGGTTAGTTGTTCAGCGATTAAGCTGTGTGGCTTAAATAGAAAGTGTGAAATGGTAACCTCGAAGGCTTGAGTCACTAGCTTGATAACATGGGGAGTATTACGGTGTCCTCGGGTTATTTCCTCGCATTAGGGCAATTGACACATATAAGTCGAGAAGCCAAAATCGAGATCTTTGTTTAAATTTATAAAACCTAACCACAAAAACCACTCCCTATTTAGTCAACCTTGAGAGTACTAAGCATTGAGAGTCCGATTTAGTTTGAAACCACAGCATTTAACCTCATTCTCATGGCTAAGTAAATGCCATCTAAAGAATCTGATTGCATCACCATTAAAGAATACTGCCTTGCTTGAACCACTAAGCACATGACAAGTATTGACAAAAAAAAGACATTAAATGGCATTAAACCTAGTTTGGAAAGTTGGGAACCATAAATGCGTGTAACATTGAAGCATGAGGACAACTGAGTAGCCTCAAAAACCAAGCTAGCAGCCCTCTTGCTTCCAAGGCTATGAGGTTTAGCGAGCATCCTTGAGTTGTCATCCTCGAAGTGTTTGTGACGAGAAAATGAGAGAAAGAGGAGAGAGAATAGAGCAAAATGAGACCTAAAATGAAAGATGTGGGAAAACTTTATAAAAATGAAAAATTACCCTGGGTTACAAAGTTGTGAGGCTTATATAGTCGACCGAGTGTGAAAATACAAAAATGCCTAAAATATGAAATTACATAAGGGACAAAATGGTAATATATCAAAACGTGAGTAGATTTGGCATCAAAATTCAACACGAAGTGAGATTTTGCTATACGGAAATTTGTTAGCATAGCGAATTTGCTTATGCTAGCGATTTCACTAGCCCTAGCGAAATTCACAAGAGATAGCGAGTGAGGGGAGATTTCCATTCAAGACAGTGAATTTCGCGCCTAGCGAATTTAAGCTGGCCTAAGCGAAGCCACGTGAGATCGCCCGAAATTAGTCTTTCGCTAAACGATTAATTTCGCTGACGGTGAATTTCGCTAGATAGCGAAATTTCGCTAGCCTTGCGAAATTTTCACATAGCGAAAATTTCGTTAGGATTGCGAGGTACCGTAATCCAGTAAAGTACCATGAAGCATAGCGAAAATCCTTGCTTTACTTTGTTTTTGCTACTATCCTCCTGTAACCTTCTTTCTTCACATCCGCTACATTTCTTCATCTTTGATGGTTGAAAACAGCGCTGAATCTCGGCGTGGCAAATATCTTACGACATCGAACTTGAACTAATTGGGTGAGGCACGTAAAAACTGTGAAATTACGAAAACAAACTCGAAATGGAATTAGTGAGCTAAGTGGACTTGCACACATCAATTGGCTTAATTGATATGATTAGTGCGCAAGCACTTTCAGAAACCTATCTTTAATAGGGCTCGAAATAGCACTTTTGGGCCTTCAATCTGTGACCCTCTCTCGGAGTCGAGGAAGCAACCTTAGCCTTGTAAGACTTCGACCACCCCAGCGGAGCCTCGGTAAATTTGGCCCTCCTTGGGCCTTTCGCAAGTAGCCACACACGAAAAAAAAAAAAAAAAAAAAACAAAAACAAGGTGACCTAGCATGTGAAGCGATAGAAAAGATCGGCGAAGCACTTGGACGTACGAGAGCGGTTCCACGAGCAAAGGGCGAGCCTTCTCGGCCAATTGGGCACCCACCCTCTAAGGTCGGTCACGCGGGATGGAGGAAGCGACCCCGTGAGCTCCTCGTGAGAAGCGGAGAGTCCTCATCCTATGGCCTTAGAGTGATCACGATTCCCGGAGAGTCGCCTCATCCGGCTGCGAGGAGGGGCACGGCGCCAGCGACGTGGGACTCAGGGCCAGGAAATAGGGAGATCTCTCAGGGGGCTCATCGAGTCCTCCTGAAGAGACTCAGGCCTAACGGTGGACGAAGGCGATGGCCCCCACCTTTAGGATCTTACCCAGGAAGGGGCGACCTGTGAGGCTCGGAGGGGTTCCGTTCACGCTCCTCTTGCTTCTTTGCCGGCACCTCTAAAGCGGGACCGGGAGCTCTCCGTGTAGGTTTCCCTGATGGGGACTCCCGGCAGTGAGGAAGATTTAGGGACGGGAGGCTTCATGACGGAGAGAGGAGAAGATCGCAGAAAAGGAAGTCGGGCAGGCCTCGCACCAAAAGATCCAGGAATATCCGACCTGATGAACCGAGAATGACGCGCGGGAACCGCCCAGCTGACTTGGCTTCACCTCCTCGTATGGGAGATCGGAGTCGAGCACGAAGGCCATGCGACCTTCATAATGTTAGAAATGTGACCTTTGAAAACCAAGACAAACCAGAATGAAGGAAAGCTCACGTAGGTTCTCGGGGGTAGTCCAGACAGCAAGAACGTCAAGTGTGTCCTCTCGATCAAAGGGATTGTACTCTCAATGACGACCACTAACAAAAAAATAACGTTCCTTCCAAAACTTGTGCAAAGATGGAAGGTTCGAAATAATCAACTTGGCATTGGAGCGCTTGGAGATATAAAGAAAGCCTTCAACGACCTCCTTTACACTAAAGAAGTCTAGAGCGAGACGATACTTCGGAACACCCGGGCGCTTTGTCATAAAAGCGACTAAAAGCCCGCTGAACACCCCCAGTTGGGAAAGTTGAGAGGGGCATACATTGAAATGTTGTAGAACCTTTTTTTATAAAAGGATGCAAGGGAAAGCGGAGGCCATTCTCGAACGCCACCTAAAAAAAGCACACCATCTTAGGCACTTGAACAACGTAGGTGGTCATCATGTCGGGCGCAGGCTGGATCCTAAAGGGGCCCATCTTAGGGCGCAAAGATCTCACTTAGTACAAAGGAGTTCGGCCGTGGGACCACGACCTCCAACATTACGTATATGACCCTCAAATATTCAAAGCGCTAGGATACCTAGAGATTCGTTAATTTTACCCTTGCCTGCCCATATCGAGAAGGGAGGGTCCTCGAGCGGCTTAGATGAACCACCACAGCAAGCCCCATCGTTCCCAGTCAGTTCTGAACTAGGCGCCCAGCGGGATTACCTCCCTATGCGCAAAATAGAGGAGGCGACAGGACCCATGGAAGTCTGAAGGTTAAGCAGGAAGAAGAAGCTAATCGAAGGAAATGTAGAACCCCAACCGAGCACGCCCTAAAACCTCACAAGACTTCGAAACCAAAAAGACAAAGGAGAAGAAAAGACGTACCAAGGCCAGAAACAAGACAAGGGACACTAGCCCCAAGCGAGATATTAGGGACCACCACAAGCAGTCCTGAACATTAGTCTGATAAGATTCAAGAAAAAAGGAAGCACAAACTTGCAGAGGAGAGCGAAAAGCAAAACAGAGCAAAGTACAAGCGGTCGGGGACATTTTAAGAGTAAGGTACAACCAAAATAAGCGTGTCGAAGAAGCCATCATTATCACAAGATGTGGGATGGTGACAAAGCCCTAATCAAACCCTTCCTAAGTAGCCACGTGGGTATCACTCATGATCCGAGAAGCGATACAGCCCTTGCCTACGCTCGCTTAGTCAAAGGCTGGGGGGGTAACTAATGGGGTTTGAAATAATGAGGCGTCACGACTCAAGGCCTTAAGCCCAAACCTTCGAGATTAAAAGCGGGCCCCGATATTAGCAATGGACCTTAATGGTATCACGAATGTAGGCTGAAATGAGGGCTGACTCGCGCTAAGAATGGTAGCTGAGAATCCATATGCAGGAAGCACCCAATCTCTCCGCAATCGAAAAGTAGGATATTTCCTAATTATTGCCTATCAATCATCCCTTATTAGCGGTTTCAGTAAAGGAAAGAAAATCTCACCCGATGGGAAATATCGTATCATCCTCAGCCGAGAAGATCTTATTACGGCTGTGTCATCATCCGACTAGGAAAATTATCATGATCATCCATTATAAATACGAGGCCACCCCATCGGTGAAAGGTACGCATACTTATGCACAAAACTTTATTCCTAAGCGATTGATCTTCTGCTGCATCGGAAAGAAGCGACTTAGGCATCGGAAAGCGGCAGGCGAAGGCCTGCCGATCCCTTTTGTTTTTTGTTTTTATAGAGGAGCCCAATGTCCAAAGACAACGGACCGACCTAGCGATTCAAGAACGCTCCAGCCCAGTTACGGTTAAAAAAGCATCATCAATATTTTTTCCTCAAATTTTTGTTTCAAAAGGTTTAAGTTATATATGTTTGGTTCCAGAAAATTTTGATGAAAAGAAAATAAAACAAAATAAATATATTCAAAATAAATATATCATTTGGATGAACGCATTCAAAATCATTTAAATAATTTTATTACATAAATAGTAAATATTTATAAAATATATAAAATTTTAACTGATTTTAGTTTTTTTTTAATTGTAAAACTAAACAGTGAAAATCATCTTATTTATTTATTAATTGTAAAACAAAAACAACCGTGAATACGTTTCGTAAAAAAAAAACTATAAATATATTTACGTAAAAAAAAAAGTCATGAAGACGAAAATTACATATAAATAGCGTAAAGATGAGGAATATATTAGCATAAAATGGGAAGCCGATCGATGTTAAGAAGGAATGGAAGAGTAGACTAGGAGATAGTAAATATAATTGTAAGACCCAGGAAAAACTAAAAATTTTAAAGTTAGTTAGGAAGGGCAAAATAGTAATTTGGTGGGAATAGGACAGGCTAAAACTTGTAATTTTTCTAGATCTCGGATGACGAAACGGACTTCACCATTGAAATCGTCTCGTGAAATCTAGTTGCCCAGACTAATTTTTTTGAATTCCAAGACCGTTGGATTTTTCCCAAATTTCGAGGCGACAAGCATCAAGTCGACCCAAAAAATGGGATTTTTAGAAAAATCCCAAACAATGTCAAATATTTAAAGAATGTCCACTTAAGATAGATGAAATTTAAATCGGGACAAAATAAATTATTTCGAGGCGAAAATGGATCGGGGAAGCATGACACGTGGCGTGATGTAAGCCACTGTCTCATGTACAAATATTAAGAAAATGTCTAAAATAAAAAATATCTCACAATTTGGTCTAGAACAAAACATTAGAGAGAGAGAGCGAGAGAGGAGGGAGAGAAAAAAAAGCAGAGTTTCTGGCAATTTTGGAATTTTCTTAGGTCGAAACTCGATAAATTTGAGAGTTAAGGCATACCTGCGTGATGAGGCGAATTACGGAATCATAAAATTTCGCGAGATTCAAGGTTCGAGTTTTCATGGAAATGAGAAAAGCGGTGTCTAAATCACGCTATTTGAAGTAGGGTTTTCTCTACTCGGTTTTAATTTATGTCTAAGGGCATGTGTGTGTGTGTCGAGGAGAATTTCTTTACATCGATTTCCCTTAGACCCCATGAGTACAATGTTTGTCCACTTAACCTAGTCATCACTCATCAGGAGTGTAGTGATTAAATTTGATAAATTAAGACTTATAGGAGGCATATCCTCTTGAAATAGGTATACCTTCAAGTCCGACCCCTTTACACCGAGAATTCATTCAAAATGAATGACGCTATGATGTGCGTGAAATTCGGGTGAACAATTGTCATTTTACGATTGTTGGCCTCGGCGGACAGCGCGAATTTTTCGTCCGAACTCCGTTTCGGGTATTCTTGGACTCTATAGGAATCCCATTGAGTCAAGATTCTATCCATGTGCATGTAGAGGACATTAGGTGATCATAAATTTTATGAAAATCTATGTTTGCACCAGAATTAATGCGGGGTTGCTTAGTTGTGTTGATGTGAATAATAAGTTTTGACATGACCATTGCATGTGGAATGTTAGCAGATTATTGTATTGGATAGGAATTGCCATGAGTTGCTTTGGGGAAAGTGCGATTGACATTATTGTTTGATCGTGGTTGATGGTTGCTAATATGCTTGATACGATCTATATATATAATGGCATGAAATATATGGAACTTATATGCTTGTGATATATGTTTGCATGGTAATTGACATGAAGTACAACTGATGAGAATGGTTGATGTAGTGTGCATCATACATGTAACATGAGAAATTGCAGTGACATTAGCATTGCATATGCATAAAGACATCGACATATTGGGTGTGTGTGCATGGGTTTAGTCATCCATCATCGGTGATGAATGGGTAGTGAGCTCGTACTTTGGACGGCGTCGATAAATGACTCGCAGTTCCGTATAAAGTGAAATATAATTAATGTGTGTTGGGCAGAGCAAGAAGGGGGTTGTTAATCCCCTTAGGTGAAAAGACTGGAACATTGGGTGTAAGATACTCACGGTGTGATCCAAAAAGATCTGTTGCCTAAAATAAGATACAGTTATCACATAGACTTCGAGTTTTGTGGTAGGAGTTGGGATTGACTCGGGATTAGTTGCCCATTGGCACTTGCATTGAATCTTATTAAGTGGTAGGCTGGTATATGTGTGTCATTAGTACTTGCCCGGTGATGGATTTGTCACACTTGGCATGAGCATGTGAGATTGATCAGTGACTGGATGTGGGGATGAAGAAATTCCATGCATGACGTACGACATTCACGTAAACATTTTCACTTGGATGTGTATTGGTTGGTTTGATAATTGTATGAGCACTTAGAGTGGGGCCGCCCTTGTGAAGATTATCACTGCGAGTTTGTTCACCTTATCATTAGGACCCCCCTTTCGGTACAAGTCGGTGCGGAGTGGGTGGCCCACGGTAAGGACCACATATGAAGAAAGCGGGATGTGGCTTTAGACCATATTTGTATATGTATATTAGAACAATCGAGTTTTAATATATCATTTGTATAAGAGTGTAGAAATTGAACTCTTGTAAACATATCACTACATGGATTGCATGTATAGTATTCGAAATTTGTAGTTTGAATGGAGTTGGTAGTGGTATGACTCATGAATGACCCAGTGTGGTATATTGAGCCCGGATGGGTCATGTGATGTATTGTTATACAGGTTGTATTTTGGATAGAGCTTTCCATACAAAGGAGACTTTGTTTGATTTTTTTGTTAAATTATGGATCCCGATAAATGGGACATGATGGTGTGGCATCGGGTTACCCGACACCCATCGGTTTTTGTAGGTTGACGGGTTGTAAACGGGACCCCCGGGATAGGGGTGTCACATCTTGGTATCAGAGCATAGGTACACGAGTACCTAGGGCTTAAGGGACATGGGTTTAGGCCATGGCCATTAAGGTGTGTTTGATATGAGCATCACAGCTCGATGTTAGGGTTTAGGTATGTGATTACTTAGGCAGTCACGGGATAGGATTATAACACTGCATGTTTTTATGTGTGCTTTGGTGTATAACATGATGTGTGTTGCATGTTATGTGCATTCATGCATGATTGGATATATATATAGAAAACAAAGAGCACTAGAGTTAGAGAGCATGATCATAGGTGTTCGGGAACTACTATTTATTAGTGGTTGGCATCATGCATCACGAATGACATATGGAACAAGAAATCTAAGATTTGGTGCTTGACAGGTGTAGATGGCTACGCAGAGATCGTCCACTGGGCACTGGCCCACCTCCACCTCTTTTTGACACACATGATTTTATGGAGACCATGGCGTATAGTAGCGCTTATTATGAGCTTGTGTAGGGTCGGGAAGGAATAAGTAACCTCCTAGAGTTTAGGACACATCATGTGATGCCCGAATCCCGGGGGTGTCAAAGTGGCCACGCGTCAACTGCTTCGGAATACCTAAGTCTCATATCATGAGACCCATACATGAGTAAAATGGTCACATTGGCCCATACATCCATACTCACTAAAAATACATCAACTATATCACATAGTTCAAGAGTTAATACATCACTCTTAATCTGACATGTTTCAGTGTAATAATTCATACATGTTTTACAAAAGAGTATAATCAAAGCCACATGTGGCTTTCTTCTGCTTGACACCTCTAATGGCCATTTGCATCTTCCTAAACACTTCACAGCCTGAAATAATGATGATCCTTGTGGGGTGAGGCGATGCCGGTAGTGATAATCTCACCATGGAGTTACTCCGCTAAGTACGCATATAATAGCAATAAACACATTCAAGCCAAATGCATGATCCCTGCACGAATGTCTACATGCCCAATCCCATGTCTCGAGTCCTCATCGACTCCCTCACACATGCCTAAGCCATGTATGAAAATCATTTCTTTTCCAAACAAAATATTTGTTTTAATTGAGGACAACCCTCTGATATAATACGTTGGACAATCCTCCAAGGTAAACTTGTTGGGTAACTCTCCGAAACAATTCATGGGCCCCTCCGACGTGAATTGTTGGACAATTTTCCCAACACAATTATTTGGACAACATTCCAATAAAATTATTATTTTAATAAATTTACAAAAGAATTTATCGTTTAGACAACTGATTAGTACCCAAATAGTGCAATTTTGAGCCTTGTTTATAGCGGGTTTTATGAGCTTTTTGTGTACTAATCGACTTCAATAACTCAATTGATACATTGGGTCACGGCTGTGCGATCACATTTTGTAGCTATTTTTAGTAGTTTTAGTCAAATGCACTCTATAATTCCTCGGTCGATTCAAACCTGATAAACGGCCGAGGTCGAAGATCACGTGGTCGGAGCCCGGAGAATTTGGAGCAAAATTACTAAAGAGAAGGAGCTCAGTGGAAATTTTGCAGGGTTGCGAAAGTTCGCAACCTACGAAATTTCACAAGTTGCCAATTTTCACAACCTACGAACATTGCTCACTGTGTGCACATTGGTACCCTTTTTGACGCCTTTTAGTGGTTTATCTGAGTTTCCCTCGTGTAATTTGGTTCTTTAAAACATTGTTGCCATTTCCTTATCTTGAGCACCTATATAAACGATGCGCGTAATCAAATCAACTTTTTCACTCCATCAATCAATCAAGGAAATTTGGCACAAAGCTTCCTCTCCCTTTGCTATTGGTGATTTTCTCTTATTCTCCCTTCACTTTCTTGAACTTTCTTGGTAGTCAAACACCCCTTGATGATGACAAATCAAGGGATGCCCGGCTAAACCCCCTGATCCTTGAAGGGAAGAGGCCAGCACAGGTGCTGATTTTAGGCTTAAATTTGCATGTTCTCATGCTCTTCATGTATGCATTTAAGGGTATTTGTGCTCTTGCTTCTCACCTTAGGTTAAAATCTCCTAGAATTATATCACCCAATGTGTATTTGGCAAGCTTTTGGGTTCGTGGGTACTTTCACTAGATCCCAGCGATGCCGGTTAGTTGTCTCTATTAGTTATTGTAGGAGTAGGTTTTGAGATATGTTTTCCTTTATTAGGGACATTTATGCTAATCAAATGCCATCTTTCAAGAGGAAAACTCTTAGAATTACGAGTTTTAAAGCTAAATGAAGATTCGGTTTGGGAAATGATGACTATATGTCATGTGCTCCTGGCCAATAAAGACTTCGAGCACATGTCGATTAACCTAGAACCCTAAGCCCAGTGGCCCGAGACTTCAAGGAGTTCTCTCTTAACTTTTTGCCGATTATTTCAGTTTTCAGCCGCTCCACGCTGCTTATTTTCACAAACCCTTTAAATCGATGAGAAAACACCATTTTCAATGCACTATAAGCTTTCTTCTCCCCGCAAGAAAACCCATCCCACGTATTTGATGACCCTAGAGCCACTATCACGCGGTACAGCTTTGCTCGTCATTAGTAGGAATCCCTAGGTTATAAATTTTGTTGATTCGAACACCTACTTGGCCCCAGCTTGAATCAAATGGCGGCAGATTCTTGAGATAGGTGCCTAGTGAGAAAGAAAAGCAGTGAACTTGTGATTCACATCATAAGTTTTGGTGCAATCTCATTTCTTTTTTATTTTATCATTTTTCCCCACTTGCAGTTCACTGCAGGGGAATTTGAAAATTTCACTGTAGGGAGTTTGAAAACTTCCTGTGCGGGCTGTTACCCCCTGTATTTTGATTTTTAGCTAACCACTAACCTTTTGTTAGTCTTGTTTTGTTAGTTTCTTGCTTGTGGTGGCCTTCATAGCGACTTATGCGTGGGGCCGAGGGAACAACTGCCCAGGTAGATTGGAAAGGCCCCTAGGTGTTCCAATTAGACAAGGTTGTGAAGTTAGCACTTTACCTGTCGGATGGGAGACACGAAGAAGCGTAAAGCTATGAGGGTTCATCGTAAGACCATTTATACGGTCGATGGGGATCACATACACCCACCAAGGGTGAGTGCACCCTGTGCATTATACCCCCTGCGGAGGATGTGGCGTGGACACTTATTTGGTGCCCCACATCGACTTTTCATGTAGTATGGAAAACGAAAATCCATACACACATATTCGAGATTTCGAGGAGGTTTGCACTACTTTCAAGGAAGGTGCATTTGATATGGACTTGCTCAAGCTGAAAGCCTTCCCTTTAACCCTCAAAGATGAAGCCAAAATTTGGCTTAATTCACTAAGGCCAAAGACCATCAGGAACTAGGCTGAGCTACAGGCGGAATTCTTAAAGAAGTTCTTCAGTAACCATAAGACCAACAATCTGAAGAGGAAGATCTACACCTTTGCAACTCATGACAGTGAAAGATTCTATCAGTGCTAGGAAAGGTATCTTGAAACCATCAACGCATTGCCTCACACCGCTGGCTTTGATACATGGATGCTGGTAGACACTTCTGTTGGAATGTCCTTCCGTAGAAGTGACTCCCGGAGACCATGTGTGGAGGGGACCCGCCGACTAAAAAATCTGATGAAGCCATGGACTTTTTTGAACTCGTGGTTGAAACACTCTAAGGGATGGGATGGCGAACCCAAGGGAGGTGGAGAGAATAAAACCAACGATAAACTGGGAGGCATTTACTCACGCGACGGAGGAAGTGGAACTAAAAACTAGTATCCGCCCTGAACGAGGAAGAATGGAAGAACTTGAACAGAGAAACCAACAGGAGGTACGGGCAGTGACTGAGGCATCTAGCCAACCATGTTTCAATTTTCAATCTACCGGTCACCAAGGAGAACATTGTCCAATTTCTCCTTTAAAAAGGGATTTGCTGGTTGAAAATGCAAATGTTGTGGAATGAATAGGCCGCAATGATGCCAGTATGTGCCTTATAATCCCATTTGGAAGAACCACCACTGACCTGGCACAGGCCTAGTTCTCCGAGTATATGTTCCCCCGGGGTCCACACTTCTGGCGGGTAGCATCCTGACCTCGTCACCGTAGGTAAGCTATCATGACTTTGAGCAAGTTGGTGGGAATTTTTTCTTAGAATGACTATCAATGCTAGATTAACCAAAGAATAGAAAAGGTAGCTCCATGGACAAAAGAATTGATGGGCTTCACAAAAGCCTAAATCAAAATGATACCATCTGATCATCCATCGATGCTTTGAACAATCAGCCACAAATCTTTGGAGAAGGAGATTCCCATCTGAGACCTTTACACACGATCCTAGGGAGTGCATGAATAAGCTTTCGTGAGCTGTAAAAGAATGGATGAAGTGCGAGGCCATTATCACTTTGGAGTGGTAAGGAAATTGAAGCGTCGATGCCCAAACTGTAGAAAAATCGAAACGAGGAGGAAAAGGAGCCTGAACATATATTCATTAAGGATTCGATGAAAGAAAGCATGCACTCCCAGATTTCCTCTCGAGGCTTGTAAGAGCGAAAAGAAGGCTTCTAAGCAGAAGGCACTCTGGAAGTCTTGAGGCGAGTCAAGGTGAACATTCCACACTTGGCATGATCAAGCAGGGTCCTACTTATGCAAAATTTCTAAAGGACTTGTGCACAGTCAAAGGAGTTGGGTGTGAGAAGCCTTCTAACGGAAGCGAGAGTCGGCTCCGTCGTCAGGTCTGAGAGCCTTGGTTAAATGCAAAGATCCGGGGACCCCCCATCATTTAGTCAACATTGGAGGACTTGCATAGACAAAAGGCCTTTACATTGGATTTGGGAGCTAGTGTCAACCTATCTTGCCATGCACGGTGCACAAGCGATTAAGTTTAGGAGAGTGATTAATGCCCCTGAAGTGCGATTTTGAACCACATATTAGATAGGTTTTTTGAAGTGCTTTTTGCGCATTAATCATGTCATTGCTCTGATTGGAAGTGTTCTGATGTTGCCCAGTAACACTTATGCCATTTAGAGGGGTATTTTGGTTGTTTGTAGTGTTGTGCACTCTTGAGTTGATCTTTCAATCGAGGTTGAATCATGGAAGTTCAGGTCAAGTCTGACCGTGACCAGTACTAAGTCAATGAAACCAAGGCAAGTGAGAGAAATTGGATGCGATTGAAGGCGGGATGAAGCGATGAAGGATCAACAATGGGAGTACCGCTAAGCTTCTTGAATTTAAGCTGAATTACGAAAATTTATGACCTTAGAAAATTGTGACCTTAGCGAACACGAATTGTGGTCTATCCCAATTCGCTAAGCACCACTCTTAGCGAAAATAATGAAATATCGCTACTCCGCAGAATTTCGCTAGCTTAGCGAAATTTCGCTAACTAAGCGAAATTGGCCATCCTTAAGCGAAATTTCATGTTTTAAGCTAGACGACGTAATTTAAGCTGGTTAACGTGAAATTTTCTTTATTCGCGAAAGATGAGTGCCTCGTCATGTTTTGTAATTAATACTTGAAGCCCAGGCTCCAAACTTGAGTGTGTGCAATTGTCCTGCATGTTTTATATGGTTTTGAGTATTTTCATGCAGCCAGGGAGGCCTATATAACCCCTCTTGTTTTTGTAACCTAAGTAACAATTTTTTGGAACAATTTGGAGAGAATAATTTTTGTAAGTTTTATTTTGTACATAAAGTCTTTTATTTTAGAGTTTTGCTTTTATTTCTTTTCTCTTCTTCTCTCTCTTCTTTCTCTCCTCTTTTCTCGGGCATGACACCCTCTTGGGGATAATGACTCAGAGATGCTTGGCTAAGCCTCCTTTCTTTGAAGAGGAAGGCTAGCTTGGTGGTGGGGCATATGCATGTTGTCCTCTTGTACTAAGCTAATTTAGTGTATTTATGGCCCTTATATTCTCAAAACATGGTTGCATAACATTGGATATTATTGATTTGGCCAATCTCTCCATGCTTTAGAATCCAGTACATATTCAGTGAGAGAAATCTTTTGCCTGATTCTTTAAGATTAGATGGTCTTCACGAGCCTCACGAGATAATATTTACATGTTAGGGTTCTTCAAATTAAGGGTTAAATAACATTCTTGTTATTATTTTGGTCAATACTCTCCATGCTTTAGGATCTGATACGGAGTGAAGTGCAGCATTGTTCTTTAGATGGTCTTTACGAGCCTGCGAAATGAATTTAATGTTAAGGGTTTTAAAAGGGGCCATAGCTGCATGCTACGTATTGACTCAAATAGGAGTTGCTTCATGGGTAGGAATTTGCTAGTTAAATATAGATCCGGTTATGCCATGGACTATAGGTTGCATGTCATAGCAGGATAACAGGGACACTTGTTTGCCTAACTTGCCAAGTTAGTGACTGATCTCAAAGTTAACTTTTCACAGCACAACTTCCGGTTTTACAGTGCTCGGTTCAAACCATTCCCCTTTACATTTTGAAACACAAATCCAAAAGTCAGAAACAAAGAAACCTTACGAACCGTGCGGATTAGCCAATCATTTCTAGGATGAAAACCCATCCGTGTTCGACCTAGACATTTATCACTGCGGTAGCTTGACAACGGCGATGGCGGAACTTGGTGTATATAATTTATTGATTTAGCAACTACGCCCAGCGCGAATCAAATGGCGTTATAGAAGTGGGATGATTGCCAAACTATTAATGGTAAAGTTGAGAGTGTACTTTGTGATCAACATCACAAGTGAAGGTAACCTTACCTTTTTGTCACTCGATTCTGCGATGGCGCGATTTTCGGCACTAAGTAATGGCTACCTTTATTTTGATTTTCATTCGATTAGTTTTAATTTTTGTTAGCTAACCTTAACCTTTTTGCAAGCTTTGTTAGTTCTTTTTGTTGTCTCTATAATTTTGTAACAGGTTTATGCAACAGTGGGATAGAGACACATCAGGTAGATTGCATAGGATAAGTACACAACTTGACCTAGCTAGTGAAGTCAGTGTACATACTGATACCATGGATCACGTACGAGGGAGCAATGAGAGCCCGACCGGGAACCCCCATGAATCCAAATACTGTAGAACCATGAGGGATCACATCACCCTCCTAGAGTTAGTGCCCCGTCACAGCCAGCCATTCCTCCTATTTGAAGATGTAGCGGTGAGGCCATATTGAATACCTCTACTCCCCACATATCATGGTATGGAAAATGAAAATCCATACTGCTCATATTAAGGGTTTGAGGAGATGCACTACCTTTAAGGAAGGTATGATGGACATAGATTCTTGGTAAAGGCATTTCATTGACCTACAAGGACTGAGGCCAAGATATGGCTCATCATTGAGGCCTAGAACCATTAGAAATTGGGCTGAAATTTGCGGACGAATTCACGAAGAAGTTCTTGATGCTACGTAGATTGACAATTTGAAGAGCCAAATTTATACCTTTGCTGATTTCGGGATGGTGAGAGATTTTACCGGTGTTAGGAAGATTTATGGAAACCATCGTGCATGTCACACCATGGGTTTGATACATGGATGTTGGTGAACCACTTCATGGTAGTATGTCTCTGCCATGAAGCGACTTTTAGGAAACTATGTGTGGGGAGACTTTCTAAAGTAGCATCTGATGAAGCCATGGATTTTTAAATTACGTATTTGGAAACTTCTAAGAGGTTGGGATGAGGCACAACCTTTGAAATGGATGAGATCGATACCCGATCAACCTAAGGGGTGGGATGTATGCCTTTGCCGGAAAGAAATAGAGATGAGGCGGTTTCAATACTGACGAGGAAAGTGGAGCTTGAAAGCAAAGCGGCTCGAGAGGTGCATGCGGTGGTAGAAAATCCTGCATGATCGATCCTTGCACTGTTCAATCCCCTGTGCACCGAGTAGAACCATGTCCTATGGCTGCGAGTGAAGGATTTGATGTCGGAATGTGCGAACTTGTAGGGCAATCTGAAGCCCTGACAATCCGATGCTCAAGTATAGTAATACACTGCAATTTCAATTGGAGGAATCACTAACCTTGCATGGAGACCAACCCCCTGCTTATGTACCCCGGGTGCCAAACCTCTCGATTTAGTTCCCTCACAGTCTACTTGACCACCATCCTCTTCTCAGTAGAACAAGTTTATATTGAATTTGAGTAAAGTGCTGGTGAATGAGCTTTGTTAATGGAACAAAAGGAGATCAATCTCCTTGGCCAGCGCGAAAAGTTGATCTTGTAGAAGTACACTAAATAAGAGAATAGATGGGCTTGAGAGCAATCTCAGCAGAAAATTGATAACCTACATTCAATCGAGATCAGCAATTTGCTTGGTACGAAAGAGGAGAGTTTGAAGTCGAACCTTTCCAAATCTGAGGGATTCATGAGAGGTAGGGTCATCCGACAATTCGGGGAATCAGATGAGGTTAAGGTATATTATGCCCTTAGAAGTGGAAAAGAGGTTGATCAGCTTTATGCCAAAGCACTTTGTTGAAGAATCGAGGCGGGAGGAAGATTACCCAACACAGGCATATTCTCCCCAGAGGAGAGTTGATGAAATACACAGTATACCACCTCCCAGTTTCCACGAGCACTTAGAGGAAAGAAGAAGGCAACTCCATGGCAGGCGTGCGGAGGTTTCCCAAGGCAGAGTGAAGGTTAACCTTAGCTACTTTGGACCTAATCGAGCAAGTCCACTGCTTGGCAATTTTTTGAAGGATCTTTGCACAATCAAAGGGATTAGGCATTTGAAGAAGGCATTTCTCCTTGAACATACTCGGAATTGCCATAATTCAAAGTAAATATCTTGTCAAATACAAAGATCTGAATCTCACTGATTTCGATCAATATTGGGTAGAAATTGCATAGACAAATCATTAGCAGTTGGAACTGATGTGAACCTAATGCCGTATTCAGAATACAAGCATCTAGGTTTAGGTGAACTTAAACCTACGACATCACCTGCTTATCATTGGTAGATAGATCGGTAGAAATCCACAAGGGGATAGTTGAAAGGGGATGTCCTTGTGAGAAATAGACAAATTCTCTTACCCGATGCCCAGATTTTGTAGTGGCAAACTTGAGCCAGTGCAAATGAACCCAATCATGTGCAAATCCTCTTAGGAAGACCATTTAGCTGACCAGTACAATAATAAATTCTTAGAATGAGTAAGTACAATTAACCTTTGGTAACATGACCTTGGAGTTAAACATCTTCCATTTGAACAACAAGCAAAAATTTGTTAGCCCGAAAATCAAATTTACGATGGTATTTCATTAGTCGGTGTGAGAAAACAAAGTGCCCGGGGAGTGCGAGGGAGTAGTCAATTTGGGAGATGAAATTTGATCTTGCCATCGAAGCACACTTTATAAGCGATTGCTCAATTCCAGCGGCCGCCGGCGAGGAAACGATTCAGCGAATGGCCACGCCCACGTTGGGATCGGCCAGACTCTTGCATGGGTTGAGGAGATCATTCTCCTTGACCCCGCGGTAATTCGAATTGGCTAGTTCGGTGTTTTCAAAAACCGAATTGCAGTTCCACAATTTTTATTTTCTGTTTTAAGTTAGTTTCAGTTATATTTTTTCGAAAATTTTTAGATTAGCATTTTTTTTACTTTCTATTAATTTAGTTTGTAATATTGTGTTTTAAATATTAATTCCATTATATATAGCAAATATTATTATAATAATTTTATTTATTAATACTTAATTTAGAAACTTGAATTGCGGGTGGAATGCTCGGTTTGGGCGGAGTGTAGCGAAAATGGCGAAAATGGAGCAAGCGGACTTTAGGTGCCCGCAAACCGAACCTATTTAACCTACGGAGGGGTTTGTCCAAAGTGTCGCCAGCATTTTCCTCCTCCGGCGTACGCAGCTCCCAGCCTATACAGCCACCGGTATCGCTGCTGCTTGCGTAGTTCACGAAATCTCGGACTCAGTCACTGACCATCTTTGCCAGCTACTTGGGAGCGACGCTGCACAATTGAGCCTTCATAGCCGCTAGCCTGCGCCTGCGCGCACCCTTGCACTGGTCAGCGCCCGCGGTCGTCTCGGTTAGTACCATGGGGCTGCGTAGCTCCGGTGGTGGCTGGGTGGTTTGTGGCAGGGCCATTCACTGCGCTCTCACGAGCTGATTCACGTGGCCGTTCCTTTGGTTGATCGATCCACGGCGAGATTCAACGCTACGCCACGAGCCACTGGTTTTTCGGCGCGAGCCATCACTACTAGTATTGACACGTATTAGTGTTCTTAGCGCGGCGGACCTTTGTGCCTCACGATGAAACTCTGGGTTTCTTGAGCCTACGGCGGTGAGCCGCACGATTCATCGGCTTGATTCGAGTAGCGGTGCGATTCGGGGAGCCTCGATTGGTATTTGATGAGTGAGCCCTTTTTGGTGATTTATTTACCGATATCGGTATGGATTGCGTACGCAGGTGGAGTCCGAGTCTTGTGTGGTGAGATTGATGTTTGGGAGGCTGAAGCCGGTCCCGAGTTCGGCACCATCGCGGTCCCGAGGCGTCACGGAGGAGGCCTGCGGGATTAGGCTTTTATGTCGAGACATGGATGTTCGAGGGCCCCATCACTGTGCCACTGGAGGAGAGTTAGGAGGGCGGCCCTCCCAGCGGAACGCACATCGGGCCCGAGCCAGTCATCATCTTCTCGGCCTCCCGTCTGATCGCATCAGCGCGCCGGCGACTTCATCACCAGTGTGCTTGCCTCGAGGATTCGGAGGCCATTGTTAAATGGGGAACCCTGAATTCAGGGAATGTGCGACTTTCCACCGTGAGGATTTCATCGGAGTCATATTATGACGTCCGCGAGCTGACCCCAGATCTGCAGGGAATCTATCTGCGATTGACCGAGGAGTATTCACTTCTACCTTTATGACTCCGTGATATTATTATCAGGAGTGGTGTTCTGGTTTCTCTTGCTCCATGACATCCGGGAGAGCCGATCCGAAGATGAGCTTGGTTCGGTATCGATGGCCACATACGGTGTACTTTCGAGCATCGGAGCATTTCGACTGGGCTGCGCTGCAGCCGCGCAATTCAGGAGGATCTACGAGAGAGATTGGGCCCACCCTCGCCTCCACGAGGGAGATGGTCGGGCGGCCGGAGACACATTTCTTTAGTCCGATGTTATTCTCTGGGGAGCGGCTCAGCCTCGGATCTTTGTGATTGACCACATTCGTGCGAGCCTATTCCTCTGCGACGTATGTGCGGGAGGGCCATCTGGGCGCTTTACGGATCTCGGGGAGATTTTGGATTCCCCCGATCCCTACGGTGTGATAGCCTCTCTGTTGCGATTCGAGGAGAAGGTCCATCGGAAGGACGGCATGAGCGAGGAGTCTTCCATTACTTATGCGCGACTCTGTGTTACGTTCTCGGGCATCTAGGTTCCCAGGAGGCCCGGGCTAGAGATGGGGTCGATGCCCCTTGGTCGTGTCGGTGGGCGGGATTGATGACTATGCCGTCTCTTTCCACATCACGACCACGGGACCCGGAGGAGGTCTGCAGGGTCGGGAGGCGGGACCACCACACGGATGATATGCAGCCACGGGCCGAGTGCGGAGGACTCCCATTCCGGATCGTTCCACCTCCATCTCCTCCACACTGCATCGTGTTCTTGGCCAGATACTCCGGGCCTTCCTATTCGATCATTCAGGAGTACATCCGTGCTAGCTCGAGAGATAGGCCCAGTGCGTGGTACCGTACGCTCACTATGACTACCAGTACTTGGATCGAAGGATTGGCCAGTGCCATTCTATCTTGACTCAGTTATGACCCATGCAGGTCTTCCTCATGTTCTGGTCGTGAGAGACCCTGCGATGCGACTTCATTGGATGTCACATTTGCTTTATCAACTGCCTACTAATTTTGATTAGCATTTATGTATTAGCCATAGTAGGCAATGATACTTTTGTGTTTAGCTTTGTATTCATGTACTAGCCATTTTGGCTATATCCAAAAGCTATTCGATTTATATATCACGACTTTTGTACATATCATGTTTGTGCCTCCACTATGTTTCAATGTGTTTTCTTTTCAATTGAGCAATTGGTGCTCTGATTAGACAGTGAATTGCTTCGTGTTGGAAACAGATAAGCTATTTGTCACCTCTATGTTAGAACAAATTCCATGCTTGAAACAATTTTTGGTCACTTACGAGTTCGATGCTCAGCAGAAATTTCTCCCTTATGCACTGAATTCACACACTACCTCAGGATTATTTCAATGGGCATTTGTGAATTTGTTAGCTTCCTTTCGCTTTGCATCGTGGCCTTAGGCATGTTGGCAGCCTAGGATGAGTTTATGTTACCCACATTTGAAGACCAATGTTGTCTTCAAAAGGAAAAGAAAAAGAAAAGAAAAGAAGAAAGAAAAATAAAGTCGTGAAGAATTTGCTTTGAAACTAGAGCACGGTCACGAGGTGTATGGCAAAACCTTTGAACTGATGCACATGCCTTAATTGGTTGAAGTCACATCGATTTAGTGTTTGTTACATGGGTGGATAGGTAGGAGTCTATGGTGTAGGTGCTTGAATTTCGAAGTCATTCGGTCGGGGTGAAGCTTGTGAGTTTGTGGTCAAGTGATCCTTTTGGCTTGATGCCCCAAACATGGTGGTTGGGTCATCGGTGGACCCAGATTAGGACTTTGGTGAAGTCGAATTTAAGCATTGCATCTACAATATAGTTGAAAAGAAAGAAAGTGTGACTAACCCTATCTAGGTTATTCATGACTTAAGGCCATGTCAGTCTTTAGGTTGGGAAGAACAAATTTTGCAATTTATTAGCTTAATCACAGTTCACAAAAAAAGAACCATTAGACTTAGGTGGAAATTGAGGCGAGAATCATGGAACCAATTTTGACACGAAATGGATTTTCTTGTATAGTTTTGATTCTTTCATTTCGGTTCAAATTTGATTTCAATTTTTCGATTTAAGGTATTGTTTATATGTACATAAACCTTTTGAATCATAACCTTTTGAAAATCACCACGCCATCTCCTTTTATTTTGCATTGCTGAGGACGCTTAGCGTTTCGGTTGGGGTGTGATTAATGCCCCGAAAAGTGCAATTTTGAACCTTATATTAGATAGGTTTTGAGTCTTTTTTCTTGCGCATTAATCGTATCATTATACCAATTAGTGTTCTAGTCTTCTTAGTAACACTTATGCCGTTAGGAGTATTTTTGGTTGTTTGTAGGTATTTGTGTGCACTCTTGAGTTCAATCTCAATACAAAGGATGAATCATGAGATTGGAATTCAAGTCTACGACCATCAACATTACTAGAATCAATGAGGAAAACCAAGGCAAAGTGAAGAAAATTGGATGCATTGAAGCGAGATGAGCGGTGAAGGATTCAGCCAATGCGGGAATTTTCGTAAGCTTGCGAAAATTTCGCTAGATCTGAAAATTTCGCGACCTTAGCGAGTACTTAACCTTAAAAAACACCAAATTCGTAGACCCATCCCAATTTCGCTAGAGCACCACTCTTAGAAAACCGGGTTCGCTACTCACAAGAATTTAGCTAGCTTAGCGAAATTTCGCTAGCTAGCGAAATTGGCCATCCTTAGCGAAATTTCATGTTTTATTGGGCTTTGTGGTACGCTAGTTAGCGAAATTTTGCGACCACAGCGAAAATTGATGCCTCGTCATGTTTGTAATTAATGCCAAACCGACTCGAACTTGGTGTATTACTTGAAATTGTCCTATAACCTTGATTTATAGGGTTTATTTTTCATGTACCTTGAGGGAAGCTATATAAGCCCCCTCTTTGTTTTTGTAACCTAAGTAACAATTTTTAGGCAACAATTGGGGAGAGAATAATTTTGTAAGTTTTTATTTTTATACATAAAGTCTTTTATTTTAGGTTTGCTTTTATTTCTTTTCTCTCTTCTCTCTCTTCTTTCTCTCCCTTTCTCGAATTTGCCCAGACACCCCCTGCTTGAGGATGTGACTCGAGAAATTGCAGCTAAGCCTCCTTTCTTTGAAGAGGAAGGAAGCTAGCTTGGTGGTGGGGCATATGCATGTTGTCCTCTTGTACTAAAAGCTACGGTGAAGTGTATTTATGGCCCTTATATTCTCAAAACACGGTTGCATAACATTGAATGTTATTGGTTGTCAAATACTCTCCATGCTTTAGGATCAGTACATATTCGAGTGAGAGAAATGCGTGATTCTTTAGATGGTCTTCTGAGCCTGCGAGATAATGTTACATGTTGGGTTCTTCAAATTAGGGTTAAATAACATTTATTGTTATTATTTTGGCCAATACTCTCATGCTTTAGGATACAGTGCACAGGTGAGAGATGCACTGTTGTTCTTTAGATGGTCTTCTGAGCCTGCGAGAATGATAATTTAATGTTAGGGTTTTAAAGGGGCCATAGCGCATGCTACTGTATTGACTCAAATAGGAGTTGCTTCATGGGTGAGGATTTTACAGTTAAATATAGATCTGGTTATACCATGGACTATAGGTTGCATGTCTCTTAGCGAGATAAACAGAGACACTTGTTTGCCACCCCAGCACCCAGGATTAGTGACACAATTCTTCAAAGTTAGCTTTTCACTTTAACTTTCGATTTTTACAATTATCGAGTTTTCAAACCATTCCCACTTGTTTTTGAAACACAAATCCAAAAGTCAAATAAGCCTTGCAGCCGTGCACTTATGCGAAATCATTCCTAGGATGAAAACCCATCCCAGTGTTCGGCCACTGAACCGCTATCACTATGGTAACTTGACTCACGACGATGAAGTAGGGAACAGGTGTGTATATAAATTTTGTTGATTTTAAGCTCGACCCTCTTGTGGCACGAATCGAGAGAGCTAAAACCTACTAACATCACCACTATCATGACGGATCGATCGGTGAAAATACGAAAGGGATAGTTGAGGATGTCTTGGTAAAGATAGACAATTCTACTATCGGTGGATTTTGTGGTTCTTGATACAGAGCCGATGGTAGAGAGCACTCACCAAGTACCCATTATACTTAGGAGGCCATTTTTGGCTACGGCTAATGCTATAATCAAGCTACTTAGGAATGGGGTTATCACACGGCTCACCTTGTGACATGACATTGGAGCTCGAGCATCACTTTCACTTGAGCAACAAGATAAAAGCGGTGAGGAGGAGGAAGCGTGATACGCTGAGTAAGCGCAGTGTAGAAGCACGGTGCTCATAAACTACGGGGAGAGTGAGAACCACGAGACGGAGTTAATGAAGGATGTATCATTTGCATCAATCCTGCTCTACTCTGTCATGCCACCGGCTGCAGAGAGCATAATGTAACAACGGGAGAGGCGAGGAGAGTTGGAACTCAGAAACGCAACACACTTCACTTTACTGAAGCATGGAGGGCTTCTCCTCCTTGACCCTCCATTCGCGACTACTTGAACCTTTGTTCATCTTCTCCTACTTTGTGACCACTGCGTTTCCTCTGACCCTCCGTTTCACGTTCACACTTGAATTAAATTTTATTTTTCTTTTTGAGCCAAACAATTAATGGTCACTAAATGCCATTAATTTATTTTTCATCTTCCACCTACCCCTCCTTCTATATAAACCCTTGGTTCCTTTCATTTCATTTCGCCATTATTCCAGTTTCACAAAAGCCCATATCCTCTCGAGTTGCTTTCTCCCTCGGGCAGGCAATGGCGGATACTAGAGGAGGCTCATTCCTTACCGGTGAGTGCGCCGGGTCCTCCCCACTGCCGGGACCTCCACTCAGGGCCTCGCCTCCTCTGCCGCCAGCGATAGGCGCCAAACCACTAGCGTGCTATTGTCGCCCCCTCTGTGCCCATTGCTTCCACACTTTGGCTAACATGCGAGCCTGCTGCTTTGCTGTCGCACGAGGTTCCTCCTCTGGCCCTGCCGGAGGAGATATCATACCGGTTGGCCGGCTCCGCAAAGCTCCTTCGCATCCCGAGGCCCGGCGGAGGTGCTGCGAAGGGCCGGGCTTGAGCCCGGGGAGTGTCGCCAGGGCCCGAGGGCGCCACCCTCGCACCTTGTCGGGGTATTTCGGAGCCCCAGAGCTTGTCTCACACTTCCATCGTGATGGCCTTAACCGCCCCCACTGCACGACCCCGTTCAGGAGGGAATGTTTTGGTTGTAGAGAGAGATTTCCATAGGAGTGTGCTATGATCTCCGACATTCTGCGTGAGACCCGGAGCTCCGTGACTCCATGCTCCTCGTGCAGCGATATCATCTGGAGCCAATCATGGTGCCGCATCGATTCTACTATCCTCGGGTAGTGTGGGGTTCTTTAAATCTGATGAAATACAGGCGTGAGATGACAGAAACCCCCTTTCTGCACTCTGCTCGATGGCCGGTCGGGGGATACTTTAGGCCTCCCGAGCATCACAAGCGCTCTCCATCTTCCGGTGGTCCTACTTGGCCTTGTTGGTTATAAAGCAGTGGCCGGAATCCCTTGACCGGGGAGATGGGTCGGCTCCCCTCTATGGAAATGGCCTGCGGTGGGACCGATGTCCTTCGAGGCGGCACCTCCGCAGTATGTCGATATACACATTTGAGGTCCCTAATGCAATTTTCCACTTGACATATTGTTCGGAGGAGGAGCTATCTTGGAGGTGTTATGTCTATTTTGGGGGCTCTTTGGTTCCGGCCGTGAGGCGATTATAGCGATCATATTTATTTAGGGGCGAATTACTGTAGAGATCTGCTTGTGTCGAAGAGTCCATGCCTCTTTTATTTCCTCGACTATTATGTCAGATTCTAGAGCACATCGGGTTCCCGGTTGAGCCTCGATTGGAGCGTCGTCGTGGCTGTGAGGCCACCCTTACTATCGATCGGTGGTGGGCTAGGCCTCGAGCCTTCCATCTTCCCCCTCCGGGATCAGACGAGGACGAGCCGGCTGATGATAGTCCACGAGGGGACATGTCCCTATGGCGACACACTCTGGGAGCCTCCGGCTATAGCTTCACGATACCCCCTCCAGTCTCTTGATTCCGACCACAATACGGTAGCTCGGCATGATACCTCGAGGCTCCGATGCCTACGCCCCTCAAGCCTTGGGCCACATGCATTTGCTTTCGGTCGAATATAGGCGGGCCAAGTACCTCCACACCGCCCCCGCAGTACATTATCCTCTACGCCAGACTTCGCTCTAATGGAAACATCGCACATTCTCGCTCCACTATAGCTTCATTTTACGGCTTCCCGAGGCCACACTTGCGAGAGAGGATGGCCGTCGGGTTGCGTAGCACGGATCCGAGCTAGCTGATGCATTCTAAAGCCACTTAGGCCTCCTGCTGTCTCCCATACCCACCGCTTTCCGGGCCTCGGCCCCTCCCTCCCCCAGCCGGGATCCAGCTCTCCATAAGCCGGCCCCTGCCCATTGCCTTGGATGTGTTGGCGTTGCGGCCGATCAACCACTTCAGCGTGACACCTCGGCGCCCGGTGAGGATGATCCTTCTCCAGCCACCGATTGAGGAGGTACCAATTCCTCCACTAACTTTCTCGTTCCATTGCTGGGATAGTTAGTGTTGGAAGTGATGTTCATACTTTTGATTTTAGTTTTACTTATACCAGATGCCCAGCAAAGCCCATTTTTGTTTATGTAGAGGCTTGCTGTTTACTTCTTTTTACAAAAGTAAAATTTTTTGTAAATTCATCTGGATATATATAATACAAATCTATCTTTCTACACTTTTGCATCTCATATTGCCCTTTATTGTGGTGGTTTTGCCTTTCTTGTAAATTGAAAAGTTGAAGCACTGTATGATACCAAATGCTAGAATGGTTCCATGCACGATTAGGTTATTAGTGGGTTAGGGCCTTGGTAATTCCCCCTGTCTTCCACTTAGTTCTCTGCCACACACGATTCACATTAATTTTCATCGATAGGAATTTGAGAAGTTGGCATATCTTAAAACACAAAATGGCCTTAACCGTTGACCATAATAGATTGGGTTTCCTTTTGAAAGAAGTAATGTGTCTTTGAAAGAAAAAGAAAGACAAAAGAAAAAGAAAAGGAAAAGAGTTAAGTAAAGCCGCGCAACTTTGCCTTGAAACCCGACCATGGTCTGAGGGGTTTACGGTGAAAGCCTTTAAAGCCTGGTGCCCTAAACCAACTGGTTGGGAGTCACTAACTTAGTGCTCACTACATGGGTGGATGGGTGGAGTTTAGCGAGTTGTAGGTGCTGGATTCTAGAAATCATTCGAAGTCCGGGGTGAAGCGCAGCATAGAGTTTATAAATTCGAAGATCCTTTTAACTTGATGCCTAAACCTTAGTTGGTTGAGGAGTCGTCGGTGGATCCCGTTACTGGGACTTTGGTGAAGTCGCGTTTTCGGCATTGCACCACTATGTCCTGATAGAAGCATGAAATAAGTGTGGGCCGAATCTATTTAGGTTGGTCGGCCCGATCTGAGTATTGGCGTAGTTTGGTTGGGGAGGCAAGCGACTATTGGTATAGTGATCACCTAAGTTGGTCTTTATACAGAGTCCCAACTTATTGGTGGAAATTCAGGCTGATTTCCTTGGAATAAATCTTTGCCACAGAAACTTGTTTTGTAGCGTTTGTTACTCCCAGGATTAGTCTTTATCTAGTGCAATTTATCATTACTAAAAGGTTGGGCATTATTTGAACATACTTTTTGAACAGACAGTCCATTTTTGCAAAAACATATCCTGAATGATCTTCCTTCTTTTTATCATTGCTAAGAAATTTGCTTAGCGTCTCGGTTGGGGGAGTGATTAGTACCCCGAATAGTGTAATTTTGAGCGCATTTATAAGCGGGTTTATGCGCTTTTTGTGTACTAATGGAGACTTGATATCAATTGATACATTGGGTCGGTTTGTCGCGATCACATTTTGTAGCTATTTTTTAGTAGTTTTGGCAGGTGATGCCTCATAATTCCTCAATTCGATTCAAACATGATGAACGGTAGAATTTGAAGATGCGTAGGTAAATAGGAGGAAATTTGGGCAAAGCCTCACTAAAGAAGACTCAGTGGAAATTTTGCAGGGTTGCGAAAGTTCGCAACCTGCAAATTTCGCAGGTTGCCAATTTTCGCAACCTGCGAACACTGCTCACCTGTGTGCCTGTTGACTGCTTTTTGACCCGCCTTTTGGTGGTTTTATACAAGTTTGCCCTCATGTAATTTTTGTTCTTTAAAACGTTGTTGTAATTTCCTTATACTGAGCACTTATATAAGCTAAGTCTGCTTGTAATCAAATCAACTTTTTCACTCCATCAATCAATCAAGGAAATTTGGCACAAAGCTTCCTCTCCCTCTGCTATTGGTGATTTTCTCTTTACTTTTCCTTCGCTGCACTTTCTTGGTAGCGAGCACCTTGATGATGACAAATCAAAGGGATGCTCGGCTAAACGCTAATCCTTGAAGGGAAGGCCCTTCAGGTGCTGATTTTGGGCTTAGTGCATGTTCTCATGCTCTTCATGTATGCATTTAAGGAGTATTTGTACTCCCTTCTTACTCACCTTAGGTTAAAATCTCCTAGAGCATGTGCTTTCCACTAATGTAATATTTGGCAAACTTTTTGGGTTCGAGTGGATACTTTCACTAGATCCACGCGATGCCAGGACTAGTTATCTCCTATTAGTTATTGTAGGGTAGGTTTTTTGAGATATGTATTTTTCCTTTGTTAGGGACATTTATGCCTAATCAAATGCCATCTTCGAGAGGGAAAACTCTTAGGGTCTAGGTTTTAAAGCTAAATGAAGATCAGTTTGGGAAATGACTATATGTCATTCTCCCAGCAGCGAGATAAAGGCAGAGAGCACATAGCCAGTTAACCTAGAACCCCTAAGCCCGAGTGGCCCCGAACTTCAAAGTTCTCTCTTAACTTTTTACTTGATTATTTTCCCCAGTTTTCAGCCACTCACGCACACTATTTTTCACAAACCCTTTAAATCAGTAGAAAACACCATTTCCATTACCTTTGTAACTCTTTTCTCTGAGAAAACCCATCCATGTGTTCGACCCTGAGCCACTATCTTTACTTGTTAGCTTTCGCTACGTCATTAGTAGGAATCTAGGTTATAAATTTTGTTGATTCGAACGCACCTACTTGGCAAAAGCGAATCAACGACCCTCCGATTTTATTTGTCATGCACTCCACCTACCATTCTAAGGGTGCCTCGGTGCATATGGAATGCATTATATCATTTTGACAATTCATGTTAATATATAAAACATGCATATACTAACAAGAAATTAACTCACAACATCATGTTGATAATTCATAGCAATAACAGAAAATTAGCTCACATGGGCTAATAACCAATTCAAGCAATTCATTTGAATCACGAGCAACACACCGTCACACAAATCCGCGTGAACATTGAAACCCCCGAGTCTAGAACCTTTGTTCACGGCCACATTAGAATTTTCTCCTCAATCCCAATGTTTGGAACTGAGATGACGTTAAGTGCCTCAAAATATCCTTATTCATCAAAATGGCTCTTAGCCAAAGAATAAAAAAAGTAGGAGAAAACCCTTACCTCTTGGAGTTGTCGAAACTTCACAAAATCGGTGTCCACGTGTAGCCCTTGTAACGTAGATCAACTTTGCTTATTGGCCCGACGAGAACCGACGGTCCGAAAGTCGGGAAATGTAGAGAGAAGTTGGACTTTCTCTCTCTAAAACCAGTTTTTCCCCCTCATTGCACGTTTCCAACAAAATGGAGAAGATGAAGTTGTCTTATTTTCTTTTCTTTTCCATTAATTCCCTCCTTGTCCGCTACAAATTTGACTTTTGAGGCTCTTTGACACCAACTAATCTAGAGTCATTTATCTCCTATCCTCTCACTAATCATTTAACATGTGTCCACATGGGTACATGTAGTGTCCACACTTTGATTCAGTCCATTAAATGGTTGAATCCAGACCGAGTCCGGGGCGCGAGACTATATCAGGACTTCTTTACTTTTTTGACAGCACTGCCATTGGGTATACAATAATTTTGTAATGGCAAAGTCATTTACATATCTAGGGGAACTACCCTTTAAGGTGCAGTATCCATTAAAATGTCTACACATATCTTAAGTCGATTGTATACATTCATATACATGCACATATCTGAATACAAACATCGAGATTGGAAAAAGGTCTTTTGGTGAGCACCTATCTACGAATGGCCCGGTATCGCTGGTGTGAGATGTCACATCCTCTTTATCTCCTCTTGTTACTACTGCGGTTTGAACACCAGTGCTAAACTGCGCTTAGTGGGAACATATAAACGTGTGATAATAAAATCGCCGTCCTATCTTTTACATTACACTTGCCATATACTTGAAGCCCTATTCTTATGTTTCTAACTCATCTCATAATGCCATACTTCAGTTATTCTTTTTCGATTCATATCATTATCTTGTTCACTATTACTTCCTGTGTCATATTTTACCAGTTTAACTCATATCTACTACATGTATGATGGAATCAAATCATATTAAGAAATGAAACTTATCATGTATCACATTGTGATTAGATGATCAAAGTCATATTAAATTCATATACAATTAAATCAAACTATACCAATACATATTAGACTCTGCATCATTATCCACGGCGTAGCCATTAATCGGCTCCCTTTAGCAATTACATTTTCATGATGGGATGCCAGTTAAATCCTTTTAGCTTTACGTTTTATTAAATTTTCATTTTTAAAGTGTCGCGACCGATCCCTACTTGACCGGTTGGCGGATCGAGCTGGAGCTCGGCGTTTGCTCCCAACGTTTTCAGTAAAACTTATTTATTTCGTCTTATTATTTTATTTTCAAAAGTGTAGCTGACCGAATTTCCCGGCTTTTGGCCGGTTGGTGGATTAAGCTGGGCCGGTTTACTGGAGCATTTTCAATTATCTTTCGAAACTATGTTGTTTATGTTATTGTTGCATTTTAAGATATACAATTAAGCGAAAGCACTTCTTTCCAGACGATCCACTAACCATTTACAAATTCTAGACCCATAACGTTCACACTTAATAACATATTTCAAATAATGCCTTTGTATCCTTATATCATGCTATTCATTTTAAATGCTTTCAATATAAATCACATTTACCATATCATATCATGCATTCTCAATCTGACAATTCATTTCACAATCAGTTATGATTAAACATATTCATAACAATCCCATTACGCTGCGTCCCGATGTTGGCTTTATTTCACACCTTGACTATTCGATTTACATTACGGCCCGGTTAGTTTGATGAATCCCACCCTTATTATCATTCGGTAATGTGCTTATACATTTAACGATTCTATCTCCCATCATGGCGGATGCCATTTGGTGCATCCCGACACGTGGTATCATTTATTTGATTCTCCATCATGAAGGATCTTGGATTTTGGTGCATCCCCGGAAGCACGTGGTATCACTTATTGGTTCTCCCATCGCAGCGGATGTCGTTTGTTGCATCCCGACCGTGGTATCAATTGTCGGTTCTCCCACATCATGCGGATATGCGTTTGGTGCATCTGACCGCGTGGTATCATTTATTGAGATTCTCCCGTCACTGGCGGATATCGTTTGGTGCATCCGACACGTGGTATCAATTATTCGGTTCTCGCAGCGAATGTCGTTTGGTGCACATCCGACGCGTGGTATCATTTATTCGATTCTCTCCCATCATGGCGGATGCCGTTTGGTGCATCCGACCGCGTGAGAGTATCACTTATTCGATTTCTCTCCCGTCGCCAGCGGATAATGCGTTGGGTGCGTCATCCAGTCTTGATGACCTCGCGCTTCGTTACCACCATCTGGATGCCGTTCATTAAATCATCTTATATCGTTCGATATCCATTGGTTTTCAAATATCACATTTCAATTCCATATTCACTTCGTATTCACATTTATGGCGGTTCCGTTTGATTGAATCACGTCCTTATTATTATTACCGCCTTCATTCGGTTTATATATCACATTTCAATTCCACTGATCATTTTCGTATTATCTTTTCAAAAGATATACCAATCTATGTACTTATTTCATAAGCTCATTCACGTACTCATTTCATATGCTCATTCATATATTCATTCACATACTCATTCATGTGCTCATTTCATATACTTATTCACATATTCATTCACGTATACTCATTTTATGTACCGCCATTCCTGCATCTCTATTCACGTATTCATTCACGTATACTCATTCATGTATACTCATTCACCAATACTCATTCACATATTCATTCCGTATGCTCATTTCATGTATACTCATTCATAAATACTCATTCACATATTCTTGTCCCTCAATGAATCTATTTTAATTAGAAATTGGAATTATTTCACTTGGATCATCCAAAATAAAGTTATGGCATTTTAATGTCAACCAGTCAATTTACCGATTATACTAGGGACAGTTTGTATTACTCATTTTTCAGGGGTATTAACTTCATTTTTGACACTAGGTATTTGTACTCTTTAAAGCTAAGGTGCTAAGGGTTCTATTCAACTGGAATGCCCAATTTGGAGCACGAAACTCAGAAGGTTACGTCAGAAACAACCAGTTTGCTTATGATCAAAACTGAAACCAGAATTTGGCTTGCACATGGCCCCACTTTGAGTGAATTTTTGGGCGGTTTAGAGTCAGAATTTGACAATGTCTATTTCTTTATGTTTAATTTTCCTTGAAGTCTATTTTAATTAGCCACTTGAATCACTCAAATCGGATAAGAAATGAGGACGTTATGGCCAAAATACGAAAATTGGTCGAAACTGGGAAATCAGAACAGGGTGTACCGGTACACCACTGTTCATGTACCGATACACTTTTGCTTCTGGTGGGGTGTACCGGTACACTACAGTTCATGTACTGGTACACCTTCCGAAAATTGCCCAGAATGTGTATTTTCTCCCCCTTTTTCCATATTTTTGATACCCAATTCAATTCCATACTTCATATACACCTAAAAACCATTTCATATTAATTTTGTAACCTATTTTCTATTCAATTCCCCTCTCTTTAATACTTATCTTTTACTTCAAATCTACATGAATTACTCTCAAATAACTCTAATATGGGTTATGACCCATACACAAACCAAATACAAAGGATTTGTTAGGGTTTGTTCTAACCCGACTCTTTTACGCTGCAATTAATCAATGAATCCGACCTCGGGAGTTCCATGTTTTCTTTTACATTTGGGTTTCACCCTGCCTCCCATTAATCTTTTGGGTTAGGATGAAATCCTATATCAAACCCTAGAAAGAAATCAATTACCAACAAGAAACTCATGTTGGGATGAACTTTATCAAACCTAGGTTTGAGGCGAGCAACTAACCAAAACAAAACCGGGTCCATACGAATCAAGTTCCATACTGAGTTAGTAGTTCCATACCTTTTCCAACCTTGCTGAACTTCTCTTCTTCTCTTCTTCTTCTGCTTCCTCTCCTCTTCTTCTTCTCTCTTTCTCTATATCTTCTCCACTACGGTTTGTTCTCCTCAAAATGAGACCCGATTTTGGGTCTTAATTCCATGTTTTAAGGCCATGTTTGGCGAGTAAAGGAAATCCATTTTTGCTTTAAGTTTTCATAATTGCATCTCGGTCCCCCATTTCTCTTCTATTTCTATTCCATCTTTTCTCTATTTGTCTTGAATCCCATAACTTCTTCTAAATTCTAGTTTGGCATATTATCTTTTGGCTTTATTACCCTTGGGTCCTCAAGTGGAAATTGACCACTTGCGTCTCTAATATTGATTAGGGTCTCTCATTTTATTTCCGAAAATTCATATTTAGCTTGTATACCTAAACAAATTAGCTGGGAGTATATTTCGGGAGTGTTATGTAGTATGTGACTTTTCATATCACATGCCTCTCCTGTTTGTCATCGGCTTTTGGAGCACTCGGTGCCTCGAAAGACATGAAATTAGACGTCTCGGAGTCGACGAGGGAAGTCGACGAGAGTGACATGAGTAGCTAGATTTTGTGAAGCGATTCTGCGGTGATCAGTTTGTGCATCTGAGATCTAGAGAAATTTTCGGTTTTGACAAAATTACCATTTTACCATTTTTAAGAAAATTAGATTTTCTCGGGTTTACATATTATCCCCAGGCATTCGGGAGGAGGGGACCCGACAGTGGCTGACCATTGGTTTGATTAGATTGAGAGAGGGTATTATTGGAGGTCGTGGAGATCCTCATTTCTTATGGATTGGGTTCGCGACTTTTCACGGCCTAGCGGTGAATCCTTGATATGGTGGGATTGGGTAGATTTCAGAGAGCTCTTTATGAGCAAGTTCTTTCCAGCATCTGTCAGGCATGTCAAGGCTCGATAGTTCCTAGACTTATGGCAGGGAGACATGACAGTACTGGAGTACGTGGCTAGGTTTATTGGTAACCACGTTTGAGATGACTATGTGGCTATATCGGCGAGGTGAGGAGATTTAAGGATGGTTTGAGGAGCGTACATCGGGCGGATTGTGGGACATCTACGAGGATATGGACTCTATGGTTAGGACATCTATGGCCATAGAGGGTGAGATAGTTGATGCTAAGAGTATCCGAGATGCTGATAATGGTAAGAGGAGGGAGGGTCAACCTTCTTCGAGTTTGGGGAAGCGAAAAAGGACTTCTGTTTCCCGAGGATCATAGGGACAGGGCCGAGGCTATCAAAGTCAAGGTCAGGGTCAGGGCTATTAGGGCCAAGGCCAAGGTAGGACAACGGCTGTAGACAAAGCGAATGCTTTGTTTCTTACATGATAACTGGAGGCTGCATATGAGGAGAGGATTGTCGTGGGGCAAGGATCCCAGGGTTTTGGGACGCCACAGTCCCAGTCATTAGTGGGATCTGCACAGACACAGTTTGTTCCCACTATGGGTTAGGGGAACAAGTATCAGGCTCCGGGTGTTGCACAAGCACCTTTGGTTGCAACGGGCCGGAGGCGAGTTATGGGTCGAGGTCGGGGGGCGGGGCCCACGGTCGGACCCGGGGACTTAGGCGATGTCTACGCCGGCCTCCATGGGGCGAGATAGTAGACCCCCGGTCCCGGTGATCTGAGGTGCTCTTGCTCTTTCATTTTATGTCTTTGAGAGTTTTATTTGATTATGGTGCGTCTCATTCATTTGTTAGCTGCGTTGTGTGGAAAGAAGCGGCGCCTTGGAGTTAAGACCTTGGAAGCGGTACGCATGTGAGTTCTCCCTTAAGGACTAAGGTGAGGGTTGGTCAGATATGTCGGGATTGTGAGCTAGAGATCTCAAGGATTCTACTCACGGTGGACCTTCGGGTTATGGACATGTTGGAGTTTGATGTAATTATTGGCATGAATTGGTTGACGGCACATCGGGTCGTCATTGACTGTGATCATAGAAGGGTTATTGCCTACACACAAGATGGTAGTTGTGTTATGTTCAAGGGGGATAAGCATGATGTTTTACCCCAGACAGTATATGACTCCAGGTGGCACGGACAATTAATGGGTTGGCTAGCAAGCTTGTACCACCACCCCAGGGGGCAATTGAGACAGGATTTGAGTTTACCTACGGTGGTTTGAGTCTGAGGATGTTTTTCAAATGAGCTATCGGGATTACCTCTGTAAGCACCCCTTTCTGGTCCAACCCGATTGGTGGGTTCAAACCGGATTCGGAAGCTCTAGCTGAATTCATTTATCAAACATATTTCATTTAGACATTTAAAAGCCCTTTTTTTTTTTCAAAAATTGTGGAAGCGTTTTCAATTGTTTTGGTAGGCCCATACAATTTACATTTAACCAAAATATATTTACAATGAAGCGTTCATACACATTCAAATGTATCACAAAGAATCGTTTTAGAGTTTAACTCTTTTGATCACAAAACATCAATTGTTCAAAAATAGGATAGATGCATATGACGGAGCATATACTTTTACTCCGCAGCTTTCTTGATGACTATGCGCTCCTTGATCTTGGGTCCCACCATTAATCACTCGATGCCTGCGCATTGGTAAAAACAATACGCTAAGCATTTTCATGCTTAGTGGTTCTATAGAAATTCTCTCTTCATTTCATTTTAAATCGAAACATGTAATATTTGTAAAACAGTGCTTTTGTACAATTGTCAATGACCAATGCAGTATAATACATATATATATATACAATTCATTGGTCATCTCAAGCTATGCATTTTCATATGCACTAAATCATTCAAATCACAAATCGTGCACTTTTCAATCTCACCAGCACGGTCCCGTTGGGCTGTAGGCCGGTATGTGTATATATATATATAATATGTACTCGGTTGGTGTACACTCTTACGTCTTATCCGTGGAGTTCTGGATCGGTATACCCCTGCAGTAAGTATGTTTGTTCGACTCTTATTGGTATATGAATTTATCCTTAGCAGATTTAACAGTTAACATTCTATTAAGGGCATTCAAATCATTTTAGTAAAATACGGTATAGTATGTATCTTAATACAAACAATTCATTTTCAATACTCATGCAATTTTCATGGCCATTCATTTCTCTATCAATCAATTTCTCAAATTTCTTGCTTAAATCAGCTTGCAATTCATTTCACGAATTTATTTGCATCAAATCAATTTAAGAAACAATTCAGCATGCAATTCAAGCATTTTGGAATGGGGTCGAAATAATGAGGAGAAAGGTATGGGTCAAACCAAAAAACTTTGCACTTTGATTCCAATCCTCTGAATCCTAGATCTAGGTTAAGGGTTTTCCTCCTCGTCTGACCCACATTTCAATACAATTAGAAAATTATTATTCATGCATGCTGTGATTTTGGTTGGGGTAGATTTTCGAGACTTAATAGCCGTGTGCCAATCATTGGCAAGAAGGTCAAGATACAAGCCCGGTATGGTTGTTAATTTCCCAAACTTTAATCCATCACATAACCAAAATACTAAAATTTTTGCCTTGCCTTATAATCCTTTTCCAAAAGTATTCTTGATCAACTAAACCATCCCGAAGGAAGATTAGGGTCAAAAACCTCAAACAAGCCACTAACACCACATGCAAGGACGTTATTTTCTCGATTTTGTACTCTGGACTTTATTACCCAAAAATTATTCAAACGGTCTTCAAAAATTATGAAACTATCCAGTTTAGTCCTTTATATATCCAATGACTTCTCTGAAAATTTTCAATTTAAAATTTCTTCTCTAATGCCCTCAACTACATAACACAAACAGGGAAAAACATGCTGTTGTTTTTTCAAACAACAATACCTTTAAAACGTGTCACCAAAATCAATCCTAACATTGTCTAAAATTAACCTTAAACATTGATTTTGTTAAGCATACCAAAATTTCTTAACCCCAAGCACCCAAGAGTGGGTTATAAAAAGCCGGTTAGTTTGATTTTTTACTTTGCTGCTTCTTACTACTCTAATTTGCAAAACAGAATCTGCACATAGCTCTACTTTGATAGATTTCTGGGAACTTTGGGATTAAAAATTGTATACACTTTCTTCAAGTAAATTATTCCCCTAGAATTATAGTTTACCCATAATTTTGAATCACTCAAATTGGATGAGTGAAACTCAACTTATGGCCAAAACACCATATAGCCTTAAGAAAACGAGCATACCCGTGAGCTACCCGAACTCACCTTTAAGCCCATATTTGGGAGCCTTAGATCTACAATTTTGTTCTGGTCCCTTCTATACATTTGTAGCCCTATCTCTTATGGTTCTTTACCAATTTCAATCACTTCATTTGGATGAGATTATATTTCCCCAACCTATAGCCTAAAACCAGAACACGGGGTTTTGTAATTTTGACATCTTTTCCTTTGAAAACCCAACATTTCCTTTACAAACCTCCTCAGAAACCAATCCAAACCAATACAAAACCCATTTACAGCAATACAAAACACTATCCACATTTGAGGGTTTCCCCAACCCAAACACAAGAGAAAAGGGGTTGGAGTTTGGTTACTACCTTTGAATCTCACAATTCTTCAACACGACCTTTATTCTTAGCTCTTGATCAGCAGAAACCATAAAATGGAGAAGATCTCCCACCAAAACCTTGGTCTTCTCTCAACCTAGCTCTTTTTCTCTCCCTTTTTGCTCTCCAAGAACGAAAATGCTGAAATGTGCTTTATCTTGAACCATTTGGTCTTAAATCTCATTTAATGGTTAAGGGCATTTATTTGGCTTCCTGTTGGCTAATAAAGTCCCATTCTCATTTTTTTGACATTTAAGTCTTCTATTTCACTTCATTTAGCTCATATTAAGCATTTCAAAGCTTATTTTATTTTTTGGCCTTGGGTCCTCATTTTAAACTCCAAATTTCCCCTTACACTTGGGTAAATGGGTTGTATATATTTTTTCGTTCTTAGGATTTAAATTCCAAAAAAATTCATTTACTTTATTTTTATACCTAAACATAATGATAATAAAAACTATCATAATGCTAGGAGGTGTATTTTGGGCGTCACAACCTCACTTAAGGATTTGGGGCTGTTGAGGTTACACCACTATTATGTCGTCCATTTCTATGACTCCCACATGGGATGGCGCCAGTTAGGTCTAGAGACCTCAACGTTAGATACAACATTGTGTGGACATGGGTTTCGTATTAAGACCCCGAGTACTTCACCTTGGGGCGTTCCGGTTCTATTTGAGAAAAAGAAGGATAAGACCCTTTGCCTGTGTATCGACTATCGACAATTGAACAGGGTTACGATCAAGAATTGGTATCCATTACCAAGGATTGATGATTTATTTGATCAGCTGAGAGGGGCGCAGGTTTATTCTAAGATAGATCTTCGTACCGGTTATCATTAGTTGAGAGTTAGGAAGGCATATATCCCTAAGATAGCATTTAGGACACGGTATGGGCATTTTGAGTTTACAGTGATGCCTTTCGGATTGACGAATGCGCTAGCGGCATTCATGGATCTCATGCATAGGGTGTTCCATCCCTATCTGAATCAGTTTGTAGTGCTGTTTGTGACATCTTGATCTACTCCTAGTCACGAGGGAGGAGCATGGGGATCATTGAGTTATTCTCAGGTTTTGCGAAACATCAGTTTGTGCGCAGAGTTCGAGTAAGTGCAGTTTTGAAAGCTGCAGGTGATTTTTGGGACACCTAGTGCAGGCTTTAGGTGTGTCAGTGGACCTTGAAAAGTCGAGCGGTTATGAGGATTGGGAGGGACAGTGGGTTTGAAGTGTGCTGTAGTTTCTTGGAATTTGGATGAATGTTACGGGAGGTTCAGTAGGGACTTCTCCCGGTGTGCTTTAATGACTAGATTGACCTGAAGAGGAAGTCGAGTATGATGAATGACACAGTGAGGCATCCAAGGTTAAAGAGAGCTTACACTCATCTTATTCCCCTGGCAGATCACAATGGGGGCAGAGGTACCGATATATTGCGATGCGAAGACGAAGCTGGGATGTGTTGATGCGATGCAGAGAGTGGTAACTTATGGTTCTGACAGGTTGAAGAAGAACGCAGCCTGGAATTACCTCATGACATGGGGTTGCTTTCTAGTCGCCGGCTTTTGAGATGTGGCGCCACTATTTATATAGTAGAGCAATTAGGTGTTTTTCGAACCCGCAAAGAAATGCAAATATATCTTTACTCCATGGGACCTCGATATGAGGCAGCGCAAATAAAATGAAATATCACCGGAGGATGCCAACTACTTTGCAATACCATCAGTGAGCCAAATGTGGTGGCTGATGCACTCGATCGAGGAAGTCATGAGTCTTGCTAGTGTGGCTTCCTAGGAATTAGTTGATGCTTGAAATTTGTGAGGCGAGTTGGAAACACCTTCACCGTTAAACAGAGCTTCGAGTGTTTTGGGAGTTTAGTGGCTCACGCCTTCCACTATTGAGTAGATTGGTTGATCCCGAGGTGGGGCCATACAAGATGAGTGTCTATCAAAGGATCGGAAGTAGGCCTAGTGCGGTGATGAGGTTGGGCCATTCACACGGATGGTAGTCTTCGATATAGGGAATGAGTGTGGTTCCCCGGTTAATAGTGAAGATCCTTGGGGTGTTCCTGTTTCTGCGGTGCATCCAGGTGGCACAAAGATGTATCATGATCTTTATCACCAGTGCGTTGGATGAAGAACCGTTGGGGATTTTGTTAAGCGATGTCTCCGTGTCCAGCCAGTGGTGAGCATCAGGAGAAATTGCCGGGGTTACTCAGGCCATTGGAGGTAGCGGTTAGGCTGAGGCACTCACAGTAAGTTTTGTGACTCACTTGCCACAGGTGCATCATGGCTTGCTGATCTGGAGTGTGGGTGATAGTGGGCGCTTACTAGGAGTGACATTTAAGTTTGTGGATGACCCTTCACATTGGAGGAATTTTGAGTTATGCAATCGAAATTATACGGTTGCATGGAGTGCAGTCCACCCATAATTATCAAGTGGGATCTAGGTTTTACAGCTCGATTACGGAAAAATTTCTAGAAATCATGGGGACTCAGTTGAGGATGATGTGCTTTCATCCATGACATGGATTAATACGTCAGAGAGGACTATCTGAGTGTTAAAGGACATCTGCAAGGCAAATAGTCCACAGATCTCGAGGGTAGTTGGAGGACCCATTTCCCTTGAGTCAGGATTCACCTATATAAATGGTTATTGGGCGAGATATATATGGCTCCACATGAGGCTATATGGGGAGGCCAAAATGCCGATCTCTAGTTCAGTGGACCAAGGTAGAGAGATCCACCACGGGTTCGGGAAGTTGATTAGGTGACACCTCGGTGGAGGTGGAATGGATGCGTAAGCGTCTTCTCATGACTCAGCCGGCATAGAGTTACGTCGACACCGCCGGCGACAGCCTCTGGGGGTTTGAGGTGGAATCATATCTTCTTGAAGGTTATGTCTAAGAAAGGGGTAGTCGAGTTTGGCCAGGGAAGCTGTGCGTATGTATTAGACCATGGGGTGCTCGAGGGTAGGTATCGTTAACTTTACGGGTTAATACTTTACCACCAGTTTATCGAGTGTTCGACGTCTTCCCATGTCTCGTATAGAAGCCACTCTGAATCTGACTACTCTATTCTTAATTGGATTGGGGCGAGCTTACATTGTGATACGATGGGACCTTAGGGGAGGGATAATCGTATCATGGATACGCCGTGACCGGGTTTGCGACGCAAGGTGTGAAGACTGATTGCTATGGGCGGCGCAGTGGGAGAAGCGACGTAGGGTAGGGCAGTGCGTACCTTACCTATTATTCTTGTTGAGGGATGGGGGATTATGTTTTTGGATTGTTGGGTGCATTCAATGACTATTTCATATACATGTGTGATTGCGTGTGGTTTGTGAGTTAGATTTGAGGCGAGGCCCGGCTAAGGAAGGAAAGAATGTAAGACTCGGGAAAAAGCTAAAAACTTTAAAGTTAGCTAGGAAGGACATAATGGTAATTTTGTCTGAATGGAATGAGTTAAAACCTGCCAGATTTTTCTGAATCTCAGATTCTGAGAGCGAACCATAGTTGAAATCGTCTCGTGAGTGTCACCCCGGACAATTTCATTGTGAATTCAAGGCAGTCGGATTTTTTCTGAATTTCGAGGCGACATGCGTCGAGTAGACACCAAAAATGGGTTTTTTTTTTAAAAAATCCCAAAAAATGTCAAATATCTAAAGAATGTCAATTTAAGATAAATGGAATTTAAACCGGGATGAAATAAAATTGTTTAGAGGCGGCATCTTTGGGAAGCATGTAGGCGTGATGTGAGCCCGTGTCTCATCAACTGTAAATATCGAAAATGTCTAAAATAAAAAATATCTCACAATTTGGTCTAGAACAAAATGTTAGAGAGAGAGAGAGATAGAGAGAGAGGAGGGAGAAAAAAAAAGCAAGCTTCTCCGGCGATTTTATGAGATTTTGCCGGTTGGAACTTAGCAGGCTGAGAGTTAAAGCTGCTCTACAAGATGAGAGCTACATGTGGGTATCGAAATCACAAGATTTCATCAAGGTCCAAGGTTCGGGTTTTCACAGAAACTGAGAAAAGGCAGTGTCCCGGGAAATCACACTATTTGAGGTAGGGTTTTTCTCCTACTCGGTTTAATTTATGTCTAAGAGCATGTGTGTGTGTGTGTCAGGGAGGTGCTGTCTAGTTTTCTCCTTCGACCCCATGACTGTGTTTTGACCATAACTTGGTCATCCCTTATCCAAATTGAGTTATTCAAAATTTTGGGTAAACTAGACTTATAAGAGAACATATCTCCTTGAAATAGGTATATCCAGGTCAGCCCCTTTGTACCACGAAATTCATTCCAGCGTGGACGGCAAGCTATGGTGTGCGGCGGAAATTCTGAGTGGGACACAATTGCCATTTTTTTTTTTGTTGTTGGCTCAAATTCGGGCGCACTTACTTCTTAATTAGAACTCCATTTCGAGTGTTCTTGGACTCTATGGAAATCCCATTGAGTTAAGATTCCAACCATGTACTTGTGGAGGACAATGGGTGATCATAACTTTGATGAAAATCTATGTTTTGCACCAAGTGTGCAGGTTGCTTGGTTGTGTCGATATGAATAGACGGGTTTTGACATGACCATTGCATGGCATGTTGTAGGCTATTGTATTAGGTAGGAATTGCCATAAGTTAGCCTAAGGAAGGTTGTATGACATTATTTGTTTAGTCATGGATTGATGGTTGCTAATATGTGATCTGATATATATATATATATATATATATATATATATATATATATATATATATATATATATATATATATATATATATATATTAACATGAAATATATGGAACTCATATGCTTGCGATATATGTTTGCATGGTAATTAACATGAAGTATAACTTATGAGAATGGTTGATGTAGTGTGTATCATACATGTAACATGAGAAATTGCAGTGACATTAGCATTAGAATTGCATATTGATGAGCTTAAAAGTCATCTATTTTTCGGAGTCCATTTTAAATTGATTTTATATAAAAAATGATTAATATGCGGGAAGATGGAATAAACTTCACCCAATCTGGCATGCGTGAGTGAAAGAAAGCGGAAAATGCGAGAAAAGAGTAGAATGTGGAACATTAACGTGCAGTATAATGGGGTTGGAAGGAAGTTGCGACAAGAGGATGCAAAAGGGATTAAAGAATTTGATGTCGTGAAGCTTTGACAACAGAATCAAAATGCATCTTAGGTTACAATTACAAAGGTCGATCGCCAATTGAAGCATAATTGAAGACAAAGCGAGATGGGCGTGAAAGGCTCTCAAGGTCAAACAACCAGAAATTGATGAAGAAGAAGAAATGATGTCGCTGAGCACATCGTCGAATCGCGAATTTGCTTCGGTCACGATTGGATATGATGTCGCGACACCAAAAGGATTCTGACGGGGAGCTAAAAAAATTAGTGAACATTTAGGTTGCAACATCGCTTCAAAGTTAGAAGTAGTGGAGCCACCGAGTAGACGAAGCAGTCGCGACATCGGTTGCAAGAGAACCAATGGTCGCAGCATCAGATGCACTAAAAGAAGGTCGTGACAAGATCAATTTGTCATGAACATCGACTACGAGAAGGGAAGTTGCGACATCGGCTACACCAAAGAGACACGTCGCGACCAAACCGGAGCCTTCTGCGGCGCGGCTAAGAACAAACGAGAATTAGCGGCAAAGAATTGATGTCGCGACATCAGCAGCCCAGGCCATTTAAACTGCGGCCAAGAAGTGCATCGAAATTAGGGCCCAACGAACCTATAAATACGAAGTACGCTACCGAATGAGCGCGACTCTTGGCGGCGAAGGAGATGCGGGTTCTTTGAAGGCTCTGTATTTTAATTTTCTTTTAACTTTTTCTTCGTTTTTAATTTTTAAAATTCAGATTGTATTTCATTCAAATTTGGATTTGAACGTTAGCTGTAAAGGGTGTAGTTGAATGCAGATTTATATTTCTTCAAATTAGCATCGATAGTTTGAATTCGGTTAAATTTTGGATTCGAACTACCAATTTCCGATTCTGATGGTTTTTCTTGATCGTGACCAATGTATGGTGTAATCCGGTGATTTAGAAACCCGGCTCCATTGAAATGGCGCTATTAGCCGAAATTATCTTTCATGCGAATTTTATTCATTATTACTGAACTTGATTTATAATTAAAACTGTGGTTTGCTTATTTCCTGGAATTGATCCCAATGTCGATCCTCTTATACCCATGCATGGGGTTGTTCAAGCTCGATTTCAGGAAGCCCTCGGTGACACGAGGAGAAGGCATTCTGAGTGATGAATAATTCACGGAAGGTATGGGAACCTGATATTGATGATCTAATGTCATACCGTAGCCAATTAAATCGTCACATCCCTCTTCTCATGAAGCCAGGGAATGAGTTGAGTGAGTTATCAATTTAAGCATGCGAGAGTTAGCCTCGGTCGAATCGTGAATTCAATCCGGGTGTTAGCAGCAGATCTAATCAAGGAAAGAATGAAATTGTTCTAATTTGAGGAAGAGGAACCGGTATGGTGTAGGCCCATGCAATGACTTCATACAAAGGAGGTACAAGGTTCCACGGTCCATGTTATAGGTATGAAGTATTGAAGAAAAATACCGGAAACGAGGCTACCCCGAATTAAAAGTAGTTATCTAGCCTTTGTATTGAGAGAAACGGTGAAGGTGAGATGATGAAGCGGTGTGGTTTGGAGGAGATCAATTTGCACTATCACATTCCTTGGACTATTTTAAAATCTGTGGTTGAAAGCAAAGTACCATCTGTTGTGAGATTGATTCTTCACCGTAGCTTTGTACTCAATGTTCTCTTCACCGGATAAATTTAATTCAATCTAAAATTTGTCCATTCATTGTTGTTAGTCATTCATTTGTTATTCATTCATATTATTTTAGGTTTTCATTATTTCAAGAGGCTTTACTTGGTGATTCAAATTGTCCATTAGTCGAATAGTATAGAGCTTGAGTAGTTAGGGTAGTTGATTAGAAAATTCTTGAGATCTTTGTGGGATGGAAATATCTGGACTTAAATCCAATTTACTACTTGTCAGAGCACATTACTTGCAGCATAACGGATCAAAACCACTTTCGTGCAAACAAATTTTACTCGATTGAAACAATCTCCGAACTAATCAAATAGCTAAGACATATCTGATCGACAAGTTTTACTGAATGCAGTTCTGGGGATAGACAATAGTCTTTTAGCGATAGTGTTATAAAATTTATTTTGTATCTTTTGGTCAGTCAACAAGTTTTATGCCGTTGCGGGGATCGAACAATGATCTTTTAATGATAGTATTATAAATTTGTACGTATCTTTTGATCCACGATCCCGACTAAGTTTTATGGCGCCGTTCTTGTGTTGACGATAGTCTTTGGCGATAGTGTTATAAATTTGTACATGTCTTTTGGTCCGGTCAACACATATGCACAGGGACATCAGCATATTTGGTGTGTGTGCATGGGTATGGTCATCTATCATAAGTGTTGTTGAATGGATAGTGAGGTACCGTCGCAGACTGACGTCGATAAATGACTCGCGGTTGAAGCATAAGTGAAGCTATAATTAATGTGTTGGGCGGAGCAAGAAGGGGGTTGTTAATCCCCTCAGGTGAAAAGCCTGGAACATGAGTGTAAGAGACCCGCGGTATGATCCGAAAAGACCCGTTGCCCAAAATAAGACACACGGTTATCACATAGACTTCGAGTTGTGTGAGAGGTTAAGGATTGATAAGGGATTAGTTGGCCAATTTGGCACCGCATTAGAGTCTTGGTGGCCATTAAGGGCTCGATATCTCGTGTAATGTCATTAGTACCATTCAAGCGGTTGTCACCTGGCATAGGCATGTGTGAGGGAGTCGGGGAGTGACTCGGGATATGGGCATGAAGACATTCCATGCATGACGTACGACATTCACGTAGACATTTTCACTTGGATGTGTATTGGTTGGTTTGATCATTGTATGAGCATTTAGGTGGGGAGTAACCCTTGTAGGAAATTATCACTACTGGGCTTTGCTCACCCTGTCATGGGACCTCCTTTCAGGTACAGGCCAAGTGTAGGCGGCTGACTCGCATTCGGGATCGCACATATGAAGAAAGCCGAATGTGGCTTTGGACCATATTTTGTATATGTATATTAGAACAATCAGTTTTAATATATCATTTTGTATAAGAGTGTATAATTGAACTCTTGTTAACATATCATTACATAGTTGCATGTATAGTATTTAGGGTCGCTATGACTCATGAATGACCTCATGTGGTATGGTAGGCAGGATTAAGGTCATGTGATGTATTTGTTATATATAAGGTTGTATTTTGGATTAGAGCTTCCGTCTGGGAGGAGAATCACATCAGATTTTTGTTAAATTATGGATCGCAGTAAATGGGACATGATGGTGTGGCGCCAAGTTACCCGACACCCACCTGTTTCCACAGGTTGACGGGTTGTCAACAAGACCCTCGGGATAAGAGTGTCACAATAATTATCAACTATTTTCAAGAGGGGATGAATAGAATAACAAGGGATAAATATTAGAAAGTTAAGGATATAATGAATAACTTAGGAAATATATATATATATATATATATATATATATATATATATATATATATATATATATATATATATATATATATATATATATATCTAAATTTTTTATCTTGTACATTCGAAATTGTTATATTTAATTCATAAATAAATTATGAAGTCGTATGGTTGATTTTCAAAAATTGTGGAAAAATATAAGAGAAGTAAATAAAGTAAAGTAAAGAATATAAAAATAAAAGAAAATAAAAATCATAAATTAAAAAGTCAATAAATCTTTTATCTCTTTCTTTACTTTTATTATACTTTAACTTATCAATAAAAAGATTAAATAATGTAAAAATATATCATTTTTGTTATAACTTATTTTCTTTAAAAAAATTTGCACTTCAACTAGGATAGTGTTTGTTTTTTTTTTGAATTATAAATAATCAAAATTTTTGCCTTTTCTATTTAGCCAAAAAATACTTTATTAACATCAATTAATATAACTAAACTGAACATGTTAACAATAGAGTCGGCAATTTGGGTGGTAGGTCGAGTTGGACCCACACTAAGTCGATCCAAATCGGACTGGACCAAATTTGGCTTGATTTTTTTCGGGCCAATAAAATAGCAGCTCAACCTAGCCCTAATTTCAGATGGATCGGGCTCAAATTGCCTTATAAAGCTAAAACTCTAGACTCGTCGGCTAGGCCAAGCCCACATTATCCCGGATAAAATTTAGCCCAGTCTTTTTGGACCAATAAAATAGGAGCCCAGCTCGACCCTAATTTTGGGTGGATTAGGCTCAAATTTCCAGCTCTAGTTAACGATAAATCTATTTATTTATATTGATTGAAATTAAAAGAGTGATATTGGTTGAATAGAAAAAGCAAGAAATAATTAGCTATTTTCTATTTAACTAAAAAAATATATTAAGATGTCTATCATTCTTATGTATGTATTAGGTGTATACTTTGTAAATTTCTAAAGAAGTGATGAATCACAAAATGGATAACTTACTATATTGTAACTAAAATGTTTAGCTATAAAAAAAATTAAATAAATTGAGATGGAAGGGCAGAGGGAGGAAGATGATATGAATAAGGAACATAAATAAAAAATAATTAGAAAAATGAGTTATCAATAATCATCCAAACATGCCCTCATGGTCAACTATTTCATGCCACAACTCCCAAAGTCTGACCTTCAAAATTTCCTTTGACATAAGTATGAAAAGAATTTGATATCGCCTTTTTGAATTTGTTAACACTTTATTTCAAACTTTTATTTTTCACATCTTCTTAAATTCTTCCGCTCGAATGTTGAGTTGCTGATTCATAGGCCTTCTTTGAAGTACTCAAAAGAAACTTAGCTCTGTGCGCCCCCAAAACCGGGGTCGGGTTGACTGCAAATCAACCCGCTGAATCTAGTGGGTGAGGTTACGCCTCACTTTAGAAATCGGCGGGAGTCTCACTTTATGCGGGGAGCTCTGCAGATACAATACGCAAATGCACATCCCAAGCGGAGTCCGATATATACGATATATATCAATACAGCCACTTGGACCATAAAACGATTACTCAATATACATACCAACTATATACCCATGGTTACAGAGTTCAAATGTTTTACTCTCATACTACATATATTTAAAATACTCAATTTCTAGTAGTATAATTATCATCAACGCCTTGAGGCCACAATCCGGCTTTTCTTCTAATCTCGATCTCTAGAATGAGTCGTCTCCTCGCACGCTCACGTACACAGTGAAAGGGGGGATCCCACGAAGCAAGGGTGAAATTTAAAGCTCGAGTAGGAGAATCGCCTAAAATGGGCACTCACCACCTAAGTGCGGTCTGATGTTTAAATTAAACACACATTCAAGCAAATGTGATCCTACTTGAATGTCTACGCGACCAACTCGGATCCAGAGACCTCACCGACTCTCTCACACTCGCTAAGCCTTGTATGATAATTATTGTGTTATTAGTGGACAACCCTCCGATGAATTATATCGATTGGGCATTTCCGACGATTGATATATATTATTTGTTTGGACTACCCTCCGATGAATAAATACCAAGCCCAGACGCTCAGAAGCGGATTTGATATGGCCATTATTTGTGGACTACCCTCAGATGAATATCAATTGGGCGCTCAGACGGTGATATTTTTGGTTTCCCATGGACTACTCCAGATGATTAATATTTTTAGACTACCCTCCAGCAGGTTCTCATAGGCCTCATGCACTCACTCCTATCTCTCTAGGATACCCCAGTGCATATGAAATGCATTATGATGCCATTTCAATAATTCATATAACACATGCAACTATATAGGCATATGAATATACTGCATAAAAATTAAATCACACAAACGTATTTATGTATTTATACATTTTATCACATTAAAAATTAGCTCATTTAATTTAATGATCAAACACGAGCAATTTAATTTAAATCACTCGCCAAGCCCGTATTTTCACAAGAATATATTTTAAGAGAACCTTTGTTTGGGAATAGTGAAACCCTCGGTTACTATTCTGAAAATCCATAATCGGTTCACTTAGTAGACCCGCGATCCCATGTATTCCATTGATGCATGCAAGCAACCATTTAATGCATAATTAATACAAACACACCCACTTGCAGAGTGCAGGGCATCACGGACTGTGTAAGAATCTCAAGAATTCCTACAATTTCGGTCCATGTTTTGGGATAGATCCACAGCACCATTCGGCATTTTCCATACAGATACATGATTTAAAACAACATTTCAAAATTTAAAGACCCAAAAACAGCCCCTCTAAATTTCTGGGCAGCCACGGCCATCGAAAATCCAAAAATTTCCACAGGATTCGGTCCCATGTTTTGGGACCGATCAACAACCCCTCATGGCCTCAAACCATAGAAACATGAAGAAACCCTTAAAATGGGAATAAAACACAGAGTAGGAGAAAATCCTACCTCTTGGAGTTGTCAAAACTTCGCAAACCGGGGTCCGCCGTAGCCTGCTCCCGCGTAAAAACGCTTTCCCTTCTTGCTCAGTTGAAATCCAGCGGTCAGATCGTGTGCATTTTAAGTGCGGAGACTCTCTCTGCAGAATCCACCAGCCCACACTTCTCACGCCTACTGCATCCCTTTCTCCTCCATTTCACGTTTTGCCCTTGATTTAAGTGGAGAAGAAACACTATTTGATCTTTTGTCTTTTGTGACTTAAAATCAAATCTCTAAATGACATTTATGTCCTCTTTTGCAGTTGATGTTAGGCTACAGCAGCGTCCGTTTCATCATTTCTCTACTCATACCCTTATGGTACATGAGTACATGCTATCTGTGCCTTTAGGTGCATCGAAAATGGTTCTGGCACCGAACAGCGATGCCTCAGCGTCTTGAGCTCATTTATCTCAAAGAATTGGAAATTTCACGTTACCGTAGATTTGTGAAGGCAGTTCAACGGTATGATCCGTTTTGCCACGAGATCTAGAGAATTAATTACGGTTTTTAACTTGAAATTACTATTTTGTAATCAAAATTACGATTTTGCCCTTATTCCAGAAATTGGAATTTCTCGGGTCTTACAAGCTCTCTCTGCATTGTCTGCTTCTTAAATACTTCAGCTTAAATCGTCACGTATCTTACTTTTTTTTTAATTAAATAAATAAATAATACATTGTACTAATGATTTTTGTACGTTTGTTTGACTAATTTTCTTTAATAAAATTATAATTTAATAAGAAAAATATATATTTTTTAATCCAAAAATTAGATTATTTGTTAGTTCCTTTAACGGAATGTGTACTCTTTTTAGATTTGCATGCTTACTTTGAGAACTAATTTCCTTACCTCTGCATATAAATTTTTTTTTTAAATAAAATAATTTTATGGATTCAAATAACCAATACATGGAATTAAACAAATATGCTAATTGCTAACAACTATATGGGATGAAACAATATCGATTAATATCATAAAAAATCGGCTTAAATTCCACAAATTTGATAATATTTATGTGACTATAATAAATATAGCTTTTGATTCACAATAACATGGTAGCGACACGAAACACAGGGGTTCGTTGACCAAGCTATCAGCACAGAAATACCATGGATATCATATATCTCGACACCCACGTTGTCTAATCTTATTACTTGGGATCCATTCATCTTGTCTTTGGTAATTACATACTTACGCCCTAACACCAAGCTGTGAAGCGAGGGTCAAAATTTTATGTGGATATCATGTGTCTCGGTACCACACCATCCAATCCCATTTATCGGGATCCGTTTAGTCACATTCAATAAACTTTTTATGTTATTTTCAAAACATATTACTATGAGTTTAATTACAAACTCTATTACATACACAAGCATATGGCAAAACTAGTTCTTTTCAAAGTTTTAAAAAAAGAACTATACCAGCCACATGTCAGCTTTCTTCAACCTCCTCGACCCAGAGATGAGGCGAGTCACTGGTGTATGCCACAACACAAATGTTTTCCATAAAGGGGTGAGGCCACGCCTAGTAGATGGAGCTCTACCAAGAGTATTGCCCCCCCAAACCTTTACATGCAATGTTCACTTGGACACATTCACACACACACACACACACACACACACACACACACACACACACACACACACACACATATATATATATATATATATATATATACACATATCAACATTTCAATAGAATGATGCAATTCTAATGGAATACTACATGTCATGCTATGAAATGAGAAAAGACTTACTTAATGCATGAAAAATTCGAGTCACAACAGACTATCATCACACAATGCGTGGCTAATGTATGATAACATCCATCGTCAATGAATTTCATCCAATGATCACTTTGAAACAAAATCAAGTTTTTAGAAATCAAAACTTAGTGGATGTTTCACTTCCAAGGATCATTTATTAACAAACATGTGTGTCTTTTTTGGGTAGCGAGTTTTAAGGTCACGCCAGCGGGCTTAGCGTGCATGCCTACTTTCATGCGCTTTCCGTGGACACATATGTATAACCAAAAATACCGGGGCTTTCACCCTCGGGGGTATCTATCCTTGCTTGCTATTACCCAACACAAGTTTTCATGCTCTGTGAACAATTGAACTTCGTTGAACTTTGTTCAACGGTTCTCAGCCACTCATCAACCCCCAAGGATGGTGTTTGATGGCACCATGCACTTACACCCATGAATGTGATGTCTCAGTACATGTCACGTGCATATGCCTTTTGCATATTAATTCCATGTCTCATATGTAATGAATGTCATATGGACTATACTCATGTATCATGGACAATTATATCGAAAGCATATGATTTCCACCATTTCATCTCAATGTCAATATATTAGAATTCATATATCAACATTCAATAAATAAGTATCACCAAGTAAGTTAATCAAAAGCAAGCAAAGACAACCTAGGTCTCAGAGACCAGGTGTGGCATAAAGTGCCCACAAGCGGTCCACACAGCCTAACCATCATAGGCCACATCTGACTCCACACGGCCCATGGGATGATCTTTAACCTCAGTCGATTCAGTCCAAATCGGTATGAGTGCTTGAAAACTTAGTCCAATCAGAACACAAAGCGATAAATGGCTTAAGGCTGGAGACGATCCAGGAAATGGACCATAAATCGACCTATAGAGGTCAAAGTTGGGTGATTCAAAAGCCTAACATCAAGTTCATAGATGCAGCTATAATTTCTATGAAGGACCTTTAAGTCCAAATTCCCATTATTTCCCAACCGAAAACTGGTGCTAAAATCCGGCCAGTGTTTAAGATCAAAACAAGGCAGGATTCCCATTTTTTTAAAAAAAAAAAATAGCCCCTTATGGTGGAAAATAAACCAAAGTAGGAAAAATACCTACCTCTTGGAACATAGTCCTCGTCGAATATATGGACTTTACTTCTTGGTTCGACGAGTTTCGACCGTCGGAACGCCGACTTCCTTTTCTCCCTTTGTTTCCTCCTTCTCTTTCTCTTTCTTTCTTCTCTTTCTTTCCTTTCTTTCCCTTTCCTTTTTCCTTCTCCTCCTTTGTATTTCTCCTTCCTCTCTGAGATTGATCCCCACCTATTTATAGCTTCTCCACTTGCATCTATGTTGACTTGTGAAACACCATTTTTCACCCAGACCTTTCATTTGCCTCGAAAACGTGAAATTAGATTATCTGAGTGACTAAATTCGGCTATCTCGAAATTCAACGAAATTCCTTAGATAACTAGATTTCGTGTGACCAAATCAATAGGGAGGTGGTTTCTTCATTTGAGATCTACCAAAAAAAGATTTCTAGGTTTTCAACCTTTGCGATGAGTAAAAACTCATTTGAATTTTTAGTCCATTTTTAGATTTATTTACAATGTAATTGCTTGTTTTTTATGAAATATGTACTATTTACCAAGTATATTTTCTATGGAAATTTAAGCATAAATGAAAATTCAGTGAGAATCGGGAAGTAAAGCATATCAATGTTAAAGTGAAGTCGCGTGAGAATCGAGTCGTAGTCATACTATCTTTAATGAAAAAGTTGTGCGACAAAGAGAAGTTGCTGAGGCAAAAGGGGCTTGAGGAAGGATTAATATCACATTACCATTCTAAAGGTAGCGACACCGAAGAAAGGCAATTATGGTTGCAGCAGTTGCAGAGTCCACGTAGTAATCACGATAGCAAGCGATAGTTTTGAGCGCCTGACGAGAGGAGAATTTAGGTCCTGACTAGAAGTGATAACAAGCCCAACAAAGATGTTAACATGTGGAAAAATTCTTTGAGACAAAGACGGAAGAAGTGAGGAAGATCATGTCGCGACATTGTTTTTGAGGTCGCGACACGAAAAGAAGACATTCTTGGTCACAACAGATAATGGATGTCGCGGCCAGGAAGGAATGCTAAATGGACTTGTAAGGGCTCTACAAGGCAATTTAAGATTGCGACAAAAATATAAGTTGGAGACACCAATCGAGGTCGCGACCAGGAATTCATGTCGAGACATAAAAATGAGCTAAATAGTTAAAACATGTTGCGACTAAGTTTGAGCCACTGCGACAAAAACAAGGTAAGAAGGACCACTACTCAATTGCGACACACTTTCTAAGTCGCAACTGAAGAAAAGAGTGAGGCCCAGGGATCAAGAAATGGCTAACAACAAAAGAGATTGACCATGACATAAAAGTAAGTCCATGACCGCAGAGAAGAACCTTATTAGTCGCGACACACTTTTTAAGTCACGACCAATGAAAAAAGCTGAATTGAGAAGAATATGTTGTGACTAAGAAATGAAGTTGCAACAGGATGAGGAGAAATAATGTCGCGACATGCTTTTGAGGTTGCGACATAAATTTTAGCAAGGAGAAGAAACAATTAGTAGCGACTGGAAATCCCGTATCGCGCGACAGACAATGAAAAGACAAACAATTTTTAAGTCGCAACGTGAAAAGGGAGCTGTGACCAAGAATCAGTTGTTGACAAAAGAAATGAGGTCGCGACATCGGGTGAAGTCGTGACATCGAATCTGATAGGCAATGAGCGGTGGTCGCGACATGGGCGGGAATTAGCGACCGCCGGTATTAAAGGTCGAGCGTCGTTTGCAACAAGATCAACGCAGCTAACCAAAAGAAATGATGTGACATGGAATTGAGGTCATGACCCATATATTTCAACAAAGGAAGACGGTCAGTCGACGTACTTTTGGAGTTGCTCTGGGAGTGCTTGATTAAAAGGAAACTCTTTGGTCGTAGCATTGACCACATCGCGTGAAATTCGCGGGACTAACAGAGTTGAGTTGCGACTGGCAGAGCTCAAGACAACTTAATGGCGTCGCAACATGAGAAGCAGAGCCGGTGACCAGAAGCAAAGGGCTGACAACATAAATGAGGTCGCAACACGGAAATCTGAGTAAAAGCCAGAAAGAAGAGGTAAGAGGTCGCGACATCGAATTGAGTCACGACACCAATTCTGAAACAAGAAAAATGGTACTTAGCCAAAGTTCTCACTGCGACAACTAACATAGTCACGTAAAGAATTCATGTAAGTGACCACTAATCAATACAGCGAAGAAGCAATCATGAAAACATCAGTCACTTATTTCAATGATTGCAAGTACAAAGTGAAAGAAGTCGCGTATTAGTTTCACAGTCCTGGCAGACCTAACAAACCAAACCCGAGGATTTTACGTCGCGACAAGCTTAAAGTCACGACCTAAAGCGGTGGCACGAGCCATTGAATTTAGGAAATCCACGGAGCCTTAGGTCCAGGCCCGATTTATGAAGGTTATAAATAGGCGTATACAGTTTTAGTAAAGGTAGCTTCCATTTTTTCTGAAACCCATTGTCTAGGAGGAGGAGGAGGAAGACTCACTGTATATTTTAGAATAGATTTTTTCTTTTCTTTCTTTTCTTTCCTTTTTCTGGATCTAAACCAGTAATTTGTTAGAATGTAAAAGCTGGATTTAATTTTTATTCTCTTTTCCAATTACAGCCTGGAATCAATGAAGTTCAGACAATTTTTGGAATTCGTTTCTTCCAGGGAATTATAATTACAGTGGATGTTCTTGATCAACACTCCATTGTAGATTGTGATTCTGTAATTAAGAAGCACAGCTTCACTAGATTGGATTTATTGTTAGCTATAATCTTTTCTGCATAAATTAGAGAATTACCTGGATTGGAATTTATTTGGTTGATGTGTTATTGAATGGATCTGTTCTCAATAGTAGTATCGAATACCCTTCCAAGGTATGTATCCTGCTCTGATTTTCAGGAGACCCTCTGAGTGACACAGAGATGGAGATTCTTGAGAGTTGGGAACATTCAATTGGTGGTATGTTGAACCACCATTGAGAAGAATTTATTGAGCTATGAGTTCACTTAGATAAATTCTCAGTTCACTCATAATTGATGTTGGAGGGAATGTTATCAATTTAAATAATTAGAGATTTCACCTTGTCATTGGAAAGCTCTTGAACCATTATTAGATTGAGATCTAATCAAGGGAATGGGAAATATCACTAGATTTAAGGATGAGTCATCAATCAAGTTGTGTGAAATTTTGCAGCAGCCTTTACTTGGGAGCGAAATACGTAGTCTCGAAATGGGTATGAAGTATTGAGAAAGAAAAATACCCAGATCTTGTTAAGATTGTGCAAAGCACAAGTAACTGGTTAGACCCTTGTCTTCGAGAGAAGCAGGGACCTCTAGTTAGTGAATTATGGAGAAATCCAACTGCATTGTTAGTCATCTTGGACAATTCCAAATCCGGCACAAAATAGAGTAACAATGCATGATGAATGCGAAATTATATTTGTTCACAATACTTCTTTGATAGTGTTCATTTCTCACAGAGAATTAATTTAGTCCAGTATATTTTGTTTTGTTATTTGTTCTATTATCATAAATTGAAGTTTCTTTTAATTTTAGATGTATTCTCTAGAACAATTATTTTCTAGTTAAGCTGAGAAACTGTCACATAGAGATCCAGATAGTATGGATCTTGAGTAGTTGGGATAGTTGATTTTGAGAATCCAAGTTAATCTCTATGGGAATGATATCTGGACTTACATCCAATTTTTAGTACTTGTATGACCTGTGAACTTGCAGTGTCATAGATTAAACCTATTCATAATTCCAGAACATTAAATCAGTCGTATTCAATTTTAAGAAAACTCTAGTCCAATTTGACATGGGTACAAGAAAATTGTAAGGTTCCTGTATAGGTGTTAAGTTGAGTGGTTTAGTCTATATCTTCACAGACAAACAGTTTATGGCGCGTTCTTGTGGATTGAAGGATTTGAATAAATCAATATTTTGAAAAAAAAAAAGAGAAGTCCTAATTTGGACATTTTTCTTTATTTTATAAAAGAAATGCACAAAAACAGTTTTGATAGCAGTGGCTACACAAGCTACTAATCTTTTAGAGAGCTTAAAGGATATATGATTTGTGATACCACTATTTCTAATTTATCTCAATATGTTTCCATTTCAGGAGGTTAATTAATGCATAGGAAGGCAGAATCAGATCTGCTTCCTATAGATTCTAAATTGGAAAGAACACTAAGAAGCTTAAGGAAAGTAAGCAGAGCAGAAAAAGCAACAATGGCAGATGAAAGAATTGATCAAATGGTTAGACAAACAATGGCATAGAGGCCTCGATTTAAGATACAATGGGAGGATTTGGAGCTGTCATCGAGACGGGAATGCTCGAAGCAGTTAGGCAATGACCTGTTGTAGAGGCCAATAACTTTGAGCTAAAACCAGCATTGATCAACATGGTTCAGCGGAATCGGTTAAGCCATCCATGAAGATCTGTGAACACCTTGGCGAGATTCCTGGGGATGGCAAACACAATTAAAATTTGAATGGTTGTGAGACCAAAGGTGATAAAGCTACACCTCTTCCCTTTTTCCTGAAGAGATATTGCAACCACATGGTATGAATCATTACCATATGGCTCAGTTGATACATGGGAAGAGTTGGTGGAAGCATTCCTAGGCAGATTTTTTCCCCTATCCCTCACAACTAAAAGAAGAAGGGAAATCATAGTGTTCCAACAAGGGGACGATGAAAGCTTGTATACTGTATGGGAAAGGTACAAAAGGCTGCTGAAGAGATGTCAAATGCATGGCATAGATCTAAAGACACAAATGGATATTATCTATCACTCTCTGAATGATACTTCTAAGGGTATCATAGATGCTTCTTGCTGTGGGGCATTCAAGAGGAAAAGTGCGAGGAAAATGCAAAGGTTGTGTGACCTAGCCAAATGCAATGTAAACTCCATCTAAGTTTGCAAGGGCTACAACAGGAGCAAAGGAGTGGAGTCATTGAGCTTAACAAGATAATTGCCATGGAAGCAAAGTTAGATGCTATTATGCACGGGATGGATAAAGCGGGATAAAGCGCATGCGCCCCGCAGAGATTAGGGCGGTGGGGGGTGGAATTGGGAGAGTGCTGGGGATCAGTGAAGTCCTGTACAGTTGAGGAGGCAGTACATGTGAGCAGGCTATCGTTTCAAGTGAATCGACTTGCCCACACACGCAATCCGGTATTGAGGAACCGCGAACTTCTCTATAGCATATGGTGGAGGAGCATCCACAAGGCTGAGGCCCAGGCAGAATTTCTAGCAAGGGTATCATCCACCCGGCGTTTCGCTTGTAGTGGTAGCAAGGAGAGCAAAGAAATGAATATCAAGGTCAGAAGAGGACCCTGTCGTTTAAGGAGCAGATGCTGCAGTTCGTGGGGGATAACAAAAAGCTACTTCACACCCATGAACATAAATTTTCTGAGTTGGACGCTCTTAAATCCCACTCACAAATGTTTCAATCAAATTACTAATGCTTCCCTGAAGAACTTGGAAACGGGTTGGAGACGTGGCCTTGACCTTGCGAGGAATGCATTCTAGTGACCTTAGAAGAACCAAGGGCGTATGGCGATCCGGCCTAAGGAAGTGCGCGAGGATATAGCGAGTAACACGGACGGGAAGAGAAGACTAATAAAAAAGAAGAGAGAGCCCAATGGAGGAATGTGGAAGAGGCATGACGAGAGGGATTACGAGAAGCAGAGACGGGTCTGTTAAGTAGCACGAGAAAGTAGTGAGCGAAGCAGAGGAGAAGGTTAAAGCTTACACCCTTGAAGTCCCATTTCCGTAGAGGATTCAGAAGGCAAATAAGGAAGAACAATTTTCTAAATTCTTGGAAATTTTCAAGAAAGATAGAAATCAATATTCCTTTTATAGAAGCATTGACTCAAATGCCCAATTATGCAAAATTTCTTATAGATATACTGAACAGGAAGAAGAAGATTGCTGAGGAAGGAATAGTGAACAATTGCCGCCAGTGCGATTTATTCAGAGAAGTTTACCAGCAAAAATGAAGGACCCGAGCAGCTTCCACGTTCGCTCGGATATGAGTTGAGAAGGCCTTATGTGACTCAGGGCCGGCATCGGCAGTCACTATAGGTCAGTCTGAGAATTGAGTTTGGGGAGACTTACCTAGCTGTAATTGCTGCGGATGGTTGATGGATCTGCGGCTCCAGCAGAAGAGGTGTTCTTGAAGATGTGCTAGTCAAGGTATGGAAATTTATCTTCCCTATGGGCTTTGTGGTTATGAAAATCGAAGAAGACAACCAGGTTCCTCTGTTGTTAGGAAGACCCTTCTTTGCAATTGGAGCTACCTTAATTGATGTGCAAAAGGGTGAGTTGACCCTAAGGGTGGGAAATGAAGCAGTGCACTTCAATCTCGACAAAAGCTTAACACGATTTGATGTTGATGCAAAAAATTGTAATCTTTTTATAGATAAGCATTAAGTCCTGTAGTTTGACTTGATCTCGATTTGTAACCTTGACATTCTATGTGAAAATGAGATGAATTTCCAGTATCTTGATAGTGTTGATTATGAATTGCTACGTTCCAATTTGCAAATTATGGAAACAGTCTTGAGTTTGAATGAAAACAGTTAAGAAAATTCAAGCAGCTAGAAAGATTCTGCTTAAACAAAGGGGCTTAATCAGGAAGGGTTGGATTTTGAAAGAATTGCGATAAATAGAAATATTTCCCAGAACAGAAAAGAGGAAACCAATTCATCTATACCAATTAGATTATTTGAAAATAGAAGAACAAAGAAGCATTGGAGATTCTAGAGGAAATACAAGGCTATTGCACAGTCAATTGAAGATCTAAAGAGTATCGATCAACGCCATTTGCATGCATGAAATCCTGTAAATGATGATGCAAGCATCGGTTGAACACGAGAAGGCTGAACCCTGTGATGAAAGATGTTGTAAGAAAGGAAGTTCTGAAATGGCTAAATGCAGGATTTATTTATGCAATATCATACAGCCCTTGGGTGAGCCCAATTCATGTGGTTCCTAAGAAGGGCGGATTCAGCGCTGATCGGAAATGAAGGAATGAGGCGATTCCCCTCTGAGAACTATTATAGGATGGGAAGTGTTTTATAAATTCTGAGAGAGAAAATTGAATATTGCAACCGGGAAAGATCATTTTCCTTGCCTTTCATTGATAAGATGTTGGACGGGGTTAAGCGGGACATCCTCACTTATGTTTTCTTGATGGGTAATACGGATATAATCAAATTATATTGCACTTGAGGACCCAGGAGAAAACTACTTTCCACATGCCCTTATGGTACATTTGCTTTTAGAAGAATGTCATTTAGGTTTATGTAATGCTCTGCTACTTTCAAAAAGATGTATGATGCCAAATGCCTCAGATTACGTTTAGGGAGGTTCTGGAGATATTCATGGATGACTTACAGTTTATGGATCAGTTTTAAACATTGCTGCAGAATTTGGGGATAATTACTTCACAGGTGCCAGAATGAGGAGCTTTACTGAATTGGGAAAAATGTCATTTCATGGTAATGAAGCGTATGCCCAGGCGTAGTTTGATGGGGCTGGAAGTGGACCAAGCAAAGGTTTCCATTATAGAACTCTTACGCCACCCTTAGCAGTAAAGGGATAAGAAGTTTCTTAGGACATGCTGGTTTGCAGAAGATTTATTAAAGACTTCTCAAAAATACTTAGAACCATTATGTAGATTACTAGAGAAGGATGCGAGAGTTTAATTTTGATGAGTCACGCCCAATATTCGTTTGGGGTCAAATCGGATTAGTTGAAGCTCCTATCATGGCCAAACCAGATTGGAACAAAGAATTTGAAATTATAATAGATGTCGGTGACATGTAATGGAATTTGTATTGGGATAAGGCGACCACGGTGTTTAGGGCCATATCTTTATTCGACCAAAATCTTGATGAAGCCGAAAATTACCGACTAAAAAGGAGATCTTTGGCTATAGTATTTGCATGTGTTTAAGTTCCAGGCCATATATGGCCCAGGGTCCCATGTCATCATCCATGCGCGTCATGTTGCAGTAAAATGTTTGATGGCCAGAAAGAAGCTAAGCGAGATTGATTAGATGGGTGTTGTTACTATAGAATTTGATCACGGAGATCGAGGATAGAGGTTGTGACAATGTGATGCTGATCCCACTTGTCAAAGAGTTAGAAAAAGATTACGATTGAAAGAAGAAGAAATGGAAGTAGCCCCTTAAAAATTTTCCGGATGAGCGGTTATTTGATTTGTCATTCAATTACCTTGGTATGTTGATATTGTGAACTCTAGCTTGACTGGAGTTATGCCTTGGGATTCGGCCCTACCGTGAGAGGAAGAAGTGAGAATTTGGCCGAGGCGGGTTTTACATATGAGATGACCCACTGCTATTCAAAAGAGGAGCTAATATGATCATCAGAAGATGTGTACGGAAAGTGAGCAGGCAAATTTGTAAAGATGTATGCATCACCTTATGGAGACCACTTTGCAAATGAAAATAACCACAAAATTCTCATTGAGGTTTTATTATTTCTGCACCTCAAGGATTATTTTTTGAATTGGGTGAGACTTTGTGATCAGTGCCAAAGAATGGGAAATATCGACCAAAATGCTTAGAAATGCCCACATAGTATCCACAGTGGTGCAATTATTTGATGTATGGGGAATAGACTTCATGGGGCCTTTTCCATCTTCTTTTGGAAATATGTACCTACTCCTAAGGGTGGAAGCAACAACTTGTCCCAAGAATGATGCTAATACAGTTGTGGGATTCTTACAAAGAACTATCTTGAGCAGATTTGGGACACCCAGGACTATTATCAGTGATGGAGAGAGCCATTTTGCAAACAAGGTGTTTAAGAAACTCATGAACAGGTATGGAATAAAACACATAATGATTTTGGCTTATCATCCCTCAAACAAATGGGCAAAAATTTGAAATTTTCCAGCAAGGAGAAGAAATTCTTGAAAAAGTGTGAGTTCCGGCCTTAAGAGGGTTGGTCTTTAAAGCTTGATGATTCATTGTGGGTCCTATGAATTTTGCATGTAAACTCATTGGAATGTCCCACATACCAGACTTGTCTTTAGTAGCCTTAATACTCCCTCTTGAATTAGAATGCAAGCTATATGTGGATCAAAGTTGAATTTTGGCTTGAGTTGCTAAGGAGAAAAGACTACTCGATTGAATGAATTAAGAGAAATTTGAAATGAAACATGATAATGCCGAGTTACAAGGACAAGACAAAGAAATGGCATGATCAAAAGATTTTGAGGAGGGAATTAAAGAAAGGAGATCAGGTCCTGTTATCTAACTCCAAATTAAAGCTTTTTCCAAGGAAACTGAAATCAAAATGGAGTGGCCCTTACACAGTAGTGGCAAGTACAATATTTTTGGACAATGACATTGAAAACCAGTAATGGAGAAGAGTTTAAAGTAAATGATCAGCAATTAAAGCAGTATCTTGGAAGAAATATGATTGATTCCTAGTTCTGAGTGGAAGAAAATTAGTGAAACAAAGGGAATTCATGGCGTGATCCATTAAGGACTCAATGACGACTTTGTGGGAGGCAACCCACACAACAATTTTTTTTAATGTTATGTTAGTCAACTTGTATTTTAAAATTTTCAAGTTTTTCTAGTTAGAATTTTCTTTATATATATTGTTTAAAATTTTTGTAGTATTCTTTGCAGGTCAGTAAGGACTTGAACAAAGATGGAGTCTGCATGTACCAGCAGCTTACAGTGTGCACACAAGACTACAAGGGGAATTGCCATACTCTCTGATTTATATTAATTGTTTTGGGAGAATGAATGATTGAATTTTAGGGGAATTTTATTTTCCATTCAATATTGAATTTGATGCTTCATGAGTTGATTTGTTGCATATTTGAATGATGAAGGTTGATTGTTGTTTGTTTTGAATTAGGTTATTGAAGTTCGAGTCTTGTATGAATTTGAATTGTTCTGAGACTAGAAAATTTCTCATGTCCGACATACTTTTGAGAGTCCACGACCCTAGTTTGAATTAGAAACAAAGAATAAAGAAATATCAAAAATCAGCGACATCAATTTATTGGTCACGACCACTTTTGGGGTCACAACAATTATTGTTTGAAATTAGTGTAGTGACTCATGCTTAAAGGTCGCAACATTAACTAATGGGTCACGACAAAATGTGTGAATTTTAAAAATATTGAGATAAGAAACAATGTCGCGATAGTGGGATCTAGGTCACGACATCAATTTATTGGTCATGACCATAGAGTCGCGGGCATTAAACTAGATGGTCGCGACGGGTGTCTAAATGCAATAAATTGGGTTTTAAACCACGATTTGGGCGTCGCAATTTTAAATGGGACATTTAATTATAGCAATTAGTGTTGTAACTTAGAGGCAATGTAAGCGACATTCCATAAGACAATGATGACATTAGGTAGTATATCATAAAGCGAAAGCCCAGATAGCCAATTTCGCCGAGAACTCCGATCCGGTTGCATCTTCACCTAACCAAATTCTCTTTCTCCTTCGACTACCAAAACTACAAAGCCAGTGCCCAATTCCAAATTCTACTTTACTGGGAAGATAACCAAATCCATGTTCGGGATACTTAAGCGAGAATAGATGAGCTCCTTGAGTGAACATTGCCAAGGAGTGGAGGGAGGTTCATCTGGAACCTCGATCTGGGGCTATGGCCAGATGCGAACTAAAGCAAATTTGGAATGGAGGGCAGGTTAGAGGAAAAAAGGGCCGTAAAGAGACCAGGAGGAGTATGGAACAAATTGAAAAGGAGAAGTAGAAAGACTTGAGACTTTGTCTCTGTGGAAGCTAAGGATATATGGACTAAGGTGCTGGTTGACAAGGGCTTCATCAGCGAAAGAGGGTTTGGGAAGCTAATCTCCCATTTTTCTGAGATAATAGAAAAAAGAGGTTGGGAGAGCTTCTATGCACATACAGTGCCTAGATTCTCTGCTCTGGCCAGGGAATTCTACGCAAATATGGTGGGGAAGTGGGTAGAAAACTCCGATCATGAGAAGATTATCAACCTCTTGACTACTAGGCAAGGGAAGTGGGAAGCCACAAAGAAGAACCCTCACTATGCTATCAACAGAGGCTCCCTCACTGAGGAAGCTAAGGTTTTGTTCTACTTCCTATCTTGGTAATCCTCGACTAAACATCTACGCAGTGAGAGAACGGAGGCAAAGAATCAATTCTATAGGCCCTTTTGAGGGCTATAAAATCGTGTTGAGAGTTTTAATTGAGGGGTCGTGGAGGACCTCACTTAAGCAACAAAGAGGGACTAATCCCTCACCCAGCCAATCAAACAAAACTGTATCTTGGCGAGGGTAGAGGATCATAGGATGAAAAGCTGCCCTAAGGTATCTCCTCAAGGCCCTTACTAGGGTGACAAAGGGGCCCAGAAATAAAAGCAACAAATGATGGTAGAAGTAGAAGCAGAGCCTGCTGAGGATAATGATCATAGAGAAATGGAAGCTATCCCAGAGAAAATTCCTCCAATAGAAGAGAAAGAGATGCATTTCAGAATGAGCCCACAGAGCCATTCCTATCCTGATATGATAGAGAATTTCCTTGACAAGCAAAAAGCTCCAAAAGAGGAGAAGGGAACACTGAAATCATGGAAATGTTGAGGACAATGAAGAAAGATATGGAAGAAAGGGAACATAAATCGAAACGCGACAATTAGGAGAAGAGTTCTTAGAAGTTGAATTCGGGAGGAAAGAACAATTATTTGGAGGCAGACTCTAAGACGAGAGGTAGAATGGAGAAGAGATGAACATAGAAAAGGAAATGGAGAAAAGATGAAAGCCAGTTTGGAAGCCTTCTACAACAACCAGTTTAGAAGAGATGAAGAAGGGCTTACCATTCTGAGTAAAAGAGAAGCTGAGATGGAGGGTAACATGCTAAAGAAGATTCAAGCCTTCAAGTACCTGAATAAGGAGCAATTTAAGGAGTTTGGGAAGTTGATGAAGGATAGGGATAAAGGAATTGGAGAGAATAGCGAGTGTATAGAAGAGAAAAATGCGTGAGGAGTTTGGACTTGATCCAACGAGAATTTATTAGAAATCTTTGGGTTGTATCTTTGGAGTTGGAAAGAGCAGTGAATCAGATGGAGCTTGAAACAGACCTGTAATCAATCTTATGGGATTTAACAAATAATTTAATCTCCCGACAGTAGAGCCCGCACCCTCGAGAGAAAGAAAAGAGTGGGACCTGCCTTCTCAAATTTTCCCCATGTTTATGGCTTTGGCTTAGATCCTCCCAGCATCATACCAAAAATTTTATAAGAGGAAGTGGATAGCATAGTTATTTTTACATTTGTATTTCTTCAATATCATTAATATAGTTCGAAAAGTTCATTGAAAGTGTCTTGTGGTGTTCGATAATTGGATGATTGGGTTTGTTATTTTCAATAATGTTTCAACCAGAACATATACTATTGAAATGCTTGATTGGGACCTGATTGCTGAATAGGTGGTTTGTTTTTGGATGCATGAATCTTATTAAGTGAATTATGTTATCTGTCATCTATTGTTGTCTACAAGAAATGATCTATGTACTCAAGCCTTATTTGCACGTAGCCTGATGACCAATTTAAATCGAGAACAACATTGTAAGAGAAATAGAGGGAACTGATGAATTGAAATAAGAAGTTGCGAGTTTTAGTTTGAATCGGGTTTAAGTGCGAGTGGGAACATGTGCACAATTGAAGAACAAATAAGATGATTAATTTGTATGTATAAACGATAAGTCAATGTAAGTCTTGGAAAAATAGCACACATGGTGAGAAAATTCTTAAAACTTTGGGGGATTAGGAACATCTTAGGATGATTACAAGTGGTGGAGTCCACAAAACTTGTTGAATTGTGGTCAGCGAAATCTGAGTAAAAACAACTAACAAGAAGTGATAGAGGCCGCTGTGCACGAAGTTTGAAACTTTTCAAACCTACCCTCAATCCTCTGTAAAGGCATACACTCTAGTTCCATACTTTGAGCGAAAATGCCTAATTTCTTCAAGCAGTGCTTGATGACTTTGAAATCCCTCCCTTACAATAATCCTGAAGTAAAGAACCCCAAATTACTCAGTTTTCAGAATAAGAATGTTTACTGTGTAGAAAGAAACAAGTTTGGGGGAATATATTTCTTTTGGATTACAAGGATGGAAGAGGAAAAATAAATTGAAGAACTAAAGAAAAAGAAAAATAAGTTGAAAAAGGAATAAGTTTTGTCTTGTGGCCTATCTCTCTTGAACAATTAAGCTTGTAGGGGTGTTTCAACACCTAGTACCTAATACCAATTGGTATGGGAGTTAGCACTTGAAGTTCTCTAAGAGTGATGGCTTTAAGAAGACAAAGCATTGCACTATTCCAATTCCTTGATAATAGAGAGAAACGAAAAAGGTTCCAGTAAAAAGGAACTAAGCTGATAAGTTGAAAGTGGCAACCAAAGGAGCCACAACATCCAAGATGAGTAATACAAAGCCTTGATATGGGGAGTTTACATTTACAAGGAAGGGGAAAGGATGAAGATGAAGCCATTCTCTGGGGAGAGGGAAGAGTGGAATCTGGGTAATTTGGCTTTAAATTTTCAATTGTCCACTTTGATTACTGAGCTTGACATTATAAGCCTAAAAGACTTCTTTGATCTTAAAGGTTGAATTTATCTATATTAGTGGAGATCAATATGAAAAACAAGCCTATGGGACTTTTGACTAGTTTTCTAAGGAGATCCTCGGAAGATTAACTAATCGACAAGAGATGAAAAGAAAGAGGAATTTGCACACTCAAGACAAGATCTATTGAGCTGAGCTGATTTTCATGAAATTCATTTAGTTTGTAATGAGGAGTTGAAAATATTCTGTTTCTCGAGTTGAAAATTAGAATTTTGAAATGATACTGCAATCTTCTTGTTCAGAAGTAAAGGGTGGAATAAGAAGATTGATACGCCAGAGCAGAAAATGTCATGAAGCCAAGTTCAATTGTTTTGAGGTGTAAGACACAGAAATTTCAATTTACGGAAAAGGGGCAAAATCGTAATTTCGATCAAAAATCCTAAATTTATTCTCTAGATCTCGGATGATGAAACAGATTTAACCGTTGGAATCGTCTCGCGAAATCTAGCTAACACGTCGAATTTCGTCAAATTCCGAGATAGTCATAGTTGGCATGTTTTTCGAGGCATCGCGTTCCGGGTGCCGTAAAACGATATTTGATGTGACAAAAGTCACATATAGCAACGTAATACTCATGTGTGACACATGCTACATGGTAAATGATGATGGAAGCGGACGGCGGATTGTGTCGCGTGTCAAAATCCAGCAAGGAGGACATAAAGATGTCATTATTTGAAAGTTTAAAAGGAAAAAGACAAAAGAGGCAATAGTGATTGTCTTCTCCAAAAGTTAAAACACCAAACGTGCAGGGGGGGAGAACCAAATGATGCAGTGGCTGAAATGTGATCAATTTTAGAGAGCGAAGGACCTCCTTACTGCTTTTCGTTCAGGGAGATCGTAGTCGGATTAGACGGACGAGGAAAGTTGTTCTACGCATCGAGGACAACGCGTGGGTACCGGATTTAAGGAGTTTCGACAAACTCCGTGAGGTAGGGGATTTATCCTACTTGGGTTTTACACTTTATTTAAGTGTTTTATAATGTTTCGGTTGGATTGAGGCCTTGAACATCCGTTTGATCCGAAAACTTGAGCCGGTGTTTGAATTTATGGAACCCAAATTGTGGGTCCGTGGCGCTCCACGGGGAACTGTTTGGGTGGCTAGTGTGTGATTTATGCCATGTGTGTTGGGATATGCATAAAATTGGAATGGCCATTAGTTTCGGGTTCTGGTGGAATGTTGAAATTTTGGAACTTTGGATTGTCAGTGTGATCTAGAAACTGATTGAGGCATTGTGTTGTTAAGCATTAAATTGTATGTTGGTATGTATGAGGCCGGGAATAGCCATGGAATTCGGCTCCACCAAGAGGAACCGATATAAGAGGAGTGGGTTGCCCGTGGACAGCCAGCTGGCTATTCCCAGGCTGTAAAAAGCAGTCCTGGTTGTATGGAATGGACCATAAATGTCCATTGTGTTTGTACTTGAGGTGTTGATGCTTGAGTGGCAGGTTGGTTGATCAAAGAAATTAATAGAGTTAATGCTTGATGTGTTAACATGATGCCATAATTATATAGAATATAATTGTGGGTGTAGGCCATTGGAAATGGAATTGTGATTAGCTCAAGTGAGCTAATTTGGGTGATGGTTGATATAGTTGAATTACATGTGGTGTAATTGTAAATTATGTTAAATATATGCATGATGGTATATTTGCATTTGTGGTATATATTGTGTGAAATGGCATAATGATGCACTGGGGTAGCCTAGAAATTAGGTGAGTGCATTACATGAAAAATTAAAAGAAAACGAAAAAATTTTTGAAATGAATTTCACATGATGAATTTCCGGAGAATGGGGTTGGGAGACGGTCCAACAGATCATTTCGGATGAGGATCATGACTGTTTCGGAAGGTTCTCCAACACATTCGCCTCGGAGGGTAGTCCATATTTTACGATGCCCATTGGTATAGTTCGAAAACAACAAAGAATTGTTTTGAAAAGATGTTTTCTCATACATGGCTTAAGGCAGAGTGTGTGAGAATTCGGTGAGGACTCGGGATGTGGGTTGGTCATTTAGACATTCAAGTAGGATCATGAATTTGCTTGAATGTGTGTTTTACATGAGCATTGCATATGCACTTAGGTGAAGTAACCCACTTAGGGTGATTCCACTGCGAGCATTAGCTCCTCTTTGTCCGGGGAATTATATTATTTCGGTCACGGGGAGCACACGAGGAGGCTTGGCTCATCATGAGACAGCTTTAGAAAGAAAGCAGGGATGTGGCTTTGGTTTTATGATGTAGTACGTGAAGGATCCCAGGCCGGATTAGCACCGTGAGCCTGGGGGACCTCCTAGGCACTCAGCGGATATAGAAACTTTTCCTCAAAACAATCAAATAAATCCAATGGAAGCGAACCCCTTTACAATCCTTAACATATCTTTTAGAAAATAATCGCAGTGAAGTGGTAAATTTTTTTTTTTTCAAACACTTAGATTTTTTTCGAAAATTGGCGAGTTTCCTCTGTTTGTCGGACTTTCCCAAATTTACAAAAAACCTGATGAAAGCATTTAAAAACACTTATAACTTCAAATTTTCAATTTCCATATTAGGACTCCTCGTCCACAACCCAATCAAACACAATAGACATACATATACATTTATTTACTTCAATCATCAAAACATTCAAACCTTCTTTCTATTCCATGCATTTTTATCAAAAGATTGGTCGGGCAAACGACCGCCTACGTACCTCGATCGCGAGGATCAAAAGCCCACGTAGTTCCTTTTCAAAATTTATACATATACATATATACATGACAAAATATTCAACATATACAATATGCAAAATTATATATACATTAATGCAGTCACATGAGTCGTCTCCTCGATGGCTCGACTCACTGCGTAGGGGGATGCTCTACCGGCGCACCTGTCTCCAGTCCTGAAAATGTTTTTGAAACATACGGAAAAGAATAAGCTAAAGGAGCTCAGTGAGTGTACATTTTTATTTAGATAACATTTTCAGTATATAGCAAAGTAATAAATACTTATACGATTAAAATCAATTTATGCCTTAAACTTTCTTTATTTCTTTATTTCTTTCTTTACGATGGAACCCGGGGATAAACACACCCGAGCTTGTTTAGAATGCGACGGTGAGGCAGTCTCATTCAACCATAACCACTCTGTGAGAGAAACTCACGCTTTGCATAGGGTTCGGTCATAACACTTTATCACGTGTAGGATATTACTCTAAACACCTATTTCCCTCCCTTGATTAGTAACCTATAACTTTACCATCTGTCCTTAGCAGCTTAAAATTACCTCGGCCCGATATCGATCATAACAGTCATATAGGGTTAGGGTAACCATCGATAAAACCTTTCTTCAAAATACATTTCTAAATCATTTAAACACTTTCTTCTTTATTATTTATACATTTATACAATTCACACATTTTTAAACTTTCATAATGCCTTAACACATGCATACATATATAATTTAATATAAATAAATATATATATATATATATATATATATATATATATATATATATATATATATTGATGCAAAGATAAAAGCATTTCCATATGCCTTAACATTTATATAAACATTTCCATTATACTTTAGTTTAGCATTAAAACCGTTCAGCTTTTAAAACTCAATTGTCAAAATATCATTTTACACTCCTTTGTTCAAGCTCAATCAGCTTGCATCATTAAATTCCCGTTTTCCGTCCGATAGTCCTTTTCACCTTTTTAAAAAAAAACCACAACTACACATTAACCATAACTTCCATTTAATCCACCATACACACTCATTTTCACTTTAATCCCTAACCAATTTCAACATATCATACAAATGCACTATCAAACCCTAACAAAAAAAATCACTCATTTTGGCAACCTTTTTCCAACAATACTCTATGGACTTTATTACCCAAAAATTATTCAAACGGTCTTCAAAATATATGAAACTCTCCAGATCAGTCCTTTATATATCCAATGACATCTCTTTAAATTTTCACTTTAAAATTCATTCTCTAAGACCCTCAACCACATAACACAAGTTACAACATGTTTTTTTTTTTGATGCCAATTTGGTTAACTCACTGAATCACCTACGGTTATCCTTGATTTCTGGGGTCTTAACTCCATAATTGGAAATCATTCTTCACTCATTTAAAGCTATGGTTATAAAGTTTCTTCCCCAGTGGAATCACCCAATTTGGATCACCAAAACTCAAGTTATTGTATTTTACATCTAGATGACTCAATTTGGCATAACAGAATCTGCACATAGCTCCACTTATAAAACTTTCTGGGAACTTTGGGGTCACAATTTGCATGCACTTCCTTCAGCTAACTTATTCCCATATCAGTCTATTTTACCCAGAATTTTGAATCACTCAATTTGGATGAGTGAAACTCCACTTATGGCCAAAACACTCCAACCATACCCAAAACAGAACAAAATCGGTGAGCTACGAGTTCACCTTCGGTCCGTATTTGGGAGAGCCTTAGAGCTACAATTTACTCTTGGTCCCTTCTATACATTTGTAGCCCTATCTCTTATGGTTCTTTACCAATTGGAATCAATTCATTTGGATAATTATAACTTAATCTATAGCCAAAACAAAAACAGGGGTTTTTACAAAAATTTTGACAGCATTCTCTTTAAAAACCCAACATTCTCCTTTTTACAACTATTCCATAATACCTCAAAAACCACATGAAATCTAACTCAAAACAACACAACACTTGAATTGGTGATTTGGAAATTCATAAAACCAAACCCTAGGTGAAAATCCAGAATTCAGCAAAGTCCTATTCCTACAAAACCATAAAATTATGATGATTCCATGTTTAATTTTACACCAATTGGGTTTTACCCTCATAACCTCAAGAATTTTAGGGTTAATGTGATTTCTCCACAAACCACTGAGCCAAGGAGCACTAATCTCCATACCCGAACCTTGGAAATCGAAAATACACTTGATTTAAAATAAAAACATACCTTTTTCTCCTTCTCCTTCTAACTCTTCCTCCTCTTCCTCTTCTTTTCTCTTCTTTTCTCCCTTCTCCTCCTCTCCTACGGGTTGCCTTAGAAATTTTGAGACCAAAATATGAGTTTTGGCTTTTGTCTCCCTCTTTTATAATATTAACTATCCCCTAATTGCAACTAAATCCTCATCTCTTTAATATTTTAAGATCAACTTATTTTATTTCTATTTTGGCATCTCATCTTCTCAAAAATTTTCACATCAAATCTTGGAATTTTTATTATGGCCCATCTCTACTCATTTAATGATTTTCATATCCTTTATGGCAATTACACTTTTACCCTTGTTTTAGTACCAAAATTCCGGGTTCCATAAATTTATCATTTCATATTTTAAATGTATTAATAACTCTAAAATATTACAAGTTCACTTAGTGTTCTTATACGCCCCTACAGTTACATGTACTGTACACCTATCTCGGGATCGGGACATTACAGTACATGTATTAGAATGTTTTAAACTTTTTATATATGTTGTATAAGAGTAAAATTCTAACTCTTGAAACTATGGCATATAGTTGGTATGTTGATGAGTATATTAGTATGGGCGGCGATTTTATTCCATATAAATGTTATATTGGATTGTTTGGGACGAGGTTTTGTATATGGGTAGAGCTGTCTGAAAGGAGACTCACGCGATTTTACGTGAGAGATGTCGGGTCAGCTTGACATTCCGCGAGTGTTTCAGCGGGTTATTTGGGTAGTCAATGGACACCCCGGTTTTGGGGCGTCACATGAGGACAAACAAATCTTTCTTTTCTTTACTTGGGGACAAGCAAAATTTTAAGTTTGGGGGAATTATTATTTTGCCTTTCTTTAGAAAAATTCGATTTTTCCCGGGTTTTACAATAATTACAATTATAATCTGATTTATTTTCTATGTCTAATCAAATATGTTTTGCTTGTATGAATCACTTACACAAATAAAATGTTGCAATAAGACGACGAAAACCAAAACGTTGTAACACGACTACATAAAACCAAACATCGTAAAAAGAAGATGAATAACAAAAAACAAAATAAAACTCATATCTATGTGGAATAACCACTTTTTTAAGAAATAAATTAATAAAAAGATATGTAAGAGATTATTTCAGGTAAAAAAATAACCGATAATCTCTCCTCCTTACTTAACAAAGATGAGTGGTTAAAAGAGAAAGTTGAGAGAAAAAGAGGCTAGGATTTGGTTGGAATGTTTTGAATAATTTGTTTTATATTACTTGTACATATAATTTAAGTATATAAATTTATAGAAATTCTCTTTACATTCATTAAATTTTTAAATAAAGAAAAGATATTTGATTCATGTTTTTTAAACATGTTATTAAGAATAGATTTTAAAAACGCAAATAACGTCATTTTGGTGCTCTTTAATTTCCTCCATGTTTTCTAAATTTTGTGTTTTTTGTGTTCTTTGGATTTTTCAAAACAAAAAAAAAGGGAAACAGATGTGTTTTTTGTATTCTCCTTATTTTTTAGAACAAAAAATCGTTTTTAAAATAGGTAACCAAACAGGATCTTAAATTTTTTTTTTCTTGTTTTTCTTTCATATTTTTTCCTCAAATTTTTGTTCCAAAAGGTTTAAGTTATATATGTTTGGTTCCTGAAAATTTTGATGAAAATAAAATAAAAACAAAATAAATAGATTCAAAATAAATATATCATTTGGATAGACATTCAAAATCATTTAAATAATTTTTTGTTACATAAAAATTAAATATTTCTAAAATATATAAAATTTTAACTGATTTGTTTTTAATTGGCAAAACTAAACAATGAAAATCATATACTGACTATTAATTTATTTGTTTGTATTTTCTTATAATTTATCCATTTATCCGTTATTTTTCACCATTTCTATTTCTTTCCTTCTCTGTTCCTACATTATTAATCTAGATAACATATTTCTCGTCGTTGAATGAAATCTTATGGTTTGCAACTTTAAATTTTTTACAATTTACCTAAATTTACGAAATATAATTTATCAATATAAACTATATAGGTCCTTAAAATCTGCCTCAAATGATAAAGGAGATGAGTTTATAAGAGGTTTTAGGTTCGAGCTCTTATAAAAACAAACTATTACAATGATTTAATGCAAAGTTAATAGAAATAACAGATAAAAATAAAATTATTCAAAATAAATAAATTATACTTTATGCTTTGATAAAGATAAATTAATTAAAATTAAGTGTACATAAATTAATTTTAATAATGTAATCATGTACCCATGAAGTCGGCTAGTGATAAAAAGGATAGAAAAGGGACCCTGGGAGATCAAAACTAAATCTTTTAAGTTTAATATATATATATATTAAACTTGTAAATTGTTTATTATATTATGGGGTGTGTAGCTTTGAGTAGAGATGATATTCTAATTGCAATTTTTCAATGGTTTTACAAACTTGGAAATTGAAGGAGATTTCAAAGTAATTATAAATTGTTATAATAGAAAAAGTAGTTCACCTAGTTCAATTATGTGACGCACCAATTCTTGGGGGTCATTTTTTTTCAACAGTGTTCGTGAACAGTGCTCATGACAGTTCAAAGATGAAGCGTATTGTCAAATTCTTCGTGTGGACGCAGCGTACTGCTTTATTATTAATCTTGTCGCTCGCTAACATGTGATGTGTGCAATCTGTCGGCCTTGAGGCGTGTTCGCGGCACCTCAGTCGCCCCAACTGATTTGTCTCAACACGGAAACTCTCCATGACTTGGGCCAAGCAAACTCTATCACGACAGAGAAATCTCTGTTGCTACAGAAGGCCTTAGGAAGTTTGTTGCAACAAAAGTTTTCTAGGAAGTCTATTGCGACAGAGAATTCTTTGTCGCGCTGTACGTGGCTCAATGCGGCGTGGGAGGCGTGATCAAATCTTGCGCCTGGCGTCTGTCGCGATGCAATCTGCGGTAATGCGCTTCAAGGCTTTTGCGGCCTTGACAACTCCTGTTGCGACCACGGTGTACGGTGGCGACACGGGGTCAAGGGACTCTGTCGCGATAAAGGGAAAACCTATGTCGCATTTCTAATTACGATCCGGCCACAAGCCACCTTCCATGACACAAAAGTTTTGTTGTGACACGGGGCAAAGTTTGCTCCTTGCATACGTCCAGTCGCTCGCATGCATGTTGCAGCGTCACGAATTCCCGAGTTGTCGCTGGCATGAGCCTTGTTTGAACCACGGATGACCCTATCGCGACACAGGACTAAGGAAACCCTGTTGCGACACAGTACTAAGGGAACCCTGTCACAACACAGGACCCAAGAACTCTATCGGGGCAGAAGACTCAAAATGGGCAATAGCCCATTCTAGCCTCCTGCACTTCTAATTCCCGGTTTTCTTTTCTTTTTCCTTTCCTTTCCAAAGCACCCTAAATTCAACATAACTTAGTCTTTTTTATTACAAGAACAAGCCCAGGCTTGGAAAACTTGCCAAATATATAAATCATACTAAAAACAGTTTAATTACAACCTCGTTCTTCACCCTTTCACGACGGGTTTTCCACCCCAAATTTTAAGTGAACACAATGCCAAATTTGGCCCCTTTTTTAACCAATTCCTTAGACGTGTCCACCTCTGGGTGTTCCTTCAGCACCTGAAAATGTTTTCCCACGACGAGGTGAGCAATGCCCAATAGATGAATTCTGCTACAAGGGCTACTCCCCACCTAAGTATCATGCAGTGGCAACATACACACAATCAAGCAAAGTATGCACATTCCTACTCGAATGTCTACATGCTATGGATGAGAATGTGACTCACCCTTTCCCACGTCTTGAGTTTTCACCTACTCCCTCACACATGCTATTGCCAAGTGTGAACAACTGTCATTTTCCGATGACAACCAAAGATTATTCTTAATCATTTCATATTCTCATTTACAACCATGCGCCTTTTGTGGGTAGTGGATTTTTGGTGTCGCACCGTAGGCTCCACAAACCCAGACACTTTTACGACATTTCACCGCTAGGGACTATGTCTGACCATAATTGATGGGTCTTTCACTTACAGGGGAATCTATCGACTTCGCGATGCGGAGCATAATTATTCTTTCTTAGTTTGTAACTCATGAGGCTTCATTTTGGACGTTTGTCACATTGGCAAAGCCCACCTAATCAACACCATACGCAGTGTTGATTAACAACCGTGTACCCATGACACACCCTCGAACACCAAACACAGTGTCATGCGATGATCTCGTGCATATGAAATGCAAACATGCCATTTCATGCCATAACCTCCACATACCGACATAGCTACATGCAACTTATCTTCCAACACATGGATAATTATATTTTCTACATATAATTCACATCATCAAGCAATCCATGTTAATACATCAATTGAGCATGCATGAACAACATAATTTTCACACGACCAATCATGTTATTCACTTTAGCAATAACACACCAACAATACACGGACCAGAAACCGGTCAAAGGCGCTGAAAGCAATCCACGATTAGGTTCGGACTTGTGGAGTCCCAAATTAAGTCCTGGACTATCCAAAACAATCTCTAATTATCCAGCTTTGGACTGTCCAAAAACAGTCCTCACGTCCAGTATTTGGTCCCATTTCTTCGAGACTGGAATGCACAGCCATTCCCGACCCCAAAACCCTAAGCCATTTGAATGGCTCTTAAGTAAAGATTAAACCAAGTAGGAGAAAAACCCCTACCTCTTAGAGTTTTTCAAAACTCTCCGATTCCGGTCTCTACTTGTAGCTTTTGCCATGAGGAAGAACTTTCCCTCTTTCTCTGACGGAAACAGACGATCCGATCGCCAAAAAATCTAAAGAGAAGGTATAGCTTCTCTCTCCTTTTTCTCTCTTTTTCTTTTCTCCCTCTCTCCCCTTTCCTTCTCCACCGAATTGTTTGGTCCAAAGTCAAGTGGGATGTCCTCATCTAGCCACTTGTCACACTCCCATTGGCTCCCTTGGATTTCTCTTATCCATTTATCCACAACTTTAGATTCCTATCCAATCAAGTTGTGACACATAGCCCACCTGGGTCCCATTTAGACTTTTGTTTGACTTGCTCTCCATTGGACACGTGGCTCAATGTGAGCCACTCAAATATGTGCCAAGTGTCATTCATGACTCTCGGTGGTGCCTCAGTAAAAATTCCGGCTATCTTCGAATTAGGCCAAAGTCGTCGGGTAACTAGATTTCGTGAGACAATTCCAATGTTGAAGTCCATTTCATCATCCGAGATTTAGAAAAAAATTCTAGATTTTCAACCGAAATTTACCGTTTTACCTTTTTTCAGAAAATTAAATTTTCTTAAGTTTTTATCATTATTCCACTTATGGAAGTCATTTGGAACTTTCAAGATTTAAACATTTACAATTGTTGTAATATTGTGTGTGCCCCCACATCAGGGTCTACGTTGACAACCCGTTAACTTTCGGAAACCGGTGGGTGTCGGGTAACCCGACGCTACACCATCATGTCCTATATAACTGCGGAAAGCCAGATTGGGTGTCGGTAACTTGGCGCCACACCATCATGTCTGTTGTCGGGATCCATAATGTAACAAAAAAAATCAGACCAGTCTCCTGCATGCGGGAAGCTATATCAAAATACAGCACGTATAACAATACATCGCATGACCCATCAGATCATCATACTACACGGGTCATTCAATTCATAGCGACCACTCGGCCCCATTCAACCATACCACAGATACTATACATGCAACTATGTAGTGATATGTTTACAAGAGTTCAATTATACACTCTTATACAAAATGATATATTAAAACAGATTGTTTTAATATACATATAGAAAATATGGTCCAAAGCCACATCCGGCTTTCTTCGTATGTGCGGTCTCGAATGCGGGTCAACCGCTTGCACCTAACAATACCTAAAGCGGGGTCCCACAATGGGTGGTAAGCCCGGTAGTGATAATCTCTCTGAGGTTACTCCCACCTAAGTACTCATACAATGATCAAACCAACCAATACACATCCAAGTAAAAATGTCTACATGAATGTTGTATGTCATGCATGGAATGTCTTCATGCCCATATCCCGAGTCACTCACAGATTCCCTCACACATGTCTATGCCAAGTGTGACAACCGTCACTAGTAGTACCAATAAAACACATATATCGAGCCCTTACCGGCTCACCAGTACCCAAAGTAAGTGCCAATGGGCAACTAATCTGAGTTAATCCCGACTCCTATTACATAACTCGAAGTCTATGTGATAACCATGACCGTGTATCTTCTTTGGGCAATAGAACTTTTCGGATCACACCGTGGGTCTCTTACACCCATGTTCCAGTGATAAACGTGACCGTGTGTCTTCTTTGAGCAACAGAACTTTTCGGATCACACCGCGGGTCTCTTACACCCATGTTCCAGACTTTGCACCTGAGGGGATTAATGGCCCCCTTCTTGCTCCGCCCAACACACATTAATTATATTTCACTTTATACTTTAAACCATGAGTCATTTATTAGACGTTGTCCAAAGTACGAACTCACTACCCATTCATCAACACTGATGATGGATGACCATACTCGTGCACACACGATATCTTTTTGAGTCATTGCATATGCAATGCTAATATCGCGCAATTTCTCATGTTACAAGTATGATGCACACTACATCAATCATTCTCATCAGTTGTACTTCATGTCAATTACCATGCAAACATATATCACAAGCATATAAGTTCCATATATTTCATGCCATTATATATATAGATCGTATCAAGCATATTAGCAACCATCAATCCATGACTAAACAAATAATGTCAATCAGCCTTCCTTAGGCTAACTCATGGCAATTCCTATCCAATACAATAACCTACAACATGCCATGCAATGGGCATGTCAAAACCCAGCTATTCACATCAACACAACAAAGCAACTTGCACACTTGGTGCAAAACATAGATTTAAGAAAATTTATGATCACTCACTATCCTCCACAGGCATATGTCTAGAATCTTGACTCAATGGGCTTTCCATATAGTCTAAGAACACCCAAAACGAAGTTCAGAAAAAGAAGTTATGGTCGTTCGAAGTTGGAGGCCAACAATAAAAAAAAAATGACAATTGTGTCCCACCTGGGAATTTCCTGCTGCACACCATAGCGTGCTGCTCCACTTTGAATGAATTTCTGAGTCTAAAGGGGTCAGAATTTGGATATACCTATTTCAAGGAGATATATTCTCCTATAAGTCTAGTTTACCTAGAAATTTGAATCACTCAATTGGGATGAGTGATGACCAAGTTATGGCCAAAACACAGTCATCGGGTCGAAGGGGAAAGCTGAACAACACCTCCCTTGAACACACACACATGCCCTTAGACAGAAATTAAACCGAGTAGGAGAAAAACCTACCTCGAGTGCGTGATTTCGGGACCGCGCCTTTTCTCGGTTTACGTGGCTTCGAACCTTGGACCTTGGCGGGAAATCTTGTGATTCTGAATAAATGTAGCTCTCCCTCGCGTAAGAGAGCGAGCTTTAGTTCTCGGCTGTCGAGTTAGATCAACAAAACCTGTGCAAAATGCTTTGAGGAAGCACAACTTTCTCCTCCTCTCTCTTTCTCTCTAACTGCATTCTAAACCAAATTGTGAGATATTTTTATTTAGATATTTTCTTGATATTTATACACATGAGACATGTGGTTCACATCGAAGTCTTACGTGTCCACTCTTCGGTTCGTTTTATTGCACGAAGCAATTTATTCGTCGATTTAAATTAATCATGCTTAAATGGACATTCTTTAAATATTTGACATTTTTCAGGATTCTTCTAAAAATCCCGTTGTTGAGATCCACTCGACGGGTCGTCTGGAAATTCGGGAAAAATATGACGGTCTCGGAATTCAACGAAATTCGTCTAGGTGACTAGATTTCGCGAGACAATTTCAACGGTGAAGTCCGTTTCATCATCCGAGATCTAGAAAAATTACAGGTTTTAGCGTATCCCATTTCGGCAAAATTAGCATTTTACCCTTCCTAGCTAAATTTAAAATTTTTAGCTTTTTCCTAGGTCTTACAATTTATATGGAAATAAATAGAACAACGGATTTTTGAAGTTATTTTCTTATGGACATTATAAAATTTGGTTTTGAAGATTATTGTGGTTTATGGATTATCTTTTAATGGTACACCAAAGTTTGAGTCATTTTCATATTATTAAAAAAAACATGAAGGTGGATTAAATAAAGTAAAGATATAACATATTAAAATATTTTCTTCTTTATTTTTTCTTTCAAATTTTTTTCTCCAATTTTTGTTTCAAAACATTTAAGTTATGTTTGGTTCCTGAAAATTATTATAGAGAAAGAAAAATAAAAATAGATTCAAAATTAATATATCATTGATATATATTCAAATCATTTACTTTTATTTATTATATAATATCTCATCCTGCATTTGATACAAGGAAAATTCTTAAGTTCATATAAACACTATGAGCTCCTTTTAATCTAATAGACATTTTAAAAATTGACAATATCCACTTGGTCCGATGGTTGAGTGCAAGTATTTATTGTTGGAATTTTATGTGGGCCATGTTTATATTATTATGAAAATTAATGTGTGATTCTTATTGGTTGACTTTGGAGAATTTAGTCTCTTAAACTAATAGCACTTTGATTGAAAGTGGGCTTTTATTTCCACCGAGAAACTAAGTCCTCTCTGCACCATACAACTAAGCGTAAATTTCAAGAATCATATTCAAAAAATAAAACTTAAGGGTGAAGAGCGAGAAGCACAATTTAAATGACTATTATTTTGATTCCTTCAAAAATCTTCAATGGATTAAAAATGCCTTTTATTTCGATATTAATATTGTGAAAATCGTATATATGGTTATAAGATTCTCGGATTTTATATAATAATCAAAGTTTATTATTATATGAGAATTATGATTTATTCCATATAACTTAAAGAAACCCAAATAATAGTTTATTTATACTGGATATTAAACGAGAGAAACGAATATTGATTTTTAATATAAGAATTAGAAAATCCAAAATTTACATATAAATATTAAATAATTCTAATATGGATAAAATTTTAACTAGTATTAATTATAATTGATTTTCTTTCTATCAATTTTTTCTTTTTGATAGTTAAGTTAAACACAGAGAATAATATTAAAGGTGTTGTTGCACGTGACCCATCGACCGAATGGTGTGGAACAGGATCGGTGTGGAACAGGAAGAGCACTTCTTTCTTCACCCCATCTGATCCTGGCCCCCTGTTGGAAAGTTTGTCTTCATTCCCCACATTGATCTCCGAGTATCTCCGTGGATACTCGATGCCTATTCCTTTTGCTCCTTCTTTAATTTTCTTTTCCCCACAATGATTTTACGTTATGGGTTATTGTTTTAGTTTTCATTGTCATATATTTTGTTTCTTCCATTCCCAATAAAGTTGTGTGTGCTTATATATTATTTATCTTTCTAATCAACCGCTTCTTATTGTGTTGGTATTGTTTGCTATATATATATAGGGGAGAATTCACACTTATAGGGCGTTAAAAACTTTCTTCCCTTATATGAAATTAACTTTCAGTTTGATCCTAATGAATAAAGTCTCTTTCTCATACAAAATTTAGAACAAATCAAACTCGATCTCCAAGAACATTATATACATATTATTTTCTTTCATATTTCCAAGAGTAAGGGGAGAATTCTCATTTATAGGGCGTTAAAAACTTTCTTCCCTTATATGAGATTAACTTTCAATTTGATTGTACTGAATAAAGTCTCTTTCTCATATAAAATTTAGAACGAATCAAACTCAATCTCCAAGAACATTTGCAGAATCTAGTTAAAAGAATGAAAGAACAAATAAATGCATTTATAAATACTATTACTTTAGTAAAATCACAATAGTGGTGGACTTTGACAAAAAATAGTACAAGAGTCAAATATTATGGCTACAAAATTAATATATTAAAATCTGTAAACTTAAAGACATCTCACAACATAAGATGTTCATACCAAATGAATATATGATGATGAAATAAATGTAAACTTTAGTTTGTGTAAAATATTATAAATATAGGTACCTCCAAAAGTATTAGTTATTCAATAAATAAATTATTATTCTTACTAATTTGATAATAAAAACTATAAATTAGTGTACCACTAGTGAGTTGGTGTGGATTACATAGTTACTTGCTGATTTTCAGATTTTGGTTTCTAAACCCATTATGATTTTTTGTAATAACCTACCGACTTTGCATATTGCTTTCAATCTAATTGTTCAAGAACTCATTAAACATATAGAGATTGATTGTCATTTTTTATGTGTGAGAAGTTAGCTAATGTTTTTTGAAGTTATTGCCTATTTGAAGTTCTCTCCAGCTTGCTGATTTATTTACCAAACCGTTATCTACTTCACAGTTTTTTTGGCTTCTTTCCAAGATGGGTGTTCTTAATCCTCACACTTCTCCTTGAGGGGGAGTAATGGAACATATGCACGTATCATCTTTTCTGGTAGTTTCAACTTGTTAATGAGTTAATTATAAATGTTAGTTAGTCAATAAACTTGTATTAAAGTTTTAAGTTATGCAGAGACGTTTCAATGTGTGAATTAGATTAATTTTTTTAATAAACATCATAGTATATGTAAAGTGAATAAAAGTAAAAAAATCAATAAAAGAGAAAGGAATACCGCGGATCTCATATTGCCAAATGTCAATGATGGTATCATACATTAAAAACTGCAACAAATAGAGAGTTCACAAAAACAACCATGAATACATTTCGCAAAAAAAAAAAAATCTATGAATATGTTTCGTCAAAAAAAAAAACTCATGAAGACGAAAATTACATATAAATAGAGTTAAGTTGAGGAATATATTAGCATAAAAGGGTAAGCCGACTACTACAAAAAACAAAGTCTATGACGCCTCTTTTGATGACGCTCTAAACAAAATGTCATTGCACAAGCACTACCTCATAAATTTTGACGCTTAAAATTAGAGTGTCATTGCATTATATATTTTTTTACTATTCATGGCGCTTTTAAGGAACGTCATAGACTTCTAGGATGTTTATATATATACCCCCAAAATTTTCATCTCCTTCTAAACGGTTCCCACCTCTGAAAATTTCCCTCCACAGGACTTGATTCTCTCAGTGGAAGTCATCAAAGCATGAAAAGCTTCGTTTTCACTCACCATCAATTTTTTCCTCTTCCCTCTATGAAGCAACGAGTAGAGAACCAAGGTCTTAGGGTTTTCATCTCAAAATCTAGAAGATTCCATTCATGTAATATAGATAGGAAGACCAGCCGAAAAGGGGAGTGCACTAGTTGGAAAAGATAAGTTTTGTACAAGCATAGATTCTGGTATGTTTCTTCTTCTTCCAAACTAAACCTAATTTTTTGTTGTTCATCTATCTCTACTCTGCTTCTGTTTCCTTTGAAAGAGTAAAGAAACCCTAACTATTTTTGTAAGGGCCATTTTTTTTCACATGAGGAATGATGGGACGGAGGTTGAAAGAGAGTGAAACAATGGAGAAGGGAAAAAGGAGTGACTGGAGGTAGAAGATGGGCTATTGATTTCACTGAATATTCCACCACTCCTTCTCGTGACATCCCCGTTTTCTCTCATACTTTCTGTCTATCAGGTTCCTTCTTCTGCCCATTTTTTTTGTAATATTTGTTTACTCATTCTTCTAGTTAATTTCGTTCAAGATGATTCAACACTGAGTTGGAAATGCTGAAGCTAATTGGAAAGCTCAAGTGATTTTAGTTTGACTAAGCTTCTCATCCTGTTTGATTTATGTTAGTGTATATGTTGTCATGGTTTTTCCTTTTTTGAATCCTTGGTCATCCTTTTTTAATTACTCTACTCATGAACAACCAAACCAATGAATTGGTTTAGGATTCACCGGATGGGAAGAGTATTTTCTGATTACAGAGACTGAATCTCTGTTTACGATCCATCACACTTATGTGCCTCTTTCATACTACACTGGACTTCTCAGTGAGCTGATTTCTACCCCTTTGCTCCATTTTGTATCGGATGTAAGATGTCTAGTTTTGAGTGGTTTAAGACTAAGCCGGTAAACCCAACTCAACTTATGTTTTGTAGGTATGCTTGGTATGACGACCTAAACTGGTTTCTATGAGATTTGTGCTTCTAAGAAAGGGGAGCATGTCTTTGTTTCATAGACATTTGGAGCAGTGGGTCAGCTTGTTGGGTAGTTAGCTAATTTTCTAGGCTGCTATGTTATTGGAAGTGCTTACTCAAAAGAAAAGGTAAGCGATCAACAAATTCATCACCACCATAAACTTTAATTTTCTTTTGAACATTAGTTTTCACGCTATTGATTATTTGTCACCATGACTGCTTCATTTTATAGGTTTATCTGTTGAACACCAAGTTCGGGTTTGATGAGGCTTTCAAGTTTCATCTATAAAGAAGAGAAGGATTATGACGCCTTTTTGAAAAGGTATATGTACACTACAAGGGTCCTTGATCCTGTAGATAATATTTTGTGTTAAAACGAGTACAGGAAACAAGGAAAAAAAAAAAAAACAAAAGGTGGACAAAGAATTCTGTGGAGTAATTTTTTAATTACTAAAACACCATGAAAATAGAAAATTTCTAAATAAATAAAAAGAAGGAAACTATTGTTTTTTATACACCATCAAGCTGCATCTTATTAACTTAATAAACCCTGTTTATAAAAAAAGTATGCATTTTGATGATTTGATGGGGGAAGAGCTACGGGGAAGAGCTAAACTCATAAGTTATGGGGTTGAACATTTAGGAAGTGCATCTTTGAAATTGTTTTTCTATATTTAAAAATTTTATACCTTGAATATTTGTTAACTAAAGTGCTTTAGAGTGTAACCCAATATACTATGGATCACTTAAACAGTCATAAATAGCCTTTAGACATTAAAGTAATTGTGGCAAATAGGGCCTGAGCACTGTTCCAATCATAATTGCACCTGGCTAGAATACCTTTATTTATGAACATGTACCATACATTTCTTAATATGAAGAATGTCTCATGTAAGGGGTCATAAACCATTTCCAAGCTATGTGTTAGTTGCATATTTAAGGTTCGGAATCCTAACAACTAATCTCATGCATATGACAATGCTTTTCTTGGTGTTCTGTAAAGTTTCACTACTCATTATTCTTTTGGTTGATTTTGATAGTGGGTAAAGTCCAATACTGCAGGGAAGGGCTATGTTTTCTTGCTGCATTTGTTTTTTATCTTAGTTTTGTGATAGAGGTTGTGTAATCTAGTGGTTAATTATGTTTTGTTTTTAGTTGTGTGATTTTATGGATATGTGGTTGAAATTTGTATTAATAATCCACTCTCTCGTTCAAACTTTTACTAATGAACTATTTTTTTCTTACTCAAAAGGCTACTTTCTTGACTCTAACTAAATTTTGTTTTAGAATTTCTTAAACTGTCCATAAAATTTACCTGTTATGTCATGGATTGTAGTCAAAGTGCCTTCCTGGAAATACAAAGTTGATTTCTTTATGGCATTCGGGGTTCTCTCACAATTCTTTGATCCGTTAAATACTGCAAACTTCAGACAAATCAATAATTATTAGCGAACTTTTGGATTCTAGAACAAGAAACCTGGTATCAGTTTCCAGAATCAATGACTATGTTCTATCAAATGAGTTTGTGAGTATGACACTAGTAATGGTAGCTGAAGACAAGAAAATCAGTCGCGTTCTAGAGGAACTATTTGCTGAAGAAGTATGTACATGCGTAATTCTAATATTTTAACCAGTAATGTTTGTGTCATGAAATTTGTGTTAGAACTAACATAGGATCTAGTGAATTACATGTTATCAATGTGTATAGTGGATATTACGAGGCATTTTTTTTCAATCTTCCTACTCGTTTTATGACTTAATGAGAATTTTATCAACTACAACCTATATTTTGGATTTGATTTTCAATTTCAAAATTCATTAAAATTTTAGAACTACACTAATAACATGTATATTAATTAACTATTAAGAATAGTGTGCAAGTTCTATGCTGCCTATTAATAAAATGTCTTGCAACCTATGTTTAGAAGTTTCGAGTCTATTAACCTTTAAATAGCCAAATATTCTCTCGAGACTTATTAATATTAGGGCTTAAGAAAGTTCAATACATTACTTTTCATTGGGATTGGAAAAAGTTCCTAGTCACCCCATTAAGAAAGCTCCTTGTCTCCTTCTCCAATTGAACCTACCTAACACAGTACTTGGTTAGGCTTTGACTCAAAGTTTAGCAAAGATTAAGGTTTCAGTTTAACAAAATTTTAGTATTTAAAAAAATTTATCTAGTATATAGAGTCTCCTTTCATCTGTGGGAAACGCTATGGAGACCCATCATTTCTTCACCTTGTTTCTTGTCTGGATGTCTCCCAGTTCCTTGGAGTTCTATATTGCAGATGATTACCTAAGCATGGACCAACCCGTAAGACTTTGGTTTGCTCAGACAAAAGCTTTTAACTGGGTTTTTCTCTCCTTTCAAGTGCAAAAGCTCTAAGTTACCCTAGTATATTAAGATGTAGAAATACTGACTTTCCAAAGTCAAAGATTCACTTTCACAAGAAGGTTATAATCTAGTTAAAATAAGACCCTTATATTTTATTCTCTAGAAGAACCAATTTATTTCATGAATATCCTCGGGTCTTTTTACTTTTGAATAATTTTTTGGGTGTTTTTATGCGAATAATTTGTTAGGAATTTTTTATGGGAATAATTTTCTGGGCATTTTTTTTATGAATAGAATTGACTTATAATAAAACTTACAAATAGAAAACTAATGTCCAATTCATTTTCTAAACAATCAGTATGGGGAAATGGTTAATTACTTCATTTGACACAATTTATTTCCTGAATGGTTCTTGAGTCTTTTTATTTTTTGGATTAATTTTCTGGTTGTTTTTTTATGTGAATAATTTTCTAGAAATTTTTTATGTGAATAATTTTTTGGGCATATTTTTTTGCTCTAGGTCATCCATTTTTTTTTCTGCTACATGTTTTTACCAATAACTTTCAAGGCATTTTCAGCCTTGGCAAAGAATGAATCTATATCTAGATGTTTGAGTTTTTGAAAAAAACTATTTTTTTTTTAATCCTGGTTTACTTGAAAGTGAAAATTTAAAGAGGTACTACTTGATCAGATCCTTTGGGTTCATTCTGACTTATCTGCCGGTGCAAAAGTGAAAATATGATAGCTAAATCTATTCCTAGAATTAGGTCTTAATGCATAAGTTATTTTAATGAGGTTGGGACATATATAATAAATAATTTTCCATTAGCCTTTTCTTTGTTATAATAATATGATCTTGATGGTTTTCATTTTTCAGCACATAGTTCTGCAAGATATTATGTAGAAGATGTAAATTTTGAAGGCTTAGCAAGAATCTCTTAAAACCTTTGTGCATGTTAACAAGTTCAGTTGGTGGCATTATAGGTAATGTTGGAATCATCTTTGTAGCTCCAATAAGATTCTTCTTTTTATTTATTTATATATTTTGTGTTATACTTATATAATATTAGGAAGTTTATCCCTTATTCAGCATAGGATGTGACAAACACCCCCCCATGCAGATACAATATTCTCGTTGTATCCTATGAGATTGTAGGGTCAAACAGACAAACATCCTCTACGGGGCCAAACAGAACATACCCCACATTGAAGTTGAAGATCGGCCTGATACCATTTGTAATGACCCGACCCAATCAGTAGACATTGTTCGCTTTGGACCCAAGGATGTTTGCTGTTTGACCCTTACACCCCATGGACACAATGAAGACGTTGTGTCTGTATGGGGGGAGTTTGTCATATCCCACATCGAATAGGGGAGAAACTTCTTGGAACTATATAAGTATGGGCTCCTCTTAACCTAGTAGGAGAAATTTAAAACCGTGAGGGCTCCTTGGGCCCGAAGCGGACAATATCTACATGGTTGGGTTTAGTTGTTACAAATGGTATCAGATCCGATTCTCGATCCCGATGTGGGGGTTTGTTCTATTTGGCCCTGTAGGGTGCGTTTGGCCCCGTAATCCCATGGGACACAACAAGGACATTGTGTCTGCATGAGGGGATGTTTGTCACATCCCACATCGAATAGTGGAAAAACTTCTTGGCACTATATAAGTATGTGCTCCTCTCAACCTAGTAGACGAGGTTTAAAGTCGTGAGGGCCCCCGCCCGGCTCTGATGTACATCTATATGGTCAAGGGTCGTTACACGTGATTTAAGAACTTCTGCTTGTTCGGAAATAAAAGAAAAAAATTGGCCTTTTTCTACTAATATGAAAGATCAAAATGGGATGAGAGAATGACAGTGAAAGCACACAAAATTATAATATTCATTTATTCATTTTACGTTAAGTTAATATATATATATATATATATATATATATATATATATATATATATATATTCTTTCATCTCTATTTTTTACAATAATTTCTTTCATCTTTATAGTAAATTTACTAGGATTAAGATATTAAATTTATTCACTTAATCATGGTTACTTAATAAATTCTTGGCTTCAGATTAGTTATAAGGAAAATATGAAGATGAAAATAAAGAAAAAAAGAAAAATAAATAGAACTTTATATTAAATTATTATTTATCGCAATCATGTATTTTTATTTTTATTTTTTCATTTTCTGTTTTTTATTAATATGTGGCAATTCTTATTGTTAGTTGAATTGGACATATGTTGATTGATATGTCCTTTGAAGCCATAAATTAATATCCATTTTGGATTCTTAGTTTGACCTTTATTTGAAAGTCTTATTTTTATTTATTTGTTTTAATCATGATCGAGGTTGTGTACACAGAGAAATATGCAAAAGAACAAGTTGAACTTTGATATTGTATTCGTAACTGTGGTGTTGAAATTGGCAACTTTTGAAGCAACATCAACTAAAATATTTGTGTCTTACAACTTATAGAGTAATTAGGTTATATTACAATGCACGCCTTATTGGCACATGTGTAGGATGTACGCTACTATTGCAATTGTTTTTCTTCGTTTAACAAACCCACTGTAATTGTCTATTTCATTAAATGAGGATTCAAGAAAACATCAAACTCCATAAATAATAAAATGTAATTATTTCATTGAACTAACTTTTTATTTCCATATTCGAGAACAAGACCTCACGTGGTAGCTTGATGGGCTTAGCGCACTCTCCTATAGACGATCCTCCACTACCCACCGATTAAAGAGCATTTTGTATTTTACTTATAGAATTGAGAAAATCCTATAGAATCTATACAAATGCACTTGGATCAATAGATATAGATAATTTGTCGGGGAACATTTTGTCTGCTGACTTTGATAGTTTTTTCTTATCTATATGACTTTAATATTATGTGCAGATTTTCAATAACTATGAGGTGTTAAATTATGATTTATAACCAATGAAATTAATGTAAATATGACTTTTAATGTAAGAAAGATGATGACACTTATAAAGAGTGTCAAAGTTCTAACACAAGAACATATAAAAAAATCAATGACGCTACAAAAGCGTCATAGCAGACCACTGAACTTGAGTAGACAATGACGCTTCAAATGAGTGACATTGTATATAAACACATACAATGTCAGTCTACATCATGACACTTTAGGAAAGCGTCATTGTAACTCTTCACATTAAACATGTCATTGATTAACTTTTTCCTTGTAGCGCCAATCGATGTTAAAAAGGAATGGAAGAGTAGACTAGGAGATTGTAAATATAATTATCAACTGTTATCAAGAGGGGATGAATAGAATAACAAGGGATGAATATTGAAGGATCAAGAAGATAATGAATCACTTAGGAAATATAATAATATATATATATATATATATATATAGGTGTTATATATATATATATATATATATATATATATATATATATATATATATATATATATATATATATATACATTAAACATGTCATTGATTAACTTTTTCCTTGTAGCGCCAATCGATGTTAAAAAGGAATGGAAGAGTAGACTAGGAGATTGTAAATATAATTATCAACTGTTATCAAGAGGGGATGAATAGAATAACAAGGGATGAATATTAGAAAGGATCAAGAAGATAATGAATCACTTAGGAAATATAACAATATATATATATATATATATATATATACAGGGGCGGATCTAAGCAGTGCCCAGGGGGGCACTTGCCCCCACTCAATGTTTTTGAAAACAATTTCCATTGTATTTTAGGAAATTCAAACTCAAATATTATACTTTGCCCTACTAAAATTTTTAAATATTAAGCTATTGAGTTGAAGCATAAGTTTAAAAAATTTGTGAAACTTATATTACTTAATCTTGTCCCCACTGAACTCGAATCCTGGCTCCGCCATTGTGTATATATATCCTAAATTTTTTGATCTTGTACATTCAAAATTGTTATATTTAATTCATAAATAAATTATGAAGTCATATGTTTGATTTTCAAAAAATTGTGGAAAAATATAAGAGAAGTAAATAAAAAGTAAAAGTAAAAGAATATAAAATATAAAGAAAATAAAACATAATTAAAGTCAATAAATCATTTTTATCTCTTTCTTTACTTTTATTATACTTACTTTAACTTATCAATAAAAAGATTAAATAATGTAAAAAATATATCATTTTTGTTATAACTTATTTTCTTTCAAATTTTAAGAACTTCTAAATTAGGTAGTGTTTGTTTTGTTTTGTTTTTCTTTTTGTTGAATTATATATACTAAATTTTTTGCCTTTTTATTTAGCCAAAAATACTTATTAACATCAATTATCATAACTAAACTGAACATGTTAATCGTAGAGCTGGCACTGGTGACAGGCCGAATTGGACCCACACTAAGTCGACCAAATCGAGCTAGACCAAATTTGGTTCAATTTTTTCACATCTTCTTAAATTCTTCCGTTTGAATGTTGAGTCGCAGATTCATAGACCTTCTTTAGTACTCAAAAAAAGCTAGCTCTCTCTTCATTGTCTGCTTTTTAAATACTTCAGCTTAAATCTTCACGTATCTTACTTTTTTTAAAATTAAATAAATAATAAAAATACATTGTACTAATGATTTTTGTACGTTTGTTTGACTAATTTTCTTTAATAAAATTATAATTTAATAAGAAAAATATTATTTTTTTAAATCAAAAATTAGAATATTTGTTAGTTCTTTTAACGGAATGTGTACTCTTTTAGATTTGCATGCATACTTTGAGGAGTTTTAGACCCAAATAATTTATTTGAAAAAAAAAATTTAAATTAGTTTAAAAACCAAATTAATTATCAAAGTAGTGCATAATGTCGTTGTCATGGACAACGGTAATTGGAATTTTGAAATTGTCAAATACTGTTATCCATGACAGCGGCAATTGGGCTTAAAATTGTCAAATATCGTTGTCCATGATAGCAGCAATTGAACTTAAAATTGCCAAATGTACTGTCCATAACAGCGGCAATTGAACTTAAAATTGCCAAATGTTGCTATCCATGCTAGCGAAAATTGGATTTATTAAGGCTAAATTTGCTCGAATTGAAAATTCAGATTTTCCAAAATTTGGCCAAGTTTTTCTAACTTTAAGGTCAAATATTTTACCTGAATATCTAACAATTTGAAATTTTTGTTCCAAACATAGCACCGCAGGTTATGTGTTTGCATTGCTTAAGTCAGTTACTTGTAGGAAATCATTCTCTATATGCTAAAAAAGTAAACATCATTAAAGTTAAAAATATGATCAGTTAATTTTCATTTGATTTGATTAGTCAACTTATCCTTGTATTGGTTTAATTAACATTTTTAGTAATAATGGCCCCTAAAATAGAGCCTCATTAATCTTTTGAAAAATGATTAGTCATTATGCATTTACTAAAACAAAAGAAGACAAATATGTGTCTAGAAATGGTGTCATGGATCTCTGTCTTTTGATTTGTATTTTTTTTTATAAGCAAAGTGAGCTCAATGAAATAGGGCTAACAAAGCAACCCCAAAAAGAGGATACATGATGTATACAACAGGTGCCCCAAGACCTATACAAAAGAAACAAAAAACACCAGCCCCCTAAACTAAGATCTAGCCAAAGACACTAGCTTTCTGATTATCAAAGAATCATATCAAACAACCACACTAGCCAATTATGACCTCCATGCATAAACCAAATCATATAAATATATAAGAAAATTGTATACAAATATCAATATATAAAAATATCAACATATATCAATGAGTCCCACAAGATGGCGTCTTTATATTTCTCTTAGGATGATGCTTAGAATACATTACTAGTTGATTTATAGGGTCCCGTGCAATCCCAAACGGAGCTGATGGAGCCGAAGGAGCTGATGGATGTAGTACTCGACGTATACGTGGAGCACGAGGTCACCTAGCTGGAAGTGCACCCAACTCTGATACAAGGTCAACGATGGTGTCACTGATGGGAGGCAATGTAGGGGATGATAAAAGGTGGGATGATAAGATATCTACTGCTATTGTAAAACCCGAGAAAATTCAATTTTTCTGAAAAAGAGTAAGACGGTAATTTCGGTTGAAAATATGAAATTTTTCTAGAACTTGGATGACGAAACGGACTTCACTGTTGGAATTGTCTTGCGAAATCTAGCTACCCCGTCGAATTTCGTTGAATTCCGAGACAGTTGGAATTTCATGTTTTTCGAGGCACCGAGAATGACGAGTGACATGTGGCACGTGTTGAGTGTCTCACATTGAACCACGTGTCAAATGGAAGGCAAGTCAAACAAGAGCTTAAGTGGGGCCCATGCGTGACATGTGTCACCACTTGATAGGAAAGAAATCCAAAGTTATGGACAAGAGGATAAGAAAATCCAAGGGAGCCAATAGGAGGTTGACATGTGGTAAGGGAGGACACTTCCACTTGATCATGTTGGACCATACCGGTGGAGAGGAGAAAGGATAAAAGAAAGAGAAAAGGGGAAAGGAAAGAGAGGAGAGAAAGAGGAGAGAGAAGTCTAACTTTCCTCTAGCCGATCTATGGAAGATCGTGGCCTGCCATCGCTAAGAACTAAAGATCATCTGCTCGACAAAGGCTACGCATTGGTACCAAAAACACGAGATTTCGCCGAGGATTCAAGTGAAGAGTTCGGGAAATCAAGGGTTTCGGGTTTAGGAAGTGTCCACGGGACTTCCTAGAGCAACTTCTAAGCTTCAAGAAGGTAGGTCTTCTCCTACTTTGGTAAATTTCTACCTTAAGGGCTGTGTGGTTGTGTCTTGCCCCAAGGGGGATGTTTGGTTGCATTTTGAACTATGGGAAGCTACCCTACTTTGATCCTACGTATTAGCTAAACTTTAGGACTGGTTTTCGAGTGGGAAACAAAGGAAATTTGGTCATGTGTCCTTCAGGTAAATTGTAGCCACATCAGTGAACTTGATGTTAAAGCCAATTACCCAAATCGACCAGATAGCTGCTATGGTCCATGACGTGGAATAGCCTAAGTGGAAAGTATGTCCAGCAAGGTTTGTCCGGCTAGGTTGTCTGACTAGGTTTTTCCAGCAAGGTCTGTCCGGCTAGGTCTGTCCGGTTGGGTCTGTCCGACTAGATCTATCCGATCAACCACTTCATTCACACGGAGGCGCCCAACTCCCTGACATCATAATTCTTCGCCCAAATCTGCTTTGGCAGTTCTGACCTTATGGAGTTTCCATTAGTCAAGATTCCATCCATGTGCCTGTGGAGGATAGTGAGGATCATAACTTTGCTGAAATCTATGTTTTTCACTGAGTGTATAGGTTGCTTGGTTGTATCAATGTGAATAGCTGGGTTTTGACATGACCATTGCATGGCATGTTGTAGGCTATTGTATTGGGTATGAATTGTCATGAGTTAGCCTAAAGAAGCTTGTATGACATCATTTGTTTAGTCATGGATTGATGGATGCTAATATGCTTGATACGATATCTATATATATATTGGAATGAATATATGGAACTATGTGTTTCGCCATATATGTTCGTGATGGTACTGGAGGCTGTGCAACTAATGAGAATGGTTCATGTAGTATGCATCATACATGTAACATGAGGAAATTGGTAAAGCATTTGCATTGCATATAACAGTGGACATCAGCATTATCAGTGTGCATGGGTATGGTCATCCATAATCGTTGTTGATGAATGGGTAGTGAGTCTGCATTGATCGACGTCCAATAAATGACATACTTCAAAGCATAAAAGAAATATAATTAATGTGTGTTCGTGGAGCAAGAAGGGGGCTATGTTAATCCCCTTAGGTAGTGCCCAACATTGGGTGTAAGAGGTCCACTGATGTGATCCTCGAAAAGTCTCTATTGCCTAAATAAGACACACGGTTACCATGTTTCAGCCGTGAGATAGAGCTCAGATTGACTCGGGATTAGTTTCCCATTAGCACTTGCATTGGGTACTGGTGAGCCGGTAAGGGCTCGATATGTGTGTCATTGGTACTACCAGTGACAGTTGTCACACTTAGCATAGGCATGTTTGAGGGAGTCGGTGAATGACACGGGATATGGGCATGAAGACATTCCATGCATGACATACACCATTCATGTGTACATTTTCACTTCAAGTGTATGGGTTGGTTTGATCATTGTATGAGCACTTAGGGTGGGGAGTAACCCTTGTGGTGAGGACATCACCATCGCAGTTTCTACTCCACACTGCCGTGACCCCTATCGTACAAGTCAAAGTGTAATTTCACCCGCATTCGAGACTGCACATATGAAGAAAGCCTGATAAAATTTGGACCATTTTGTATATATATATTAGAAATCCATTAGTTTTAATATTTCATTTTGTATAAGAGTGTATAATTGAACTTATAAACATGTCACTACATAGTCGTACAGAGTATTCGTGGTATGGTTAAACAAATGAAAGTGGTCGCGCATGCGACTTACGAATGACCTGGGCAGTGGCTCATCAGGCCCGAATGGGTCATGTGATGTATTGTTTTATAGGTTGTACTTTGTATAGAGCTTCCTGCATAGAGAAGACTCTATCAAATTTTTTGTTAAATTATGGATCCCAATAAATGGGACATGATGGTGTGGCATTGGGTTACCCGACACCCACCTGTCGTGATGTTGACGAAGGTCAACCCAGGACCCTCGTGATAGGTGTCATAGTCAGTATTGTTTCTAGGCACGAATACCTAGACTCACACAGACGGGTTTAGACCATGCATCTATCAGGCATTTTGATGAATTGATGTGTGTGGTATGTGCATGAATTGTGTGAACATTTGAAATGATAAATTGTATGTGGAACACTAGGGTTAGAAAACATGACCTTAGGGGTTTGGAAAACAAAGTGAACATGAAAAAAAAAATTGGAAATTGAATTGAATTGTATTAGTGGTTGGCAGTTAGCACCACTAAGGAAAAAGGGATGAACGGGTTAGTTCATGATGACTAAGTCTATTAATAGTTAGTATGCACTAATAGTGTGATCGAGATAGAAACATAATAATCTCATACATTTGACATGTGTAGATGGAAAATCGAGGGAGGGGACGTAGAGGTCGTCCACGAGGTGCTAGCCAGGCAACACTTGTTTTTGACCAGCAGGCCTTTGTGGAGGTCGTGCGAGCAGCATTTGCTTCCATTGCATAGGCTAGTATAGATAGGGATCAGGGAGGTTCGAGTAACCTCCAAAGGTTTAAGACGCATCATCCTTCGACATTCATAGGGGGAGGGGATTCGATGGTGGCATACCATTGGTTCCGGCAGATTGAGAAGATATTAGAGGCCATAGAGATCACTTCCGATGCGACCAAGATCAGATTAGCTGCATTCCAGCTAGAGGGTGAGTCCTAAGTGTGGTGGGACTAGGTTAAGACCTCTAGAGACTTAGAGGCAATGACCTGGACAGAGTTCCATGAGCTCTTCATGGGTAAGTATTTTTCGGCCACTGCTAGACATGCAAAGGCCTAGGAGTTCCTAGAGATGAAACAGGAAACGATGACAGTGATGGAGTACGTGACTAAGGTCACAGAGTTAGCCTATTTTACTAATGACTACGTGGCCACAGATATGGCCAATGTGAGGAATTTTGAGAAGGGGTTGAAGTTGTCCATCCGAAGCAAGATTATGGAATTCCTCCTATAGGACATGGACTCTATGGTCAGGACGGGTATGACCATAAAGAGAGAAAGATAGAGGACGCACAGAGCATCCGAGATGTGGGTGCTAGTGGCAAGAGGAAGGAGAGTTAGTCTTCTTCTAATTCGAGAAAGAAGCCGAAGGCTTCTAGTTCACGAGGGTTTCAGGGACAGGGCTGCGACTACCAGGGCTAAAACCAGACTAGAGCTTTTAGTCAATTAGGGCCGATGACCTGTTATCTATGCTATTAGCCTGGCCATATGAGATGGATCGCTCTGCAGGGGCAAGGATCCTGTGGTTTCGGACAAGGTACCCCAAACACGAGGGACAAGCGACATAATTCTATTTCTCCGCACCCTCAGTACAGGATCGAGGAAACCAGATATTCCCTAGGTGCCGTGACAAGCACCTGGCCGCATTGCATGCCTAGAGAGGCCAGTGGTACGGGTCGGGCCGGCGACGGCCCACCGCCGAGACATCAAGGATTCAGGGGCATGTCTACACCATTATACCAACCATTGAGCTTGAAGATTGGTCAGCTATACAGGGTATGTTTATGTTATCTCGTCTATGGTCAAGGGTACTATTTGATTCTGGCGCACGTATCTAATTCATCGCCGTCATCATGTGAGAATTAGACTTCAGAGGTCGAGACCTCGAGAAGCCCCTATACGTGAGTTCTCCCTAGGACTCAGTGAGTGGACCTGATATGTCGGGGTTGCGAGCTAGAGATCTCTGGGATTCTACTCACTTTAGACTTGAGGGTCATGGACATGTCCGAGTTTGACGTCATCCTTGGGATGGACTGGTTGACAACATACCAAGTCGTCATCGATTGTGAGCGTAGGAGGGTTACCGCCTACACACAGGATGGTACTTGTGTTACATTTTAGGGGGATAAGTATGATTTTTTTCCCCAAATCGTGTATAATTCTAGATGGCACAGACAGTTGATGGGTTGGCTGGCTAGCCTTACCCTGGAGGACGAGGTGGGACAGGACTTGGATCTGCCTTGGGTAGTGTGTGAGTACAAGGATGTCTTTCTGGATGAGCTATAGGGATTACCTCCATAGAGGGATGTAGATTTATATATTGATTTACACCCTGGCACGTCGCCCATCTTTATGACTCCGCATAGGATGACAATAAGTCGTAGTTGCGTGAACTCAAGGTCCAGATACGTGGAGTCACTGGATGTATTTTATTAGATCGAAAGCACTTCATCACAAGTCTGATTGTTTGCTTAGAGAAAGACAAGACCTTCGATCATGTATTGACTACCTATTGAACAAGGTTACGATCAAGAATCGTATCCATTAATGAGGATTGATGACTTGTTTGATCGGGCCAGAGGAGCGAGTCTACTCTAAGATAGACTTTCATTTGTTACCACGCTGAGGGCCAGTGGGAGGTAGATATCCTAAGACATGGTTCGTGACGCGGTATGGGTCACCCTTGAGTTACAGCTGATGCCCTTCGGATTGATGAATGCCCCAACAACATTCATGGATCTCATGCATAGGGTATTTCAACCTCTATCGGATCGGGCTTTGTCAGTGGGATGAAATTTTGATCTAAATTCCCAACTGGAGGAGGAGCATGAGGACTGGCCTGAGGGTCGCATGCAGCTTACGAGGGATAATCGCTGTACTTTAAGTGCAGTAAGTGCGAGTTTCGCTTACTAAGGTGATTCCTGGGGCACGAAGGTCAGCTTCGCTTGTCCGTTGACCCTTTGAGAAGGTCGAGGTCAGGATGAGTCGAGAGGCCGGTCGGGGCCGAGATACGCAGTTTCTCGGGATTGGAAGGGTATTACAGGAGGTTCATCAAGGATTTCTCTCGATTAGCAGCACCTATGACAAGACTGACCCGGAAGGAGGTTAAGTTTGAGTGGAATGACCTATGCGAGAAGGCATTCCAAGAGTTGAAGAGGAGGCTTACTTCAGCTCCTATTCTAATAGTCCCGAAGAGAGAGCAGAGGTATATAGTGTATTGTGATGCCTCGAAGGCTGGATCAGCGTTTGATGCGTCCGAGGGTAGTGTTTTGCGGTTCCCCGCTAGTCAAGAATCATGAGCAAAATTTCCCACACGATACGGAGTCACGACCATCGAGATAGCCGAAAGTGGAAGTGGGAACACATCACAATGGATTTTGTGACCCACTTTCCACGGACACCGCGGAGGCATGCTGCGGTATGGGTGATAGCTGATCGGCTCTCGAAGTAGGCACATTTCCTAGCCATGCGGATGACCTTCACAAAGAAGAATTATGTCGGTTGTATATCTAAGAGATTGTCTGGCTACATGGAGTACTAGTGTCCATAGTTAGTTCCGATAGGGGATCCTGATTAATGCATTAATAATTTTTGGAAGAGCTTCTAAAAGTGGCTATGGGGACGCTGCTGATGATGATAATCGCTCTTTCACTCCATAGACGATGGTCACCGATGACCATATTGTGTCTTAAAGGACATGTTGCGAGCATGTGTCTTGGATCATAAGGGTAATTGGGATGAGCACTTACCCTTAGTGGAATTCGCCTACAACAATAGTTATTAGGCGAGTATACGGATGGCGCCCTATGAGGCTTTGTATGGGAGGTCATGTCAATCACCGATTTGCTGAACAGAGGTGGGAGAGAGCTCCATCACTGGTCCGGATCTGATTAGAGACACCTCGAAGAAGGTGGGTTTGATAAGGCGCCGCCTTCCTCATCTCACGTAGTCTCGTGTAAGAGCTTAGGTCGATAGGGTGACGCCACCCTAGAGTCTGAGTCAAGGATCACTTCAGCCTTCTTAAAGGTGATGCCTAAGAGAGGAGAATGCCCTGAAGCGAGGAAGCTTGGTCGAGGTACATCGGACCCTTTGAGATACTTGAGACGGTGGGTGGCCATGATCGTTGGCTCCCACTGACGAGCGATCCAAAGGTTCATGAGGTGTTCCACGTCTCCATGCTTCAGAGGTATACTCTAGATCCAGCTCAAGTAGTGGATTGGGGAGAGATTGATGTTGACACAGATGGGACCTTCGAGGAGGGACTAGTGCGTATCGTGGATAGTCGGGATCAGGTTTTGCGACGCAGGACCGTGCAGCTAGTTAAAGTGCTATGGCAACACCAAGGAGTGGAGGAGGCAACGTGGAAACGCGAGGACACAATGCAGGCCACCTATCCCTTCTTGTTTAGGGATGAAGGTTCGTGGTTTAGTCGTTTAGTAATTAAATGAATAGTTTACATGCACGAGATTGTGTACATTGCATATGCAAGTGAGTTGTTGTGAATGTTCGTGGAATTTTGAGACGAAATTCTTTTAAAGGGGGAAGAATATAAAACCCAAGAAAATTCAATTTTTCTAAAAAATAGTAAGACGATAATTTCGGTTGAAAATCCATAATTTTTCTAGATCTTGGATGACGAAACGAACTTCCCCGTTGGTATCATCTCACGAAAATTAGTTAACCTGTAGACTTTCGTTGAATTCCAAGACAATCGAAATTTCACGTTTTTCGAGGTACTAAGAGTGACTAGTGACATGTGGCACGTGTTAAGTGGCTCACATTGAGCCACGTGTCAAATGGAAGGCCAGTCAAATAAGAGCTTAAGTGGGGCCCATGCGTGACATGTGTCACCACTTGATAGGAAGGAAATAAAAAATTATGGATAAGAGGATAAGAAAATCCATGTTTCTCCACAGATACCGACATGGCAAGTGGAGGACACTCCACTGATCATGTCGGGAACTAAATCGGTGGAGAGGAGAAAGGATAAAAGAAAGAGAAAAGGGGAAAGGAAAGAGAGGAGAGAAATAGGAGAGAGAAGCTCCAACTTCTCTCTACGATCTACGGAGATAGGTGGGTTAGTTTTCGTCGAGCCAAGAACTAAAGATCATCTCGCTTCTAAGTAAAGGTTACGCGCGGGTACTCGAAACACGAGATTTCGCCAAGATTCAAGTGAAGAGTCTGAAATCAAGGTTTCGGTTTAGGAAGTGTCCACGGACTTCCTAGAGCAACTCTACGTTGCAAGAAGGTAGGTCTTTCTCCCTACTTTGCTAATTCTCACCTTAAGGGCCGTGTGGTTGTGTCTTGTCCCAAGGGGGATGTTTGGTTGCATTTTGAACTATGAAGCTGCCCTACTTTGATCTTACGTGACAGCCTTCCAAATTTAGGGACTGGTTTTTGGTGGAAATGAAGTGGACTTTTGGTCATGTGTCCTTCTTGTGTAAATTGTAGCCACATCGCTGAACTTGATGTTAGGCTTTGAATTACCCAAATCGACTCCTATACTCAAGTTTTGGTCCACTCCGAATGTTCTAAGTGGAAAGTCTGTATGGCTAGGTTTGTCAGCTAGGTTTGTCCGGCTAAGTTGTCCGGCTAGGTCTGTCCGATTGGGTTTGTCCGTTAACTGTCCGGCTGGTCCTGTCCGGGTCGGGCTTGACTATTCATGTATGGTCTCCAACTCGCACTGGCCACACCCTTCGGGTCTCGAACCCTTTTCGTGTTCTGGGCTCTATGGGAAGCCTATTGAGTCAAGATTCTATCCATGTGCCTATGGAGGACAGTGGATAATCATAACTTTTCTTAACTCTATTTTTTTCACCAAGTGTACAGTTGTTTGGTCAGACGATGTGAATATTTCCGGTTTGACATGACCATTGCATGACATGTCAGAAGCTATTGTATTGGGTAAGAATTGCCATGAGTTAGCCTAAGGAAGGCTGTATGACATCATTTGTTTAGTCATGGATTGATGGATGCTAATATGCTTGATACGATATCTATATATATATATATATATATATATATATATATATATATTGGCATGAAATATATGGAACTTATATGCTTGTGATATATGTTTGCATGGTAATTGACATGAAGTATAACTGATGAGAATGGTTCATGTAGTGTGCATCATACATGTAACATGAGAAATTGCAGTGACATTAGCATTGCATATGAACAGGGACATCAGCATATTAGGTGTGTGTGTATGGGTATGGTCATCCATCAATGCTGTCATGAATGTAGCGAGCTCTCGCATTTCGACAACGTCCAATAAATGGCCACACGTCAAAGCATAAAGTGAAATATAATAATGTGTGTTGGGCGGAGTAAGAAGGGGGTCTCGATTCATGCCACAAAGAGGGCTATAGGACCAAACAAATTTTGTATCTTAGGTGTCCCATCGCTTAGCGAGGCTATCGCAAAGATAATGGTCTAGGTCAACACTGGGATGGTTTTCTTCGTGGAAATGAGAAGTGCTTGAGTTGAAAATGGTATTTCTCTTGGATTTTGGGTTTTGTTCAAAAACAAAGGTTGATGGTTAAATTGCATATAAATTAAAGGAAAATTTAGAAAAGAAGACTCCTTTAAGCCTGGTCACCGGATTGGATTTTGCGTATTCATGCCCTGGTTTGTTTTTTTCGCTGTGATAATGACCTATAGTCGTTACTCAAACTGCACCTTGATTTGACACTAAAACCTAAACCTAAATTACACCCTCATGAGATATGGCATTCAAGTGATATCTGTCCTAACAAGCAGCATATGGCCTCAAAGAGTAACCTACTTACAACTAATAGAGACAACTAAGTGATGACAAAGGATCTAAGATTAAGCATCCACTGTGAACCACAAAGCCTACAAATACATCAAGTAGGCTGGATCTAGGAGGTTTCAACCTAGGGTGAGATGCAGGGAGCTTAAATGCTCATAAATGCAGTGTGATAAATGAGAGGGCATGAAAACTTACCTCCAAACCTCCACCAGCGACCCTCCTCTTCAAGGAAATGGGGCTTTAGCCAAGCATACCTTGGTTTGTCATCACCAAGGTATGTTTGGTTACCGAGAAAATGAAGAAGAAAAAGAAAAGCGGGAGAACTTACAGTGCTTGTATTTCCACTAAGCCAAAAGTTCAAAAGTTCCCCAAAAGTTACAATTCTCCCAAACATTGTGAAGCAGAGTTTTTCTTAGGGTAAAATACCATTATGCCCTTAAAGCATTAGAGAAAGAGGGTAAATGGAAAAAAAAAGGAGAAAGAAAATCAAAGTCAACAAGGAGAGAGAGGGATTTCGCACACATTGGTAATAAAGGTACTGGCACTAAAGGCAAATTCAAGTCACCGTGCCAATTTTCTCAGACTAATGCTAATTTTCCCGCACTAATGCTGCAAGTGGCACTAAAGGGGTTAATTTTTTCTGTTGCTAAATTGGCACCAATGCCAATTTTCGCATAGTGTGGATTTTGCACCCGTGCGACCTTTCCCGCTCCGTTCCTTCTTCCATTCCTTTTCGCTCCCTGCCTTCGCCTCTTCCGTCTGCTCTTCTGGGTTGAAATATGGCTTTGAACTCCGGCTTGATCTTACCCGTGGTTCAGCCTCGTCCCGCCCCGTCCGGCGATGAGAAGTGTTTGGCCCGCAAAACCGCTCAAAACACCTACAAAATGCCATTAGTAACACAATAGGGACATCAATATGCCAATCAAGTTATTTGGACGATTAGTACCTAAAAAGTGCCTAAAACCTACGATGAATAGGCCTAAAGATACTTTTAAGCACTAATCACCCTTAATCCCCTCGTGAAAAGCCCGGAACATTATTAGGTGTGAGAGACCCGCTGTAATCCGAAGTTCTCATGACCAAATAAGACACTATATCACACAGCTTAGAGTCATGAGATAGGAGCCTGACTGACCTCGGGGATTGAAGGTCTACCGGGCACTTCGGTACTGGGCACCGGTGAGCCGGTAAGGGCTCGACAGCGTGTGTCAGCTGGTACTACCAAGAAGTCAATTGGGTCACACTCGCATGTGCATGTGAGGAGCCTGAGTGGCACGGATATGGGCGTTGAAGACATTCCATGCATGACATATGTTTTACAGTTCATGGTACATTTTCACTTAGATGTGTATGGGTTGGTTTGATAATTGTATGAGCACTTAGGTGGGGAGTAACCCTTATAGGATAATATAACTACTGGCTTTCATTACACCTCATCGTGGGACCCTCCTCTTCTTCGTGCAATAGTCGGTGCAAAGTAAACACCCGCATTCCGACCACGCACAGAAGAAAGACGGAAGTGGCTTTGGACCATATTTTGTATATGTATATTAAAACGATAAGTTTTAATATCTCATTTTGTATAAGAGTGTATAATTGAACTCTTATAAGCATATCACTACATAGTTGCATGTATAGTATTCAGGGTATGGTTGAATGGGGCCGAGTGGTCGCTATGACTCATGAATGACCCAAAGGTGGTATAATGGAAACCGGACGGGTCATGTGATGTGGCTATTATGCTGTTGTATTTGGATATAATTTCGTATAGAGGAGACTCTGTCTGATTTTTTTGTTACATTATGGATCCCGATAACAGATGGCGATGGTGGTGTCGTTACTCAACACCCACTGTTTACTCTGCCGACGGGTTGTCAACGGACCCCCGGAGTGGTGTTAGCAACTATGAGGCTGGTTCGCTACATCGGATATAAGTAAAGATGTAAGTGTCCGGGGTATGGAAGGTGATGTAAGGTCGGTATAAAAATCCTGGTGATGGGTAAGTATGGGGTACCGGCCAGTAATGTCGGCTCAGTACCACGAATTAATTCCCTCACCATCTTGACCATGACCTCGCCCACCATCTCAACCACGACCTAGTCGATCAACTCTCCCTCTTCCTCTACCTCGAATAGGCTGCATATGTACTAGAGTGGATGACACCGGAGGTCTAATGGATGGTCCATGTAATGTAGATGCCTCCTTATTGTAGCCGAGGATGCGATGCTCTTCTCCGATCTATTGTAACAATGATCTAGCAATATGATGTAAGTCGTACATCAAACCGGTGGCAGCATAATGCGAGCGACTAGCTATGTCAGCCATGGTAGAGATCTAAATGAACCAACCAAAGAATTATAAATACATAATCTATTGATTCAAATTTGGAAAACACTTTAGTACCGGCTAACTTACCAAAACCTGAGTAGTACTGGTTGTAGTATGGAACCTCATATCATCCCTATGATGGTGGTGTCATAAAACGGGTCATGCACACGTACGATACACTGGGCATATATGGATCATAGAAGTCCATTATACCCATCATAGGAGGTGTAGTGATAATCTTGCCCACTCGCGTATCCCATAAGGAAATGTATGGAGCATGATACGTCGCCCAATCTCTCTGGTGTTGTCCACGTGCATCCACTCTATGTAGCTGTTGCTCATAAGAGCAAGATGAAGGTATCTCCTGGTGTAGCCTAAACTAGCACAAGACTCGCTCTGGACAATGGCACTCAACCCGAACATGTGCGGTGACATCATTCACCACCTTTGATCGCCTAAGAAGATTCGGGAAGTCGGGTCAACCAACTCTCCGACGTACGCCGCCATAAGACGGCATTTACACTTGATGTCAAAAACTTTTATGTGAATATGAATGAAATTACTATAGAACCATATACTTTTACATATATCATTACCTGATCAAGAGTTTGTGCATCCAGCTGATCTCGATATAGGAGGAGTACACCGGATGGGTTATGCACCCGTGTCAAAGGTACTTCCTGCCTACACCCCAATGGAAGAGCTGGCTTTAGCACTGGCTCAACCGCAGGCTCAACTGGTAATCCATTGTCGAGAGCCTCAGCTAGGTCTCCATCGACGACATCGGCATCGTCATCATGTAAGGCATGAGCGACTAGTGGTGCTGGATATGCTTCTGATTGCCCAAAATCGGATCACCCCACGTGAAGTCTCTCCCAAGACCATAGCTGAATATAAAATAAATAGAAAGTAAGCAACCTAATGATGTAATAAAAAAAAATATAGTACATACCTGTATCAACTAATACCGGGTCTATGATCCAAGCTAGCTCAACATAACTCGCGATATGTATGTGCTAGTACTACACCACCCCAACTATAAGTCGCAGTATGTGTTAAATCTCGTAGTAGTGGGAGAAAGCACAGATGAACATGCACTCCCTTCATGTCCACAAACAAGAAAGATCCCATCAGCTCTAAGATGAAACCACGCGCACTTTATTCTAAAGCAACCTCATCTGCATTAGGCGCCGGGCGGATAATCGTCACATAATTCGATGGAGATAGTAATCCTCTAAGAGCATCAACTGTGGGGTGACACTCCAGTAGCTCCCGCACAACTACTACATATCAACACACACATGTCTCGCTGATCAAGCCGGGTCCATCGATACAGAGGCAAAGGATGATAGCAACATCCTGTAACGTGATCGTCATATCTCCGACGAGCACATGAAACGTGTGTCTCGGGCCGCCATCTCTCGATGAGACAAGTGCTAAGTGGCCAATTGATCATGATGTGGCCCAAGCGGTATACACCATAAAATCCCGCGCGGATCTCGTATGGATGAATGCGTATATCCATCCTCCACATATGCATGAAGGCTTTCATCTGCTATCGAGGGTAGAGTACTTCCTAAAACTACAAGCAACAAAGAAACAAACTTTATAATTGTTTATATATGAATTACATGTTACAACTAGAAATATTAATTGATAAGTAATAAAATACATACCCGCTATGTAACTACTAAGGCGACCGTGGTCCGGTCTCGGCAATACCAAGACGTGATGGATCCAGCGATCCGCATCATGAAGCCCTCTGAACGCCATATCTATAACAGATAACACGAAGGTAGTATAATTATAAATAAAACACATTGGAGAAATAGTATCAACATAATTAATGTAAGTACTAATTACAACGACAATGAATTAAAATACACACATACATGATTGATGTCTCATTTACTTAAATAAGGTACACAAGTATTTCATAATCCAAGAAATACACATTCGTACATAAGTGTTATACAAAGCAACTACAATTCCCGAGGAAATTCTCCCCCCCCTCTCAAAAAAAAAAATAATAATAATAAACAAGAGTTACTCCACATTTCTATCCGAATTTGATTTCTATTTACAAGACCGCTTTAATTAGACCCGGTTGTTTGCAATAACCCATTATGTGGATAGTAGTTTTTCCCTCCCTAACGTCCATTTCATTATGCAACCGGGTTAATTTAGGACGTCCACTGCCTATGCGTTTCATTTACTCAAGAGTTACAATCGTAGGCCCATCATAAAGAGGCCACTCATCTTCATTGAATATTGGATGAAACAAGTTTGCCCATGTATCATAGTACGACTGCGTAGTGTAGTAGCCTTGAACAAATAACGGAAAATCAACACATCGATGCTTACATGCTGCTATGATATGGCTACATGGAAATCCATAGATCAGTGTCTTTCCACATGCATTTGTCATGTAAGTTGAGGCATATTCGACCACTGACTTGACATGAAATCGCCTCGTATGTGATCAGAAGAATTACCAAACCAAATTTTCTTAACAACATAAACCCTGAATATGAGCATCAACATATGGAGACTGCTCATCAGATGCCAATCTATTAGCACCTTGTTCCCTTCTTGCAACAAAGTAACTATTAAGGCGAAAGAAGGTCGACTGTACTAATGCAGTGAATGGTAAGCTACGAGCTCCTTTAAGAACACTGTTAAATATCTTCGACATGTTGGTTGTCATTATACCATATCTTCGACCTCCATCATGTGAAAGTGCCCATAATTGAAAAGGATTGGGCTCTAACCACGTTGTGCTTCCAATTAATTCTCCCAATTGTAGCCATATGCTAATTGAATTTGCGTTGTGTACTCGTTAAAGCTGCTCTACATACCAAATTCTTCAAGAGTTGATCTTTGAATTGGATCATAAAATTGTTTGAAAGATGACGCATGCAAATCTTGTGATAGGCAGATGGTGCAGCCCAACCAAGATGAGGATCGCTCATTGCTGCCATAATACCTGGATGTTTGTCAGATATAACACAAATCCTCGTCCGTTAAGTTACTCTATTTCTGATACATGCCAAGAACCATCCCCAACTATCAATATTCTCGCCTTCTGTAATAGCAAATGTCAATGCAAATAAATGATTATTTCTGTCACACCCCATAACAATCAATTTGGTGCCTTTATACTTCCCATACAAATGTGTAGCATCAATACTTAGTACGGGACAACAATGTTCAAACCCTTCAATAGATGGCTTGAATGACCAGAACACGAGTTGGAATATCTTAGTGTCTGACACATTAATGCCTGAAGCATGTTTTCCAAATTACAACACATTCAGATTTGCTTGCTCTTTGGCCAAGAACAAACGCGGCGTACCTCAGATAAGGATCGAAAATACCAAATAACTGTCTTAGGCGCTTTATGCTTTCCATCCAACGCTCTTGTATGATGTTTCATATCCCCATTTTCTCCATCACACTTGCTTGGATAGCACCAGAATAATGTGAATTTGTTCTACCAAGGCCTTTATATGATAAAGAACCAAGTTTGAGTCCAATTGATGATGGTTCCGGTTCAAGCAAGGATTGACACAAGTATGAGGCCCTTTATATTTTTTGATAACAAATAAGCTAGTGTCTTTTACAACCATGGCACAAAGCTTCCATAGACATTGACATTCTTCAGCCTTCTTACATCTTAAAATGAACAATTTTTTTGAGGATGCAACAATGACAAACTCTTGGTGTACTTTAATTGAGTAAATCTTTACAGCCTTTTGCAAATCAGATTTATAATTAAAAACTTAGCCAACTACAAATTCTCCACTCAAATAACCGGTAGTATGTTGCACCCATGGAGTCCAACCACTTGAAATGGCATTACCTAAGTTTTCAACATGTTAAAATTGAGGTGTTGGTGGTAAGTGATAATGAACAGGGGATGACTCATCTAGTTCCTCAACATCTGGGTTATTCGATACATCACAAGATGCTACACGGGCAGAGACATATATCCTTTGCTCATTCTCCAAAACTTGGTTGGAAATTTGGAAGGATGATGCATGTCCATTAGCTTGAACATCCGCGTCTCCATTAGATTCATCATCAACATCTTCATCAGATTCATCATTAGCTTCTTCATAAGCGCAGTCTTCATTAGCTCCATATACTCCATTATCCGGTACTGGACCGCTACTAGGCCCACAACCATAGTCAAATTCTGCAACATTATCATTGTCGCGAACTAGTAAATTTATATGGCCACCCACATATTGATTCACTTGTGGCTTGACTCAAACAACTTCAATATACAATTCAATTTCCTCAATGCTAATTGCAAGCACATGTTCAACATTCGACATTATCAAGTTATCCCATATTGGAAAAGGTTGGAACCTATTTCCACTTTTTAGGGGATACTTACAATTAAAGATTAATTTGAACCTTTGTTTCTCAATGGTTGTCCTTGAGTATATCATATCACTCAATTGTTCAAACGTGCATTCAACCGGTACATCCAAAGGTACAATAACAGCTTTGTTCCCCACATATTTGACATATGTTTCAGTTCTCAATAGATTCCATTGTAATAACATATCACGGGAATAGTTGAAACATATATAATTGACCTGTATAAAATGGTCCCAAATGAATTAAATAATATGAGAGGTCATTATCCTTACCATTTAAACTACATTCATGGATGCTACATTCAATCACTTTGTTTAGCCAATGAATCATTTCACAACGTGTTGCTACCACCAACTTTATCACATCAATTTTATCATAAAGAAAACAATCACCTTGTAAAAAATAAAAAGATGACATTTCAAATTATCCTCAATTTCAAATTTAGAGTTAGTACAATTAACTCTAATTCATTGTATTAACTCTCTCCTTTAAAAAAGAAAACAAATGTGGTGGAAGAATGACAATAAAGGTTAAAGAATTGAAAAACAGAGCTAGATGAAAAGGATCTTTCTCACATAATGTGGTGGAATGAGGTGCTTTGCTAGAGTTTGATGAATCTCTTTTGCATTTTGGAATCCATGAAACTATAGTATTCTTTTGATACCTCGAGGGTAATATTTGTTGTAGTTTTTGTTGCAGAGGATGCAATGTGTAAAAAGTCAGTCCACTGCTCACCTTGTTGTGTTAGCTCGATTATTCCAATTTTCTAGGAGTGGATACTAACTTGAAAAATGGAAAGTAAGTGCATATGATGTTGCAGTAAAATATGAATTATTCAGTTTTTTTTAGTATGCTAGCTTTATGTTTATTGCCGAAAAGGCGTAACCTTGCCATCATAACTTTATGTGTACCTTTGGTCTTGGAGCTATGATGTGGGATCATTAATCCCATTTCTATTATTGTGCAGAAAAAAAAAAAAAAAAAGAAAAATATGGACTAGTAGACTTTTTTACCAGATTCTGTATTCGAATTGCTATATATTTTTTTTAAATTTACTTTTTAATGGAATTGTGGCAGTAGTATATTCCTGAAGATACACTGACAAAAAAGAGATATGGTTCCTATGGAGGGGTTGTGGGGGTCGATAGATTGGCTTTTCTATTTGGATGCAAGTTTGGGAGTATTCCTATATCATATTTGGATGCTAGTTCATAATTCCTATGTTGTGTGAGTTAGTAGAAGATAAATCCAGAAAAAGATTGTCAAAGAAAATAAATAAACAAAAAACACGAACCCCTAAACTAAGATCTAGCCTAAGACACCAGCTTTCTGATTATCAAAGACTCATAACAGACAACCACACTAGCTGAGGAGCACAAGGAATAAACAAAAAAACTTTTTAGTCTAGTCAGTGAGAAAGCTTCATCTTCTAAAACCACTTTGTTTCTCTCCTTCCAAATTGCCCAAAACAAACAATAGAGGGTAGCCCTCGATATCTTGCTTTCATCTTTCCTCTGGGCGGGATCTTGCCTTTAGATAGTTATATATCGAGCTAAGGAAAAATTTTCCGTATGAAAATTTGCTTTTCATTTTCTTTTATTTCACATTATGTTATTTGACAGATATATATCAAGAAATTTCATCCTTAGAAGGTTCCCAAAATGTATTCTTTGTAGGGTACAATTCTTACATCCATTTTATAGGCAATTCATATGGTATTTGCTAAATTGCGAAATCTATGAATGCCTAGCTAGTATTTGTAAATAATTTTGTTTTCTATTTAAATATGTTTTTCTCAATGCACTCATTAAGATGTTCATTTGTTTGATATGATTAATTCATCAAATGAATCGTGTTCAATGTAGTCTAAAAGAAGGAACACTGAACTGGGAGATGTTGCAGTTCAAGTCAAAGTTTCCTCGGGAATTTTTACTCTGCAGAGTAGGTTAACCTCGTAAGCTTTGCAGTTTTTTATATTTAGTGATCCATCCTACATGATAATGGATCAATATTGTCTTGCTAAAAATTTCTAATCTTGCTTTCTATATTTAGTGAATAATTGGTGCAATGAGGCTTCCTTCATTTTCAGGTAGGAGATTTTTATGAAGCCATTGGTATTGATGTTTGTGTTCTTGTTGAATATGCTGGTTTGAATCCTTTTGGTGGTTTGCGTTCAGATAATATTCCAAGAGCTGGCTGCCCATTCATGGTATGGATTATTCTTCTGAAGAGTGCCTAAAACACTCATAGTATACCCGTGTCCGCTTTATGTTTTTAGTTGATTTTACATTTAAATAAGCGCATTATAGCCCAAGATCTGATTTCGAGTTTTTGTGAATTGCAGTCAAGAGGGTGGTTTTTCGGCGATTTGGAGCTAAACATAAGAAGCAAGGGAAATACTGGCTACCACATCACGACGTCACAACGTCGCGACATCGCAACGTCACAACGCTTGGTCAATAGAAGAAAGTCAACAAGCGACCCAACGTCGCGTCGTCACCACGATTTCTGCACCAGCATCATTAAAAGCAAGGGGAGACCTAATTTTGAGAGCATTGAAGAACGTATGGATGAAAGCACGGAAAGCAAAGCAGCAAATAACCGGGACTGGAGAAGACACTCTTTTTGTATTTCTTTCTTCAAAACAAATCACATGATTTCTAGATTGATTACGTATACTAAGTCAAGTATGTTCTAGATTCACATCTAGAGTCTTGTTGAACCCCACACATTGCATGGATTAAGATTTTGATTTTATATTATTCAGTTATTTATGACTTGTTTGTATCCGCCGCATTCAGGATTTTATATACATGTGATGTCCGCCAACATTGGCATGATCTCTCACTGGTATCCGAGATCGTAGAGACGAGAACGCCAGGATCCGAATAGAGCACCCCGCCAGCCTGGTAACAGATATCCCGATTCCGAGGGTGGTGACATAGAACATTTGCTGAGCTTCTCGGAGCATTGGGGTGAGGTAGAGATACACTCAACCCTGCTAGCGAGATAGGCGGATACACCTCGAGAGAGGGTATCTCGTAGGCAAGATCACCCCGCCATCAATAAGTCACCTAATGCATCGACACCTCTAGGTAGTAATCCATCAAAGTGGGCAGGGGAGACAGAGCCTGGGGCCTATAACACAGTGATTTACTAAGATAATTTCAGTTTAGCTTTAATCTCGAACCTTAGTTAACTAGTCATTCAAAGCTTACGCCCGTGATAATATTCAAAGGCTAATTTCGCAATCAACGCGCTTTCTCCCCATGGATCAATATTCGCATCTGTGGTACATTATATTATTTGATACGACGCTGCACTTGTGCACATAGGCGCATAATTTTACTACATCACGCTTTCGCCTCTATCAAGTTTCCGCTACATGCAAGGAGAGTTTTTAGAGTTGATATTGAAAAAGTGCAATTATATTTTACTCTGGAATTCTTATTTTTATTTTTATTTTGCTTTTACAAGTGCTTGTAATTTGGTTTTTGCTTTTAGTGTGTGATTTCAAATTAAGGTTATTGTGAATGTATGCGAAGCCGGGGTCAAGTTGAAATATGTATGTTTGATCCTAAACTGGAAAGAAATTTACACCAAGACGCAGAACAAAGCGGCTAATAATATTAAATCTAGCGATCATGCAGGACATTGTAGAGCAAGATCACACCAAGAGCAAAACGAGCCGCAAAGGGGTCATAATGGGAATAATGGAAGGAATCAGGCGCCTAGACCGTTTATACAACCTGATGATCCATTCATGTTGCTAGAAGAATTTGCCCTACCACCCACAGTTGTTCAGACGACTATCCGAAGACCACCTATTCAGGTAAACAACTTTGAGCTGAAGTTAGTGACCTTACAGATGCTTCAGAACATCTTGTTCCACGGATTGCACAAATGAGAATCTCATTATGTACTCACCAACTTCTATCAAGGTGTGACACTAGCCAAGTATAATGGGTAACTAAAGAGGCACTCAGCGAGATTGTTCCCCGCTCACTAGTGATAGAGCAAAGTAATCGGCTGACAAGTCACCACCGTATTCTATTATCAATGGAACGACCTAGTGCAGCTCTCATTGTGTTCTTCCTCCCGCCGGAAAATTGTCGCTGATGCAAGAGATCAATACATCTCGACAAATTTAGAGGGAGAGAGCTTAGCAGAGGTACTGATAGATTTCTGTTTAACCTGTTGAGGAAGCAATTACACCAGCTGACCGTGATGGATGCAAGTCTATACTTTCTATAATGGTCTGAGGAATGTGACTAGAACGGTGATTGATGCCTCGGTAGGAGGTGCACTAATGAAGAAGACCACGAACCAAGCATATAGCAAACCCCGGAAGATGTCACATTAATACTCAATCAAAGGGTTTAGAGATAAGATTACACCAGTGAAGGGCGTGGGCGGCACAAATAAAGAGGTTCTCAGCAATCTGGTAACTCATGTTGCGTAGCTTACTAAACAGCTTATTAGGCAGCAAGGTACTACGAATGCCATCTAGACTAGCCCATGGGAGTTATGTGAATTATGTGGAGGTCAAGACAATGCTGGATAACGTCGGGCTAGACAACAAGAGGAGCATGCATAGTATGTGTCGGGTTTAACCGTAATCAAATACAGCACAGGTCAAAGAGATGGGAGCAACAATCATCACTGGGACCAAGGCCAAGGGTATAATAATCGTAATAATCGAGCGCCAGATATGACGGAGGAACAATCGTAACAATACGCCACCACCCCAAGTGAGCGAACCACCCTCCCAAGAAAAGGCTGACTTGGAACAAGCTCCTTACGCTAGTCAAAGCTTATTCGCATACCGCCTTTTTATGAATGAGACAAAGGCGAATATGTGTAACACTGCCACCCAATTGAACAATCAAGCAGCACAGTTGAGAAATTTAGAGGTGCAGATGGGCCAAATGGCCAATCTATTGACAGAAAGGCAGTCGGGTTCCTTACTAAGCAACTCAGAAGTGAACCCGAGACGAGAAGGGAATGAACATGTAAAAGCAGTCACGCTAAGAAGTGGTAGAGAATTGGAAATACAGGGGCAACCTCCAGTGATAGGGGAGGTAGAAACTGAGGAAGTCATCAAGACCAGTTAGAATGATAATACAGAGAGGGAACAGCCCCAAGAGAAAAAGTTTGGGAGAGAAGAAACTGAGGCAAAGGATCACTAACCTATAGCCCCAATTCCGTATCCCCAACGCCTAAAGAAGAATAAATTGACAAGCAACTCACCGTTTATGGAAGATTCAAGAAACGTGATCAACATTCCGTTTGTCGACAGTTTTCCGAACAAATGCCAAGTTATGTCAAATTCATGAAGGACATCTTGTCATAGAAGAGAAGATCACGGATTTTGAGATACCAATCTCTTACTCAAAGAATGTAGTGCCATCCTCTTAGAGGAAGTTGCCGCGAAAAAGCCAGAAAGACCTGTGCGCTTCACTATCCTCGCACTCATCGGGAACGCCATCGCTGGAGAGTTTTCAGGTGACTTAGGAGCTAGTATCAACTTCATGCCTTTATCCATATTTAGACGCTTTAGGATTAGGTGAAGCCTGGTCCAACCACAATCACACTTCCGCCAGGCCGGGATAGTCCTTAAAGTGGTCTTAGAGGTGGATAGAAGACGTTCTAGTAAAAGTCGACAAATTCATCTTCCCAATGGATTTCATTGTATTAGATATGGAAGAAGATAAAGAAATACCCATAATATTGGGTAGGCCCTTTCTCGCAACTGGAAGGGCAATGATTGACGTACGGAGGGGAGAGCTGAAATTGAGAGTGCAGGAAGATGAAGTTAAGTTTATTGTGTGTTCGAAGCCATGAGACACCCTATCGAGAGTGATACGTGCTTCATAGTAGAGACTGTGGAGGCTATAGTGTCTAGCCAAAGTGGTCTCACTGATCCTTTAGAGGCTAGCCTGGTGCAAAGTGATTCAGAAATATTGGGAGAAGAGGCCGAGGAGTATGTAAAATAGATGGATTCATTCGAACCTAATAGAAGGAAATATTTTGAATCTCTAGGCGAAAATACTAAAACACTAGTGCCATCTGTTGAACAGCCACCCAAGATGGAGCAAAAGCCACTACCTAGCCATTTGAAGTATGCTTATCTTGGGAATGCCTCCACCTTACCAGTGATTATTTTCGCGTCCCTGACAGCAGTAGAGGAAGATAAGTTATTGAGGGTACTCAAAGATCACAAAAATGGCGCTTGGATGGTGTCTGGCTGATTTAAAAGGGATTCGCCCTTCTATGTGCATGCATCGAATTTTGCTAGAAGATGGTCATAAGCCTTTAGTTGAAGCACAAAGGAGATTGAATCCAACTATGAAAGAGGTAGTCCGCAAGGAGGTACTAAAGTGGCTAGACACCGGGGTTATTTATCCTATTTCTGACAGTGCATGGGTAAGTCCAGTACAGGTAGTACCTAAAAAGGGAGGAACAACCGTCATAAGAACAGAGAATAACACATTACTTCCTTCTAGAACAATCACCAACTGGAGAATTTGTATTGACTACCGGAAACTGAATAAAGCTACTCAAAAAGACCATTTTCCATTGTCGTTTCTGGATCAGATGTTGGATAGACTAACTGGACACGAATACTATTGCTTTTTAAATGGGTATTCCGGCTACAATCAGATTGCTATAGCCCTTGAAGATCAGGAGAAGACGACATTCACATGCCCCTATGGTACATTCTGGGTGATCTTCAGCGGATGCTCCTTCGGCCGTGCAATGCACCAGGCACATTCCAACGTTATATGATGGCCATATTCTCCGATATGGTTGAAAAGACAATTGAGGTCTTCATGGATGATTTTTTTGTCTTGGGAAACTCCTTTGACAATTTCCTGGAAAATTTGAGATCGTGCAATTACGTAAGGAGACTCAATCTGTACGACTGGGAGAAGGCGCCATTTTTATGGTACAAGAGGGCATTGCATGGGCACTCGATTCGCAAGAGGAATAGAGGTAGACAAAGCAAAAATTGAAGCAATAGATAAATTACCTCCACCCTCATCTGTAAAAGGCATAAGAAGCTTTGTGGGCCACGCAGGGTTCTATAGACGTTTCATAAAAGACTTTTCTCATATTGCAAAGCCGTTGTCTAATTTACTGGTCCAAGGGACACCATTTGAGTTTGATGCGCAGTGTATGCAAGCATTTTCAGTCTTGAAAGATAAATTGGTATTGGCTCCTATTGTAGTAGCACCAAATTGGGACTTTCCATTTGAGCTAATGTGTGACGCAAGTGACTATGCGATTGGAGCAGTGCTAGGGTAGAAAAGAGAAAGCATATTTCAGGTTATCTACTATGCTAGACGAACCTTGAATGATGCCCAACTGAACTATGCTACCACTGAAAAGGAACTATTGGCCATTGTCTTTGCCTTTGACAAATTTAGGCCTATTTGATTGGCAATAAGGTAGTAGTCCACATGTGACCACTCGACCGTAAAGTACCTAATGACCAAAAAGGATGCCAAACCAAGACTAATACGGTGGGTACTCTTTGTTTGCAAAATTCGACTTAGAGATTAAAGACAAGAAGGGAACGAAGAACCTAGTCTTAGACCATCTATCACGGTTAGAAGAGGCGAGATGAGTCCCATGTGAATGGCGATTTCGGGATAGCGGCTGCTTCTCCCTACGAAACAGGCGATTCCATGGTTTGCGAGCTATGTGAATTATTTGGTGGCCAAGGTGATCCCTCCGAGGAATTTTAGCTATCCAGCAGAAAAAGGTTCTTCGCACACTTGAAACACTACTATTAAGGAGGAACCTATTTACAAACGAGCATTGTGATGACCAAGTGATAAGGCGATGTGTACTAGAAGATGAAATGGTCAATGATACAGACCCTTTCCTTGCCTTTTACCATGTGGGGAAATTTCGTGACGAAGAATAGCGGCCATGGTACTTCAATCAGGTTTCTACTGGCCTAGCTTATTCAAGGATGCTCACCAGTTCGTATCCATTTGCGACAAATGCCAGCAAATGGGGAGCATTTCTAGAAAGGATGAACCACCCATGAACACAATTCTGGAAGTTGAGCTATTTGATTTGTGGGGGATAGATTTCATGGGCCCATTCCCCCCCTCTTTTAATAACTTGTACATCTTTCTTGCAGTAGATTATGTCTCTAAATGGGTTGAAGTAATACCGACCCGCACTAATGATGCTAGTGTGGTAGCGGTCATCGCGTACGTATTTGCGGTTTGGCACTCGAGCGCGATCCTGGATAAGAATTTCCCATTTACGCAAATAAGATGGTTGACACAGAGTCTTGCACAAAGTATGAAGTGACCAGCGAACATCCTGCGCATACCACCCACGGAAAATGGGCAAGCGAAATTGTCGGGCTCGAAATCAAGTCCATTACGGAGAAAGCAGTCAACGGCCGGGGGGAGGGTGGTCGAAAAGATTGAGGATGCACTCTAGGCATCTGGAACAACGGCCCCAAAACACCATTGGGTATGTCTCCATTCCAAATGTCGTTTATGGGAAGCATGCCACTGTAGGTGGAGATCGACATAGAAACTGCGACTCGGTGGAACATGAATGATACATTAGCCAGAGAGAAGCGGATGCTCCGACTTAGTGAATTGGATGAATTCCGCAATGAGGCGTACGAGAATGCTCGAATATATAAGGAAAAGATAAAAGCTGGCATGACAAACATATCATGAGGAAGAAAGTTCGAGGCGAGGTCGGAGGGTCCTCTTATTGATTCAGGACTAAAACTTTCACAGGAAATTAAAGTCGTGATGGTGGGACCATTGTAGTGACTTCAGGTCTTTCATGGAGGTGAGATTATGCACCTAAGAAGGCACATTCAAGGTTAACATATAAGGTGAAGCCATGCACTTGGGGTGAGATCCGTGCGAATAAGCGAAACCATTCGGCCCAAGCGTACGGTATTTGCCGTGGTGATTAGTACCCGAGTCTTTTGAACCACATATTAGATAGGTTTTGAGGTGCTGGCGCACTAATCATGTCATTTATGCCAATTGAAGTGTTCAAGTCTTCTTAGTATCACTTATGCCGTTTTAGAGGTTATTTTTGGTTGTTTACGAGGTTTTGCGTGCTTTGGGAGTTAAATCTTAAGGACATATGATGAATCATGAGATTGAACTCAATTGTCAGCCATCGAAACGGACCAATCAAAGAAAGAATGAAGACATAAAAGTGAGTGAAATCGGAAATGGTAGGGACGAGGAAGCAATGCGGTGATGAATACGGCCAAATCCCGAAATTTCGCTAAGATTGCGAAAATTTCAACGGGATTGCGAAAATTCGCAACCTTCAGCGAAAATTTAGCAATCTTGCCCAGTACCAATTTTCGCTAGACACCGAAATTCGCTAAACCTTGTTCTATGAAATTTTTGCATTACTTCTCACATAAATTTCGCTAAGCTAGCGAGAATTTATATGTGAGGCTCTGCCTAAACGAAATTTTGCATTTTATTGTAGCGAAATTTTCGCTAAGTAGCGAAATTTTTCGTTGCCTAGCGAGAGATACTGACAACAGCGAAATTCAACTGCAACTGTCATGCTTTTGTAAAATTAATGCAATGAGCTTGATTTTGGTGTATTACTGTTGTCCTAAAATTAGCCAAATTGGTAGGCTTTGTGGTATTTTCATACATTGGGTGGCCTATATAAGCCCTCCCATTTCATAACCTAAGCAACAAATTGAGGAAGCAATTTTAGTAAGTTTTATTTTTGTCTATTAGTTTAGTTAGGGTTTTGCTTTTCTCTCTTCTCTCTCCTCTTTCCCTTATTTTCTTGGTACACTTGAACACCCCTCTTGAGGATGACAACTCAAGAGATGCTTGGCTAAGCCTCTTTTCTTTGAAGAGAAAGGAAGCTAGCTTGGTGGTGGGGCATATGCAGGTTGTCCTCTTGTATTAAAAGCTACAGGTACCGTGTTTATGGCCCTATCTTCTCAAAATATGGTTGAATAGCATTGAATGTTATTAATTTGGCCAATACTTACCATGCTTTAGGATACAGTGCATGCTTATTGCTAGATGCACTGTGGTTTTTTAGATGGTCTTCTGAGTGCGAAATGATGTTTAATGTTAGGGTTTCATTTGTAAAGGAGGCCGATAGATGCATGTTATCTGTGTTAACTCAAATAGGAGTTGATTTTAGGGTGAGGTTTGCTAGTTAAACATAGATCCGGTTGTGGCTTGGACTATAGGTTGCTTGTCATAACGCGAGGATAAAACCCGAGGACACTTGTTTGCCCTAAGTTACCAAGTTAGTGACCTAAATCTTCAAAGTTTCCAAAAAGTCCAAATAGAAAGTCTTACCTTCGTGCACTTATGCAAATCATTTTTAGGATGAAAACTGTGTGTTATTACTGAACCCTTTATCTTTGCGGTAGCTGACTACGCGGGTAGTAGGAACAGGTGTATATAAATTTTGTTGATTTTAGCTCATTTCTTGTGGCCGCAGCGATCCATGTTCGGACAATCGGATTCTTGAGCCTCATTGGGCTCTAGAAGAATGGTCCATTGCGACGATCTCGCATGTAGCTACCGGAAGGCGGCTACAGGCTTTTCTTGAAATCTTTCTCTCCATAGTTTAATTTTTATTTGTTTTTAAATTTGGTTTGGTTTTCTGTCTCCTTAAAATGTCGGGATTTTTCTTGTGGTTGTCATTTTCAAATTGAGACAATTAATGTGATCTTCGATGTAGTTCATTCGGTGTGAAGGAGGTCGAACGCCTCATTGTGAAGTTTTCTTAAACATCTCTGATATTTGGCGGCATCTTTATTTCAGCTTCTGTCGCGACATTGGCTTCCGCATCGCGCGGCATCATCACGTCACGGCGTTACAACCCGCAACGTTGAATGAACCCGAAAACGCGGTCATCCGCGCGTCGTGGCGTTGACCCACGACCGTCGCGGCGTTGGCTGGTGCCCCAGAGCCCTTTACGTAGCGTCAGCGGCGTTGGTTGCAGAAAACCACGGAGCGTCGCGATTTTGGACTTCAGCACGTGGCGGCGTCGATTGCTGCCCTCGGGAGCGTCGCGACATTGGCGGCGTTGTGAGACCCCGGATAATGTAAAATGATAAACACGGGTTGCAAACCTGGGAATTTCTCTAGATCTCGGATGACAACACGAGGCATACCGTTGAGTTTGTCTCGCAAAATCTAAGTACATAGTTGAATTTCGTCAAATTCCGAGAAGGTCAGAATTACACTTATTTCAAGACAAACGACGACGAATGAGAGGGTGACACGTGGCATGAAGATGCGTGCCATGTGGAACCTGAGGAGAGGACACTTGGCACTTGGGTGGAAGCCAAGTGTCATATCTGCATGAAGGAAGATAGTGAAGAATTAAGGCATGAATGACATGTGGGATACTATGTGTCATGAGGAGAGAAAGAAGAGGTGTTCTACACCTAGATAAGTATTCTCCACCTAAAGAAATTGTTCGGTGGGGGAAGAGGAGAAGAAAAAGAAAAAGAAAAAAAAAAGGAAGAAAGAAGAAAGACAACGGAAAGGAAAGAGAACCAGCGGTTCTCTGATTAACAAATAAAGGAGTTGCAGCAGTGAACGGATCTGGTTAGTCTTTGTTTAAGAGCCATGAAATGGTCATGGCCAGTTGCTTAGAGTGAGTGAAATTTGGTTTAAGAATAATTTCGATAGAAATTGTTCTTGGTTGGGACTTTGTTCTAGGTACGTAGTTTTGAGCTACTGATTCTGGAGGCGGTGTCTTGTAGTTTGGGATCGGCGGGATGATCTTGGTTGTGTACTATGCATGTTGTTTTACGAGGTTTGGAGATTGAGATCAGTTTTGTGTATTGTGCTTGTTGAATAACATGCACGGATTGTGTGAAAAATGATGTTAATATATGCATGCTTGTTATATATTAACGTGATGCTGGTGAAGCATATGTATTATAGTGTTGCATATAGTTCCCATCATGCATGTAACATGAGATATTATCACGATGACATTATCATTCACATGTGCGTAGGGTCATCGCGTGAATAGGGTGTGAGTATAGATAAATGATTGACCCAGATTTGTCTGATAAATTATATCGGTTGTCATATATAAAATGTCGATCGTAGTGATTGATATATGTCGAGAGGGTTGTCATATAAAATATCAATCGTCGGATCGACCCCGATTGATATATATCGGGGGTTGTCCACGAAATAGGTTATCAGTCGGTCCACTTATTTATAGGAGGGTTGTCACGGAGTTAAAAACAAATACCTTTGTTTGGAAATGGTTTTTCTGTCTGTGGCAAATTACCACGTGTATGCGAGAGAGTCGATGGGAATGGGCATGACATAAACATTCATATAGAGATATGCATATTTTATATGAATGTGAATGATTTTATGGATTATGCCGTTTGCACATGTGCGCCAGGTGGGAGTAGCCCTTGTGGGACTTTCTCTTGGGCATAGCTCACCAGTTGTGGGAAAAATGACACACTAGTCTTTGGAGGTGAGAAGGCACTTCATGAGGTCTTAGTTAGGGGAGATTAAGATGGCTTATTGTGTGTTCTTTTAAAATTTAAGGTAGAAAACCCGGGTTTTGTTTCAAGCGAGCTGGTAAAGTTTTGTACTTGTGATGTAAATAAAATGTAATTAAACTCAGATTATATGTTTTATACAATTTGGTAAGGGTTGTGTCTTGTCTTGAGGGGATGTTTGGTTGATTCTGAATCATAGGAAGTCGCTTTATTTATATCCTATGTATTAGCCGAACTTTAAGACTGATTTTTTGTTGGTAATTAAAGGGAATTTGGCCTGTTCACTCTGGTATCTTAGCCCCATCTCGGTAAAAACGATGTAGGCTTTCAAATCATGAGTCAGACCTCTACCGTGAGTTATGGCCTTTTACTCGGAAAGTGCGAGAGGATAAGCTGTGGCCGAGCTCATCTGGCTAAACTAACCTCTTTGGTCAGAGTTGAGCTCTCCTGCATGAGCTTACCTTTTGTGTTGGTAGTGACCTCTCTTTATCTGTGGTGGTGACCTCTTGTCTTGGTAGGTGGCCTCATGTTGGCCCAGTGAGCCTCTTTGGTCGGTGATCTCTCCTATGGTGACCTCTTGTGCGGGGCGACTAACCTCTTTGGTGGCCCGAGCTCTCACTGCATGGTCGACTTTCTTTGGGGCGATCTTTGAGCTCTCTGCGTGAGGCCCAACCTCTTTGGGTAAAGCTGAGCTCTGCGCAGCCTCTTTTGTGGAAGGCCGGGGCTCTTCGGCGAGCTCGACGAGGGATGGGCGTGTGGCGAGGCGGCCTCCTTGGTGGGCTCTTACGTGTGGGGCTCGGCGGGGGAATGGCTCGGCGTGCCCCCCGACTTCGGATGACCATGGCTTTCTCGTCGAGTTCGGTGCGCGTTGGCCAGACTCTATGGAGCTCTTTGGTCTAAAATCCATCATATATGTCTCAATATAATCGAATATATTGTGTTCGAAAAAAGATGAAAAACCGATAGGTCCCACTGTTGGTTACGCATGTCGAGTTGTTGCGCCGTATGGCGTTTCGGATGACCATAACTTCCTCGTCCGAAGTCCGTTTTGGTGTTCTTAGACTCTATGGAAAGCTCCTTGAGTCTAGAATCTGACCACACATGCAATGGATGGCATTTTAATGCTCCAGTCTGTGATCCAACCTCCTTCAGCAGATAGGCCTCCTTTGTGAAATGACCTCCTTTGGCGGGCCTTAATACAGGGAATGAGCTCGGCAACGCCAACTTCGGATGACCATAACTTCCTCGTCCGAAGTCCGTTTTGCGCATTCTTAGACTCTATGGAAATCTCTCTGAGTCTAGAATCTAACAATATGCCTGTGGATGGCATTTGGTGCTCACATAGTTTCTGGAAAATTGATCATTGCACCAAGTGCACTAATTACTAGAATCTTGAATGAGAGGGACTGTCATGTGTTATTGCTTAATAATTGAGTGACACGTAAATATGCGTGAATGAGAAATTTATTATATAACATTGAAGGTTACTGTGGAAAAAAAAAAAAAAAAAAGACCCGGGTTGGGGTGTCACAAGCGTCGAGACGATTGCCTCTGTTTATATTGACCCTCGTATTTTTTATCCTCCCCACACCGGCCTTGTCGAGACAGCCCGCACCTCCATTGTTGCGGACCTCGACCAACTGTCTCTCCTCTACCATTCTTGGGTCTTAGAACACCCATGCCCGACCTACAGCGAGCACAATGCAGAAGCCTCAGTAAAACGTGGCGCCTGGTTTGATTTTTAACCACGTTTCATGGATCCGTGATTTCGGCATTCTTTGGGTCGGGTCATCACGTCCCTACCTTTTAGGTAGTTAGGTAGAAGGACCTTAGGTGATAATCACAAAGGTGGTGCCAATCTCCTTGTAGACATTCGGCCTTGATTAAGTGTGCACACTAGGTGCTGATCAGTGTCTACCAAGATCACCTGGAGTGGCCTCCTTTGCGCCATTCGGCCCCAGTGCACCACTTGGTGATTCAAAGGTCTAGAGCCACCCACCCCTCTACACCTATGTCGAGTAAGCGGCGAAAGTTGACCGCTAAACGGGGTCTGGCCAGTGAGGAGTCGGCACCGAATTTTGACCTCACTAGGTTTGTTAATGAAGGTGCAGCCGAAAGGTTTGGCACCATTTGTAAAAATAGGTCATTCATCAAAGAAAAGGGATTCCACCACCCTAGGCGACTTCTTTAGAAACGATTGCGAATAGGAATGACGGGCGCTATATGGCTTTGCCTCGTCATTTGTGGCGAGTGTGATACGAGGAATTCCTCTCTGACCTACGCCTCAGTATTAATGGTGAAAGATTAAGGGTCATAGTGGGGTGTTGGTGAACCCTAATGCGTCTATCAACCAATTCCTATAATCTTGACAGGTCCCCCACGAGGCCTTTCATCAAAACTCCCATTGGCTGGCTGGAAACTACCCCCCCGAGTCCTCGGGTTGACCCCGGGCGGGGTGCATGGAAGCTGATAGTGAAGGGCATCACGGTGCCTTCCAGGCCAAACATTTGCTTTATATTCCCAACTTCATCCGTTGCGTCTCGTTAGGCAGCGAGCGTGTGGTGGCGACGACGTGCCTGCTTGCTCAACTCACGCCGTCATCCCCAGGGCGTACCGCTTGATGTTGGGTAGGTTATAGAGGATGCCATCCTCCATAATCGGGATGCGAAAATGAACCTTTGGCACCCCTTTCTCATTTATGGTCTATGCAAGCAAGTTGGGGTGCCTTGCGAATAATGGCGTGGACCACACGCGATCAAGACAATTATGGTCGGCATGACAATGGGTGTACCACGACACGAGGCGGTGTATGACTCGACGTGAACCTCGTATGAGGAGGAGCCCGAGATGCTCCGGGCCCGGTTGGCCTCAGGCCAGGCCCGAGTGCCAGATGGCGGACCTCCTCCCATCCGCCGCAGCGCGCCACGCCTTCCTCACCTCCGCGCCACTACCCGCGCTTGGGGAGAGGTCCGTCCAAATCCTACCATATCCTTGTGGACCCGGAGTGCTTGACCTCCACGGCCGGGTTTGAGGCTTCTTGGATGAGGCCGGGGGAGCAGCGTCCTCTCGTCGGCCCGAGCCAAGGCCCTCGGGGCCCGGAGCATGCGCACGGTTACGGCTAGCCCGGCGCCATCGCCGTAATCAACGAGGGCCGCCCCGGGACCATCTTTCGGCTTCGCTCACTTGACCTAAGTCGTCGTCACGGTGATGCGAGCGAGTGCATTACAGGTATTAGTAATTCTCAGCTAGTTGCTCGCACACACGAGTGATCTCTAGGATATGTCTGAAGGCTCAGAGCTCCCCTTACTAGGTTTCAGCAAACTTGGGGTCTTTAGCTTTTCTGAAGTGATGGGCACCTTGGAAAAAGAGGATTACCATAGAGCTGATTAAAAATAAAAAATAAATAAATAAAAATTAAATTTAAATTTAAAAAAAAAAAAGAAAAATAAAATGAATAGGGTAGAGACTTCCAATCAGATCGGAAGACACGATCAGAGCTTTTCAAAGCTAATGCCACTGACTTGACTAGCAGGAGCCATTGACTTCCTTGCCAGATTAGATGGGACGGAGGATGGACGTGTCCATAGCTTAGGGCTAGGTTTAGTTGAGTGTTAGGTGGGATTCGAGGGGCCAGATGCTAGGGTGCCTAACCAGCGGGTGGGAGTCATGACGAATCCGTACAAGGACACTCGACATTAAGCAGGGCCTTGGTTTTTTCTTCCGAGTAGGTAGGATAGTTGCATAAAGGAGTGCGTTCTCGATCTTAGTAGTTAAATTCTTCCAAATGGTGAGTTGAATTCAAGTTTGGGGGTCTTGGGAGCCCAGGAGGTTATATGTTAGAGACCACGTATCACTACACATAGGCTTTGGGAAAGTATTGAAAACCTAGGAGGTTGAGTCCTTGTCAACTAAAGTGTTCGGCTGAGATTCTCTCGAAAGTCAAAAACAGCCTATGGATCCTATGAAGTTCAAATAAAAGGTGAATTTAGTTCGACATTTGATCCTTCTTCTAGCGGCGCATGGGCATCCACCGATCATGGCGGCGGTATGGTATGTCGGTGTTGTGTGTCGGGTTTAGAGTCGAGTTTCTTCAACGTGGAGTGCAGTAAGAAGCTAAGTTTGGGGAGTGTGATGAGTGCCTAAAACCTCATGAGCATGTCCAGCTTATGTTTTTTAGTTGATTTTACATTTAAATAAAGCATTGCCTTGAATCGATTTATGGAGCTTTGGCAGATTACAATCGGGGGTGGTTTGGGCGATTGGGCTAACATAAAGCAGGAAATGTGCGCCCGCGTCGCGACGTCACAGCGTCACGACGCCATGGCGTGCAGCGGCGCTTTGGTCAACGAGAAGAAAGTCAACAGCGACCCGGCGTCGCCGCGTCACCACGATTCTGCACCGGCATCATTAAAAGCAGGGAGACCTAATTTTGAGCATCGAAGCGTGCAGGCGAACCGCGGAAAGTAGAAGCGGCGATGGCGGGATCATTGGAGAAGACACTTCCTTTTGTATTTCTTCTTTTCTGCAAACAAAACTGCTGATGATTTCTAGATTGATTATGTGTATACTCAAGTTGAGTATGTTCTAGATTCCACGTCTAAGTCTTGTTGAACCGTCCGCGATTGCATGGATTAAGATTTTAGATTTTTATATTATTCAATTATTTATGACTTGTTTATATCTGCTCTCTATTTACATGTTGAATTTATATACATGTGATGTATGTGACATTGGCATGATTACATTGGGTATCAGAGATCGAGAGAATATGAGGGCCTTGAGGATCCAGAATAGAGCGACCACATTGGTAAATAGAGATATCTCGATTCAAGGGTGGCAATTAAAGTTATAGGCTTACCATTTAAGCATTTCGAACATTGGGGTGAGGTAGATACACTCAAACACGCTGAGATGGCGGATACACCAACAGGAGGAGGGTATCTCGTAGGTAAAGATCACCAGCCATCAATAAGAATCACGGAAAGACTAAAATAGTAATTCCTACAGGTAGTAATCCATCGAAGTGGCGAGGGAAGCCCAGGCGTAGTCTCCACAACACAATGATTTACTAAGATAATTTAGTTTAGTTTAATCTCAAACCTTAGTTAACTAGTCATTCAAAGCTTACGTCCAGATAATATTCAAAGGCTAATTTCAGTAATCAATGCGCTTCTCCCCGTGGATCGATATCCATACCTAGGTACATTATATTACTTGATACGACACGTGCACTTGTGCACATAGGCGTACAATTTTACCACATCACGCTTTCAGTCTATCATCTTCTTTGTTCATATTGTTGGATTATTTGTATTCAAAAATTTTTTGTGCTTCACTAAAAAAGAAAAAAAAAAATCAAACTTTTCAAAATTTTATTTTTCAATTGTGGGTTGGTAGGATTGTTTGCTTCTCTTTCTTTTGTTTTATGTTCCCCCTTAGGGTCCCTTTTTGTATATCTCTTGTATACGTTGGGTTGTCCTTAGGTTCTTTTTGGTGGTTTAATACATTTTTACATAAAAAAAAAATTCACTAAAAGCAAAAAGATTTAGTAAAAACTAAAGACTTGACTTGGGGCCTTGTGGTGGGACTACTTGGTGTGTATAGAGTGGGATTACAACATTATCAGTTCCTTGTGGTTGATTATGTGTTGTCTACAATGGTGAGAATTCTGAAGGTGATTGATGATTGGGAGCTACAGAGACCTTCCCGAGGGGTTCTTTCACAGGATGATGGGTTAGAATTTCCTCAGCCAAAATTTAGATAGGTTCCTAGTTTCAAAGGAATGGGAAAGCTAGTTTAGTGGGGTTGTGTAGAGTATACTCCTTAGACCTATCTTTGTCCATCACATTTTTTTGCTACATTTGGGAGGTATGTGCAAGGGGCCTACACCTTTCATATGGACAAGAGAACGGTAATTAGGTCTTTAATAAAGACCAAAGGGAGGACTTAAGATGGGGCAGGTGTGTTGAATGGCATGCCCTCGGTTTTAGGGAAGCTCTGGGAGGGGGGATAATGAGATGCTACAGTAATGGGGTGGAGTGGGGCGTATTCTATTTCTTGGAAGTCTGCAAAGATTTAGAGTCCTCCACGGCATCACCACATACACCAATTCCAACACACATATTCAAAAACTAAAAACTATAACCAAAAAACAAAAATCCCAGTTAACTAATGCTAATCCGACCATCCAAGATCCAAAATGTTCCCCAAAAACTCCAAATTCCACCACAAAAAAAAAAAATCAAAAACAAAAAACACCAAACTACAAACCATAAACAAACCTTCTTGACCTGAAAAACCTCTGCATGATACTGACAAACAAGCAAAAAACACCACCAACAACAAAAACCCTAATTACATCAACCAGAGAGCAAAATAAAGAAAAAAAACCAGATCAATCGAGAGCTTACAAAATGGCTAGTCGTGATGCGTGTGACTAGCGACAAAGTCGAGGAAACCTAATATGAGATTACATCTGAAAAGAAATATCAAAAATGGTGTCACGTGGAAGTGCACCCGTCTCTCAGGCGCTTTGTCAAAGGCGTCAACGATGAGAAAACGGGGAAAAACCCTAATAACAGACAACGGAGGACTCGTGTGGTGGAATAATAATAAGGGAATTGTCGTTGTCATGGACAGTGGCATTTGGCAATTTTAAGCCTAATTGACAGCGGCATTTGACAATTTCATAATTCCAATTGTCGTTGTCCATAACAGCGGCATTACGCACTACTTTGGCAGTTACTTTGGTTTCCAAACTAATTTTATAATTTTTTTTTATCAAATAAATTATTTCGGTTATAAAACTCTACTTTGAGAACCATTTTCCTTACCTCTGCATATAATTGTTTTTAAAAGAAAATAATTGTATGGATTTAAACTAGTAATATATGGAATTAGAAACAAATATACAAATTTGCTAACAACTATATAGGATGAAACAACATCCAGATTAATATCATAATAAATCGGCTCAAATTCCACAAATTTGATAATACTTATGTGATTATAATACATATAACTCCGGGTTACGTAACAATCATAATCATTATTTGATATCGATCAAATATGTTTTTACATTATGAATCACTCACACACAAATAAAACGTCACAATAAGACGACAAAAACCAAAACATTATAACAAGACTACATAAAACCAAACATCAAAAAAAGAAGACGAATAACAAAGAACAAAATAAAACTCATATTTAAGTGGAATAACCATTTTTTTAAGAAATAAATTAATAAAAAAATATATAAGAGATGATTTTGAGTAAAAAAAAAATCGATAATCACTCCTCCTTACTTAACAAAGATGAGTGGTTAAAGGAGAAAGTTGAGAGAGAAAAAGGCTAGGATTTGATTGGAATGTTTTGAATAATTTGTTTTATATTACTTGTACATATAATTTAAGTATATAAATCTATATTATTATAAAAATTAATGTATGATTCTTATTGGTTGACTGTTGGAAAGTTTGTCTCCATTCCCCACATTGATCTCCGTGGATACCCGATGCATATACTTTAAACATTAGTTTATATATCATATAGTTAAAAGACATCTCAAAACATAAGATGTTCATACCTTATGATAAATGAAATGAATATAACGTGGTTATGTAAAATATTATAAATATAGGTACCCTCAAAAAGAAGTATTAATTATTCAATAAATAAATTATTATTCTTCTAATTTGATAATAAAAACAATAAATTATAATATGCCCGGTCTTAAGAAAAAACCAATGATTCTTAATGAGTTAGGAACGGCTAGCAATAATAATGTAGAAATATTTTGTTAAAAACATCAAATGAACACATATTTGTTTCAAAGCCATGTTTATGCAAAAAATTTGTCAAATTTTCCATAATATTCTATTAAATTTGGTTATTATTCCACCAATTAGCATTTGTGGAATATTATACAAAATTTAGAACAAATCAAACTCGATCTCCAAGAACATTTGCATAATCTAAATAAAGAATGAAGAGCAAATAGATGCATTTATAAATATTACTTTAGTAAAATCACAATAAATGATGTATTTTGACAAAAAATAGTACAAAGAGTCAAATATTATAGCTACAATAATAAATATATTAAAATCCGTAAACTATAAAATATATCATAGTTAAAGACATCTCTCACAGCTTATAAGATATTTCATACCTTATGAATCTATGATGATGAAATGAATGTAAACATTAATTTTTGTAAAATATTATAAATATAGGTACCTCAAAAAGTATTAGTTATTCAATAAATAAATTATTATTCTTACTAATTTGATAATAAAAATGATAAATTATATTAATAACCGGTAATATATATGCAAAACAAGTGATTTAATGAGATGGGGACAATAACAACTAATAAATGTAAAAATATTTTGTTAAAAACATCAAATAATCACAAATTTTGTAAATTTAAAGTGCAAATATTTTCATCTACCAACCATTACCTAGTTTATATAATTTTCAATAAATATTAACAGAGTATAAACCAACAAAAATATATTAGAAAAAGTGTAACCTAATTGTTAAAAAAGAGATAAAAATCATCTTAATTGGCTTAACAATTTAGCCTCGTCTATAAAAATGGTGATAATATTTGTTAACAATTTAGCAATGATTCAATAAGAATGAGACTTGCTAGGCTTGTGTACTTACAAAGAAATGAACATTTGTGGAAACCAATCACGATTGGATAGTCTCAAATCTTAGTAATTATATATAGACTTTCAAATAAATTAAGTGTATTTTTTCTCTTAAGTGGTTAATATTCAAAGTGGATAAAAGGGTTGTTATTGTTAGCAATTTTCCGCAAGCGCACGGGTCGCATAAGTAATACAGTGGACTAACAAGTCCATATATCGATCCCATAGGGAAGGTTTGTTTTTAGCGAGGATTGAGTACCTTGTCTACTAAGTCGTTCACTATTTGAGTGACTCGATGGTTGGGTGAACAAGGGGTTTCCTAAACTAAACTAAAAACAAAACAAAACAAAACAAAATAAAGCGATTATTGTGATCGATGTCCACTCCGCGGGGAATTAGTGTGTCGAGAATATAACTCAAGGAAAGATTCCAAGATTGATTGTCTCGATTGATGATTTATGGTTTACATTCATTAAAGCGATTAAGTGAGCGTACACTTGTGCATGTCGAGGAATGACATGGGTTTACACTTTACGTGTCTCCCACAATTTCTCACACAGCTCTATTCTCCTTTCAGTCCATCAAGGTCATTAAGAATGACACTTTTACAAGGCAGTGCTTTCCTTAGGAATCCTATTGGTCACCTCTCAGTCCATACAATAGGACTCCTTGGACTACGCTTGGATCGATCACCTCTCAGTCTATACGATCCTCATATAATCTTTGAATAGTGCTACTCTAATGAAATATCTAGCACTGAGCATTCCCTTCCTTAAACTTGATTAGGTTAATTAGTATTTCAATTAACTAATTCATACCTTAAGAGACCCAGGACCATATTTTAGGGCGTAATCCAAGCGTCACCAAGGATGCTATGGGGATCGAAGACCTAAGTCTCAGTATGGATTAATTAATTAAAACCTTAATAATCCTAAGAACTACACCAACTAACATCCACATAAGCATGAATTCACAAAATCATCATAAAATATATATAAAAAAAACATCAATGTCAGCGATCAACCACAGAGAAAGTTGCTTCTCATTACAACCCACAAATCTATGAAAATCATGTATATTACAACCATAATAATAAAAGAGATGAGAAGAGAGAGTGAGAGTTAAGTCTGAGCAAATGAGATGAGAATGCATAACTCTAAACTTCATTTCAGGTTGAATGAGGTCCTCTTAGTTGATAGATTCTTCAATATTACACAAATCAAAGTAAAGGAACAAAACAAAACCACTAGAATGACTCAAAAGAAGAGAACCTAAAGGATGGTGTTCTCCATCCTAAATGAACCATAAATGTCTAAAATACATATATTTACTTGGCTTTGGAAAATAGGTAGATGGGCTCGAAAGTCGGATTTTCCAACTCTTGTCATCGCCTCGGCTAGAGCCTTCGCTGGGCGAACTTGAGAAGTTAATGTTGTGCGTCCTTCCTTCATCGTGGCTAGGAGGCTGGCCGCCCAGCAGTGAGAGCTCTTCGCCTCGGCCGAGGAAGCCTTTAGCCTCGGTAACCCGATTACTTTAAGCGATTCTTCCTTCTTAGCTTTTGCCCTTTCCTTGTTTGATTTTCCTTTTAATCCTGCCAAACATAAGAAAATGGGGTATTAGTGTAATCTTTAGGAATATAGTCTAGCATTTAGGTGACAAAAACACTTGGAAAACACACTATAAATACTAGTATGATTCACACCTATCAAACACCCCTAAACTTAACATTTTACTTGTCCTCAAGCAAAGAAATAACTCATTTTCCTTATTCAAAACTAACAAACGTGTTGAACATGAAATTGAGATAATGAATGACAATTTCCTCGAGGATTTAACCTTCATACAACCTGAAAACTTTGAATTGCCTTTTCAAAAATAGTATTGACCATAAGTTGAACAACCCTAAGCAGTTCTCAGAATTATTGTGTGTGTGGTCTTCCCCACATTTGGTCAATTAGTAGTTCGGATATAGATTAGATGAGCGAGTGGAATGGGGATCTCTCACTCACATGGTGAGTGTGTAAGACTCCATAGGCTTGTTGGGCATATCACTTTCCACTATTGTAGGCAATGCACAACACTTAGGATCAATTAGGTCTTTATATAGCTTGTAGTGTATGGCTTAGGTAAGGGTAGTTGATTAATGCCCAAAAAGTGCAATTTTGAATCCTATATTAGATAGGTTTTGAGTGCTTTTTGCGCATTAATCATGTCATTGCTCGCGATTGAAGTGTTGAATCTTCTTAGTAGCACTTGTGGTGGCGCGGTTGTTTTTGTAGGCTTTTGCACACTTTTGAACAATTTCAATACGAGGGATGAATCATGAAGTTGGAATTCAAGTCTCGATTGACCCGAATCGATGAGGAAAACAAGGCAAAGTGAAATTGATGCGATTGAGGCGGGATGGCTTGATGAAGGATCAACAATGCGAGGAATTTTAAATAAGCTTGTGAAAATTTTACTAAGTGCAATTCGCAACCTTAGCGAAATTTATAACAATGCAATTTCGCTGGGCAATAAATTTCGCTAACCTTTGTTCATGGCGAAAATAATTGATTTCGCTTCTCACAAAAATTGTAGAAAACTTAGCGAGAATTTAGCTAATAGCCAATTGCACCCTTTGTGAAATTTCTTGTTTCGCTAGACTGATGAACTTTAAGCTAATTAGCGAAATTCTTGACCTGCGAAAATTGATGCCTAAATCCATACTTTGTAGTGTGCGAGCAACCTCGAGCTTGGTGTATTATGTGTTGTCTATAACTTAGCGATTTCATGGGTTTTTGGTATTTTCATACCTTTAAAGGCTTATATAAAGCCCTGCTTGTTTATGCTTGGGGAGAGGACAATTGGAAGGAGCAATTTGGGGGAGGAAGATGTTTGTAAGTTTTCATTTTTTGTAAATAAAGTCTTTTATTTTGGGTTTTATTTTCCTCTGCTTCTCTCTCCTGCTTTCTCTCCACTCTCATTTGCGAACACCACTCTTACCTTGAGGATGGCAACTCAGAGATGCTTAGCCTCCTTTCTTTGTGAAGGGAAAGGAAGCTAGCTTAGTAATTGGGGCATATCACGTGTTGTCCTCTTGTATTAAGAAGCCACGGGTAGTGTATTTATGCCTTATCTTCTGAAATAGGGTTAATGCAACATTGAATGTCATTTTGATCGTCATCCGTACTTTGAAGTTCAGTGCATACCTAGTGTTGAATATATTTGTGATTCTTTAGATAGTCTTCTGAGCCTACAGAATGATGTTTAAATGTTAGGGTTCAAAGTGAGGGTTGAATAACTTAATGTTATTGATTGGCCCAATACTCTCCATGCTTTAGGATACGGTGCATGGTAGTGATGGTATCTTGTTGTTCTTTAGATGGTCTTCTGAGCCTACGAGATGATAATCTATTGCATCATTAGGGTTTTTCACTTAAGCGTTAAAAAGGGCCATAGCGCGTACTACAGTATTGACTCAAATAGGAGTTGTTTCATGGAGTGAGGTTGTTAGTTAAACATAGATCCGGTTATGCAGGGGGTATAGGTTTGCTTGTCATACTTGCGAGGATAAACAGGACACTTGTTTCAACACTAACTTGCCAGTTAGTGACTGGTATTCAAGTTAACTTTTTCACCTTTAACTTTCGAGTTTTTTACAATTCTCTCCAAGCAAATTTCCCACTTTGTTTTTTGAAACCCGATTCCAAAGTCCCGAATGAAAGCCTTTGCAACCGTGCACTTATGCAAAACCATTTCTGGATAGAAAACCCATCACGGTGTTCGACCACTGAACCACTATCTTCGTTGCGACTGCGGCGTTAGTAGAACAAGGTGTATATAAATTTTGTTGATTTTGGCTCGACCTCTTTTGTGGCCGCAGTCAAATGGCGATTCTTGCAGGATGGTGCCAAACTACAAATGGTAAAAGTTGAAGAGTACTTGCGATCGCATCCGCAGTGAAGGTATTTTACCTCTTTCACGGCACCGATTTGCGAGCGCGGTTTTGCCGATTAGCGATAGCGCCTTTATTCGATTTCATTGATGGAGTTTTTTTTTTTTTTTTTAGTTAATCTTAACCTTTTTACGAGAAAACTTTGTTGGTTATAACTGTTTGTCTCTGCAATTTTTGTAGCAGTGTTATGCAGCAGTGGGATAGAGACACATCGGGTAGGCTTGCATAGTCGTACACAACTTGGCCTAGCTAGTGAAGTCGTGTACATGCGATACCATGGATCCGTGGAACAACGAGCCAACCGAGGAGCTCCCGTGAATCGAATGCCTATGGGGCCGTGAGGGGATCACATCGCCCTCCTAGAGTTAGTGCCCGTCTGTGTATCATTCCTCCTGTGAAGATGTAAGCGGTGAGAAAAGTATTTATTACCTACACTCCCAGCATGTCCATGTGGTATGGAAAATGAAAATCCATACACTCATATTAGGGATTTTGAGGAGGGGTTTGCACTACCTTTAGGAAGGTATATGATGGACATGGATTCATAACAGCTAAAGGCATTTCCATTGACTCTAAGAGACGGGGGCAGGAATGTGGCTCAACTCATTGGGGGCTGCAGAACCATTAGAAGTGAAGTTTGACTGCGAGGCGGAAATTCACTGAAGAAGTTTTTTCGGTACTCATAAAACCAATAATTTGAAAGACAAATTTACACCTTTATGACTCGAGGATGGTGAGAGATTTTATCAGTGTTGGGACAGATTTATGGAAACCATCAGTGCATGTCCACACCATGGGTTTGACACTTGGATGTTGGTGAACCACTTCTATGGTGGTATGTCCCCTGCCATGAGGCAACTTTTGGAAACTATGTGTGGGGGAGACTTTTTAAGCAAACATCCTGATGAAGCCATGGATTTTTAAGTGCATTGGTAGAAACTTCTAGGGTTGGGATGAACCTAACCACAGAAAGGTGAATGAGATGAGACCACCCGATCCAGCAAGAGGTGTTTGTGCCTTTAGCTAGGAAGGTAGAAAGGAAACTTGAAACAAGCGGCTCAAGGGGTGTCTGATGGCGGCTTGATCACACCTGATCCAATTCTTGCACCAATTTCCAGTCCCACAGTACACTTGAGAACCGGTGTCTATGGCCTGCAGTGAAGGATTTGATGTGTCGAATGTCTGGCTCTTGTCAGAGATGTTGATTCAAACCCCTGTTTCAATCCCGGTAATTCCGTATGGTAATACCTCTGATTCCGGTGGAGGAGTAACCTTGCATGGAGACCTTGTTTATATGCCCCAGTGCAGGCTCGGTTTTGGTTCCCTCTGTGTCTAATGACCATCATCCCTCATCTCGTGGAGCAAGCCATTTGAATTTGAGTAAGGTGGTGACGACTTTGTTGAGAGCAAAAGGAATCAATGTCTGTACAGCCTGAAAATTGATGCGTAAGAGAGAATACATTGAACAAGAGAATGAGATGGGCTTTGAGGCTTGATCTCAACCGAAAAGTGATAACCTACGGTATTCAATCACCAAAATCAACAAGTTGTTGGGGTGAGAGGGAGGTTCCATCACAAACGGGTTCCAAATCTAAAGGAATTCATGAGGTAGGGTCATCCCGACAATTAGAATGGATGAGGTTAAGGCGTAATAACCATAAGTCGAAAGAGGTTGATCGACACATGCCAAAGCTTTGTTGAAGAGTCTGAAGAGTCCAAAGTGTGGAGAAGAATTGCAACCCGAGCATATTCTCCTAGAGGAGGATTCAATGAAATACCGTGATACCACCTCCATTTCCACAAGCACTTAGAGGAAAGAGTTAAGGCAACTCAACAAGGTGCATTCCCGAGGTTTTAAGGCAAGTGAAGGTTAACATACCTTATCGACCTAATCAAACAAGTCCCCGCTTTATGCAAAATTTTGGAAAGATCTTCGCACAATCAAAGGCGGATTCAGGCATTGAGAAGAAGGCATTTCTCATCGAACATATCTGCCATAATCCAAAGCAAATAATTCTCAAATACAAAGATCCCGATCTCCACAATTTCGCCAATATTGTGGGAATTCTGCATAGAAAAGTCCTCGGGCTGATTTAGAGCCATCATGGAACCTAATGTCGATTCGCATAGCTGCCAAGCAGTTCAGTGAACTTAAACCTACCAACATCACACTCTCATCGGGCCAATAGATCAAAAGTTGAAAACCCTATGATAGTTGAGGATGTCTTAGTGGAAGATAGAGACAAATTCTACTATCCAAGATTTTCGTGGTACTTGACACCGAACCAATTGCTACGAACCCAATCATGTACCAATCATCTTAGGAAGACTATTTCTGCCACGCTAATGCAATAATAAATCGCCTAATGGAGTCATGCAATTTAATCTTGCAACATGACCATGGAGTTGAACATCTTTCATTTGAACAACAAACATGAATTGCTAGAAATTGGCAATCAAATTTCATGACGTTGTTTCACCTGATCAAAGGTGCGTGAAAACACAAAGGTTCAGAAATGCAAGGAGTGATCGCCAAGACAACGTAAGAAATTCGTCTTGGCTATCACTACCATCGCAAACCAATTGCTCAATTCAACAAACTGCCACGAGGAGCGCATCAACAATTGGCACCCAAAACCAAGGAATTAGCTCAGTAACCGTTGTAATGAGGTGATTATCCTCCTTGACCCCCTTGAGTATTCTCGGAATTTAATCGGTTCGGTGTTTTCAAACCGAATTGCAAAATTTCTTACACATTTATTTTCGTTTTAAGTTAATTAAATTTTGTTAGTTTTAGTTAGTTTTCGACAATTTTAACTTAGCAAGCCATTTTCTCGTAGCTTAGTCTATATATTTTTAGTACTTTATTTTGAATTTTTAATATTAGCTTCATATAGTAAATTTTCTAACAATAATTTTTATTTCTATAATTTTACACTAATTTAAAATTTTCATGATTTCAGAAGTCCGCAGGGCCACCCGCTAAGTATAGCGAAATCAAGGTGAATGACCTTCGGCTGCTATGTTTATATAAACAGGAGGGGCTGGTTTAGAATGCCACTTCACATTCTCCCCTCCCGTACCGTGTTCGACTCCCAACAAGCCCCTCGCATATCCTGGGGCCTTCTACCACAATGACCCATCGCTGCCCCCGGCCCGCGCATTTTGCCTGCAGCCCCCCCGCACCACGTGCTCCGCCCCTCGACCGAGTTTCGAGTAATAATCTGGTCCTCGCCACGCACGCATCGCCCCGACCGAGCCTTCAGCTGAAATCTCCACCACGCGCACCCGAGCCCCGGAATACTCACGCCCTGTACCCTAAGCCTTCACTCCGCCAGGATACCCGTGCCTCTGGGCTCGCCTCGTGCCCCGTCCCAGCAGGATCAATTATCGAGCCTGTTTGGTTACTCAGTGGCCATTTCAAATTAAGGCCGCTGAGCCCTGGGCCTCGGGCTTTGCTTGCTTCAGGTGGTTCAAAGAGTCTCCAGAGAGCTTCGGTTCAAGACACAGCAGGTAACAGCTTATATTTTCAGGAGTCGCAGCTTTCTTCCTGAGTTTTACCATATTTCCGAGTATGGTTCGTGACTCGAGGCGGGTCCCGTCTTCGGCCCCGGTGATTCAAGACGCCCGAGAGAGTGGCCCCACTCCCGGCCCCGCCTCGTACCCATCACCGGGGTCCCGTAGAGGCAAAGATCCGAGAGCCTCAGGATTCCGACAAGCATCGTGACACTGGACGGGACCCCCGCCCCACGCCCGTACCACTGAGGGGAGAGTTGGGGGAGGGCCCGGCTCTTCGCCGGTCCCGCACACTCCGCCCAGCGAGTCATCATCTTCGGGCCCCTCCCCCGTCACCGCATCACCCACCGGGCGACTTCATCACCACGCACCGCCCGCCTCGAGGATTCGGAGGCCACTATTCATAGGGAACCCCATTCCGGGGAATGTGCGACTCCACCGCAGAGAGTTTCATCAGGAGTCATTTTATGACGTCCCCGCATTGAGGGCTGACCCCAGATACAGGGAGTCTTTGAGATTGATCGAGGAGTATTCACTCCTACCCTTCATGACTCCGCGACAGTTTTATTACCCAAGAGTGGTAATGCAGTTCTACCACTCTATGACATCCAGGGAGACAGACGGTCCACTAGAGATTCGGCCAAGATAGATGACCGCCCGGTGTACTCATCAAATTATTTCAAAGAAGATTGATTGCGTATACCGCCGCTCAATTCGTGAGGGTTACAGAGGCTTCGGCTCCACCCGCCTACGGAGATGGTCCGAGACCGCGAGACATCATCACTGGTCCAAGATTCTACAGGAGGCAAACTCTTCCGCCGGGATAGTCATTGACGACCACTACACGACTGGCCTTGTTCCTCTCGCAAAGATTATGTGCAAGAGGGAGGGAGCCATCCCGAGGCACTTTTAACGGACCTCGTGGGGATTTTGGTTCAAATTTCTCCGAGTCGGTGATGGCTTCCCCCTGTCATAGCTTGGAGGAGAAGGTCCATCGGAAGGACCTGGCCCGAGCAGAGAGCATTCCATTACTTATGCCGCGACTCCTATGCTATGTTCTCGAGCAGATGGGATTCCCAGAGGAGCCCAGGCTAGAGATGAGAGCTAGATGCCCACATGTAGTGTCAAGAGGATCGGTTATGACTATGCCCGTCTCATTCTATTATACGACCACAGATCAGAGGAGGTACCCTGGTCGAGGCCGAGGACCACCACACGATGATATGCCCGCCCTCGAGCCCGAGGTGCAAGAGACCCCATTCCGCATCGCTCACTTCCATCTCCTCCACACACTACATCAAGAATGGGCAAACAGATACTCCCGGGGCCTTCCCATCCAAAGACATCATTCACCGGAGTACATCCATGCTAGCCTCGAGAGAGATAAATGGGTGATGGATGCCATCTCCGCTCACTTGCAGCCTACACAGCCGCCCAGATCGAGGTCAGCCCAAAGGCCATTCTATGTCGACTCGGGATTATGACCCATCCGGTCTTCCTCGTGATCCCGCCGCCTTCAGAGAGGAGCCCCACCACTCGATGCAAACTTCATCGATGTCTGCCGCAAAGAAGAAGAAGCCAGCCTACCACCACCACCACCACAAAGAGCAGGTGGTTAGGGTTTCTTTTGATTTTTGTTTAGTTATCGCCTTTATCAACTCCGCTCTACCGATCTTGATTAGGATTTATGTATTGTTTCATAGTAGGCGTTGATATTTTTGTATTTAGCTTTGTATTCATGTATTAGCCACTTTGGCTATATCAAAAGCTATTCAAAGATATATATATACAGACTTTATATCATGTTTGTGTTTATTATGTGTAAATGTTTTTCTTTTCAATCAACAATTGAATCAAGCATAATTGACAATTGAATTGCTTCAATTGGACAATTGAATTGCTAAGCACCGACAATCGAATTGCTTTGTTGGATAATTGAATCATTGTTTGTCACTTACATGCTAGGACAAATTCCATGCTTGAATTAAATTTTTGGTCAGTTGAAGTTCCTGTATGCTCAACTTGAAAATTTCTCCCTTATGCTAATTCACACACGCACCTGCATTGTTCCAATAGGCTGTGAAATTGTGTGCCTTCTTTCGCTTTGCAAAGCCGGCCTTAGGTATGTTGGCAACCTAGGATAGGTTTGTGTTACCTACAGTTGAAGACCAATGTTGTCTTCCAAAAAGGAAAAGAAAAGAAAAAGCAAAAAGAAAAAGAAAAAGAAAAGAAGAAAAAGAAAAATAAAGTCGTGAAGTTTTGCTTTGAAACCCGAGCACTGGCCTCGAGGGGTGTATGGCTTAAAGCCTTGAAACCCGATGCCCTAAGCCTTAATTTGGTCGGGAGCCATCGATTTTGTGCTCGCTACATGGGTGGATATGTGAAGTTTAACACTTCAGGTGCTTAATTTCGAAGCCATTCGAGTCCGGTGAAGCCTTTGAAAGCAGCGGTCAAGGATCCTTTCGCTCGATGCCCTAAACCTTAATTGGTTGGGAGTCATCGGTGGACCCCCGTTACACGGACTTTGGTGAAGTCTGGGATTTTAAGCATTGCACCCTACGATGTAGATGAATAAAGAAAGAAAAGTGTAACTAGCCCTATCTAGGTTGTTCAACAACTTCTAAGGCCATATGTCGCTAGGTCAGGGAGGTGGCAATTTTGCAGTTTATTAGCTTAATCTGGTTACATAAAGAATCATTAGACTTAGGTGGAAATTCAAGTTGAGAATTATGGATCCAAAATTGGCCTAGAATTGTTCTTGTATGGATTTGGTTCTTTCATATCGGTTTACAACTTTGATTTCAATTTTTCAGTTTAAGGTATTGTTTATATGTACATATACTCTTAATCATAACTTTTGTAAATCAACACATGCATCTCCTTTTTTCTTTATTTTGCATTGCTAAGGGACTAGCAACGTTTCGGTTGGGGGGTGTGATTAATGCCCAAAAAGTGCAATTTTGAATCCTATATTAGATAGGTTTTGAGTGCTTTTTGCGCATTAATCATGTCATTTATACCAATTGAAGTGTTCTAGTCTTCTTAGTAGCACTTATGCCATTTAGAGGTATTTTTTGGTTGTTCAGAAGCTTTTGCACACTTTGGAGTTCAATTTCAATACAAAGGATGAATCATGAAGTTGGAATTCAAGTCTCAAATGAACAACCAACCTAAGAATCAGCGAGAAAACAAAGGCAAAGCCTAAGAAAATTGGCGCCTGAAGGCGTGATGAAAAGCAAAGGAAGGATCAACACGCAGAATTCTCAAGTAAAGCCATGGTAAATTTTCGCTAAGATTGCGAAATTTTCGCAACCCAGCGAAAAATTTCGCAACCTAAGCTTAAAATGCCAAATTTCGCTGCACCACTCCAGCCTCTCGCAAGATCGCTCCTTAGCTAAAATAATTGATTTCGCTTTCACAAAATTCTCGCTAGCTTAGCAAATTCCCCGCTAGCTAAATGTGAATTGCCCACCCTTAGCGAATTTTCTTGTTTCGCTGGGACTGCTGATTTCGGGCCAATTCAGCGAAATTCTTCAAATTCTAGCGTAAAATTGATGCCTCGTCATACTTTGTAATTCGTCAAACCGCCTCCAAACTTGGTGTATTACTTAATTGTCCTATAACTTAGCCAATTTCATAGGTTTTTTGGTATTTTCATACCTTGAGGAGGCCTATATAAGCCCCTCTTGTTTTGTAACTGGGGGAGAGGACAATTGAAGGAACAATTTGGGGGAGGAGAAGATATTTTTGTAAGTTTTCATTTTTTGTAAATAAAGTCTTTTATTTTAGGTTTTATTTTTCTCTCTTCTCTCTCCTTCTTTCTTCTCCTTTCTGGCCAAGCAAACACTCTTTCTCGAGGATGAGACAACTAAGAGATGCTGGCTGCTTCCTTTCTTTGAAGAGAAGGAAGCTAGCTTGGTATGGGCATGATGTTGTCCTCAGATAAAAGCCACGTAGTGTATTTATGCCCCTTATCTTCTCAAAATATGGTTAAGTAACATTTAATGTCATTTGATCTGGCCAATACTCTCCATGCTTTAGGATTCAGTGCATACCTAGTGTTAGATGCACTGTGATTCTTTAGATGGTCTTTACGAGCCTCTAGAATGATGTTTAAATGTTAGGTTTCAAAGTGAGGGTCAATAGCATTTAATGTTATTGATTCGCCAATACTTCCATGCTTTAGGATACAAGGTATAATTAGTGATGGGGATGCATCGTTGTTCTTTAGATGGTCTTTACGAGCCTTCCGAGATGATATTAAATGTTGTGTGGTTTTAAACAAAGAAAGGGGCCATAATCGCATGCTACCGTATTGACTCAAATAGGAGTTGTTTCATGGGTGAGGTTTGTTAAACATAGATCCTAAGTATGCCGTGGACTATAGGTCTTGTCATAACTCGAGATAAAACCCGAGACACTTGTTTGCCCTAACTTGCCAAGTTAGTGACCTAATTCTTCAAAGTTAACTTTTTCACCTTTAACTTTCGCTTACACTCTCGCTTTTCAAACCATTCCCACCGCTTTTGAAACCCACCCAAAAGAGTCCAAATAGAAAGCCTTACCTTCGTGCACTTATGCAAACCATTTCTAGGATGAAAACCCATCCCCGTGTTCACCCTTAGACCACTATACCAAGGGGGTTTCGACTACTAAGCAGTGAGAGGAACTTGTGTATATAAATTTTGTTGATTTTAGCTCAGCCTACTGTGGCACGAATCAGTAGTTAAATAGATCATTTAGGATTTAGTTTACCCAAAACATACACATTTTCCTTTGTTCTCCACTAATTGTTCATCCTTTTGCATATTGCCTTCTTTTTAATTGAACCTCTTAAGCTTCCCCCCAAACTTAGCTTATTGAATCTTTTTATCTTATAACTCCCCCAAAGTTGCATGATTTTCACCATCCTCACAAGAACACCTAGAGCTTTATTTTTCATATTACAAGGAACGGAGTAGTGCAATGTTAAACCCCTCTAAGCTTTCTACCTACCTCATGTAACGAGATTTAGGTTAGTAACTCTCAGACCAGTTGGCCTTAGGGTACTAGGTGTAGAACACCCCTAAGAACTTACTTGCTCAAGGTAGGAAGGCTACAAGGCCAAACCTACTCCTCCGTGCTTTATTCTTTCCTTTTCCGTTTTATCTACTTTTTTCTTTCTTTTTCCACCCCAAAACCTCCTTTGTTCACAATTAAGGCACACCCTCTTCAACCAACTTCCAAATTCACACTACATGTATCCACAAGATATTGGCATTAAAATCAACAAATTAGGGTAAACAAGGGTTTTGATTGAAAGGTATTCAAAAAAAAAGGAACAAGGGGTTCATTTTTGGCTTTTCTTGAAATAAAATGACTAATATGGCTCAAATTGGGTGACTATGGACATATGCATAAAAAGGTTAGCTAGAAAGGTTCAACCGATTCAAGGATAGCCTATATCATTTCCTAATTGTCGTGTTACCTAGGATTTCGCCTTGAGTAATAATTGAGCAAGTTCTAGAGTCTTTAGAGATCAAAATATGAAATAATCACCTAATTCGTCTCTAAACCAAGCAAAATTGACCATCAAGGGTAAATGACTTGTACTCAAATTGATAGAACTTTAGCCTAAATAGTCAACAACAAGGTCAAACCATTATGCTTTAAATTCAAATATCCCTCATTTTCTTCATGTGAAAGAAAGTTCAATCATTATTTATCATAGACATCATAATTATCTCAAAACAAGCTCTTGTATTGTTATAGGTTTCTGAATTTCAAATTGTTTTATTATATCTTTGAATTTATAAGTATTTTGTAGTGGTAAAGTATTTTTATTATTTTTATCCATTATCTTTCTTATAAATTTTTCTTTTAATTCTTTGTCTTCTATGTGATCTATCATGTCTACTAATATTTCTTGGTCTACAGTTAACATGTTGATTTGACAAAGGCAATTTTTCTATTTAGAGTTTAAAATTGAGCCTTTGGCATTGTGTAAGACTCTTTGGTAGTAGGTTTGGATTGTGATGGTTTTTTGCTCTTCTTCCCTATAAGAATTCCCATAAAAGAAAATCAGGTAAAACATTTAAAAAACCTTTTATAAACTCAATTTCTAAATCAAAAACATTTAAAATAGCTTGCCATCAGGCAAAAATATGTTTGGAAACTAGATTTTTAACATCATTTTGTAAGATTTCTTTGGCACTTTTACAATCAACACGTAAAGAAATTTTTTGTTAAAACCATCACTTTGAAATTTTTGAATACAAATGACTATAGCTAAAATTTCTTTTTTGACAATAGAATAATTTTGTTGTAAATTATTCCATATGCCTGAATGAAAACGGACAATGGAGATTTTGTTTTGCAAATGTTGTTTGAGAATTCCACTATATCCTATATCAGAAGTATCAGTTTCTATGATAGGAAAAGCATCTGGGTGTAATATACCTAAACAAGGTTGTTCCTTAACTTGTGTTTTGACTTGTTTGACTATCTTAGTATGATCTTCCATCTAAGGAAGAGGGTTTTTCTTAAGCCTTTGGAACAAAGGTTTGATAGATGTCCTAAGATTTGGATAAAATTCTAAAACATAATTAAGGCTTCCTAAAAAATTTTGAAGTTGATTTTTATCCTTAATCTCATCTGGAAATTTGTTTGCAAAATCAATAGCTCTTTCAATTGATTTTATTTTTCCTTGATATCTTTCAAATCCTAAAAATCTTATTTGAGTTTGAAAAAGCTTCATTTTTGGACCTGAAATCACTAATCCACTTTCATTGATAATTTTTTGAAAAATTCTTTAGGTGTTGAAAGTGTTCTTCAATAGAATTTGAAAAATATAAGAACATCATCAATGTATACTATGGAAAACCTAGTATAATCATTGAAAATATCATCCATTATATTTTGAAATTCTGAAGGTGCATTTTTAAGTCCAAATGGCCATTACATTCCATTCATAATGTCTAAATGGAACATCTAAGCAAAAGAAACTCTCAAATGCTTATCTTTTGCCTTTCCTTTAAATGAACCAACTTGTTCTTTTACACCGATACAAAAGCCTATCTTCTTCTCTGAGATATTTTCCATGCTAGAATAGCCATTGGAAGTAGATGCATCCTCTCATTCATCTCATTTGAGGTGTCAAATCGATGAAAGAGCATCTATAATGTCCATCATTGATGCAAATTCCTTTCCAAATTCCCTTAGATCCTCATTATTTCCTTTTCAAGTGAGGTAGCATCATCATCTTCACCTTCTCATCTTCGACCAAACTATACAAAAGAGGACTTCGCATGAAAGGGTTTAGATATATCATCATCCAAAAGCGCTTTTAATCTCTTCCAAATTGACTGCTTAATGTAAACAAGAGCTTTAGCATCTTGTTGAACTCGAAAAGAAAAACTGGTAACTCCAACACCTATTTTCGCCACCTGAAACACAAAATAAAACAAAAAGGTAACTAGTTGGACATTAACATAATTTTTTGCAATGAATTATTCTCCTAGCAGGCTTACAAATCTAGATACTTGAAATATTATATTATGCTGATTGAAAATGTTATAAACTAACTTAGAAGATGAAAATTGTAAAACCTGAGAAAATTCAATTTTTTCTGAGAAATAGCAAAACGGTAATTTCAGTGGGAAAAATCTGAAATTTGTCTAAATCTCATATGACAAAATGGACTTCATCGTTGGAATCTTCTCGCAAAATCTAGCTACCCTGGTCGGTTTACGGAATTCGAGATTGTCGAATTTACGCCGGGGCACTGAGGTAATACGAGACACTCAGACAGCCGAGTGGCTCACTGAGCCATGTGTCAAGTAGAGACCACAAATCTCAATGTCCAAGTGGTGGCCATGTGTCACAAGCTAAGAGGAAGGAAAATCTTGCCACGACAAGTTATGATACAAATCCAATGGAGCCACTGTAAGGTCGATACGTGAAGAAGTGAGGACACTCCCACTTGACTTTGGACCAAACAAATTCAGTGGAGAGGAGAAAAAAGGGGGAGAAAAGAGGAAGAGAAAGAAGAGAGAAGAGAGAAAGATGAGAGAGAAGCTCCAACTTCTCTTTACGATCTACGGAGATCGGTGGGTCGGTTTTCGTCGGGCCAAGAACTAAAGGTCATCTTCTCGACAAAGGCTACACGTGAGTACCGAAAACATGAGATTTCACCGAGGATTCAAGTGAAGAGTTCGGGAAATCAAGGGTTTTGGGTTTAGGATGTAACACCCCGTCCCGTAGAGTGTGCATAATGACAACAGAGGGTGTATAAGAGCACTAAATGTCACATGTAGTATTTTGGAGACTAAAATAGGAAATGATAATTTACGTATGAGCATAAGGGTATAATGGCTGGTCAGTTATAAAAGGATATGGAAATCATAACTGCTAGATGGGCCACAATGTATAAATAAATAAGGTTACAATTGCAAAATTAAAGTGTCGAGGGCTACTGCAATTAAAGCGAAAGGTTAAAATATAATAATAGAAAATAAAAGCCAAAAGTCATTTGGTCTCAAAATTTTGCCCAAGAACCCAGAGAGAAAGGAAAAGGGAGAAAAGGAGAGAAAAGAAAGGAAAGAAGAGAGAGTGGAAGAAAATGGTGAGCAAGGTGGAGATATGATTTTTCTTCTCTTCGCCTTTCCAAGTGCTCTACAAGTGGTAGCAAGGGAGCAGGAGCCAAAGGAAACCAAGAACAAGCGTAAGTTTTAATGGCGGGAAAGTTAGGGTTTGATGTTTTTCTGCGTTCACGTCTTGAATTTTCTGGTATGGATGTTAAATTGGTGGTATTTAAGGTTTAATGGTGCCGATTTGATATCAATTGAGAAGGAAATGATTAGGTTAGGTTTTGAAAAAAGAAAGTGAGGGAAAGGATTTGATAGGGTCGCGCGAGCATGTTGGAACGTGATAAGCGATCGACGGAAAGCCATTGAGTGAAAAAGTGGAAGAGAAACACATTCTCGGTCATTTTCGGGCAAAGAGTCTCTGCACAGAAATGCCCCGTTCGCTTTCTGACCAATTTTCGTGGATTTTGACCATAACTTGCTCATTTCTGATCCGATTTGAGTGGGATTCAAGTTTCTGTTGCACAGACTTCTAAGGGAAAATTTTATCCGAAGGAAGTTCAAGCAAATTGTAATCCCAAAGTGCCCAGAAATTTGTCAGCGAGCTATGTGCAGATTCTGTTCGCTATCTAGATGTAAAACACAATAATCAGGTTAAGGCATTGGCGGATTTGTATGAATTTTAAATTGAAAAATTTAAAGAGATGTCATTGATATAAAGACTTATCTGAGAGTTTCATAAATTTTGAAGACCGCTTGAATAATTTTTGAGTCATAAAGTCTTATAGAGTATTGTTGGAAAAAGGTCACAGAGTGGTTTTTGAAGGCTATGGTAATTTGTTCATTTGGTTTTAAATGAATGTGTATGGTGGATTAAAATGGAAGTTAAGGATTAATGTATAGCTGTGGTTTTCTTGAAAGGTGAAAAGGACTCATCGACGGAAACGGGAATTACTTCGAAGCAAGCTGGATTGCGTAACCGTGAGTGAAAAATGATATTTGAAAACAGCTTTAAAAGTGAATGATTTAATGTTAAATCGAAAGTTTAATGAAATGTTTTATCTTGCATCAATATATTTATATGTATGCATATGTTAAGGTATTATGAAAGTTTAAAAATGTAAAGAATTATATGTGTTTTAATAATAAAGCAAAGGATTTAAATGATTTATAAATGTATTTTCAAGTTAAATGTTTTACCGACGGTTACCCTAAACCCCTATGACTGTTATGACCGAGATCAGCCGAGGTACTTAAGCGTGTAAGGATTTAGAGTGGTAAAGTTATAGGTTACTAACCGGTAGGGAAATAGGTGTCTAGAGTAATATCCTTACACGTTGAGCAAAGCTACATGATCGAACCTTATGTAAAGCGTGAGTTTCTCCGCAGCGTGAAGGGTTATGACTGAATGTGACTGTCTCACCGTCAAGACTAAACTGTTTCTGTGTTTATTCCCCCGGGTTCCATCGTAAAGAAAGAAATAAAGAAAGAAAGTTTAAGGCATAAATGTTATGCATAAATGGATTTTAATCAGATAAGTATTTATTATAAAGAAAGAAAGAAAGTTTGGCAAGATAAATGCTTAAGACATAAAATCGACTAATCAGAATAAGACAGACATTGATATATACCGAAAATGTTATTTAAATGAAAATACACCACCGGGCTCCTTACCATTCTTTTCCGTATGTTTCAAAAAAACATTTTCAGGACCCGAGATAGGTGCGCAGTAAGAGCTGCCCCTGCAAAGAAGTTTGTTTCATCAAGAAGACGACGCCTCAGGATTTCATTGTATATATAATTTTCCATAATCGATGTCAATATTTTGTTATGATATATGTATATGTATAAAGTTGAAAAGGAACTACGCCGGCTTTGATCCTCGTGGACGAGGTACGTAGGCGGCCTGGCTTAAGTCCTGGCCAAGCCCAAATCTTTTGATAAAAACAAATGCATGGATTTGTTAAGCCAAATGTTTCACGTATTGAAACGACAAATGTATATATGTATATATTGTGTTTGATTTGGTTGTGGACGAGAAGTCCTAAAACGGAAGCCGAGAAGCTTGAGGATGGAAAGATTAGAAGTGTTTTTAAATGTTTTCGCATGCCAGAATTGTAAGTCCGAAAAACACATAAACTCCTACCAATTTTTCCTAAAATCTAAGCGTTTGAAAAAGAAAAGAAAAAAAAAATTTACCACTCTCGTCTGCATTATTTTCTAAAGATATGTTAAGGATTGGAAAAGGGTTCTCAGCTCCTACGGATTTTATTCGACCGTTTTAAGGAAAAGTTTCTATATCCATCAGAGTGCCTGGGAGGTCCCCTCGCTTCATGAGGTTAATCCCGGCTCAGATCCTTCAACGTGGGTATCGTGAGCCACGGTTTTGAAAATGTTATAAAGATTTGAAAATTTTATGTTCATAAGGATTGTTTTAATGTTTTATTTTAAAATCGCATAAATTATTTATGTGATTTAAAATCATATACGTGACATAATGACATATTAAATTTTGAATTTATGTTAAATGCCATTGCCGAGGCCGACCCCCCACCAGGAGAGCTCCTGAGGCAGTAGTACCACCACCAGAGGAATATGTTGATGAATCTGCTTATGTTCCTCCACCCACAGTACAGAGTGACCCTATGCCACCACAGACAGGGCCGCCACCACCTCCTGAGGTCGTGGGAGACACATACTGCTAGAGCAGATGTCAAATTTTTAGCCACTACGCCATTTATTGTACTGAGATTTAGCTTTATGTAGAGGGGACGAAGCTAGGGGCACCCGAATCATGATGGATCGGGAGACCCTAAAAGGCTTGGCCATGGTTAGAGGGAAATGAATCTACCTACTAAAAGGACGAGCGCATTTCTGGATGAGTGATATATCACTTTTTCATTCTTTCTCCTAATGACGCAGCATTGGGAGGTGGAGGGCGCTCAAAGGAGATACCTGGGAGGGAGTGTCCCGCACGCTTAAGGAAGAGTTTACAAATCAGTTTGTTCCAGCCAATTACCGAGATGCAAAGGCTGAGGAGTTCTTAGCCGGAGCAGTGGACACTCAGGACAGACATGAGGAGTTTTTCCGAGCTCGCCGTGACATGTCCCATTTATCGCGGATATCGAAGCTCAAGACCAAGAGATTCACAGTAGGTCTTCATCCGTAGATTGTGACCATAGTACGCGACACCCCACACACAGCATTTCCACAGTGGTAGAGGTCGCAGCTAGGTTGAGAGGAGCATGAGGCTGAAATCCTGTGCTACGACTATCAAGGACAAACGGAGGGTCAGACGTGGGTTCGTGGAGGTTCCAAGAAGGGGGCTCAAGAGGGAGGAAAGACACAAGTGGACCGATGGCAAGAAGCCCAATCAGCACATGGGGCCAATGTGGTCTGAGGCCACTGCATGTAGCTCCAAGGGTCCAAAGCCGAAAACTAAGTGTGGAAAGAACCATTGCGTAGAGTGTGTAACGGGACAGATAGCTGTTAGCGAGGGATACCGACACTTCGCCAGAGTGCCCATGACAAGCCTGCAAGTGATCAGAGGGGACAACCAGACGCAGGCGCCCAAGATCGGTGAGGTCAAAATGTAGCCCAGGGGTTTCGTGCATGCAGGCCCCACTACATTTACTAGATCCGGGAGGACTGCCAGGTAGAGGCCGCCCATCCGCAGTGACGTATGGACGACCTGCATTAATGTGCCAAAGGTGTTCAAGTAGCCACCAAATAGTGGAGGCGTATGTAGCACTGCAGTCATGCGATGTGTACTATCCAAGTTTTCAGAGTGATGCTTATGTTCGATGATCCCGGTGCTACCACTCGCTTATTTCTCGAATCTTACTGCATAAGTGAACATGTAGATGTTCTATGATCGTAGTACTGGTCTCTTCCTACAGGAGATTCACTTATAGCAGATAGAGTATATACGGGTTGTGTGAGTGATTATTTGGAAAAAAAGTAAATAAGTGAGTTTATGGCCAATTTGGTAATATTGACATCCGTGACTTCATGTGGATACTTAGTGGATGGACCGGTTGTCTCATCACGCCACCATGGATCGCTTTTGCCAGAAAGAAGTAAGTTCCAGAACGGGGAATCGAGATTACTTTTGCGGGTAAGAAAGATATTATCCTCAGTATGATATCTCGTACGATGGCCGAAGATGCTCCGAAAAATCATATCCTGCATCTAGCCTATGCTTGAGGCAGAGATGATGATACGAGATTGGAAGACATTCCTAGAGTCGAGAATTTTCTGATGTGTTTCAGATGATCTTCCAGATTACCCCAGATAGAGATTTGATTTTCAGACGAGTTAGCCCCTCGATAACCGATGAAGAGCCGCTGATGGCCCCCTACAAATCGAAAGAATCAAGGTGCGTATGGAAGAAATGGTCAACAAGTGGGTTCGTCAGATCGAGCACATCTCCTCGGGAGCACCCTGCTTTATTTGGCGAAGAAGAAGGACGAGCATGCGATTAGTGTATTGATTACGTAGAGTCAAGAAAGTAACAATACGTGAATTCATGATCCCTTCCGAGGATCGATGATCTCTTCTGATCACACAGGAGCCAAGGTATTCTCCAAGATTGATTTGATAGGTCGCTATCACGCTGAGAGTTCATGATGACAAGTTCCCAAGACAAAGATCTTAACACGGTACGCATTTTTGAGTTTAGTCATGCCATTCGACTTACGAGTTCTGTACCGCTTTTATGGATCTCAGAATGATTTTCAAAGCCTTACTTAGATCACTTTGTGATCGTGTTTATCACCTATATACCGATCTATTCAGTAAAGGAGAAGAACATGCAGAGCACTTAAGGATAATTTAATATCGCGGGAACATCGGCTATATGCTAAACTCAGTGTCAGGCTAGCTCGACGTTGTCGCTGGGGACACATAGTTTCGCAGAGGGGTCTCGTGATCCAAGGTCGGCTATACCGACTGGAAACCCCACAAAGGTAGATAAGGAGTTTCGGTTTGCAGAATATTACCAGAAGTTCGCTGAGGATTCTCAAGATAGCCGTGACCTTTGACTAGACTGACGAGGAAAGAGGAACCGTTTATGGTCGAGGTTTACGTAAGAGTTTTCCAATGAATTGAAAAGGAGGTTGAATTCCGCCCGCATTTACACTTCCATCGTGGGCGTGATGGCTTTGCAAAGCAGACAGGATGCCTCTAAAAAGGCCTAGGTCAGGTGTTAAATGCGTAATGACAAGGTGATCGTGATATGCTTTTCAGGCAATTAAAGAAGCATGAACAGCACTATCCCCACACACGACCTGAAGCCAGCAAACAGAGTAATCGCCACGGATATGGAGGCATTACTTATATGGAGTGCCCCGTAGGATTTTTACTATCATAAAGGAGCTTTTTGGCAAGATCTATTTACGCAGTATGAACTCGAACATGAGACAAGAGGGAGATGGATTGAATCGATCAAGGATTATGAATGTATCTATCAATATCATCCTAGAAGACCGCATGAAGAGATGCCCTTAGTAGAAGACCCATGAGTTCTATCGCACTCGGGAGGGCCGTGCATCTCCTCGACTCCATGACTGAGGTCCTCGTGAGACTGAACCATAGATCGGAGCACACCGTTAGCCACATTTCATGTACGTCCCGTATTATAGACAAGATTGTAGAGTTTTATCTGGCATCCACGTATAATAGTTGAGAAGTGAAGTAGAATATGGGCAACGAGGGGATTTGTCATTGAGAGAAGATGGTACCATGGTCATGGGACGTAGGTCAGGTGTACCTGATGTGTGATGGTGCGGAGAGAGATTATGGAGGAAGCCCATTCCTCCGCTATGCTATGCATCCCGGAAGCTAATAAAGATACTACACCCAAAGGAACACTACTGGTGGAAAGGTATGAAGAGGGATATTGCAGAGTTCGTCTCCAGATGTCTCACATGTCAGCAGGTGAAAGCCGACCATCAGAAGCCTGCAGGACTATTACAGTCACTCCCGATTCCTCAGTGGAAATGTAAGAGAATCACTATGGATTTTGTGGTAGGACTTCCACGTTGCCGGAATGGCCATGATACAATATGGGTGATTGTGGACAGACTGACGAAATCAGCCCATTTCCTCCCTATCAGGAATAGTGATTCATTGGATAAGTTGGCCCACCATATATCGCTAGAGAGATTAATGTGACCGCATGATACGCTTCCATTGTTTCGCATGGGAGATCCTGCGTTTACCTCACGATGAATTCACCATTCTCGGTGAATGAGTGGTGAGCTCAAAACAAACAGCGTCCAATTGAGACTCACTGTGGTACAAAATGAAAAAATGAAAAAAAATAATAGAGATATATATATATATATATATATAGTATGGTAGCATATATATATATATATATATGTTATGGGGTAGGATCCCCTCCCTAGCATAAAGACCCAATCTACATGTGGTTAGACATGACCATAAAGCAAGAAAGTCCCAGAAATGTTGGAAGGCGTACGATGATCCTGCGGTGAGACCCCGAAAAATGACTGATTAGTACCCAAAAAGTGCTATTTTGAGCCCTATATCAGATAGGTTTTGAGGCTATGCACTAACTGCGCCTGACAATGCCACCTTGTTCAGTCTTCTTAGTATCACTTATGCCGCTTGCAGGTTATTTTTTGTTGTTTTGCGGTGTTTTTGCGCACTCAGAGTTCAATATCGATATGTGCCGAACCATGAAGATTGAACCCATTTATCGCCCTTCAAACATGTACAAAATTCAATGAAGGAATGAAGGCAAAGCGATGAAAATGGATGCAAAGAGAGGAGCAAAGAGGGCACGCAGTTGAAGAGCAGCACCTGTGAAATTTCGCTAAGATTGCGAAAATTTCACTGGATTGCGTAATACAGAATCATAGCGAAAATTTTCAGAATCCTAGCTTAAATTGAGAAATTTCGCTTAGGCTTCAAAATTTCGCTATGCACTGTTCCTAGCGAAATTACACACTTCTTCGGGCTATTCTGTACTCGCTGTTAGCGAAATTTCGCTAGCTAGCCAAATTGGGCGCTGCCTAGCAAAATTCTCTCGATTTCGCTATCTTCTCTCAGGCAATTTCACACTAGCTAAATTGCTCGCCAGTAAATCTTCGCCCGTCATACTTTTTGTAATTAATGCCAACCGACTTCATTTTGGTGTATTACCTCTCATTCCTCAGATAGCCAAAATGTTAGGCTTTGTATTTTTCATCGGGTGGCCTAGTGGCCTATAAGCCCCCCCAAATTGTAACCCTAAGCAACTGAAGAAATCTTTAACATTTCTATCTTTTATGTAAATATCTCCTGCATTTTCACTCGAGGTTTTGTTTTTCTCTTTCTCCTCTTTTCTCATTTTCTAGGCTACCAAACACCTTCGAGGATGACAACTCAAGAGATGTCGCAAGCCTCTTAGCTTTGAAGAGGAAGGTAGCTAGCTTGGTCAGGGGGTAGTCATGTGTCAGTCTCTCATGTGTTAAAATGCTACAGCATCGTATTTGCTATTCTATCTTCTCAAACTACAGGTCAATATCATTTAATGTCATTACCTTGGCCAATACTTACCATGTTTTAGGATACAAAGGTGCATACTTATCATAGATTGATCAAGAGTTCTTGGGACGGCCTTTACGTACCCACCGAAATGACAAGTTGAATGCTATATTTAAACCGAAAAGTGGGGTCAGATGCATGTTGTCTCGTGTTGACTCGGGGCCAGAGGATTCTAGGTTAGTTTGCTGTTAAACAAAGATCCTGGCGCATACTGACTATGCGCTGTTTGCCATGATGCGAGTGACAAAACCCGAGGACACTTGTTAACCCCATGTTGTCAAGCTAAATGACCTAAACCTTCAAAGCTACCTTTCACACTTCACTTTCGCCAGAATTAATCAAGACACAAACAACTCCCCACCGCTTTCAAAACAAACAAAATCCAAAAATCCAAACTAAAAAGCCTCACCTTTTTCAACACTGATGCAAGTCATTCATAGGATGAAAACCCATCCCCGTGTTCGACCCTAGACCGCTATACTGTAGTAGCTTGACTACGGCAGTAGGAGGAACTTAGGATATAAATTTTATTGATTCCGGATCACCCTATCAGGGGCACGAATCAATCAAGGCGCCATTGCCGATGGTGCCAACCACGCTTGATAAGTTGAAGTGTACTTGTGATCAACATCACAAGTGAAGGTGACCTTTTAACCCTTAATCTCAAGAGTCGAATCGCAAGTGTTCATCAATTTGGTACAATCGTGACTGCTTTTTGTTTTTGTTTACAAATACTTATTTTAGCTAACAATAACCCTTTTGCAAGTTTGTTTCGTGCTTTTCTTGTCTCGCTTGTGTAATGGTGTTTATGCACCACTCCGAAAGAGAGACATCAGTAGATTGGCAAAGATCCAAAGACCAATCGAACAAGGCAAAGTGGAAATCGCAGCCAATAGCACCAAATGGATCCCCACCGAGGAACAAAGAGAGCGCTGCAATTCAAAGAATTACCTATAGGTCGACATGAGGACCATATCCACCTCCTAGAAAGTTAGTACCCCTACTCCTACATATCATGGTATGGAAAATGAAAATCCATACACACACATAAGGGGATTTTCGAGGAGGGCTCGCACAACCTTTTAAGGAAGGTATGATCGACATGGATTTGCTAAAGCCTAGCATTTCCCACGACCCTGTGCTGACAAGGCCAGATTCGCTTAACTCATCGAGGCCTGTAACTATAAGAAATCGTACTGAGTCGTAGCAGTTTTTAAAAAATTCTTCAAGGCTCATACATCAACAATTCTGAAGAGACAAATTTACACTCTTGCAGCAAATTTCAAGATGGTGAGGTTCTACTAAAGTTTCGGGATAGATCCATGGGAGACCATTAGTGTCATTCGCATCATAAGTTTGATACATGGATGTCGGGTAAACCACTTCTACGGTGGTATGCTCCCGCCATGAAACAATATCGAAACCATGTGTGGGGGAGATTTTCTCGAGTAAGCATCCCGATGAAGCCATGGATTTTCCGAACTATGGGTTGAAACTTCAAGGGTCAGATGAACCAAACCCGAGAGAAATGGAAAGAAAAATGCCTTTAGCCAAACCCTTAGGAGGGGATGTATGCACCGGCTAAAGGATATAGAAATGAAAGCTAGAATTTCAACCTTAGCTAGAAGGCGGAGGAGCTTGAAGGAAAAGGCTCCATGTAGCTACAAGACTAAAACATCGCGCAGATTCAACCCATTCACCGCTTTCAATCCACGTAATCCAGAGAACATGATACGAGTGCTCCATCAATGAAGGATTTGATGTCGAGCAAGCAAATGTCAGAGTTTAACACAAGCCACCACAACCTATCACCCACTATGGTAATACCTACAATCTAATCGAGGAATCACCCTAACCTCTCCTGGAAACCCAATCCCCCTGCCTATGTGCCCCCAGGTGCCAAACCACAGTTTGGTTCCACCTCTCAACCACAACCACCTCCATCCTCATCTCCAGTAGAACAAGCCATCCTAAATTTGAGTAAGGTGGTGGGTAACTTTGTGGAAGAACAAAAAGGGATCAATGTGCAACTGGCACAAAGGATTGACACTATAGAGAGCACACGAACAAAGAGAATAGACGGGCTTGAGCAATCTAAACAAAAGAATTGACAACCTACGTAACTCAATCACAAAGATCAACAATATTCCGAGGTACGTGGAGAGAGGGAAGGTTCCCTTCCCAAACACCGCCAAATCCAAAAGGAGTCAATGAGACAGGTTTATCTAGCACTGGGAATGGATGAGGTGAAAGCTATAATTACAGCTAAGGAGTGGAAAAGAGGTTTATCAACCAATGCCAAACTCCGTTAAGGAAACCAGGAATGAAGTAGAAATGGAGCCGTAGAACACATTTTTCTGAAAGAGGACTCAATGAAACATAGCATGCCACCTCCATTTCCACAAGCACTTAGAGGCAAGAAGAAGGCATCTCAACAAGCAGGCATCCTAGAAGTCCTAAGGCAGGTAAAAGTCAACATACCTTTTTTGGACATAATCAAACAAGTCCCTGCCTATGCAAAATTTTTGAAAGATCTTTGCACAATCAAGAAGGGATTAGGTATTGAGAAAAAGGCATTTCTCACTGAACAAGTCAGTGCCATAATCCAAAGCAAGAATCCAATCAAATACAAGGATCCAGGATCTCCCACAATTTCTGTGAATATCGTGGACTTGTATAGACAAATCTCATCGACCTAGAGCCAGAACTCATCACGTGACTCAGTGGTACAGCTAGGGTTCGGGGTGAACTTAAACCTACCAATATCACACTATCATCAGTCGATAGATCTGAAGATCCCTAAGGGGATAGTTGAGGATGTCTAGTGAAAATAGACAAATTCCTACTACCCAAGATTTTGTAAAGGTTTCGACACTCCAGCCATTTGCAAATGAACCCAATCATGTTGCCTATCCCGAAGACCATTTCTCGGCCACCGCTAATGCAATCATCAATTGCCGACGGAGTCATAACTCACATTTGGCAACATGACTGGAGCTGAACATATTCCATTTTGAATAACAAGCACAAGCTTTTGTGAAGATGAAAATCAAATGACTGATGAAGTCGTTCACCTGTCAAGATGCGTGAAGCCGAGTGTCCAGGAATTGCAAGATACACTCAACCAAGGTGAAGCGTGTCAGGGGTACCGCCATCGGCCACCGTAGGGCAATTGCTCAATCTCGTAATCCATCGTTGAGAAACCGAACAACAATGGGAAATCCAACACCAAGGATTCAAATTTCGATCACTGGCTTCTGCCTGGCGAGATCATCCTCTCGACCCTCCCGGTGCAATTCTAGTAAAATCGGAAATGATTCGCGTTCTCACAAACCAAATTGCGCCTACAACAATTTCTTTTGCTTTTGTTTTAATTTAGTCACTTTACTACTTTCTGCTATTTTTTAGAAAGTTTCTAATCCTAGCAAGTTCTGCTTAAGACTTTGTAATTATAACATGCATTTTATATTAATTTTTTAATTACAGATCATATAATAATTTTTGTTATAATAATTTTTTTTATTTTATTTCTTATATTATTAATAATTAAGCTAAAAATTTTGAAGTGAAGGTGGTGAAGCAAGTTTAGCCAAATTCGCTACACTAGCGAAATTAAGTGCAAAAAGACCCTTCGGCTACCCTTGAGGTCCTATACTATAGGAGGGGGTTTTTGGTTTACACCTTTCATTTTCTCTCCTCAGCCTTTCGCCGTGCCCCGCAGTTTCGCCGCCTCACAGAATCCCGTAGCCGCCGTCACTTCTACCGCGTTTCGCCATCACCATCAAGCATCGCTGAAAGCCATCATCAGGCTCACATCACAACCAAGAGCTCAGGTTCTCGGCCAAATTTCGCTTTGCCTCGCTATAGCTACCCACGATCAGCCTCGGGCCGAAGCTCCCACCAGCGAGCAAGCCCGTTTTCGCACTGAAGTTGTCGTCAGCCGAGCTGCCACTACTGAAGGGCACACAACAGGTTCGTGCATCGACACGCACATAGTCCCCTCGAGCCACACCCGCAGTGTCGTTCGCTCCTTCTCACAAGACGCATCCGCGGCCCTGGGTTCCCCGCTGAGCCCCGGGTTCGTTTACTCCGCATTAATGTGACCTGGGCCGCCGCAGCTGCCATATCGCCCCCGTGAGTGCCCCGTTTTTATTTTTTTTTTCAATGTTCCCAAGATACTCGTGAGGTTCTCGTCCTATTACGCTATATCAGATTAGGTGGGTCCCGCCTTCGGTCGCTGGTCAGATTTAGTACACCAGAGCGAGAGGTCCCGCCAAGACTCGCCCCAAGCCCCGGGAGGCAATCCCCCGAGTGGCGCCTCAGTGGGATTTCGACGATACTGTACACCTGATGGGACCCCGGCCTCACCAGTACACAAATACAGATCTAGATAGTCCCGCCTCCAAGCGAGCCCGCACATCAAGCCCGGGTGAGTCATCCTCATCCAGCCCTACCATCGCTCACCATTATCTACAAATTGACGACATCATCGCCTCACGTCGCCTCCGTGGATCGAGGTCATTGGTTATTCGCACCCCATTCCGAGGAATGTCGCACTACACTCGAGTGGACTTTCATCAGAGTCTTATTACATGTCCCGCATCGCTACCGATCCCAAATTCGTGGATCTACGAGGTTGATCGAGACTATTCCTCATCGACTTCGCGACCCCGAGGCGGATATTATCCCTGCAGGCCGGGCAGCTTATCACCCGATGACATCCAGGAGCAACCGGGTCCACTCGAGCTTCGCTTCTCCGTGATGATCGCCCTGAGTACTCGTGAGCGGCAGACATTTCAAGAAATTTTAGCCCGCGCATACCACCTAGCCAATTCAGAGGGTTACCGAAGCCTGGGCCCACCCACCTCGCAGGGAGATGGTTCCAGACATCGGCCCGAGACACCACAACTGGCCAAGAAGCTTCTTCAGAGGCAAATTACCATATGCTCCTCGATCGATCACATATTCAGACTGAAATTTTTTCCCACTCGCAAAGACTACGTACAATGGAGTGGGGCCATCCTGTAGGTTTCCACGTGATCTCGTAGGGATACCGGCTTTAGTCCTCCGAGCCGGGGTGATGACCCCCCGATGCATTTCGAAGAAAAGGTCCACCTAAGGGCCTCGGCTCCGAGCCGAGTCTTCCACCGGGCCGATGCCAAGACTATTATGCCAGTCCCGAGCACTTGGGCTTCCCAGGAGCCCCGGATCGAGGATTTGTGTCCTCGATCCCGGTCTACGGAGCGAGCGATGGTCATGCCCATATCATTTATCCTCCGCAAAGTGTGGACCGGAGGAGGTACCGACCAGTGGCGAGGACTCAATAGACGTATAGCCGATTCTCGAGCCCGAGGTGGAGAGGAGTCCAGCTCCGCATATGTCCCCTCCGTCTCCTCCTCCACATTCTACATCCGCAGCCGCAGCTGATACACCTGGCCCATCTTACACATCACATCATTCGCCGGAGTACGTTCATGCCAGCTCGAGAGAGATAGCAGGCGTGATGGATGCGATCTGTCACAGCGTACTACCTGTGCAAGACAGATCGAGGTCATTTAGTGTCACTCCAGCCGCAGCCAGACATGACTCACCCTGGCCTCGTGGTTCGAACGTAGAGAGGAGCCCACCACGCCAGCCAAGATCTTTGGATGTAGTCAATGGGCCGCAGCTAAAGAAGCATAGACCCACCACCACCATAGCAGTTAGGTGGTTAGGTTTCTTTTTATGTTTTCGTATAGTTACCAAATTTTTATCAATCGCCTACTAATTTTGATTAGATTTATGTGTTAGCCATAAGAAAGTGCTGATGCTTTTTGTATGTTTAGCTTTTCAGATTCATGTACTAGCCATTGCCATATCAAAAGCTATTCAAGATATATACAGACTTTGCATATCATGTTTTTGCTCACCATGTAATCGTTTTATCTTCAATCGGGACACTGAATTGCTTCAATCGAACAATTGAATCGCTTTTAATTTGACAATTGAATGGCTCTGGAAAATTGAATCATTGTAAGTTACCTTTATGTTAGAACAAATTCCATGTTTGAAATACTTCGTCATGAAGTCCCAACACGCCAACTCAAATATTTCTCCTTAAGTTAATTCACACACTCGCACACCGATTGTTTCAATAGGTTATAATTTGTATGTCTCCTTTCGCAGATAAATTCGCCTTGTGCATGTTGGCAACCTAGGATAGGCTCAGGTTACCCACAAATGTAGTCTTCCAAAAGGAAAAGAAAAGAAAAAGCAAAGAAAAGAAAAGCAAAAGAAAAGAAAAAGAAAAGAAGAAAAAGAAAATAAAGTCGTGACACTTTGCTCGAAACCTAACACCCAGCCCGAGGGGTATATGGCTAAAGTTTCAAGCCCGATGCCCTAAGCCTTAATTGGTCAGAGTCATCGACGAAGTGTTCGCTACGTGGGTAGATAGGCAGAGTTTAACGATTCAGGTGTGCTTGATTTTCGAAGTCATTCCTGAGTCCGGTGAAGCCTCGTAGGAGTTCGGTGGTCATGATCCTTTCGCTTGATGCCCTAAACCCACCGTCGGGAGTCATCGGTGGACCTCGCTACACGGACTTCGTGGAAGCTCTGATTTAAGCATTGCACCCTACAATATAGTTGAATAAAGAAAGGAGAGTGTAACTATCCCTATCTAGGTTGTTCAACAGCTTAAGGCCATGCCAGTAGCTAGGTTGGGGGGAGGAAACAATTTTGCAATTTATTGAATCGATCTGGTTACATAAAGAACCATTAGACTTTGGTGGAAATATAAGTTGAAAATCATGGAACCAATATTGATCTAAAAATTTGTTCTTGTATGGTTTTGCCTCTTTCATGTCGGTTTTCAAACTTGGTGTCAATTTTTCAGTTTAAAGGTAATGTTTATTTGTTTATACACCTTTGAATCATAAACTTTTAAAATCATCGCATGCACGCTCTATTATTTTTGCATCGCTAAGGACTAGCAACGCTTCTGGCTGGGGGGTGTGATTAGCACTCCAAAAGGCTATTTCGAGCCCTATATCGTATAGGTTTTGAGTGCTTTTTACACTAATCATGTCAATAATGCCACTAAAGTGTTCAGTCTTCTTAGTATCACTTATGCCGTTAGAGGTTATTTTTGTTGTTTTCAGAGGGTTTTCACGCACTCGAGAGTTCAATATCGAGATATGTGTGCCAACCATGAAGATCGAACCCATTTATCAAAATTTCTTCAAACATACAAAAATTCAATGAAGGAATGAAGGCAGCGATGAAAATGGATGCGTGAGGAGAGTTAAAGAGGGCAATGCAATAAGAGCAAAGAATTCCAAGAAATTACAGATCGCTGGTGGGTTTCACGGATTGCCAAAATTTCGCAATCATAGCTAAAATTTCGCAATCCCAGTGAAATCAGAAATTTCGCTAGGCTTCAAAATTCGCTTATGACCGTTCCTAGCGAAATTACACACCGCTATCTTTAAAAATTTCGCTTGTTACGAAATCCCCCGCTAGCCAGCGAAACTGCCGCTGCCTACCGAAATCTCCTCCGATTTCCCCGCTATCTCCGTGCACTCTCGCCTACTCCAGCGAAATTTAGCTATTAGCGAAATTTTCGCCACCCAGCCGAAATTGTTCTCGCCTAGCGAAATCTTCCACATACTTTTCTTACAGAATTAATGCCAACCGACTTCATTTTGGTGTATTACCTCCCTTGTCCTCAGATAGCCAAATGTTAGCTTTCTTGTATTTTCATCGGCGCCTATATAAGCCCGCCCACCTTCCCCAAATTGTAACCCTACAACTGGAGCAATCTTTTCGCACATTTTCATTTTATGTAAATATCTCCCGCAGCCTTTCACTTAAGGTTTGCTTTTCTTCTCTCCTCTTTCTCTCATTTTCTAGCTACCAAACAACAACCCTTCTCAAGTGACGATAACTCAAGATACGCCGCTAAGCCTCTAGCTTTCACAGGCGTACGCCAGCTTTGGCCAGGTAGAGGCTGCGTGTGTCAGTTCCTCATGTGTTAAATGCTGGCCAGTAATTTATTTATGGTTTCCATCTTCTCAAACTAGGGTCGAATATCATTTCTCTCTGATCGCCACATTCTTTACAATACTTAATATGCAGATACAAGGTATACTTATCGCTGGGGATGCATCGTTGTTTCTTAATACTTTACGACATCGAATATAATAATGTTGTGGTTTTTAAACTAGTGCTACTGTAGATGACACGCTCGTTGGCTGACTCAAATAGGAGTGATTCTAGGTTAGGTTTGCTAGTTAAACAAAGATCCGTTATGGCTTCGACTATAGGTTGTTTGCCATGATGCGAGGATAAACCCGAGGACACTTTGTTAACCCCATACAGTCGTAAGCTAGTGACCTAAACCTTCAAAGTACCTTTTTCACACTTCACTTTCAATTTTTGCAATTAATCAAGACACAAACAACTCCCTTACCGCTTTGAAACAAAACAAATCCAAAATCCAAACTAAAAAGCCTCACCTTTTCAACACCGGGATGCAAGTCATTCATAGGATGAAAACTCATCCCTCGTGTTCGACCCTGGGATCGCTATATCGGCAGCAAATTGGACTACCAAGTAGCAGAGGAACTTAGATATAAATTTTTGTTGATTCCGATCACCCTACCGTGGGCACCTAATCAATGACGAAATTAAATAAATAAACACATGAAATTTGGTGAAATTCAAATGAGTATTGGAGGTCGGTCCAATGAGTCAAGTCTTTGGGTGAGACACCAATGAGTCAAGTCTTTGGGTGAGACACCAATGACTGGTTTTTCACACTCGCGCAGCGGTGAGGAGTCGTTATACTCGTAAATGGACATGGTGGGTCGATTTCATTCATGATATGTAGAATCTCCATTCTAGCCTGCGATAATCTTGATCGAATGTGCTTTTCTTCGTGACATGACTACACGCGCACCAGCGAGAACCCTCAGAGATTATCACTATCAAGCATTGCTCATCGATCGTGGGATCCCCTTCGTGCACAAAAAATTAGCAGTGTGATACCGACCGCATATGGGATGAGAGCTGGACATGGCTTTGTTTTTTCTTTTTTTTTTTTTCTTATCTTATATTCAAGCAGAACCAAAACATGTACACATTTTGGCATCAAAAGGATCAGAAGAGATCAGATTATAGTCTATCATATATTTTGTATTATATCAGGAATGAAATATGCGGTGAATGGGTCTCAATATATGAGACATGTGAGTGTATATCGGGCACCCGATATCCATAGTTTCGGCGGCCGACGAGCTGTCAACTGACTTCGAGATTCGGGGCGCCATAATGACCCCGAGATTCAATACAATGACCCTGATTCGGGGGCTACAAAATGCACCAAAAACCCTTAACGTGACCTATTTACTATTGGATTCACAAAATTACATCATGTCATAACAATTGCTAATTTGTGAACAAGGGAAAATTGAACAGTTGCACAAGAATGCCTGATTCTCTTAAAATGAAATTTTGATCAAATGACATCTACAGATGAAAACGACAACAAAAGAGAACTCAGGCACAATAGATGCAAAAGTTTACAAAATCTCATCCTCCTCACAAATTAGATGAAAGACCAACAATATTCTCGTGCTAAAGGCCTATATCTAATTGAATAATATCAAAACACAGCAAGGTAATAGTAACATCTACTCCCTGTCAACCACTAAAGTTTTATGATATCCAAAATGAAAGATTGAATATGGGAATGCTCTCATTAGCAAGTAGAGTTGGCAGTTTTCTAATGAGAGGAACTCTCTTTAGAGACCAGTGATCGGCAGGAAATTTGGGAAGAATGTTGAGGACTAGAGCACAAAAGAAATTAGGACAGGTTTCGGCACTGGTTTATGAAAAGAAATCATAAAATATTATGTCACTTTGTTTCAAAATGCGTCTTTCACCTTGGAGGATGGTAGGAGGATAAACTTTTGGAAAGACATTTAGTGCAAGGAGGAAGCTCTCCCCACTTTGTTTAACCTAGCAATTCACAAAGATGCTAGAGTCCCAGAAGTTTGGGATAGTTCTAGAGAGGAAGGGGTTAGTCTCAGTCTTTTCTGTACCCTCAATGATCGGGAAGGGTGAGGCGAAAGCGTTCTTCAAGTTCTTCATATCGAGGAACATAGCCCTTCAAGAGGACAAGCCAGGTGCTAAAACTTTTAAGGATGACAAAGCCTTTCTATCATATTTGATATTCTTCGCCAACCGTCCCCCCTCAATTCCCTTCCCTCTCTATTTGGAACCTAGTTGTCCCTTACAAAAATATGCTTCTTTTCTTAGGAGGCTTCCTAGGGAAAAGTGTTAACTCTAGACCAGCTTAAACGTAGGGGTAGATTGCTTGCAATCAGGTGTTTCCTTTGTGAAGATGAAGAGGAGTCAATTGATCACCTAGAGTTCATTGTAGATGTGCTAGGTTGCTTTGGGATTTTTTTTGGCTATTTTTTGTTTCGATTGGATTTTCCCTAGGGCGGTGCGTCAAACCCTCCTCTCTTGGTAAGGAGCCCATGTAGGCAAAAAAAGTAAGAAGTGTGAAAACCCGGGTAAAATGAAATGATAGGATTACTGCATAAGACAAAAGCAAGCCTAGAATTCTGTGATCTCTGATGACAACACGGGACTACATCATGAGTTCGCCCTGAAATCTAGTCAGATACGACTTCGATAAATGCATTTCATGTATTTCGAGGCAAAATGAACAAACGACATTATGACAAATGGCACGAGAACACATGCTATGTGGCACCAAACAAGTGGACATTTAGCACATGGAAAGCCAAGTGTCATATTCTTATCATGCATGAATTAAGTGGGGGGAAAAGTGGCATGAGAAACACATGGCATGGTGATTGCCATGTGATAAGATAAATTAAGAAAGGTGTTCTACACCTAGACCAAGATGAGTTTGGTGGGGGAGAATGAAAAAGGGAACATAAAAGATAGAAAGAAAAGAAAGAAAAAAGAAAGAAAAAAAAAGGAAAATGGGAGGAAAGGAAGTCCAAATTTTTCATCGGTCTCAACAGAGAGGTTCGACTCGGTTGTGTAGAACCAAGTTAGTTCACAGTCAAGATGAGAAATTTCCTACCCCCTATTCTCGTCTAAGGGTTATTCAATGGCCATGAGTAATAGCCCTAACGGTGGGGCTGGTTCAAGAACAGTTTTGATCAAATTGTTGATAATTTATGATCACTGTCTCTATTCTTAACTCCGCAGCTTCTAGAACATGTTATGTCGGTCGAGAATATGGGATTCGAGTGTGATACCGTGGTACGTCGCTGTTGGATATGAAACCGACATGCTGAATTGTATATGTTGTTTCGGTCTAACATGAAGATCCGGGCTTTGTGTGTTGTTGTTGATTAAATAACGCAGTCAGAAAAATCATGTTGATTTATGCTTACTTGATATTAACATGGGTTATTTGATTTGATGCGACTATATGTGATAATTATCCATGATTTGTAAACGCTTAGATAGCTCTCATTACGCATGAAACATGAAATAACATGAAATAAGATTTCAAGACAGATACGCACGGCGACATCGCTACAACCGCGCTGAAATAAGATGGTGTATGAATTAACACTGTTTTTGGTGTTTAATGGTGGGCTCTATCTAAGGACAACGTCATAGAGTCACACGGTTTAATTATGTGTCGGGTAGTAACAAGAAGGGATAGACACCCCCTCAGGTGGAAGGCCTGATCCCCGTTGTATACGTATCCGCGTGAGCCCGCGAAAGGCCTAAGGCGCACGACGCTGCGGAGACTTCTGAAAGTCATACTCCACAAAGACACATGGATTTTGAATAAAGCAATTTATATAAGGTTATCCAATGAGTTGAATTATAAAATAAAAATCTTTTGTTTTGCAATGACAGTTTTCATACATAGCATATGCATGTGTGAGGAGTTATGAGGTTTCCTGGATATCTGTGATGACATAGACATTCATGTAGAAATGCATATGTTTTTACTCAATGTGTTTATGAGTGTTAAATCACAAGATTGTGACGCAAGACTTGCGAGAAAGACTGTGGTGGAATTCTATCGGGGCATTGCTCACCCCATAATGAGAAAATATCTTAGGTACTGGAGGTACACTAGGAGATGGAACTTGTGACACCCCAATCCCAAGGGATCTTTTTTTTTTTTTTTTTTTTTTTTACCACTATAAGAAGTCCACGCATTTAATACTTGTCGTGGCACACCTAGCCTTGGTGTGCCGCCTGCCAGGTGTGTGCCGTCTAGCTTCTGTCGCGACGCCAGATGGAATTCTTTGTCACCACGCAACGCAGCGCCACACTATCACAACAAAGAGTCTCTATCACGCGCATATAGCTTAGTTGCGACGTAGTGCCTTACCCCACTGTCGCGACATAGAACGCTATTCGCGACATGGAAACCTCATGTCCTAGAACCTTTTGTCGCGATGCAAATTTCAAGCAACTCTGTCGCGACATCAAATTCTCTATTGCAACATAAACTATCTTGGCCTTTGTCCCAAACTCATTTGCGATAAGAAAATACTCTATCGCGACCTAAAATCCTCTGTCTAGGCTAAACTCTATAGCGACACAAAAATACTGTCAGCGATACAAATTTCACTTTCGCTAACTCACGCGATATAAAAGATTTTGTCGTGACATAAATTTTTTTGGTCTTGACCAAACTTTGTCGTGACACAAAAATACTCTGTCGTGACATAGAAACTTCTGGCCTTGACTAAACTATGTCGTGACATAAAAAAACTTTGTCTCGACATAAAATCCCTACCCAAGGCCAAACCCGTTGCATCACCCAACATCTTGTCGTGGCCGTCTCTATCGCAACAAGGAAAACCTTTGTCGCGACATCGTCACGATAGAGAAACAAGGCAATGTCGTGACATGAAAGTGTTATGTCGTGACCAAGAAATTTCCTGCAGCCTGAGAACCATGTTGCGACACAGGGAAACCCCTATCGCGACACAGGACAAGAAATTTTGTCGGGACCAAGAAAACCTCCTCGTGGACTTCCAAAACATGCCCAACCAGTGTGAGTCGCTTTTCCTGGACCTCCAACTCTTCTCCAAAACACAATAAATTCAATATGGTATCCTTTGCATAATAAAGGCAACATAAAAACTGGGAAAAACTTGCCAATTATGTTGAACAAAACAAAACGAGTCTCATTACACCTCTTTTCTTTTACATAAACAAAAACTAGATAAATTGTCTAGGATTTTACAAAGTACACAATAAAGCCACAATCTGGCCTTCTTTTCCACTAAGATCTCATATAAAATCATCTTCGTGGCCTAACACCTAAAATAATTTCCATGACGTAGGCGGGCAATGCTCGCAGACCCCTCCTACAAAGGTCACTCCCCACCTAATTGCACATGCAATGGGAGCAAGGATCACATTCACACCCATTCAAGTAAAACATGATCATTTCTACATGAATGTCTACATGCCACGCCCCATGTCTCGAGTCCCTCACCGACTTCACACATCAATTTTCCATGCATTTAAAACTATTTTCAAACAAGATTTTAGCTTTGAAACTTATCGAACGAACCTCCGGCTTAAAACCCATTAGACAACCTTCGATATAAACTGCTAGGACAAGCCTCCGATAAACTCACGGACAACCGATAACATTCATCGGACAACCTCTCGATAACATTCGTTGACAACCCATAAACTCACTGACAACCCGATAAACCCGCTTTGTTCAGTTAGCGCCATGCACCACACCGTTTACGCGATGTCTCGTGCATATGCAATGCAAAATGCCGTTGCATGTTCTTCCATGTTACATGCATGATGAGAGCTCAATGCAACATTTATGATTCATGGATAATCATATCTACATCATACAATTTGCATCCATAATACAACCCAAGGGAATACATCACAAAGATATATCCACTTGATTTTCACACACTTGCATGTCATTCCAATCAAGCAACAACACACAAATCGATCTTCATGTTCGCACCTGCACAAGACACGGCTTCAAGATGTCGTACCATGTCCAAGATCGACACACTACAAAATCATCATACCCGTATTTTCCAAATGCATTACAACCCGCTGAACTCGGCACTGAGAACATAAATGACCTAGAAACTCGGTCCGTTGCATCTACACTACCAGCTTTGATCACAACCGTTCGGCACACCTCCCAATCAAGTATACACCTCATGGCCATCGAATGACCCTTAGACAAGGACTAACCAGAGTAGGAGAGAACCCCTACCTCTTAGAGTGCGGTCCAGCTCGCTTCCTGACCCGTCAAACCTCTTACTTGTTCGAACACTAAAGACCCGTAGATGTTGGACCTCCTTTCCTCTACCTTTTTCTTTCTCTTCTTTCTATCTTTTCTCTTCCTTTTCTTTCTTCTTCCACCGAACTGGTTTGGTCTAAGTGTAGGACACCTTTCTCAATTACTTTGACAAATGGCAATTTCCTATGCTTATTTGGCTCCTGGTGCCAATTCACCCACCACTATAATCATGCAAGATAAGAACATGACACTTGGCCTTCCATGTGCCAAGTGTCCACTTGTCTGGTGCCACATGGCACGTGTCTTCATGCCAAGTGTCGCCATATCATTCATCCATTCACCTCAAAATACGTGAAATTCGGTCATCCCGAATTCGACGCACTGAACTATGTGTAGCTAGATTTCACGATACCTAACTCAACTGGTGGTCTGCCGTTAACCGAGATCTAAATAAAATTTCAAGTCACAGCCTATATCAGAATCTGCATCTATCGTTACACTTTACTCGGGTCCTCAAAGAACTCATCTGAGATCTTAGTGGTGAAGAAGGCCGGATTATGGCTTTATTATGTATTTTGTAAAATTCTTGATAGTTTATCCAGTTTCTATTTATGTAAGAGAAAAGAGTTGTAATGAAACTCATTTTGATTAATTCAACATAGTTTGACAAGTTTTTCCCAAATTTTATGTTGCCTTTATTATATAAAGGCTATTGTATTGAATTTATTATGTTTTGGAAAAGAGTTGTAGGTACAGGAAATCCCATAAAGAATATTGCATGGTTGAGCAAGTTTTAGGTCTCGACAAGGGCTCCTGGTTGTGACAAAGCTTTTCTGGTTCTGTGTCGCAACAAGGGTTCCTCAGGTCGCAAATATTGTTCTCGTGCTTTAGCGATTAAGCAGGTCGCGATATCTTTTCCATGTCACGACGATGCTTTTGTTTCTTTGTCGTGACAATGTTGGGACAGAGGTTTTCGTGTCACGACCAAGACGGTCACGATAAGAGGTCGGGTGTTGTAACTTTCATGTTGCAACGGGTTTGGTCTTGGTAGGGGATTTCTAGGTTGTGATAGAACTTTGTCGCGGCCAAAGAATCACAAGACTTAGGGCTCGGAGGTCGCGACATGGTTTTATGTCGCTGACAAGGTCATCGAGACTAAGGATCTATGTCGCGACAGAAAGACCATGTTGTGGACAAAGCATTCAGAGTCAGGTCACCATATATATTTTTATGTTGCAATGTATATTTACAGACGTAAATTTTCCATGTCGTGACATAGCTGCTCTATGTCATACAAATGGTAGGCACTCGCATTGTATTGCGACACATGCATCGACAAAGATGCTCACGCGATAGACTCATACAGAGTTAAAAAGTGGACTCCTGGATTTGGGGCTTCACAAGAAGATCTAGATGGCAGCCCCTCTATGTTTATTTTGGATCTTATGAAAGGAAAGGCACCGTTCGTGAATGAGATTCCTTATGCTCAGATGATGAAAACCAATTTTTTGAGTGTGTTATGGTCTTGGGCTTGTATAGTGTTGATAACACAAATTCTTTGTTGGACTTTTTAGCTAGGTTGGGTTGTAAATGAGTTGGTGGGTTGTTTGTAAGGGGTGGAGGTTTTTTGTTTTTTGCTCCTTTTGTTCCCCTTTAGGTGCTTTTGTATACCCCTAGTATATTCTTTGGTTGCCTTTTGGCTCTTTTCTTATCAATATATTGCTTCTTCCCGATAAAAAAAAAATGATTGGTCAGCGTTAAAATTTGACATATCAGATGATGGTCATTAACATGAAGAAATGAGAACATTGACATGTAAGTTCCAAAGCATACTGGAGGTGGCTGCCCCTCACAGTTAGGATTATGCTAACGGACGGCATTCCATTAACATAATCTATGCTAACGAGTGGTATTTCCTATGGTGCTACAAAATACCATAAACCAAACAATATTTTAGAAATTGACTAATCTCATTGGAACAATTGAAGATGCAATAATAAGCAATCCACCTGCGCAAAAAATCAGCCTTGCACCTATCCCAAATAATTGATCCAACTGTAGAAGTGGATTTCAATAATTATATGAAATCTACATTAAATGACATCTAACATAAAGTATTTAAGGTTTCCATAGGAGTTTCTCTGTATCATGGAATACAAGCTGCGTAGCTCATATTGCGCACAATGTGAGAATTCCCTAAGTTATTTGTACCTTCAATCAGCACACTCAACTGTTTAATGTCCAAACAGTCAAGAGAGCTTCCATAAGTATCCAGTAACAATATCTTGTCATACCCAATTAGCTAATGACCACATTTCTCTCACACAGAAAGGAAAGAACGTTTCAAAGGTTCTATTATCACATTGGAACCATATAACCATGAAAACAGAGGAGCATAACCATAAGCACAATACCAATTTCTTTTTATTTCGAAATTTATGATCAACATATAATCAGAATGCTAATAGGAGGTTCATAACCATGAATACACTCTCCAATTTATTAAAGACAAAATATATATATGAAAAAATGTTATAACACAGACCATCAAGTCGAATTCCCTGTTTGGTTGCCAAGAAAAGATTAATCTGTATTTAAAGTTTATGAAAACACAAGATAACTTAAACGAAAAAAGTAAAACCACTCTCTGAACTCAAAACTCTTGATTTTATTTCTTCCCTGTTCCCCGTCTTCCTGACAACTAGATGGGGGAAGACAGATTTATGTGCAATTCAATCAAACAAAAAAATGGAACTGAAGAAAGTAAGATATTAACCAAAAAAAAGATTAACATAGCAAACGGTTTCAGAAATAGCATTCTGCAAGAAATGGAACCAAGCAATTTTCTCAGCAACCGAACACAACGTGACACAAGAGAGAAGAAATGACAGCTCACCCGAGACCTGACGAAGTTGATGAGCTTGAATGACCCATAGAAATCCAAATTTAGGGTTTTCCTAATACTAAGAAAATCGAAGTGGTGAATGGAAGAGCAGTGTTCGAAGAGAGCACCACAAGAACTGTACTTAGATTCGCAGAATAAACACAGGATATCCGAGTCTGATTCTTCTTCAGTCGTCAGCTCCCCAGTTCCCCCAATCTTCATCTTGATCTTCTTCTTCTTCATTATCAAGTTCACGGTCAACCGTTTCTGGGTCCTCCATTAAACCCTAAACCTTGCCCACTTCTTTTATATATACTTCGCTACGGTTACTTGTACTTTGACTTTGCGGGTTTTTTACAAATACAAAGTTTCTAAAACAATAATTTTCAAAATACCATGCTTTTAAAAATTAATTCTAATTATTTTTAAAGAGGGATGATTTTTTAGTTATTCTTAGTCTAAAATCATCATCTAAATATTTTTTTCTTTCATTTTCTTACTTAATAAAGTGATTTTCTCATGAAGATTTAGGTTTTATTTTATTTTTTATGTTGTCGTCGTTTTATCGGCTTTTTGGTTTATCGTCAGCTTGTTACAACGTGGTATTGTTCGTCTTCTTATTGCGATATTTTGTTTATGTGAGGGCGATTTAGACATAAAAAGAAGATTTGTTCAGTCAAATATATCAAATTATAGTTGTCAATATATTTCAGAACTGAAGTCATAAATATTCTAATTACTATATTATCAAATTTGTAAGTTTTTAAGCTGATTTATTATGTTATTAAATTGGATATTATTTTATCATGTATGGTTTTTAGTTATTTGTATCTTGAATCTATCGATCTATTGCAAGTTTGAATCAATAATATTATTTTTTTTCTTTTAAAAAATAATAATAATTCTAATTCTAAGGTGCTTTTTTCTATAAAAAAAAAATATATACTAAAGTCATATCTTCAATATACAACTTCATTTTTTTTATATTAAAATCGTATCTTAAATATATGATTTAATTATTTTATATTAAAATTTACTTGAACATTGTATTTTTTGTATATATGGAGACACGAACCTAGTCCATTTCATATGTCATGCTCAACCTTTAACCACTAAATCATAATGTATACTCTGTTACTCTATTATTTATTGAAATCATGTTTTGAACATACAATTTCATTATATTAAATATATAACCTCATTATTTTACATGATATAATTTTTATAATGAAGTAGTATCTTGAAGGCATTATTTCATCATTATTTTACATTGAATTTTTATCTTGAAGACATATCAATAGTTACATTAAGTACCACAAATTTCAAAATATTATTTTTTACATAATATTTTAAAATTATTATTTTGTGTTGTATTTCAACAAATATTATTTATAATCATGTTACTTATAAAAAAATAAAAAAATAAAAACCGTGGCTTAAAAATTGAATTTCCATGACTTTTTACCATGTGGTCAATTCTTTCCATCTCATTTACCGGTGATAGATTATTTTACCCCCACCTTAAATTCATAGAAAATAAATTTGAATATTTTAGGTTTTAGAAAAAATAAATTTTAATTTTAAAATTAAAAATAATAATTTTTAAGTTTTTTTTTTAAAAATAATTGAATTAAAATATTATAAAATCTAGATTTACTAAATTTAAAATTATTATTTAATTAAATAAATAATTAATTAAGTTCGACAATTGAATCGAATTATTAGTTTTGAAAGACAAAATTGATTTTATAGATACAAAATAAATTTTAATTAAAATTTTAACTTTTTAATATCCAATAATCTTAAAATTCATAATAGAAAATTAAAGACTATTTTTTTAATATTCAAATTTTCTAAAAAATTTTATTCAAATTTGTCAAAGTTAATAACTCACATTTTCTAAAAATTCAAATTTAATTCTTTTAAATCAAAATTAAAATTTAATTTTAATTAAATAATTAATTTGAGTTTGTGAATTAAAAAGTAATTTTAATTGTGGTTTGAAAGAATTGAATTTGGATTTTTAGAAAATTTGAGTTATTAACTTTAAAATGGCTTTAAATGTGTGTACTATCTTGTAACTAAAAGTGTATTAAAAAAATTAAAATAAAAATCTTGAATCAAGAATTTTGGAAAAAAAATTTCATTTTTGAATATTAAAAAAATGTTATTTAGTTTTTTTATTACAAATTTTAGAAATGTGTTTAAATTATAAATTTTAATTAAAATTTATTTTTTAATTCATAAAATCAAATTTGCCTTTCAAAAACTAATAATTTAATGCAATTTTCTATACTTAAAATTCATATTTTTTATTTAATTAGATAATTCATTTTTAAATTTAGAATATAAATTCAGATTTTATACAATTTTAATTCATTTAAAAAAACAAACTTTAACAATTATTATTTTAATTTTAAAATTAAAATTCATTTTTCTAAAACCTAAAAAATTCAAATTTATTTTCTATTCATAATACGAATTTATTTTCTCATATATCCAAGGTTATAAGTGTCATTAAAATGAAAGTACATATATTTTTAAAAAAAAAACTTTTTTAGTTCAGGATATAAATGACAAAGTCATGAAAGTTCAGGATTTGAATTGTTATTTTCCCTTAATTGCATAAATAACATCTCAATTTTTACTATTTTTTATATTTTTTTATGTCTTAACAATTTTTGGTTCAATCAATTGGGGAACCACTACCTGTCCTCTATACCGAAGACTACCATCTGCGTGGACGGTCCAACCCTTGTCACCTGTACCTTACTATGCAGGTCCACGATGGACACTATCTCAGTCCTACCCTAGGACTCAATCCTTTCTGCTAAACATAGACGATTGTAGCTGCTAAAGCTCCCACTAGCGTGCCTTAGCTTGCACCTCCACGGTGCGCCAGCCCAAACTATCCCACAGTCTCGAGCATCTGCCATTCCCAGGAAGCTATACTAGCTAATACTCCCTGTGACTTCCGACTTAGTGCATCAGCCACCACATTTGCCTTACCAAGGTGGTAATGCAAAGTGAAGTCATAATCCTCTAGAAACTCCATCCATCTGCGTTGCCTCATATTGAGGTCCTGCTGCGTGAAAATATACTTTAGACTTTTTATGGAAATTACGATGTCTCGAACTATTAAGCCATATAAATAGTGGTGCCGTCTTCAAGGAGAAGACTACGACCGCCAACTCCATGTCGTGTGTGGGGTAATGCGCTCATGATTCTTCAAGCGAAGGGAACCATAGCTACTACCCTCTGGGGTGCATCAAAACACGTCCCGGTCCAGGCCCTCGAAGTGTATCTATTACAACTATTAACCTTGTCCCCACGATAGGGACTATCAGAAGATAGGAAGCATTAGTAAGCCTCATCTTACACTCTTTGGAATGCCTCTCGCATCGGTCATCCCAATCAAGCGACCTCTTTCTAGGTCGATCTCGTCATAGGTCTTAAGCTAATCGGGAGAAATCATAATGAATCTCAACGTAGTACCCGAGCCCGATCCCAGCTGCGTATCTTGAAGATTGACTTCTGCCTCTCCCAACTCATCACGGCCTCGACCTTCTCTGGGTCCATTGACACGCCTGATGCTGACACCATGTGTCCTAAAAATCTCACCTCGATGAAGCCAAAACTGCATACGAACTTGGCGTCTGGTGGTGGTCTCGTATTGTAAAACAATCCTCAAGTGATACTCATGCTCCCACTCGGCGGGAGTAGATCAAAATGTCATCCGAAGACCACGACGGCGATCGTAGGGTTGGAATACCTAGCCATGAGTTCCATGAATGCGGCCGGCGCATTCATCAATCAAAGAGGCATCCTTGTAAACTCAAAGTGCCCATAGCACGTGTCTGAAGAAGCGTTGTCTTAGGGATATCGCCTTTATTTCGGTGATGGTAACCAATGTGAAGGTCTATCTTGGAGTAGACTCGCGCTCCTCTCAAGCTGATCAAACAGTCATCAATCCTCGGCAATGGGTACCCGATTCTTGATTATGCTTCTGTTGGTATCGGTAGTTAATGCGCGATCTAAGGGTCTTGTCCTCCTTCTTCGCAAATAGAACAGGAGCACCCCATGGTGAAGTGCTCGGTCTAAGGAACCCTTGTCGGTGGCTCACATGTTTGGACTTTGGATCTATTAACTCAGAAAAACGTGCCATCTATGCGGAGTCATGAGATGACGAAGAACCCGGTGTGGCGATGCAGAGAGTCTCTGACCCTCTACGGAGGCAATTCGATAGCTCATCGGAAAAACATCCTCATACTGCATAAACTACTTGAGGTAGATCTAAGTTCGTTCCTCTTAGTCTTTGGGTAAAAGGCTCGCTAATAACTTAGATCAGTTGTCCTGACACTTGGACTTGTACAGGTATGGGGCAAAATATCGGCCTTTGTCCCTAAATACAACACAGTGTCGTCTGTGTAAGCGGTGACCCTCCCTCGCTCTGTCGATGGCGACCTTGAGAGTCGGCAATCCATCCCGAGGATGGCGTCGAACTTCCGACATGTCCATGACCCTGGTCACTTTGTGAAGCGAGAATCGGGAGATCTCTAGCTCGTAACCGACCATATCATCCATTATCCTCGCGCAATCACACAGGGGAGAACTCACATACAAGGCTCCTCCAAGGCCTCAACCTCTAAGCCCAACTCTACCACAACTGATGTAGCGATAAATGAATGTGACGCACCAAAATCAAATAACACTCTTGCCCATAAGCAAGATAGAAAAAGTCAGTTTTGTATGGCGGGCGTCTGCGACTCGGCCCGGTGACATGATGGTGTAGACACGTCCTTGAACCCGGCGTCCACACTTTGTGGGCCTCGTCCTCGCCTTGGCCCCTGGTCCGCCCCTACGGGCTATGCAGTATGAAAGTGCTGTGCGGCTCAAACGTGCCGCTCCTACGGCTGTCTTGTTTGTGGAGAATGAGCTGTATCTCTCTTACATCCGTGGCCCAGGGCTTCTTATTTGTCCTGGCTCACAGGATCCTTGTCTCTGGGGTATCCCTCCTCCTTATGTCGGACTGCGGCAATGGTAGCGCACCATACGCCCGGCCCTATGGCAGCAGCCTTTGATGCGTCACGGCGGGATGGGCGCGACCACGGAACCCGTGAACTAAGCCGTGGGCTTTTTCCCCCGAACTTAAGTGACTCTCCTTTTTTCTTGCCCTTGCTTTGCGTCGAGTGCTCAGAGCATCCTCGATCTCTCTGTAATTGGTCGTCCCAGCCATCAGGTCCATGTCTGTGGCGGGAGTCCTACGATCCATACGAATGGACAACTTTAGCCCATTCTCGAATCTCACGACCTTAGCCGTAATAAATTGTGCGTGGTCATCAACAAGCGAGCTAGCTCCGTGAATCTAGCCACATACTCCAATACGGTCATAGCCCCCTGCTTCATCTCTAGGAACTCCTGAGCCTTTGTATGACGAGCAGTGTCTAGAAAATACTTGCCCATGAAAAGATCATGGAACTGCGCAGTCATTGCCTCTCTAGATCTGGGGTCTTCGCGGGATTCCACCGCATAGGCCTCACCCTCTAGCTGGAATGCAGCTAGTCTGATCCTGGTCGTATCAGAGGCAATCTCCATAGCCTCCAATACCTTCTCAACCTGCATGAACCAATGGTTTGCCACCATTAAATCTCCCCCCCCCCCCTGTGAATATCGGAGGATGATGTGCCCTGAACCTTTTTGGAGTTGCACGGGCCTCCACGGCTACCTCTTTGCTAACTTTGTGTAATAGCGGCGACCTTGATCGCGCTTCTGACCTCGGCAAAGGCTTGTTGATCAAATACTGGTCGTGCCTAACTAGTACCTCGTAGACAACCCCTACGTCCTCTCCCTCGATTAGCCATCTACACATGTCAAATGGCAAGTTAAGGATTAATCACCATTATCTACAGGTGTAACCACGACCTCGAGACAATATTCACATCACCAAAAACATTTAAATACATAATGTTCGTACGTGTAGGTAATCTGAGACAATAGTTCATATATTAAATCATATTTAACAAAAAAAAATTATTTTATTTTTATTTCATTTTATTTTATAAAAATTTATTATATATATATATATATATATATATATATATATATATATATATATATATATATATATATATATATACTCTATATATATATATATATATATATATATATATATATATATTTTTTTTTTTTTTTTTTGAAAACCTTGTGAGCAGTGATCATGAAACGCTGACTCCAAAACGTTGTCCCGAGTCAAAACTGGTCGGGTGCCGTGATGCACACTCCGCGCCTGTGCACGCACACCGAGCATGCACTACGCCCAAAGTCGCTACAGATGTCGCGCTTTGGCAACAGCGGCGGCACGTAGAGTGTCGATCATGGCGCCTGCGCCGTGGTCGCAGGTCGCCCCTATCAGAGGTCGCTGCTTCGCCGCGATACAAAATTGTATCGTGACGCCGCAAGCCCATGCCGCGGCGCGACAAGGCAGACCGTGTCGCACGCCGTCGTATCGCAGCCGTAGCGTCACAGATTGCGAGCCCCGTTACACATATCACACACGCCAAACGGCCGGGCTTCTCTTAACCACGATACAAATTCAGATCGCGACTCACCCCGGCCGTGCCACGGAGCGACGCCCGCTGGTCTCCGTAGGTCGGCCGCGGTCTCGCCGATGTATCAAAGGGTCGGTCAGATCGCAGCCCGCTACGCACCCCAAAGACACACCACTTGGCCATATCATATTCTAAGGTTCTCGCTTATGTCACGATACAATGTACGATCGTGACTTGCTACCGGAAATGGGCAATAGCTCACCCACCGCGAAACCCTTTTTTTCCTTTTTTTTTTTTTTTTTTTTTCACTCATTTTTTTTTTCATTTTCCAATATAACCAAATAAATTCATTAAAATTTATTTAAAATTTTTTTTCCAGCTTCTTTACACATCAGGAAACTAATATAAAAAAATTTCTCTCAACATTTTTCCTTCGTAGTCTCCTCGCATTCTAAAATGCAAGAGTTTCAGACAATCGCAATTTATACAACTCAAAAATTTTAAGAGTTTAATTATAATCCTTTTTCTTGTGCAAAAATTGAAATTATTTTCCAGAATTTCATAAAACACATTCTGTTCATGTCAAAAACTGGAGCAATTGTCCAGAATTTTTTTTTTTCATTTATTTCTGGACCATTATGGCCAAAATTACTCAAACCTCAAACCTCAAACCTCAAGGGTTATATTTTTCTCGACCCTAGTGTTCAAATATCTTTCCTATGCTGATCTACCGAAAGCATACAATTTTACACAAATACATTAGCTAACACACATAATCCAATCACACATCACAATTCATTCATCAAATGCACAAAGGACGATGATTCAACCCGCTTTCCCATCAAGTCCTGATAAACTGTGATACCTAACTTCACGATACTAAGCTATAACTCTAGTATCCAACATCGAGCCATACTAAGTCAAGGATGTTCCCTTACACCTTATGACCTCACGGCTCTAAGCCCAAGTCCCTCAAGCCTCAGTACTGTGATACCTAAGCTCTATACCCACCGAGCTCCCAAAGTAATCGTTTACCTTAGCCGATACCGTCGTGACGCTCAATCCCCGGTGTCCATCGACAACCGCCAACCTGCGGAATATTCAGGATAACCCGTCACCACTCACGAAAACGCGTAGCCCCTTTGGCGCTGTGGAGCTCTACCTAAACACAACCCGTCTCTAATATCAGATAACCGTGGACTACACCGGTCCACATACGGATAAAAATGAGTAAAAATGGCCACTTGGGCCCATACATCAATACGCATAAAAAATACATCAACTATATAACAATAGTTTAAGAGTTATTACATTACTCTTAACCAAAACATATATCAAAATTTAAAGTTTTAATAAGTATGTTATACAAATGAATAATAAAGCCATTAATCCGGCTTTCTTCTAAAACGCAGCCTCTAGTGAGCATCGTCCTCCTGTACACTCCCTGTACCTAAAATAATGATCCCTCGACAGGGTGAGCAATGCCCAATATTGATAATTTCCTACATGGGTTACTCCCCACCTAAGTGCACATGTAATGGCAACCAAATACACTCAAGCAAATACATGATCCTACTTTAATGTCTACATGCCCAATCCCATGTCTCGAAATCCTCATCGACTTCACACATGCCTAAGCCAAATGTGAGAAAAATACGCTTTCAAAAACAAAAGGTTTTTGTTCTCAAAACTTACTACCGAAGTTTCGATAAATATTTCTGACAACCTCCGAGGTGAATTGTCAGTAATTCTCCGAAATACTATGGGTCAAATTCTCCAGATGAACCTGCTGACAACTCTCCAAGGCAATTCTTCTGAAATCTTCCTCAAATTCCTTTCAATCGTTTACTTTTTTATTTTCCTTCATGTCATGCACTCACACTTACCATATAGGTGCCCTTGCATAGCGGAACGTGATTATGCCATTTCCAAAATATTCATGCTAATATATTTTACATTTATATATTAACAAAAATTAATTCACACAATTCTTGTTATTAAATTCACAATCAATAACACCAAAATTAGCTCACATGGGCTAATAACAATCCAAGCAATTCATTTTTGAATCACCCAACGACACAACACATCACGTGAACAAAGGAAACCCTAGGTCGGCTAATCGTTCACTCGCCACACACAGGATTTTCCACTTGGCTCAAAGACATTTTGAGATCAAAACACAAACTATCCAGCATCAACAAATCTCTATCCATTAAAATGGGCTCTAGCTAAAGAATAAATCAAGTAGAAAGATCCCTACCTCTTTGAGCTGTTTAACTCCACAAAATCTATGTCACGCCAGAGCCCTCGCGTAGAATGGGCTTTTGCTTCTTGCTCGACGAGAACCGACTCCGGCCCTAACGCCTAGAAATCTAGAGAGAAGTCACTCTTTCTTTATTTAAAAACTCAGATTCACCTCACCGCCTGCTTTTTTTTTCAATTTGAGAAGAAGAAGACTATTTCTTCTTTGGTTTTATTCATTTAATCTTTTCACTAAATCCCATTTTGTCCTTTTAGTCTTGATTAATATTACGACTTAATCTAAGCCATTCATCTTCATCATCTCACTAATCACGCAAATACGTGTCATACTTTGTGATATCGTAGCAGCGACTTCGTCACATCACATGTCTTTACAACATCATACGACACCCAACTCGTGCCTTGAAAAACGTAGTACTCGATCAGTTCTTAATTTGACGAAATTCGACATGGTAAATAGTTTTCGCAAGACGGTTCCAACGGTGAAGTCCGTTTCGTCATCCGAGATCTAGAAAAATTTCGAATTTTGACAAAAATTATCATTTTACCCTTTTCAAAAAATTAGAATTTTCCCGGGTTTTACATAATGTAGTAATTTGTTTCTATTGAAACTCGAACCCGAAACCCTTCTTGTGATGCCCCAAAACCTAAGGGTCTGTTAACCAACTGTCAACCCGCAGAAAACTTGTGGATATCAGGTGACCCAATACCGCACTTTTATGTCCCATTTACCAAGATCCATAATTTTAACAAAAATCGGACAAAGTCTCTTTTGTACGGGGAGCTCTACCCAAAATACAACTTGTACAAAAGATAGTAACATGGCCCATCTGAGGCCCAATATAATACAATGACCTCACCAGGTCCACTTATGAGTAAAAATGACCACACAAGGTCCATATATCCATGTTCATTTAAAACATACAAAATTATATTTAAAATAGTCCCATAAGAATTTAATTACAATTATTTTTACAAAAAATACAAACTAGAACTAGTTTGTTCAAATCATCTTTACAAAAATGAATACAAAGCCACAACTCAACTTTCTTCACAACTCCGACCTCGAGTGAGCGTTGTGCATCGGTGTACTCTCTATACCTGAAATGGGGCTCCCATAAAGGGTGAGCTATGCCCAGTAGAGTAAACTCCTACAGAGGCTACTCCCCACCTAAAAGCATATGCAATGTTCACTCAACATTTCACATTCACATTCCAATAAGAACATGCCAATTCTATATTCCATGCCATGAAACGAGATGCGACTCATCATGTACCATGCGCCCGAGTCCTCATCGACTCCCTCACACAATGCCTAAGCCCATGTGTGATACACCGTCATTCTGGATGACATCCAATGATCATTTTTCAAAAAAAATTCATTTGTTTATAAACCAAAAGCTTTTTGGATGATACATTACAATGATCATTTTTCATTCAAAATCATGCGCCTTTATGTGGGTAGTGGATTTTTGGTGTCGCGCCACGGGCTCCGTAAACCCATACACTTTTACGGTCTTTCAACGCTAGGGACTATGTCTAACCATAATTGGCGGGTCTTTCACGTGAGGGGGATCTATCCCTTCTTGTTGATACCCGGCACATATTTTCTTTACCATTTTAATCAACCGTGCGACTCTTTTGGACGTTGTCCCATTTAACTGAACCCACCCAATCAAACACCAAACGCAGTGTCGATTTATCAACCATGCACTCACACCCATTTAATGCGATGTCCCCGTGCATATGCACTGCAATATTCTATTGCATGTTACATCATGTCACATATATGATGAATGCTATATGAGCAATTTAATCATGCATTTTCCATGCATCATGGACAACTATATCAAACATGCATACAATCTCCACAAAATTTCATTTATGTCAATATATCATACAAGCATATATCAACATCACAATCAAATCATTACTTAGTCAAGTAATGACGCACTTTATCCTCTAGGTTAAATTATGAAATAACATGTCCATAAAATAGCCTACAACATGCCATGTAATGGCCATGTCTACACACAATTCATCACATGTCAATACATTAAGCAATGACTAAGCTTGTCATTCAAACTCAAGAAATGACAACTTGATCCTCAAGACCAGTTGTGGCATGGAGATGCCCACAAAAAATTCCACACAACAAGCCATAATAGACCAAAGAATTGTACCAAATTCAATTCAGAAACTAGTCCTCTAACAGTCCCAAAATCTGGATACAAACCATTAAACAGCCTAAGCTGTAGTAGTCCTGGGAAATAGACCATAACTTGAGCTGTATATGTCCAATTTGGGTGATTCAAAAGCCTACATTAAGTTTACAAATACAACTATAATTTTCATGAAGAACACTTGTCCAAATTCTCTCATTTTCCCAACTGGAAATCAGTCCCAAAATCTAGACAGTGCATGAGGTCAAAAAAGGGTAGCCTGTGACAGTCCCGGAAAATGGACCATAACTCGAGTTATAGAGGTCCAATTTGGGTGATTCAAAAGCATAAAATCAAGTTCACAATTTCAGATACAATATTTATGAAGGACAATAGTCCAAATTCCCTCTTTTTCTAATCAAAAATCAGCCCAAAAAACTGGACATCATATAAGGTCAAAACAAGGTACTATTCCTACATCCCCAACTTTGCTAAACAGCTCCTTAGGGCAAAAAAAGGGCCAAACAACCCCTTAGGACATAAAGCACAACCAAACAGCCCTTAGATTGGAAAATAAACCAAAGTAGGAAGAATCCCTACCTCTTGGAGCATAGAAGAAACTCTAGAAAGTCCCGTGGACACTTCCTAAACCCGAAACCTTTGATTTCCCGAACTTCTCGCTTGAATCCTCGGCGAAATCCAGTGGTTTCAGTATTCACAAGTAGCCCTCGTCGAGTAGATGAACTTTTGTTCTTGGTCTAACAAATTCCGTCTTACGGATCTTCGTAGATCGTAGAGAGAAGTTGAATGCTCTCACTTTCTCTCCCTTTTTTTTCTCTCTCTCTCTTGTTCGAATAGCAGAAAAGCAATTATCTTTCTTTATCCTTCATTTCCCCTTTTAACTTATCTTAAGTTTTAAGGATGTGGCTCACGTCGCACTAAGTGTCCACAACCCGTTCGGGTCCGTTTTTGCCTCGAAATGATTTATTTCATCCTGGTTCAAGTTCAATTTATTTTAAATGAACTTAACTTAATTTATTTTCCACTTTTGAGATTTTTTATTTCTCAAAAATCCCATTTTTGGGGTCCATCGAGCACTCGATTCCCCGAAAATCGTGAAAATTTGATTATATCAGAATTCAATGAAATTCGTCTGGGTAACTAGATTTTGTGAGATGAATCCAACGATAAGGTCCGTTTTTTTATCCGAGATATAGAAAAATTATAGGTTTGCAATTTATACTATAGCTTAATCACTGCTTTTGTCATTTTTCAGTACTTCAAATTTAATAGTTTTACACCTCCTCTCTCTATGTTATGCCTTTTTGAAATGTTGAGCAACTTAGCACATGAGCTAAACATGATGGCAATAATTGTCATATTTAATAAGCCCAAAAATTTAATTAATTACTCATTAATGCTCCACATTTATTTTAATCTGCAGTCAGACATGTGTGGGGCATGTGAATAACTCAATAATGTTTTGGGTGATGTTGCTTGTAATTTAATTTATTATCTAAATTTTAATAGTATTTATTTTTTACAGTTATATCTTTAAAAATTTTCTAAATTTATTATGTTGGATAAAAATGGGTGGGAAGAGGTTATTGAGATCATGGGCTCAGAATCCTTCTAAGACCATTCTCTAAGTTTTGCTTTACCCATAAACTATTCTCTAAGTTGCAAACATGTACTGATGTTTTGGTCACTTTGCCAAATCACCAAACCCGTTCAATATGTCGGAACAATTTCTTTGTCTGATCATTTTGGTCCTATATCATGTTCTTTATATACCAAAAATCAAGTTTAACCTATTGTATGTGAGTGCTTTAACTACACACTCACAAAGTAATGTTAATTTTTGCTCGAACCATTGTGATATTTTGGACCAACATACACAAAGGATGATGATTGGCAAGGGTGAACGAGTTGGTGGTCTGTATGTTTTAGATACTCAAGCCCAAGATGGGAGAATAATTGTTTTTTCTTCTAATAAACTTGTACAAAATGTTGGTCCAATTTGTTTTGCTATACAAAAGGTGTCTTCACAAACTTGGGATTATAAACTTGGTCATTTGTCGTTTCGAAGACTTGAATTGCTAAAAGATCATAGTTCTTTGGATGTAATAATTAGCATGATGTTTGTAATGTTTTCCTTTTAGCGAAGCAACGAAGATTGTCTTTTGCTTGTCATAACAATTTATCTCCTCATGCCTTTGATTAGATACATTGTGACACATGCTAGTTTTCGGTATTTTGACTTTGGTAGATGATTCTATTCATTATACATGGGTTTATTTGATGAAACACAAAAGTGATGTTGCCTCTATTATACCAAGATTTTTTACTCTCATCGAGACTTAGTTTGGAAAGGTTATCAAGAGATGTTGATCTGATAATGCTCAAGGATCTTCTAGCTGTGATTTTGGCTTTCTAGAGGTCATAAGTATTCACAACAAATGGTGTTGAAAGACATGAACAAAACTCTGTGGTGGAGAGAAGACATCAACACCTTCTCAATGTGAGCAGGGCTTTGTTTTTCTAGTCTCGGGTTCCTATAAAATTTTGGGGTGAGTGCATTTTAATAGCTACTTATCTTATTAATAGAACTCCTTCTCCTCTTATATCTAATGCTAGTTACACCTTACCATTTAATGATCAAAACTAGTGTTGATTATTCTTCATTAAGAGTTTATGGTTGCCTTTGTTTTGGATATACTCTTATGTCACACCATACAAAATTCTCTGCAGAGCCTGAGTTTGTAAGCTATTGGCTATCCTCCACACAAAGGTTATAAAATATTGCTTATAAGTCATTCTTTGTGTCTAGAGATACTTTCCATGAATCACTTTTCCCTTTTCTCATCTACTTTAATTTTTGTGATATTTCTTATCTTTTCCCTGACTTAGTCCTACCTATACCAGCCTCTTTTTATGACATTTCACGTTCAACCACTACTTTTCTATTTCCTTTTCTCCGCCTATTTCTTTTCGACCCCGTTTCTTGTGCCATTCCACTAGGATTTCTCATCCACCTTCTTATCTTTGTGATTATCATTGTAATATTCTTTATCGATTTATCATCCTCTTTCTTGTAACCATCCTGTACAAAATCATCTTTCTTATACTAATTTTTCTCCAGCTCATTCTCATTATCTTTTTCAAATTTCTTCCTAGTATATGCATCATTTCGATCATCAAGCTATTCAATATGATCATTGGAAAGCAGCTATGTATGATGAACTTCAAGGTATGGAACTTAACAAAACTTGGTCTATTGTCCCACTACCTAAAGGGAAGCATTCTATAGAATGTCAATGGATTTATAAAGTCAAATTGAAGGCTAATGGCCGTGTTGAATGGTACAAAACCCTTTTGGTAGAAAAGGAGCATAACTAGCAAGAAGGACTTAATTATTTTGAGACATTTTCACCAGTTGCAAAGCTGGTCACTGTCAATATTTTGCTTAGTTTAGCTGCTTTCATAGTTGGTTTCTTGTCCCTTTAGATGTGAACAATGCTTTATTTCATGGGATTCAAGAAGTGTGTATATGAATTTACCGTTAGGTTATAATACCTTAAAATGTAGCAACTTTATTGTGGGAGCATCTTATATGTAACCGCATAGTCAATTTATGGCCTTAAATAGGTCACAATGGTTCCCAAAGTTTTGTGTCATATTATTCGATATGGTTTTCACAATTCAAATCTAATTATCTTTCGTTCAAAAGAGCGACGTTCTACTTCTTTTCTTGCCTTATCGTCTATGTTGATGATGTTATTATATCCAGTCCTAATGAAACAGTTATCAACCTCTCAGGTTAACCCAAGAAAACTTTAATTTTGGCCAAACCAAAATTTTCTGTATCCTGATGATCTAAACTGACCACCGGGCTAATCGCCTCACAAATCTAGCTACTATGTCGCACTCTCGAATTCCAAGCATACTTAATTTGCACGCTGGCGCTAGAATAAGCGTAAAGGCTGGGACACTTGGCACATTTTGAGCGCTCACAGCCAAGGCCACGGTCAAAGTATAACGAGTCAACTCAGCCATGCAGGGGGCTCCGGACATGTGGCATCTCCTAATTAAAGGAAAATCAAAGGCAGTGGATAAGCTGATAAGAAATCCAAATAAGTCAATGATGGCTTTGATGTGTTTCATGCCGGCGAATAAAACAAAAGCTTAAAAGAGAACACTTTCATTTTTGCTAGATCCTGGCAAAGGGAGTGAGGAAAATCAGATTCTAGAGAGAGAGTGTCCAACTTCTCTCTAGATTTCTCGACTTTCAGACCGTCGGTTCTCGTCGGGCCAAGAAGCAAAGTTGTTTTACGCAGCAAGGGCTATGCATGGGAACCGATTTTGGGGAGTTTCGACAACTCCGGGAGGTAGGGGTTTTCTCCTACTTAATTTAATCCCTTTTTAAGAGCTTGGTTAATGCTTTGGGTGGTATGAGGCTGTGAGAGGCCGTTTTTTGATCGCCCCAAAATTTTGAACTCGAAATGCCGGAAACTGAGTCATTTTCGGGATGCCCATGCATTGCTCAGGTTATGTTATAATTTATGCAATAAATTATGGTTCAAAAAGGTTGGCCTGGAATAGTTAGCGGATTTCCTTTGCCTACAAATGGAACCGATGTTGTGAGGTCGCTCATGATGTACTAATCCCGCATTCCGATGTGGGACTGCTAAAAATAGTCCTTGTTGTTGTTGGACCGAAATGGTCCATGTGTTGTAGTAAAAGACGCTTAAGATGAAATGGCTTGAAGTGTGTATGGAAACAAATTGTTAACTCAAGAAATTTAAAGGTGTTAACATGAGCGTTTGAATTATATGAAATATAATCAAAGGTGAGAGCCATTGAAATTAAATTAGATTTGTTGATTAGCCCATGAGCTAATTCTTGATGTTATTGTTAAGAATTGAATAAATACGTGTTGGTATGTAAATTTTGTTAATATATGCATAATTGATACATTGGCACATGTGGTTTGGAAATGGCATAATGCATTCCATATGCAACGGGGCACCCTAGAACGATAGGTGTGAGTGCATGACATGAAAGAAAACAAAAAAGAAAATGGTTGTGAAAGGAATTTCAATGGAAGATTTTCTGGAGAATTGGGTTGGGAGATTGTCCAACAATTCACGTTGGAGGTTCTGCGAACTGCTTCAAGAGCTTATCCAACAAATTCGTCTTGAGTATTGGGTCTAATAGATTTTGACCGAAACTCCTGCAGACAAGCCGGTAATAAAACCTTGCTTTCAAACATTTTCACTCGCTTAGGCATGCGTGAGGGAGTCAGTGAGGGCTCGAGAAGTGGGAAAGGGTGAGTCACATTCTCATCCATATCATGTAGACATTCAGGTAGGATCATGTATTAGCTTGAGTGTGTTTGGTTGCCATTACATGTGCACTTAGGTGGGAAGTAACCCATGTAGGAAATTATCACTACTGGGCATTGCTCACCCGCTCGAGGGAACATTATTTCAGGTATAGGGAGTGTTCGAGATTAGAGGCCGCTTTTGAGAAGAAAGCCGATATGTGGCTTTGATTGATTATTTTGTAAAACATGTATTAGAATTCTAAATTTTAATATATGTTTGTATTACGAGTGATGTAATTAACTCTTGAACTATTGTAATATAGTTGGTTAGATTTTTTGTGAGTATTGATATATGGACCCAAGTGGCCATTTTTACTCATGTATGGTTCTCATGATATGAGACACACAGGTTTTTTTGTGGGTGGACAGGTTGTCAATGGACCCTCGGGATTTAGGGTATCACAGTAAGGAGTTTCTTAACGATCAATTTAAGTTGAAAGATCTTGGTCCTCTTAAATATTTTTTAGGCTTAGAGGTTGCTCTCACCAAGAAAGGAATTTTTTTGAATCCAAGGCACACATTACAGTTATTGGAAGATGTTGGTTCTTCTTGTTGGTCGTTTGTTTTATTTGAACATATCTCGTCCTGATATCACTTTTTCCATCCACAAACTTAGCCAATTTGTTTCTGAAAGTTGTGACATTCATTTAGTTGTTGTCCATCATTTATTAAGGTATCTCAAGGCTACTCATAGATAAGGCATTTTATTTTGTCTCCTCTTCTCTTCAATTTCAGGCTTTTTCAGATGCAGATTGGGGTCTTGCCTTAATACTAGGAGGTCAATCACAAGTTTTGCGGTGTTTTAAGAGACTCGATCTTTGGAAAAGCTTAAGAAATAACTTACAAGGTTCGCTTCAAATAAGCAAGTAATATAGAACTTTGGCTTCAGACTAATAGTGAGTTGGTGTGGATTACACAATTACTTGCTGATTTTCAGATTTTGGTTTCTAAACCCCTTCTGATTTTTTGTAATAACCTAGCGGCTTTGCATATTGCTTCCAATTCAATTTTTCAAGAACTCATTATACACAGAGATTGATTGTCATTTTTTGTATGTGACAAGTTAGCTAATGTTTTTTGAAGTTGTTGCCCATTCGAAGTTCTCTTCAGCTTGTTGATTTATTTACCAAAGCATTATCTGCTTCACAGTTTTTTCGCTTCTATCCAAGATATGTGTTCTTAATCCTCACACTCCACCTTGAGGGGGAGTAATGGAACATTTGCAGGTATCATCTTTTCTGGTAGATTCAACTTGTTAGTGAGTTAACTGTAAATGTTAGTTAGTCGGTGAACTTTGTATTTAAAGTTCTTAAGTTGTACAGACGTTTCAATGTGTGAATCAGATTCATTTTTTAATAAACATCATAGTACAATTTAATATGTAAAGTGAATAAAAATTAAAAAATCAATAAAAGAGAAAGGAATACCGTGGATCTCATATTGGCAAATGTCAATGATGTATCATATATTAAAAAAAAAAAAAGATATGTAAGAGATGATTTCAATTAAAAAAAAAAAATCGATAATCACTCCTTACTTAACAAAGATGAGTGGTTAAAAGAGAAAATTGAGAGAAAAAAAGGCTAGGATTTGATTGGAATGTTTTGAATAATTTGTTTTATATTACTTGTACAAATAATTTAAGTATATAAATTTATAGAAATTCTCTTTACATCCATTAAATTTTTAAATAAAGAAAAGATATTTGATGCATGTTTTTTAAACATGTTATTGAGAACATATTTTAAAAACGCAAATAACGCCATTTTGGTGCTCTTTAAATTTTCTCCATGTTTTCTAAATTTTATGCTTTTTGGGGAAACAAATATATTCTTTGTATTCTCCTTATTTTTTAGAACAAAAAACCCTTTTTAAAAAGGGTAACCAAACAGGATCTTAAAGTTTTTTTTTTCTTGTTTTTCTTTCATATATTTTCCTCAAATTTTTGTTTCAAAAGGTTTAAGTTATATATGTTTGGTTCCTGAAATTTTTGATGAAAAGAAAATAAAAACAAAATAAATAGATTCAAAATAAATATATCATTTGAATAGACATTCAAAATCATTTAAATAATTTTTTTTACATAAATATTAAATATTTCTAAAATATATAAAATTTTAACTGATTTTAGTTTTTTTTAACTGTAAAACTAAGCAGTGAAAATCATCTTCTTTATTTATTAATTGTAAAACAAAAACAACCGTGAATACGTTTCGTAAAAAAAAAAAACTATGAATATGTTTCGTAAAAAAAAAAAAAAAAGTCATGAAGACGAAAATTACATATAAATAGCGTAAAGATGAGGAATGTATTAGCATAAAATGGGAAGCCAATCGATGTCGAAGGAATGGAAGAGTAGACTAGGAGATAGTAAATACACTGTGAGACTTAGAAAAACAAAAATTTTAAAGCTTGAGCTTTGAAGGGTTATTTTGATTTAACGCCGAAGTTCGAATACTTTTTCAAAGATTAAGTTGTTTTGTTTTGAAAAAATTTCATGACTTATTGCTGAAATTTTAAAAAAGCTACGAATGTGTTGAAAATATTCGACTTTTCGCCCGTAAAAGTTATTTTCCACCAAAATGTTAAAAAACTCCATCATTACAAAAGAGAAAGTGCTACCAACACTCACTATTTAATGATAAACTGAGGCTTCAGGATGAAGCGGCCCCATCTCAACTCGGCTCATTTATTTTTTTTTCAATTCCCAAACCTCTATCTCATTTAAAAAAATTAAATGGGGTAGGATGAGGATGGAAAAATTTCCAAACCCGTTCCATTTACATTTGATTTTTGTTTTTATTTTTTATTTTTATTTTTTTATATTTGCTTTTTTATTTTTATTATATTCAAATGAATATATCATAAAAAATAAAACATTTTGAATTTTTATAAATTATTTATTAAAAAACATTCTAATAATAATTATTATTAATTATATTAAAGTATAAAATAAAATAATAATAAAATATTTTTAAATATAATCTGGATTTTAGATTTGGCAAGGGCGGAGTAATACCTGAACCCGCTCCCTAACTCCATTCTCGGATTTGAGAAAATAAACCAAAATCTGCTAAAAACCTGATTATTGTTAAACCAAACCCGTCCCATAAAAAACGGGGCGGGGCGAGAACTCAAAATAATCTGCCTCGTTGTCATCCCTACTCACTACCCAATATTAAAAAACAAACAACTTAATACTTAATGTTATTAAGTACTATTCAGCATTAAGCTCAAAAAAAGTACTATTTAGCATTAAGTTAAAAATTTTTTTATTCAGCATTAAGTGAAAAAAACAAACGCAACCTTAGTTAGGAAGGGCAAAATAGTAATTTTGAGGGAATGGAACAGGCTAAAACCTGTAATTTTTATAGATCTCGGATGATGAAACGGACTTCATCGTTGAAATCGTCTCGTGAAATCTAGTTTTCCAGACGAATTTCGTTGAATTCCAAGACCGTTGGATTTTTCCTAAATTTCGAGGCGACAGACATCGAGTGAACCTAAAAAACGGGATTTTTAGAAAAATCCCGAAAAATATCAAATATTTAAAGAATGTCCATTTAAGATAGATGAAATTTAAATCGGGACAAAATAAATTATTTCGGGGCGAAAACAGATTAGGGAAGCATGACACATGGGATGATGTAAGCCATGTGTCTCATGTACAAATATGAAGAAAATGTCTAAAATAAAAAATATCTCACAATTTGGTCTAGAACAAAACATTAGAGAGAGAGCGAGAGAGAGGAGGGAGAGAAAAAAAAGCAAGCTTCTCCGGCGATTTTACTAGGTTTTGCCAGTCGGAACTCGGCAAGCTGAGAATTAAAGCTGCTCTACACGACGAGAGCTATGTGTGGGTACCAGAATCATAAGATTTTTCCAAGGTCCAAGGTTCGAGTTTTCACGGAAACCAAGAAAAGGCGATGTCCCAGGAAATCAAGCTATTTGAAGTAGGGTTTTTCTCCTACTCGGTTTAATTTTTGTCTAAGGGCATGTGTGTGTGTGTCCAAGGGAGGTGCCAAGCCTGAACTTTCCCTTCGAATTTAAGGATCGTGTTTTGTCCATGGAATTGGTCATCACTCATTCGAATTGAGTGATTCAAATTATTGAGTAAACTAGACTTATAGAAGAGCATATCTCATTGAAATAGGTAGATAACCAAATCTTAACTCCTTTAGACTTAGAAATTCATCTGCGGAGAACATGCTACGGGTGTGAGGGAAATTTTGAAAGTGGGACACAATTGTCATTTTTCCGATTGTTGGCCTCCAACTTCAGACGGTTATAACTTCTTCGTCCGAACTCCGTTTTGGGTATTCTTGGACTCTATGGAAAGCCCATTGAGTCAAGATTCTATCCATATGCCTGCAGAGGACAGTGGGCACTCATAACTTTTATGAAAATCTATGTTTTCTACCTCAAGTGCGTGTCAGTTGTCAGGTTGATGTGAATAGCTCGTTTTGAGACATGACCATTGCATGGAATGTTGTAGGCTATTGTATTAGGTAGGAATTTCCATGAGTTAGCCTAAGGAAGACTGTATGACATTATTTGTTTAGTCATGGATTGATGGTTGCTAATATGCTTGATACGATCTATATATATATTGGCATGAAATATATGGAACTTATATGCTTGCGATATATGTTTGCATGTAATCAAGCATGAAGTACTAACCCGATGAGAATGATTGATGTGTGCATCATACATGTAACATGAGAAATTGCAGTGATATTAGGGCATTGCATATGCAGCAAACATGTTCGCATATTGGGTGTGTGTGCATGGTATGGTCATCCATCACTGCAGCATGAATGTGGGTAGTGAGTTGCATTGATTTGATGTCCAATAAATTACTCACGGTTCAAAGCATAAAGTGAAATAAAATTAATGTGTGTTGGGCGGAGCAAGAAGGGGGATGTTAATCCCCTCATGTGAAAAGCTTGGAACATTGGGTGTAAGATACTCGCGGTGTGATCCGAAAAGATCCGTTGCCTAAAATAAGACGCATTTATCACATAGAATTTGAGTTTGCGGTGGTGAGCCTGATCGACTCGGATTAGTTGCTCATTGGCACCTGTACTTGGGTACCGTAAGACTTAAGGTTCTGATATGTGTGTGTCATTGAAATTACCAAGGTCGATTATCAAACGGCATAGGCATGTGTGAGGAGTCGGTGAGTGACTCCGGATATGGGGATGAAGATATCCTACGCATGACGACTTTACATTCACGTAAACATTTTCACTTGGATGTGTATTGGTCGGGTTTGATCATTGTATGAGCACTTAGGGTGGGGAGTAACCCTTGTAGAAGATTATCGGGCATCGCTCTGTTTCACTGGCCATAGGATTCTTCGTAATAAACATAATATCGAACCAGATTCGTGGATCGCATATATGAAGAACGATGGTTGACTCATATTTATATATATTAATAATCGCTTTGAATATATTACTTTGTATAGAGGTAGGGAATTGAACTGAATATAAACACTATATGTTAGAATGTATATCTAGGTATAATGCTGAAACGATTATAATATGTTATGATCTTAACGACTGTGTGAGTGATCGATCGATACACGATTTGCACAGAACATTATATCACAAAGGTATGATCATTTATTTGTTAAATTATGGATCCCGATAAATGGGATATGATGGTGTGGCACCGAGTTACTTGACACCCATTGGTTTCTATATGTTGACAGGTTGTCAACGGGACCCCCGGGATAGGGTGTCACAACTTGGTATCAGAGCATAGGTACACGAGTACCTAGGGCTTAAGGGACATGGGTTTAGGCCATGGTCATTAAGGTGTGTCTGATATGAGCATCATACCGATGTCGTGGCTTAGGTATGTGACTTCTAGGCAGCCACGTGGATAGGATTAGAACACTGCGATGTATCAGGTTTTTACAGGTGCTGGGTGTATAACATGATGTGTGTTGCATGTTGTGTGCATTTATGCATGATTGGATATATATGGAAAACAAAGAACACTAGAGTTAGAGAGCATGATCATCGGTGTTCGAGAACTACTATTTATTTATGGTTGGCATCATGCATCACGAATGACATATGGAAAAAGAAATCTAAGATTTGGTGCTTGACAGGTGTAGATGGCTAGCCGCGGACGAGGACGTAGAGATAATCCATGGGGGGCATTGGCCCACCTCCACCTGTTTTTGACCCACAGGCTTTTATGGAGACCATGGGCGCTATAGTCGCCACTATTGTACAGGCTGGTGTAGCCGGGGGTCAAGGAGGAATAAGTAACCTCCAAAGGTTTAGGACACATCATCCCCCGACATTCAGGGAAGAAAGGGACCCATTGGTAGCTGACCATTGGTTTCGTTAGATTGAGAGGGTATTGGAGGTCATGGAGATCACCTCCGCTACTACATGGATCAGGTTAGTGGCTTTTCAACTAACGGGTGAATCCTTGATATGGTGGGATTGGGTGAAGACCTCCAGAAATGTGGAGGCGATGACTTGGTTAGATTTCAGAGAGTTCTTTATGAGCAAGTGCTTTCGGTATACGCCGAGGGCATGTCGAGGCACGAGTTCCTAGACTTCTTGACGAGGAGACATGATGATGCGGAGTACGTGGCTAGGTTTATTGAGCTAGCCCATTTTTTAGATGACTATGTGGCCACATATCTGGCCAAGGTGAGGAGATTTGAGGACGGTTTGAGACTGTCTATCAGGGGCAAGATTGTGGGATTTCTCCTACAAGATATGGACTCTATGGTTAGGACATCTATGGCCATAGAGGATAGTTGATGCTAAGAGTATCTGAGAGGCGGATAATGGTAAGAGGAAGGAGGGTCAGCCTTCTTCGAGTTTGGGAAAGCGGCAAAGGACTTTTGTTTCTCGAGGATCATAGGGACGGGCCGAGGTTATTAGAGCCAAGGTCAGGGTCGAGGCTGGGACGAGCGAGGTAGGAGCACGAGCCGGAGACAGAGGTAGATGCTGTTTCTTACGCGTGGCTTGGACATATGAGGAGGGTTGGCCCATTAGAACCCAAGGATCCACAGGGTTTTGGGGCGCCACAGTCCAGGTCATCGATGGGGCCAAGCCTGCGGCCACGGTTGTTCCCACTTATCGGTCGGGAGCAGTGTATTAGGCTTCGTGTCTTTGCCGCGAGCACCTTGGTTTCCGCAGACCAGACCCCGAGACGAGTTATGGGTCGAGTTAGGGACGGGGCCAGCGAGCCAGGATTTCGGGGACTTAAGGGTGTGTCACGCCCATTTACCCCATAGGCGAGATAGCGAGACCGGTCGGGGTGATCTGAGTGCACTCTTGCTCTTTCATTTATGGGCGAGAGTTTTATTTGATTATGGTGCATCTCATTCATTCATTGTTGCATTGCGTGTGAAAGAACTAGCCTTAGAAGTTGAGACCTTGGAAAAGTCGTTGCATGTGAGTTCTCCCTTAGGGACTAAGGTGAGGGTTAATCAGATATGTCGGGATTGTGAGCTAGAGATCTCAGGGATTCTACTCATGGTAGACCTTCGGGTTATGGACATGTCGGAGTTTGATGTAATTATTGGCATGGATTGGTTGACGGCACATCGGGTCGTCATTGATTGTGATTGTAGGAGGGTTACTGCCTACACACAAGATGGTAGTTGTGTTATGTTCCAAGGGGATTAGCATGGTGTTTTACCCCAGACAGTATACGACTCCAGGTGGCATGGACAGTTGATGGTTGGTACTTAGTATACAGTAGAGACAAGGTGGGGCAGTTTGAGTCTACCTCACGGTGGTTTGTGAGTCTGGGATGTTTTTCGGGATGGAGTTCACGGGATTACCTCTGTAAACACGCCGTGGAGCCCGTTCATTTATCAAACATATTTCATTTAGACATTTAAAATCCCTTTTTTTTTTTTCAAAAATTGTGGAAGCGTTTTCAATCATTTTGGTAGGCCTATACAATTTACATTTAACCAAAATATATTTACAATAAAGGCATTCCATGCCCATTCAAAATAATATACAAAATCGTTTTAGAGTTTATCTCTTTTAATCACAAAACATCAATTGTTCAAAAATAGGATAGATGCATATGACGGAGCATATACTTTTACTCCGCAGCTTTCTTGATGACTATGCGCTTCTTGATCTTGGTTCCCATCGTTAATCACTCGATACCTGCACATTAGTAAAAACAATACGCTAAGCATTTTCATGCTTAGTGGTTCTATGGAAATTCTCTCTTCATTTCATTTTAAATTGAAACATGCAATATTTATAAAAGCAGTGCTTTTGTACAATTGTCGATGACCCGATGCGATATAATCACGATATATATATACAATTCATTGGTCATCTCAAGTATCACATTTTCATATGCACTAAATCAGTCAAATCACCAAATCGTGCACTTTCAATCATTTATCAATTTGCATTTTAGCCCTTATCGAATTTAACCTATGATTTTGGTGCACAGGATAACGAATCATCGGCACGGTCCGTTGGGCGGTATATATAGATATATAATAGCCTTGTACTCGGTTGGTGTACCTCTGAGCCTTTGTCCCGGCCCAGGCTCGGATCGGTATGCTACAATGAAATACGTTGTTCGACTCTTATTGGTATACCAATTTATCCTTAACTTAAATTTAACGGTTAACATTCTATTAAGGGCATTCAAATCATTTTTAGGAAAATACAGTATAGTATGTATTTTTATACAAACAAATCATTTCAATACTCATGCAATTTTCATGTCATTCATTTCTCAATCAATCAATTTCTCAAATTTCTTAACTTAAATTAGCTTGCAATTCATTTCACAATTTATTTGCATCAAATCAATTTAAAACAATTCAACATGCAATTCAAACATTTTGGAGATAGAGATTCGAAATAATGAGAGAAAGGTGTAGAACAAACCAAAAAACTTTGCACTTTGACTCCAATCCTCGGAATCTCAATCTCAGTTCGAGTTTTCCTCCTCGTTAACCCCTATTCCAATAAAATTAAATAAAATTATTATTCATGCATGCTAGTGACTTTGGTTAGGGTTGATTTTCGAAGCTTAATATCGTATTCTTAATCTCATTAGCAAATAAGGGCAAGATACAAGCCCGATATGATTGTTAGTTTCCCAAACTTTAATCCATCACATAACCAAAATACTAAAAATTTTTCCCTGCCTTATAATCCTTTTCCAAAAGTATTCTTGATCAACTAAATCATCCCTAAAGGAAGATTAAGTCAAAAACCTCAAACAACCACTAACACCACATGCAAGGACCATTATTTTTCAGTTTTGTACTCTCTGGAATTTATTACCCAAAAATTATTCAAATGGTCTTCAAAAATTATGAAACTCTCCAGTTTAGTCCTTTATATATCCAATGACATCTCTGAAAATTTTCATTTAAAATTCCTTCTCTAACGCCCTCAACTACATAACACAAGCAGAGCAAAACATGCTGTTTTTTTTTTTTTCAGACAGCAGTACCTTTAAAACGTGTCACCAAAACGAATCCTAACATTGTATAAAATTAACTTCAAACATTGATTTGATTAGCTTAGACCAAGGCCTAACCAACCCCCAAGCACCCAAAATCAGATTGTATTAATTTAGTGCAGTTTTTAACTTTAACATCTAGACTATTCTAATTTGCAAAACAGAATCTGCACATAGCTCTACTTTGATAGATTTCTGGGCACTTTGGGGTTACAAATTGCATACACTTCCTTCAAGTAAATTATTCCCCTATAAGTCTAGTTTACCCATAATTTTGAATCACTCAAATTGGATGAGTGAAACTCAACTTATGGTCAAAACACGATAACAACGCCCAAAACAAAGCATACTCATGAGCTACCCGAACTCACCTTTAAGCCCATATTTGGGAGCCTTAGATATACAATTTTCTCCTGGTCCCTTCTATACATTTGTAGCCCTATCTCTTATGGTTCTTTACCAATTGGAATCACTTCATTTGGATGATTATAATTTAACCTATAACTAAAACAAGAACAGGGGTTTTGACAAATTTTTGACATCTTTTCCTTTGAAAACCCAACATTTCCCTTTTTACAAACACTCCTCCAAACCAATCCAAACCAATACCAAAACCCATTTAGCCAATGCAAACACCTTTATCCACATTTGGGGTTTCCCTAGCAAACACAAGAGGGTTGGGGTTTAGTTTTTACCTTTGAATCTCTTAAACCAAGCCTTCCTTCTTAACTTGATCACTTAGAAGCCATAAATGGGAAGATCTCACAAAACCTTGGTCTTCTCTCAGCCCTATCTCTTTTTTTCTCTCCCTTTTCTCTCAGAGCGAAAATACAAATGTGCCTTATCTTATACCACATTTGGTCTTAATCTCATTTAATGGTTAAGGCCTTGTTGGCTTCCCTATTCTTTTGCTTTCAAAATAAGTCCCATTTCTCATTTTTTTTTGACATTTTAAGTCTTCTGGCTTCACTTCATTTAACTCGCATTAGCATTTAAAAACTATTCTATTTTTGGCCCTTAGGTCCTCATTTTACAAATTCCAAATTTGCCCTTTACACTTGGGTAAATTCCGGGTTGTATATATTTTTTTCGTTCTTAGGATTTAAATTCCAAAAAAATTTCTATTTACTTTATTTTATACCCTAAACACATAATAATAATAAAAAATATCATAAAAATACTAGGGTATTTTTGGGCGATTCTGACCTAAAGCACGAGGATGTGGACTTTGTTATTGAGTTACACCTACAATGCGTCGCCCCATTTACATGACTGCACATAGGATGGCGCCCGGTTGAGTTGCAAGAACTCAGCGTAGAATCTGAGATTTATTGGACATGGGTTTCGTGGGCCAAGGTACTTCACCTTGGGGCATTTCGGTTCTGTTTGCGAAAAAAAAGGATAAGACCCTTCGGCATTAGCATCCGACTACCAGCGATTTGAGCAGGGTTCACGATCAGAATTGGTAACCATTGCAGAAGTTGATGATTTATTTGATCATTTGAGAGGCGCGAAGTGCATTCGAGATAGATCGCCGTGCAGGTTATCATCGGTTGAGAGTTAGGGGCGGATATCCACAAGGCGGCGTTTAGGACAAGGTATGGGCATTTTGAGTTTACAGTGATGCCTTTCGGATTGACGAATGCGCCAGCGGCATTCATGGATCTCATGCATAGGGTGTTCCATCCCTATCTAGATCAGTTTGTTGTAGTCTTTGTTTATGACATCTTAATCTACTCTCAGTATGAGGAAGAGCATGAGGATCATTTAAGGATTATTCTCCAGGTTTTGCGAGAACATCAGTTGTACGCCAAGTTTAGTAAGTGCGAGTTTTGGCTTACTGAGGTTCTATTTTTAGGACACCTAGTGTCGGCTTTGGGTGTGTCAGTGGACCCTGAGAAAGTCGAGGCAGTTATGAGTTGGGAGAAATAGAAGTCGATTTTAGAATCACGTAGTTTCTTGGGATTTGGTTGGATATTCTGGGAGGGTTTATTGAGGACTTCTCCCGATTAGCTACACCTATGACTAGATTGACCCGGAAGGAGGTCAAGTATGAGTGGAATGATCCGTGTGAGAGGGCATTTCAAGAGTTAAAAAGAAGGCTTACATAAGCTCCTATTCTGATAGTTCCGGAAAGGGGACAGAGGTATACGGTATATTGTGATGCCTTGAAGGACGAACTAGGATGTGTTACGATGCGGTCGGGAGAGTGGTAGCGCCATAGTTCCGCAGTGATTGAAGAACCACGGCGGAATTACCCTACGCATGACATGGAGTTGGTAGCTATAGTCTTTGCTTTGAAGATATGGCTCCACTATTTGTATGGTGAGCAATTCGAGGTGTTTTCGAACCACAAAAGTCTTAAGTATATCTTTACTCAATGGAACCTCAATATAAGGCAGCGCAAATGAATGGAATATTTGGAGGATTATGACTTCACTTTGTAATACCATCCTGGTAAGGCAAATGTGGTGGCTGATGCACTCAATCGGAAGTCATGAGGAGTACTAGCTAGTGTGGCTTCCTAGGAGTGGTTGATGCTCGAGACTGTGGGGCAGTTCGATTTACACTACAATGAACAAACTCATGGGGTGTTTTTGGGAGTTTAGTGGCTACACCTTCCCTCTTGGTAGAGTGATTGAGTCCCAATTGGGACTCTGCTTAAGATGGTGTCCCCATCAAGGACCAGTATAATTTGGGTATGGGTGAAGAGGGTTGGGCCATTCACACGGATGGTAGTCTTCAGTATAGGGGACGAATTGTGGTTCCCCAGTCGGTAAAGCTGAGAGAGGAGATCCTTTGGGAATTCCATTGTTCTCATTTTGTGGTGCATCGAATTGCTGCAGTGTATCATGATCTTTGTCGCTAGGTAATGCGGAGGCGGGATGAAGAGACAAACGTTGGGATTTTGTTCGGCTGATGTCTGCGTGTCGGCAGTTAGGCGGGCATCGGAGGTACACGAGGTTTCCTCCGACCATTAGAGGTAGCGGGGTGGAAGTGGGGCATATCACGATGGATTTGTGACTCCTTGCCACCGGTGTCAGCGGAGAAGCATGATGTGTCATGGGTGATGGTGGACACAACACTAGAGTCGACACATTTTAAGTTTGTGCGGATGGCGCTTCACATTGGAGGAATTTTGCAAGTTGTACACTCCTGAGAGATTGTACGGTTGCATGGGTGCCAACCACCATGTGTCGGATCGGGATCCCTGGGTTTCACAACTTGGATTGCAGGAAGAGTTTCACAAGAAACGGATACGATTGGGATGATCTTGCTTTTCATCCACAGACTGACGGTTAGTCAGAGAGGACTATACAAGTGTTAAAGGACATGTTGAGAGCATGCGTCCTGGATCTTAAGGGTAGCTGGGAGGAGCATTTGCCCTTGGTTAAGTTCACCTATAACAATAGTTATTAGGCGAGTATACATGCTCACATGGGGCGCATTATATGGGAGGCCATGCGGATCTCCAATTTGTTGAACCAAGGTAAGAGAGAGATCCACCACAGATCCGAAGTTGATTAGTGACACCTTAGTGAAGGTGGAATTGTTACGTAAACGTCTTCTCACAGCTCAAAGTCGGCAAAAGAGTTACGCTAACACACGGCGACAACCTCTAGAGTTTGAGGTGGGAGATCATGTCTTCTTGAAGGTAATGTCTAAGAAATGAGTGATCAGGTTTGGCAAGCGGGGAAAGCTATTGCCGAGATATATTGGGCCCTTCGAGGTACTCGAGAGGGTGGAATATCGTTAACTTCTTTGTGGTTGTACTTATCGTAGGGTTATCTAGTGTTCATGACATATTGTCCATGTCTCCATGCTTTCAGGAATACACTCTAGATCCAGGCTCTTATAAGTGGAGTTAGGTGAACTTGTTATTTGATCTGGATGAGACCTTCGAGGAGGGACGATGCGTATCGTGGATAGACGTGATGGAACACCAGCGCAAGAGCAGAGGCTAATTGAAGGTCTTTATGGTGTACTTAGGGTGGAGGAGGCAACATGAGAGCTTGAGGACACGATGTGTATCGCCTATTATTTCTTATTTGGGGATGAAGGTATTTTTTTAAGTTATTTGGTAGTATTCAATTACTGTTGCATATACATGTGATTGCGTATGGTTGTGAGTTGAAATTTCAAAACGAAATTCTTTTAAGGAGGGAAGAATGTAAGACCCGGGAAAAAGCTAAAAACTTTAAAATTAGCTAGGAAGGGCATAATGGTAATTTTACGGGAATATGATAGGCTAAAACCTGTAATTTTTCTAGATCTCGGATAACGAAACAAACTTCACCGTTGAAATCGTCTCGCGAAATTTAGTCACCCAGACGAATTTCGTTGAATTCCGAGACCGTCGGATTTTTCCTGAATTTCGAGGCGACGACATTGAGTAGACCCCAAAAACGGGTTTTTGAGAAAAATCCCGAAAAATGTCAAATATCTAAAGAATGTCAATTTAAGATAGATGAAATTTAAATTGGGACAAAATAAATTGTTTAGGTAGCAGTTTGGGGAGGCGTGACATGTGGCGCGATGTAGGCCTTATCTCATGTATAAATGCTCCAATATGTCTAAAATAAAATATCTCTGATTTGGTCTAGAAAAAAATGGTAGAGAAAGAGAGAAAGGAGGGAGAAAAAAAAAAGCAAGCTTTTCCGGCGATTTTATGAGGTTTTGCCGGTTGGAACTCAACAGGCCGAGAGTTAAAGTTGCTCTATGAGATGAGAGCTACGCATGGGTATTGGAATCACAAGATTTCACCAAGGTCCAAGGTTCGAGTTTTTATAGAAATTGAGAAAAGGCGGTGTCCCGAGAAATCACACTATTTGAGGTAGGGTTTTTCTCCTACTCGGTTTAATTTATGTCTAAGGGCATGTGTGTGTGTGTCCAATGGAGGTGCTATCCTGTTTTCTCCTTCGACCTCATGACTGTGTTTTGGCCATAACTTGGCCATCACTTATCCAAATTGAGTAATTCAAATATTATGGTAAATTAGACTTATAGGAGAACATATCTCCTCCAAATAGGTATATCCAAATTCCGACCCTTTTGGACACAGAAATTCATTCAAAGTGGAGCAGCACGCTATGGTGTGCAGCAAGAAATTCATGGGTGGGACACAATTGTCATTTTTCTGATTGTTGGCCTCCAACTTCGGACGACCATAACTTCTTCGTCCGAACTCCATTTCGAGTGTTCTTGGACTCTATGGAAATCCCATTGAGTCAAGATTCCAGCCATGTACCTGTGAAGGACAGTGGGTGATCATAACTTTGATAAAAATCTATGTTTTGCACCAAGTGTGCAGGTTTCTTGGTTGTGTCGATATGAATAGCCGGGTTTTGACATGACCTTTGCATGGCATGTTGTAGGTTATTGTATTAGGTAGGAATTGTAACGCCCCAAAAATACCCTAGAATATTATGATAAAAATTATTATATATTCCGGGTATAAATTGAGCCATCTTTGGTATTTTTGGGAATTGTTAAAATGAATGTGGATAAATGATTATGGCTAAAGCCAAAGGCAAATATTATATGCTAAATGAAATTGATTGAACTCGAAATTTTTAGTGAAAAATGGAAAATTGGATTTATTAGTGCGAGCAAGGCCTTGTAAAAGATTAAGTGACTTAAGACTAAAATGAAAAATGAGAAATGGGTGTGTAGGCGAAACATGGCCTTACACTTAAAAGGGATTTAAAAGACCAAACTTGGTCTTAGGTGCTCATTTTGACTTTTGAGCCATCCCATTTTTGGAGAAGAAGAGAGGAGAAAAAGGGAGAAAAAGCTAGGGTTTGCTAGAGATCAAGTTTTGGTTGGCTTTGCTCCCCACTTTTTGCTCCTAAGAGATCTAACAACTTGGAAGAGAAGATTTGAAGAGGCTAAGGGACGGGTGATGATCGCCTAACCTAGGATCGAGATCGAAGAGAAGGAAACTAGATCCGACAACTTCGGTTTGTTCTCTGACTCTATTCTTATTTCAAGTATTTTGGTAGTTTACCAAGTAACTGTGAAATGAGTACATGAATGAGTATATGAAATGAGTGCGTGAATGAGTACATGAAATAAGTACATAGATTGAGTATATCTTTGAAAAGATGTCACAGTGAATATGGAATTAGTGTGATATTTAAGCCCAGAATGAATGTGAATGATAAATCGAATTGTAAGCGAATAGGTCGATTCGACATCTTGAATTGAATGATATCACCAAGATGAGCTTACTTTGTGGGATGCACCAATCGACATCCCAGTCACGAGAAGGCACCCCAAAAATTGTCGATGTCCCGCGAAGTGGGATGCCGTCGGCATCCGTCATGATAGCGTCACGACATTGAAGAAATGTCCCACTTGGCGGGATGCCAATCGGCATCTATCGCTGATGGCGTATGGCATTTAAGTGATACCACATATTCCGAGTGCACCAAAGCGACATCCCGTCATGATGGGAGACCGGTGTTAATGTGTAGGCACATTACGAATGATAATAAGGATGGGATTCATCAAGCGAGATAAAATTCGAGAAATGTGATTTAGATGATTCGAAGTAAAATAACCAACATTAGCCAGTATAAATGAAGTTTTATGTATATGCTTAAATCATGCGATTGAATTGTGAATTGAATTATTGCATTGAAAATGCATGTTGTGATATGATAAATGATTTGTAAAATGAAAGCGTCGAAAATGAATAGCATGAGTATATGTTGATATAATAGGCACGGTTTGATGTTAAGTAATATCGAGTTAAAATTAGATATTGGAATGAAATTTGTATAGAACCACTAAGCATGAAAATGCCCAGCGTATAGTTTGCCCATCTATACCGCAGTGTCGAGTAAGCAAAAGCGGGGCCAAGATCAAGAAGCGCGAGTCCTAGAAGTGCGGCGTATAAGTATATACCCCGTCATTTGCATATCATTTCTTTTGAAAGCGTGGTATTTTGTAAATAAAGGGTTAAACTTTGAACCTTGATTTTGTATATCATTACGAAGGCATGAATGCATTTTTATAAATGTATTTTGTTAAATGTTTATGAATTTTCTGGTGCATTGAATTTGTAAATGATTATGGACTTACTAGCGAAACCCGAACTTCCCTGACGAAATGACATAATAAAATGTTTTGATAAGATAAATATAAGCGTTAGGTCGCCAAGACTCGGTCGGATCACCGTTGAATTCGGGCTAGGGTTCGAATTCATAACATTTTTGAAAAAAGAAAATTTAATAACACGGAAAATAAAAAAGAAATAAGCGAGAAACGTCCGGGTTTTGGTTGAATCCACCCGATCGGGTAGAAGCCAGGACTCAAATTTACTACTTTATTAGAGCCTAGGTTTAGGCGTTTATGAAAAAAAGGGCCCTAAATGATTTTGAAAAAGGATTTTGAAAATAGTATTTAACATACATTGCATTTGCATATAAAGGAATGATATGACTCTGACGCGGATCTTGTCGATCTTAATAGGTAAGCATGGATGGTTCAGGTTCCCATAGGGTCGAATGTGACCCGGGAAATCGTCCTGATAGTCCTGTTAGTGTGGTAGGTGGACAAGCATCTCATGCTCCACCAACGAATGAACCGGAACAAGTGGTAGGAGGTACTATGGGTATCCTCCAACAGTTAGCTCAGGCCTTGCAAATGGTCAGACAACCCGTTCATGATTGCTCATAGCCCGATCAGCCATTGAAGAATGGCAAGATGAAGCCGTTAGATTTATGGGAAAAGAAGGATGATATGAAGCTTGTTGTAGCGAAAATTGGCTTTCGAGAGAACCAATGAATGCTCGTCTGATGCATTGCACAGGCGAAGAATTTGGAATGTGCGACCTCATTACTACAAGGTTCTTCTTGGATGAGTTCAAGAAGCATTATGTGGGTCTTCCTATTTAAACAATATGCGGCGAGAGTTTCATAATTTGAAACAAAGGCAATCAAGTGTAACCGAATATTTGAGAGAATTTACACGGTTGAGCAAGTATGCTTGATGAGCTTAAAAGTCATCTATTTTCAGTCCATTTTTCTGATTTATTTTATTCTAAAGAAGGCTGATTTATGTGCAGGAATATGGAATACTTCACCAAGCTGGCGTGGGTAGAATTCAAAGAAAGCGAGTGCGGTAAAGGGCAGAATGTATTTGAGATGCTTGGTCTAATTGGTGAAGGAGTTGCGGGCGGCGCAAGGATTAAAAGATTTGATGTCGTGGCTTTTTCAGCAATCAAAATACATATTAAGGTTACTGTTACAAAGCTCCGATTATGATGAAATTTGAAGTAGCGACCAGTACGTAGGAACTTCAGACATTTCGAAGCTAGGCTTGTTAATTTATGTGGGCTCGAGGCAGGCAGGCTTTGAGCGAGCTTAAATCGAGGCTCGAGCTTGAAAGCGATTTAAAAAAAAGCTTGGCAGGCTCACATTGGGTCGTTTTCCATATGAGCAGCAAGGCTTAACCTCGAGCTCAAGCCCATCAGGAACCTATACAAGTTTGTATTGTAATCAATCCTCGAAATTTCGGTCAATATACTTTTAACTTTTTGTAATCAATCTGATAACAAATGCATCAATTAAGGAAATGTTTGCACCATAGGTTGTTTTACCTTAGTTGGTTAGCAATTGATACTAAGTTGTTAAAGCCACCTCCTTCAACATTTGTTTCCCTTTACAAATTCACGTAGAATTCCATTGCTGACTTGACTTACAGGCGAAAAATTATGAAATACAGAGTGAAGAAATAAGATGCACGAAATCATTGAATAAAAACATGATTGGTTTTGTCGATTATCTAAATAAAGAAATAATATATCAGCAGATACGCGAGCAAACTCATTGTAACAGCGAAACTGTTGGCAATATCTGCTGCACATGGTTAGTTGGCCCTTTGCAGCTACACGACTACGAGATGCGCGCGGTGTTTCAAGACCATGGCTTTACCCTTTGCCGGATGGAATCCAGTCGCCCGCCCATGTCGAGCCGGTCGCGCAAATTTTCATACCAGTGATAAATTGGCACTCCGATTACCTTGTCTGTTTAGCGGAGTCGAGATCACCGGCTCCTTGTTCCTATGAAGCCCGCGCGATCACCCTTGATGCCTTTGCCTATACCGCCTTCTAGATGAGGCTGGGTTAAGTCAGTACCGGTATCGAAGGGCCCCGATACCCGATTTGGGTGGATCCTAGTTCATCGAAATTTGGATTGACTCGTGTCGGTGGGTCGTGCATTTGCCCTTAATGCTCACTGAGATCGACAAACCTTGTCTAAGCTCATGGCCACCCGGCCTGGTTCCCACGGGGCCCCGATACCCTCATATTTGTGTCGATTCTTGTACACGAGGATCGTAGATCGTACCAGTGGTCATACCCGACATCCATGTCCTTCAGCGTCCCCTTTAGTCGGCGCAGCTATCACGCTATCCACCTTTGGAACATCTTTGGTGACACCTTGCTATCATTGGGTACCATTTAGCTCTGACGAGATACGGAGATTTAAAGTGCAATCCCAGCCGTGACGTGGGATTCGCTCGAGCTCTGGCCGTCTTCTTCGTCGGCGCCTCGCCGCGACCATTGAGGATTCACGCGTTTTCCATCCATGTCGGCTAGATCTGAGAAGCGCGAGGATCATTACATTGATATCGGGACGCCAGCCTGGGCATTTCACTGCAGCGGCGCTGGTCGGGACTCACTGCCGTTGAGACCAGATCTCGCCGGGTCGGAGACCACTTAGGAGGAAGCCTCGTTCGATGACGGATGGGTCATTTGCCGGCGAGCTTTTAGCGAGCAGGGCCGAGGCCGAGCCGAGGCCAGTAGAGGCGGGTTTTTATCAAGCCCTAAATTGGGCTCAAGCTCGACTGTTTGGCTCACGAGCTAAGCCGTAGAGCTTTTTCGGTAGAATTGGCCCAGGGCCGTGGCTTGGCTCCGTTGCCGACTCTTAGTTCTTGATTGAGTGTCGAATAGCTTGGTGGGCGTGAAGAGACTCGAGTCAAGCAGCCCGGGGAATTGATGAAGAGAAGACATGATGTCGCGACATAATTCGAGGTCGCGTGAGGTCGCTTGATCTGTGAGTGGATAATGGGGTGTTACACGAAAAGAAGTCGTGACGGAGAGAAATAATTGAATAGACATTTATGTCCCGCGACATACGGATGCAATGTAACCTGACAACTGAATCGAAGCGGTCAGCGACATCATCTTGCAAGAGGAAACTAAGGTCGCGACATCAATTGCCTCTAAAGAAGGTGGCGACAAGATCAAGGTATCGCGACGTCAATACACATAAAGGGAAATTCGGCGTCGCTCGGTCAGCGATGTGACTATAAGAAAGAAGGTCGCGACAACGCACGGTTGTCCGCGACATCAATTGCAAAGACTTGGTCGCTACATCATTAAGCGGTCGCGACAGCGAGCAAGGAAAGAGATTAAAACATCTGGCGCAGGACCGAGGAAGATTCGCGACATCCGCTGCAAAGACCAGAAGGTTGCGACAACATTTAGCTGTCGCGACGCCGAATCCCTGAAGGTGAGGGTCGCGGCGTCGTGGTATGGCGACGCCGGATCAAAGAAAGAATTAAGCGGCGAGTAGGCTGCCGACGCCAGTTCACAGGCATGCCAGCGACCAAACAAGGGCTTGCGACAAGGCGGAACGACGAGTCTGACGATGGGTGATGTCGGCGTGACTAACAGGTGGACGATTCTTTAAGTCGAAAAGAGGTGCATGAAATTAGGAATGACTTGGAACCCTAAATATGTGGCTGCTCTTGAAGGAAAAAAGCTCTTGTGACTTGAAGAGAGATGCGAGTTCTTTGAAGGCTCACGTATTTTAATTTTCTTTTCTTTTCTTTTAATTTTTAGATTAGTTTGTATTTTAGTTTTAATTTGGATTTGAGCGTTATTGTAAAGGTTGTAGGCGAATGCGGATTTATATTTCTTCAAGTGCATCTGGTTGATTGAATTCCGAGGACAAAATTTTGAATTCGAACTACCGATTTCGATTCTGATGGTTTCTTGATCGATAAGCCAATGTATGGTGTAATCATTGATTTAGAAACCCGGCTCCCATTGAAATAGCGTTATTGTGAAATTATCTTTCACCGCATAATTTTATTCATTATTGTTGAACCCGGTTTATAAATCGACTTCTTTGGTTTTCACGTGTTTCTGGAATTGATCGATGTCGGGTCCTCCCCATACCCGCATGCGGGGTTGTTCAAGCTCACGATTTCGGGAGGCCCTCCCGGTGACCACGGAAGAGGCATTCTTGAGAGTGATGAACTACGCGGAGGGTATGAGAACTGTTATTGATGATCCTAATATTACTCTGTGTAATTAAATCGATACATCCTCTTCTCGGCAGAAGCTAGGAATGAGTTGAGTGAGTTATCAATTTAAGCATCTTTGAGAGAGTTCGCCTCGGTCGATTGTGAATTCAATCAGTGTTAGCAACGATCTAATCAAGGAAAGAATGAGCTGTTCTAATTTTGAGGAAGATGAACCAGTAAAGTGTAAACCCAATACCCAATGACTATACAAAGACTGGGTTCTACGGTCCATGTTATGGGTATGATATTGAGAAGAAAATACCCGGAACAAGACTGCAAGATTAAAAGTAGTTATCAAATTACTTGTATTCGAAGCGGTGAAGGTGAGATGATGAAGCGATTGTGGTTTGGAGAGATCCATTTGCACTATCATATTCCTTGGACTAATTTTTAAATCGTAGTTGAAAGCAAAAGAATTATCATACAAGTACCATGGATTTGATTCTTCACAATAGCTTTATTTCCAATGTTTTCTTTATAGATAGCTGTTCAATCTAAATTTGTCATTTCATTATTTCGATGATCATTCATTGTTATTCATTCATATTATTTTTTGGGTTTCATTATTTCAAGGCTTTCCTGGTGATTAGTGTCTAGTATAGTGAATAGTATAGAGCTTGAGTAGTTGGGGTAGTTGATTGAAAATTCTTGGGGATCTCTGTGGGATCGATATACGGACTTAAATCGATTTACTACTTGTTAGACTGTGCGCTAGCGAATGATGGATCAAAACAACGAGCCTGATGATTTACTCTTAATAAATACTTTCTTAGTGAATCTGATGATTATGAGACACAAAATACAAGTTGTTGGCATTATTGCTGGGGATTAGACAATAGTCCTTTGGTAATAGTACGATAAATTTGTATATGTCTTTGGTCCAACCAACAATGCTCCCGAGATGCTAGTGAGCGAAGAAGAGAAGTGTCGTAAGTTTGAAGATGGCCTAAGTGACCACATTCGGGCCCATGTCACAGGATTTTGCCATAATGATTTCTCCAAAATCACAACATGTGTGCTCTAGTATGGGCAAGGTGAAGGAAAATAGAAAGAGAAAAAGATAGAAACTGAAAGCAAAATCGGTCAGTCGAGTGCTCATCCAACGGTAGTAAGAATTGAGGACCCCTGAGGTCTGGCGACTACGGCTCGGTGCCGGTAGAGAAATTTATTCTGCCGCCATGGAACACAAGTGCACAAGGAGGTGCCTCGTGAGGACAAGACATTCCTCGTTGTTCCCATTGTGGAAAGCACAAAAGGGGAGATTGTTGGGATTAGGCGGGTGCTTGCATGGGTTGGCCCTGGATCCATGGAGCCTGAAAATGCGAGTGTACTCGAGCACGTTCATGTGAGTGCCCCCCAGGCGGGGGCAATGTTTCATTAGTTCAAAGAGCGGTAAAAGTATTCGTCGAGTGTTAGAGAAGGGACTTGAGACTTTGTCCTGAAACGAAGATGGCGTGCCCACCATCTTCAAATATATGCAATGAAAGCGTGGAAGATATGAAGCCTTTAGATGTGATGGTCACGTAATTTTACTATCTTTGATACTATTGTGCATGCGTTGATAGACCGGGGTCGACCCGTTCATATGTGTGTACTGACATGACTTGGGAAATTCTGGGAGTGAAGCCGTATGACATCTTAGAGGCGAACCCACTCAGGACATAGTGTTGGCATTATGAATAAAGTATATAAGTTGTCTACTGTTAAGAATAAGAGAATGTGAATTTCTGGGAGACTTGATAGAGTTATCCTTCAGAGAATTTGATGTGATATTGGGGATGGACTGATTGTCCCGACACCGAGTGATAGTCGATTGTAGAAAGAAAAGAGTTACCTTAAGGACACCAAATGACGATGAGGTTATTTTCATCGGCGAGAGGTCGAATCACCTCTCTAATGTAATATCATGACCCATACTTGAGAAAAATGTAGATGCGAAAAGGATGTGAAGCCTACTTGGCTTATGTGATTGATATAGTAAAGGCAAGGCCTAGTGTTTCCGATATCCCTACCGTTAGTGACTTTCCGGATGTGTTTTCGGAAGAGTTGCCAGGATTGCCTCCACAGAGGGAGATTAGGTTCTTCTCCAGCGTTGTACGGGTGCAATAGGCATCCATTGCCGTATAGAATGGCTCCGCTAAATTTAAGGAGTTGAAATTGCAATTGCAGAAGCTATTAGAAAAGGGTTTATTCGACGAGTGTATCACCATGGGGAGCTCCACGTGCTTTTGTTAGAAGAAAGATGGTACGCCGGCTATGTATTGATTAGACAGCGAACAAGTTGGCCAGTAAAAGAATAAATGCAGTTACCTACGAATTGAAGTGATTTGTTCGACCAATTGAAGGTGCAAAGTATCTTTTCGAGATTGACTTGCGATCACAGGTATCATCAGTTGAAAATTAAAGATAATGGAGTAATGCGCCAAGGCGGCGTTTAGAGCTTCGATATGGGCGTTATGGGTTCCTTGTAATGCCCGTTTGGTTTGATAAATGCTCCGGTGGCTTTCAGCGGACCCTGTGAATCGTGTTTTTCGACCGTATGTGGATCAGTTTGTCGTAGTGTTCATAGACGACATTCTTGTGTATTCAAAAGATCGGGAAAATCACGACACACACCTTCGGGTAGTGTTAGAAACTTTGAGAAAAGAGCATTTGTATGCGAAACTGAGCAAGTGTGAGTTTTGGTTGGATGAAGTGTCCTTTCTTGGGCACATTGTATCGAAAGAAGGAATCCGAGTGGATCCAAAGAAAATAGAAGTGGTTATCGAATGGAAGCCACCAAGAAATGTTATAGAAGTGTGTAGCTCGACTAATAAAGGTGTTACTATAGAAGATTCGCTATTTTCTATGACTCGCAGCCCCGATGACTCCAGGATTACTCCAAAATGTAAAGTATGAATGGATTGAAAAAATGTCAAAGAAGTTTTGAAAAGCTGTGCATTATTAACCGAGGCCCCCGTGCTTATCTTCAAATCGACCTCGCGGTAAAGAATATGTGATCTTTGGGTGATGCTTCAATTAAAATGAACTTGATGTAAACCTAATGCAAGAGGGTAAAGTGGTAGCCTATGCTTCAAGAAAATTGAAGCCACATGAAAAGAACTACCCCACGCATGATTTGAATTGGCCACAATTGTATTTGCGTTGAAAATTTGGAGACATTATTTGTATGGAGAAAAGTGTTTCATTTACACCGATCATAAGAGTCTTAAGCATTTGCCTCGCCAACGAGCTTAACTTGAGAAAACAGAGATGATGGGAATTGATAAAGATTATGACCACGTGATTGATTATCGACAGGAAAAAGGCCAATGTGAAAGGTCGCACGCTGAGTGTAACGACAAGACAAACGCCGAGCGCTGAATGCCCATTTGTCATTATCGATCGATGGTACAAAGAGTGGCGTAATCTGGATAGCGCGCAGACCGACTTGTTGAATCAAGTGCTAGAGGCACAAAAGAAAGATGAGAAAATTCTTCCATAATAAAACATATCGAGATGGTAAGGAAACTCGTGTTTGAAGTAAAGGAAGATGGGACCAGATATAAGGACAGGTATGTGTACCTAATGATTGTGAATTAAAGAAAGCCATACTTGATGAGGCACATAAGTGATCTTGCTATCCATCCCTGTGAAAGTAACAAAGATGTATCAAGATTTGAAAATGTCATTTTGGTGGTCCGGAATGAAAAGAGATGTATCGAGTTCAGAACCAAGTGTTCGTGTGTCAAAGAGGTGCTAAGAGCATCAAGTTCCTTCTCGATTATTGCACCCATCGATCGAGTGGAAATGGGATCGACAACCATGGATTTTGTGGTCAAGCCAATATTGACAGTGGAGAAAGCATGACCCAACTGGCCGTAGCTGATCGACAACCAAGTCACCACTTCATATCAATGAGAACCGAATATTCGCTTGATAAGCTAGCAAAGCTGTACATCAAGGAAATCATTCGGTTGCATGGGATCCCAATATCCATGATTTTAGGCCGAGATCCAAGGTTTACTAGATTTCGGGAAACTGCAAGAGCCATGTGCACTGAATAATTTCGCATAGTGTTCCACCGCGAAATGTATGGACAATCAAAGAGAGTGATCCGCATTCGGAAGATAAGCGTTAAGGAGTCGCGGTGGATCGACTATGAGTGGTAGTTGGGATCACTTTTTAGTTGAATTCCGGTGGTAATAACAACGCTTTCCAATCAAGTATCGGAATGACGCCTTACAAGGCTTTATATGGGAAGAAATGTAGAACACCTGTTGGACGTAATTGAGTTGAAAAGAGAGCGATCGTCCCTGACTTGATACAAGAGACTCCAAGAAAAAGTGAAATGATTGAGAAAGAATGAAGGTGGCCGGCAGGACAGCAAATCATATGCCGACATGAAAAAAGGATATTCGATATGAAACGCCGAAAGTGTTGAAAGCACGCCTGGGGCCAGCGCACAGATGGCACAGCAAAATTGCTTCCTAGGTTTATTGGGTCGTATGAAGTAATCGAAAAAGTGGGTCCAGTGGCATACAGATTAGCATTACCTCTGGACTTGGAAAAGATCCATAATGTTTTCCATGTCTCGATGCTACGGAGGTACCGTTCAGACCCGTCACATGTAGTCTCTTCAGAGATAATTGAGTTGAAACCAGATTTGACATATGAAGAAGAGCTAGTAGAGATCTTGGCTCGGGAAGTGAAAGAACTATGGAACAAGAAGATTCCATTAGTCAAAGTGTTGTGGAGAAACCACAAAACCGATGAAGCCACTTGGGAAAGTGAAGAAACGATGCACAGGTGGAAAGTATCCGCAACCCGTTTAATTCAAGGTAGATTTCAGTGATCGTACCATTAAGTGGGGAGTTGTAACACCCCAAAATTACTCAGAATATTATGATAAAAATTATTATATATTCCCGTATAAATTGAGTCATCTTAGTATTTGGTGAATCAGCCAAATGAATATTAAATAAATGATTATATGGTTAAAAGCCAAAGGCAAATATTATATGCTAAATGAAAAATCGGGATGAACCCGAATGCACCTATGAAAATGGAAAATTGGATTTATTGAGGGCCAAACAAGGCCTTATGAAGACAAGTGACTTAAGACAAAAGTAAAATGGAGAATAACAGTGTGTGTGCCAAACATGCCTTACACTTAAGGATTTAAAGTAATCAAAACTGGTCTAGTGCTCATTTTGAGCCATCCCTGCCATGTGCCAAGATAAAGATAAAAAGTGGAAAGAGCCAGGTCGCAAGAGATCGCCTTGCCGGCTTTTGGGTTCCACTCTTGCTCCTAAGAGTATCTAACAACTTGGAAGAGAAGATTTGAAGAGGCTAAGGGACTGGTGATGATTGCTCTAACCAGGACTGGGTGATCAAGAGAAGGAAACTAGATCCGAAACAACTGAGATTTGTTCTTCTCGACTTATTCTTATTCTTTCATATTTGCAGTCACCAAGTAACTATGAAATGAGTACATGAATGAGTATAAGAAATGAGTAATGAATGAGTACATGAAATAAGCACATAGATTGAGCATATCAAGGAAAAGATAATGGTGAAAAGGAATATGGAATTGAAATGTGATATTTGAAAACCGAATGAATGTGAATGATAAATCGAATTGTAAATCGACCTACAATTCCTTTACGCCTTTGAATTGAATGATATACCAATGAACCGGGTCGACGGAATGCACCAATCGCATCTCGCCGTTTAAGGCACCTAAATTGTCCAATGTCCCACTTGGCGATGCACCATTCAACATCCGCGCCATGATGAAGCTATGGCATTGAAGAAATGTCTCACTCGCGTATAACAATCGGCATCCGCTGCGATGGGCGTATAGATTATTATACCATGCTGGCGTACCAAACGCATCCGCAGATGGGAGACCGCAACGTTAATGCAGCGCCACATCATCGATAATAAGGACGGATTCATCAAACTGAATCATCGGAATGTGGATTTGAATAGTCAAAGTAAAATAACCAACATCGACGTAGTATAAGCCAGAGATTTTATGTATATGCTTAAATCTCATAAATTTGAATTGTGAATTGAATTATTGCATTGAAAATGTGATGTTAGATATCATAAATAGATTTGTAAAATGAAAGCATTCAAAACAGAATAATAGTATGAGTATATGTTGATATAATAGGCATGGTTTGACGTTAAATGCACACCAAGCTTAAATTTTTGAATATTTGGAATAGAACTGTATAGAACCACTAAGCATGAAAATGTGTTAGAAGATAGTTTTATCTATACGCAGGGTATCAATGTAGTAAGCAAAAAAGGCAAAGCAAGATCAAGAAGCCGCAAAGTCATAGAGAGAGTACGGCGATGCATATATACTTCATCATCGCATATCATTTTCTTTTCAAAACGTGTATTTTTGTAAACAAAAGGTTAACCTTTGAACCTTTGATTTTTGTATATCATTTTTAAAAGGCATTTGAATGCCTTCTTGTAAATGTATTTTGTTAAATGTTTATGGACCTACCGAATTGCATTGAATTTGTAACTGATTATGGGCTTGCCCAAAACTGAAACCGCTTTCGTAACAAAATGACATGATAAAATGTTTTGATAAGATAAATGAAAACATCGGAGTAAACCGGGCTCCCGGGTTCGATCCACTATTCGGTCATTGATTCCCGACCATACATTTTTTTGAAAAAGAAAATTTAATGAACACGAAAAAATAAGAAAATAAACCGAAGGCCCCCGGGTTTCTTGCCGATCCGCCAACCGGCCTAACCAAGCCAGGTCGCTACAAGAATTGCCGTTAGCCTTAAGTGAAGGTCGATGACATTATTTTGTTTTTTAGTCATGGATTGATGGTTGCTAATATGCTTGATACGAGCTATATATATATTGGCATGAAATATATGGAACTTATATGCTTGCTATATATGCTTGCATGGTAATTAACATGAAGTATAACTTATGAGAATGGTTGATGTAGTGTGCATCATACATGTAACATGAGAAATTACAGTGACATTAGCATTAGAATTGCATATGCACAGGGGCATCAGCATATTGGGTGTGTGTGCATGGGTATGGTCATCCATCATCAGTGTTGATGAATGGATAGTGAGCTCGTACTTTGGACGACGTCTAATAAATGACTAACGGTTCAAAGCATAAAGTGAAATATAATTAATATGTGTTGGGCAGAGCAAGAAGGGGGCCGTTAATCCCCTCAAGTGAAAAGCCTGGAACATGGGTGTAAGAGACCCGCGATATGCTCGAAAGACCTCACTGCCAAAATAAGCACACCTGCTATCACATGCATTCTGCCAGGTAGGATAGAGTTTGGATTGACTCGGGATTAGTTGCCCATTGGCACTTGCATTGGGTACTGGTGAGCCGATAAGGGCTTGGTATACGTGTGTCATTGGTACTACCAGTGACGATTGTCACACTTGGCATAGGCATGTGTGAGGGGAGCCTGGGAGTGACTCTGATGGGCATATGAAGAGCAGTTCCGTTTTTATGACATACTTACATTCACGTAGACATTTTCACTTGGATGTGTATTGGTTGGTTTGATCATTGTATGAGCACTTGTAGTGGAAAGTAAACTTTGTAGAAGATTATCACCATCGGGGGTTTGCTCACCTCGTCGTAGGGACCCCCGTGCATGTGTCGTGCAAAGTGGGCCGACCGCGCATTCGGGACCCACATATGAAGAAAGTCGGATTTGTGGCTTTAGACCATATTTTCTTGTATATGTATTAGTGCAATCGCTTTAATATATCATTTTGTATATAGTGTATAATTGAACTCTTTTTTTTTTTTTTTTTTCGTGTAAACATATCTACCATAGCCAGGCCGTATAGTATTCAGGTATGGTTGAATGGAGCCTGAGTGGTCGCTATGACTCATGAACGTCCTGGTGGTATATTATCCGGATGGGTCATGTGAGGTATTGTTATACGTGCTGTATGTTGATAGATTTCGTACGAGGAGACTCGTCTCGATTTTTTGTTAAATTATGGATCCAGATAAATGGGACATGATAGTGTGGGGCCGAGTTATCCGACACCCATCGGTTTCCGCAGGTTGACGGGTTGTCAACAAGACCCCCGGGATGGGGGTGTCACAATAATTATCAACTATTATCAAGAGGGGATGAATAGAATAACAAGGGATGAATATTAGAAAGGATCCAGGAGATAATGAATCAGCTTAGATATATATATATATATATATATATATATATATATATATATATATATATATATATATATATATATATATATATATATCCTAAATATTTTATCTTTGTACATTTGAAATTAGTTATATTTAATTCATAAATAAATTCATGAAGTCGTATGGTTGATTTTAAAAATTGTGGAAAACATAAGAGAAGTAAATAAAAAGTAAAAGTAAAAGAATATAAAAATAAAAGAAAAATAAAAAAAAATTACAATTAAAGTCAATAAATCTTTTATCTCTTTCTTTACTTTTATACTTAACTTATCAATAAAAAAGATTAAATAATGTAAAAATATATCCTTTTGTTATAACTTCTATTTTCTTTAAAAAATCAAACTTCAACTAGATAGTGTTTGTTTTTTTTTTTTTTTTTTTGAATTATAAATAATCAAAATTTTTTCTTTTTCTATTTAGCCAAAAAATACTTTATTAACATCAATTAATATAACTAAACTGAACATGTTAACAGTAGAGTCGGCAATTTGGGTGGTAGGTCGAGTTGGACCCACACTAAGTCGACTCAAATCGGACTGGACCAAATTTGGCTTGATTTTTTTTGGGCCAATAAAATAGCAGCTCAATCTAATCCTAATTTCAGGTGGATCGGGCTCAAATTGTCTTATAAAGCTAAAACTCTAGACTCGTCGGCTAGGCCAAGCCCACATTATCCTAGATCAAATTTAAATTTCATTTTTCGGGACTATCAAAAATAGGAGCCCCAAATTTCAACCTCACTTCCTTGGGTGGATTGGGCTCAAATTTCCAGCTCTAGTTAACGATAAATCTATTTAGTTATATTGATTGAGATAAAAAGAGTGATATTTGTTGAATAGAAAAAGCAAGAAATAATTAGATATTTTCTATTTAACTAAAAAAATAAATTAAGATGTCTATCATACTTAGCTCATGTAGTAGATTGTATAACGTTTCTAAAGAGGCCGATCGAATCTCGAAATGGATAACTTATTATATTGTAACTAAAATATTTAGCTATAAAAAAAAATTAAATAAATTGAGATTGAAGGGTAGAGAGAGGAAGATGGTATGAATAAGGAACATAAATAAAAAATAATTAGAAAAATGAGTTATCAATTATCATCCAAACATGCCCTCATGGTCAACTATTTCATGCCACAACCCCCAAAGTCTGACCTTCAAAATTTCCTTTGACATAAGTATGAAAAGAATTTGATGTTGCCTTTTTGAATTTGTTAACACTTTATTTCAAAATTTTATTTTTCACATCTTCTTAAATTCTTCCGCTCGAATGTTGAGTTGCTGATTCATAGGCCTTCTTTAGTACTCAAAAAAAGCTAGCTCTCTCTGCATTGTCTGCTTCTTAAATACTTCAGCTTAAATCGTCACGTATGTTACTTTCTTTTTTAATTAAATAAATAAATAATACATTGTACTAATGATTTTTGTACGTTTGTTCGACTAATTTTCTTTAATAAAATTATAATTTAATAAGAAAAGTATTATTTTTTTAATCCAAAATTAGAATATTTGTTAGTTCCTTTAACGGAATGTGTACTCTTTTTAGATTTGCATGCTTACTTTGAGAACTATCTTCCTTACCTCTGCATATAAATTTTTTTTTAAATAAAATAATTTTATGGATTCAAACTAGCAATACATGGAATTAGAAACAAATATGCTAATTTGCTAACAACTATATAGGATGAAACAATATCTAGATTAATATCATAAAAATTCTGTTTAGATTCCACAAAATTGATAATATTTATGTGACTATAATAAATATAACTCCGCAGAATATTAATTGTGACACCCCAAAACCTCGGGGGTTCATAACTAATCTGGTCAACCCGCGAAAAATACTCAGGATATCATAGAGTCTCTCACTCTCAAAACTCCTCCCACTTCCTCCTCTCAGCCTCCTCCCTCCTCTCCTCCTCCTCCCCCCCCTGCACCCACGTTGTCTAATCTTATTACTTGGGATCCATTCATCTTGTCTTTGGTAATTACATACTTATGCCCTAACACCAAGCTGTGAAGCGAGGGTCAAAATTTTATGTGGATATCATGTGTCTCGGTACCACACCATCCAATCCCATTTATCGGGATCCGTTTAGTCATATTCAATAAACTTTTTATGTTATTTTCAAAACATATTACTATGAGTTTAATTACAAACTTTATTACATACACAAGCATATGGCAAAACTAGTTCTTTTCAAAGTTTTACAAAAAAAACTATACCAGCCACATGTCAGCTTTCTTCAACCTCTCAAATTTCGAATGAGAGTCATTCCACCGGTGTATACCCCGCACCTAAAATAAAGCCCCATAGCGGTGAGCCACTCCTAGTAGATAGACTCCTACAAAGGCTATTACCCCCCTAAATGCACATGCAATGTTCACTTGGACACATTCACACACACACACACACACACACACACACACACACCACACACACACATATATATATAGCAGCATAGTATATATATATATATATATATATATATATATATATATATATATATATATATATATATATCAACATTCCAATAGAATGATGCAATTCTAATGGAATGAGAAAAGACTTACTTAATGCATGAAAAATTCGAGTCACCATAGACTCTCATCACACAATGCGTGGCCAATGTATGATAACATCCATCGTCAATGAATTTCATCCAATGATCACTTTGAAACAAAATCAAGTTTTTAGAAATCAAAACTTAGTGGATGTTTCACTTCCAAGGATCATTTTATTAACAAAACATGTGTCTTTTTGGGTAGCGAATTTTTAGGGTCACATCGCAGGCTTCGCATGCCTTCTTACACTTTCATGTGCTTTCACCATTGGACACATATGTATAACCAAAAATATCGGGGCTTTCACCCTCGGGGGTATCTATCCTTGCTTGCTACTACCCAACACAAGTTCATAGCCTGCGGAACAATTGGAACTCGTTGAACTTTGTTCAATCGTTTTCGTACTTCCACTCCATCGAACCACCAAGGATGGTGTTTGATGGCACCATGCACTTACACCCATGAATGTGATGTCTCAGTACATATGCAATGCATTATGCCACTGCATATTAATTCCATGTCTCATATGTAATGAATGTCATATGGACTATACTCATGTATCATGGACAATTATATCGAAAGCATATGATTTCCACCATTTCATCTCAATGTCAATATATTAGAATTCATATATCAACATTCAATAAATAAGTATCACCAAGTAAGTCAATCAAAAGCAAGCAAAGACAACCTGGGTCTCAAGACCAATTGTGGCATAAGAGATGCCCACAAAGCAGTCCACACATACAACCATCATAGGCCACACTTCCGACTCCACACGGCCATGGGATAGTCTTGAACCTTAGTCCAGAATTTAAGTCCCAAAATCAGTATGAAATCAGCACTGAAAACCAGTCCCGAAATCCGAACACAAACTGATAAATGGCTTAAGCTGGAGCAGTCCCGGGAAATGGACCATAAATCGACCTGTAGAGGTCAAAGTCGGGTGATTCAAAAGCCTAACATCAAGTTCATAGATGCAGCTATAATTTCTATGAAGGACCTAAGTCCACTCCCATCGCTTTCCCAACCGGTAATCAGCAAAATCCAGCCAAGCAGCCAGGATCAAACAAGGCAAGATTCTATATTTAAAAAAAAAAACAACCTCTTACGGTGGAAAATAAAACCAAAGTAGAAAAATACCTACCTCTCAAGCATAGTCCCTGTCGAATATATGGACTTTATTTTCGTCCGACGAAATTTCGACCGTCTGAACGCCGACTCTTTCCCTGCTTCCTCCTCTCTTCTTTCTTATCTTTCTTTCCTTTCTTTCCCTTTCCTTTTTCCTTCTCCTCCTTTATGTTCCTCCCTTCTTCTACGAATTGATACCACCTATTTATAGCTTCTCCACTTGCATCTATGTTGACACATGGCTTGCCATTTTTCACCCGACACTCATTGCCTCGAAAAAATGTGAAATTCCGACTATCTCAAAATTCAGCTAAATTCTGACTATCTCGAAATTCAACGAAATTCACTTGGATAACTAGATTTCATGTGACAAATCCAATGGGGAGGTCCGTTTCTTCATTTGAGATCTAAAAGATTTCTAGGTTTTCAACCTGTTGATGAGTAAAAAACTCATTTAATTTTTAGTCCATTTTTATGATTTTATTTACAATGTAATTGCTTTTTTTTTTAATGCAGAAACATGTACTATTTACCAAATTTATATTTTGCAAAAATTTAAAGCATAAATGAAAATTCCATCAAGAATCAGAAGCAAAAACAGATCAATGGCCCAAGTGAGGTCGCGACAGAGAATCGAGGTCATGACCAGAAGTCATACTATACTAAATGAAAAGTTGTTGCGACAAAAGAGAAGTTGCTGAGACAAAAGTGGTTTAAGGAAGGATCGGCGTCGCAACACCATTCTAAGGTCGCGACACCGAAAGAAGACAATTATGGTTGCAACAGATTCTTGAGGTCGCGACAAGTAATGCAATAGCACAATAGTTTTGAACACACGACAGAGAATTTAGGTCACGACTAGAAGTGATAACAAGCCCAACAAAAGATGTTACGACAATGGAAAACTTGCTGAGACCAAGACAGAAGGAACTTCAAGGAAGATCATGTCGCGACATTGTTTTGAGGTCGCGACACAAAAAGAAGACATTCTTGGTCGCAACAGATAATGGATGTCGCGACCAGGAAGGAATGCTGAATGGACTTGTAAGGTCTCTACAAGGCAATTAGATTGCGACAAAAATATAAGTTGGAGACACCAATCGAGGTCGCGCCAAGGAATTCATGTCAAGACATAAAAATGAGCTAAACAGTTAAAACATGTTGCGACTAAGTTTGAGCCACTGCGACAAAAACAAGGTAAGAAGGACCACTACTCAATTTCGACACACTTTCTAAGTCGCAACCTGAAGAAGAAGCTGAGACTAGGGATCAAAATGGCTAACAACAGAAAGGTCATTTCGCGCATATGCCGAGGTCACAAATACGTAAAAGGCAGTCCATTCAAATGCCACACACTTTAAGTCACGACCAATGAAAGAAGCCGAATTGAGAAGAATATGTCAGGACTAAGAAACGGTCGCAACAAAGATGAGAGAAATAACGCTCACACGCTTTTGAGGTTGCGACATAAATTTTAGCAAGGAGAAGAAACAATTAGGTCGCGACCTAAATCCCATGTCGCGACAAGACAATGAAAAGACAAACGACGCGGCGTCGCAACATGAAAAAGGGAGTCAGGACAAAGAATCGCTTGCCGCATAAAAGAAATGAGGTCGACATCACACGCGAGAGATAAGACAGCCAAGTCGCTATGAACCAGGTCGTGGACATAGAATTTATTAAAGGGGTCGTAAAAACGGTTGCAACAAAGATCAAATATAGTCGGGTAAAGAAATCAGATGTCGCGATGGAATTGAGGCCGCGAAGCATATATTTCGTTAGAAAAGGAAGAACAAATGTCGTGGATACTTTGAGGTCGCCAGAATTGCACCGACAAAGAAACTACTTGGTCACAACCCTGATGACCATCAAAGGCAGAAAATAAGGCAATTAACAGTTGAAGTCGCTGAAACTGGCCAAGGCCTCAAGACAACTGAATGACGTCGCAACATGAAAAGAGGAGCAGTGACCAAGAAGCAAAGAGGCTGAGAACATAAATGAGGTCGCGACATCGAATCGAGGTCGTGGACAATGCAAATACAAGAAAGAAGAGAGGGTGAGGTCGCGACACGAATTGAGGTCACGACACCACCCCTCGGAAACAAGAAAAACGAGTCGCAACCAAAGTTCTCACATAACTAACATGGCCGGCTAAAGAATTCATGTCGTGATCACTAATCAAATACAACTGAAGAAACAAGTAGCAACAGAAAACATCGAGTCGCAGCTCAACAATTGCAAGTACAAAGTGAAAGAAGTCGCGACTAGTTTCCTGAGGTCACGACCGACCTGACAAACCAAACCAGGATTTTACGTCGTGACAAGCTTCTGAGGTCGCGACCTAAAACAGTGAGCTGGGCCATTGAATTTAGGGAATCCACCTAGAGCCTTGGAATTAGGCCCAATTTCTTAAGGTTATAAATAGGCGCATAGCGCTTGGGTGAAGTGCGCTTCCATTTTTCAAACTCATTGCCTAGAGGAGGAGGAGGAAGACTTTAATCGTATATTTTAGGGAATAGATTTTTTTCTTTCTTTCTTTCTTTTTTTCTTCCTTTTCCGGATCTAAACCAGTAATCTGTTAGAATGTAAAAGCTGGATTTAATTTTTATTCTATTTTCCACCATGTACTGGAATCAATGAAGTTCGCATAATTTTGAATTCTGCTTCTAGTGGAATTATAATTACAAGTGGGATGTTCTGATCACACCCATCAGAGATCAGGATTTCAGAATTAAGAAGCACAAATTCTTCACTAGATTGGATTTATTGTTACCACAATCTTTCTCGTATAAATTAGAGAGAGAATTACCTCGGATTGGAATTTATTCTTCGCTGGATGTGTTATCAATGATCATTCAATAGTAGTATCGAATACCCTTCCAAGGTATGTATCTTGCTCTGATTTTCAAGAGACCCTCTGAGTGACATAGAGATGGAGATTTCGAGAGTCAGGGAATATCCAATCGCGGGTATTTTGTATCACCATTGAAGAACTATCGAGCTATGAGAGCTCACTGGATAAATCTCAGCCATAGAATTGATGTCGAGGGAATATTTATCAATTTAAATAATTAGAGACTTCACCTTTAACTGGAAAGCTCAACCTCGTGGTTAGCCGAGATCTAATCATGGAATGGAAATATCCAATTAGATTTAAAGGATGAGTCATCAAGTTGTAGAAATTTTGCAACAACCTTTACTAAAGCAAGAAATCAGAGTCTCAAGAAATGGGTATGGAAGTATTGAGAGAAAAATACCCGTATCTTGTTAAGATCAGGCAAACACAAGTAACCTGTTAGACCCTCGTTCTTCGAGAGAAGCGTGGACCTCTGTACGAATTATGAGAAACCAACCCTGATTACAGTATCTTTGACAATTCCAAATCCAAGACAAAACAGAAAGTAACAATGCACATGATGGTGTATAAATCAGTCGCTTTCACAATACTTCTTTGATAAGGTTCATTTCTCACAAGTAGGAATTAATTCAAATTCAAGATATTTTGTTTTGTTATTGTCTATTATCATAAATCAAGTTTCTTTTAATTTTATGTATTCTAGAACAATTATTTCTAGTTAAGTCAAGAAACTACACATAGAGATCCGTATAGTATGGATCTTGAGGTTGATAGTTGATTTTGAGAATCCAAGCTAATCCTATGGAATGAACCGGACTTACATCCAATTCTCACTACTGAAGACCTATGAACTTGCAAAGGTCATGAGACTAAACCTATTCATAATCTTAACATTAACCGCCGTATTCACTTAAGAAAACTCTAGTCCACGGATATGGGTACAGGAAAACAAAGTTCCGTATAGGTGTTGTTGAGGGCTTTGTCTATATCTTCGCTGCATAAACAAGTTTTACGGCGCCATGTTTGGGATTGAAAGGATTTGAATAAATCATTTTGAAAAAAGTGCTAATTTAACATTTTCTATTTTATAAAAGAAATGCACAAAAACAGTTTTGATAGCAGTGGCTACATAAGCTACTAATCTTTTAGAGAGCTTAAAGGATATATGATTTTTGATACCACTGTTTCCAATTTATCTCAATATGTTTCCATTTCAGGAGGTTAATTAATGCATAGGAAGGCAGAATCAGATCTGCTTCCTATAGATTCTGAATTGGAAATAACACTAAGAAGCTTAAGGAAAGTAAGCAGAGTAGAAAAAGCAACCATGGCAGATAAAAGAATTGATCAAATAGTTGAACAAGAAACAACAGCAAAAAGGCCTCCAATTCAAGATACAATGGAGGATTTCTGGAGGCTTGTCATCGAAGCAGAATACTCAATAGTTAGACAACCTGCTGTAGAGGCCAATAACTTTGAGCAAAAACCAGCATTGATCACCATGGTTCAGCAGAATCAGTTTACTGTCCATCCCACTAAAGATTCTAATGAACACCTTGGCAGATTCCTCAGGATGGCAAACAGAATTAAGCTGAATGGTGTGAGACCAAAGGTGATAAACCTACACCTCTTCCCTTTTTCCTGAAGAGATATTGCAGCCACATGGTATGAATCATTATCATATGGCTTAGTTGATACATAGGAAGAGTTGGTGGGAAGTATTCCAGGCGCATTTTTTCCATCCCCATAACTAAAAGTTAGCTAGCGGAAATCATAATGTTCCAACAAGTGGACGATGAAAGCTTGTGGCACGTATGGGAAAGGTACAAAAGGCTGTCAAGAGATGTCATATGCATGGCATGATCTAAAGACACAAATGGATATTATCTATCACTCTAAATGATACTTAAGGGTATCATAGATGCTTCTCACGTAAGACTAAGAGGAAAAGTGCAGAGGAGGCAAGGGATTTGATAGCAGACCTAGCCAAATGCAATATGAAAGCTCCACCTAAGTTTACAAGGAGCTACAATAAGGCAAAAGGGAGTGGAGTCATTGAGCTTAACAAGATAATTACCATGGAAGCAAAGTTAGATGCTATTATGCACAGGATGGATAAACAGGATAAAAAATTGCATTCTGCCCATGAGATTAGAGAAGTAGAGAGAGGTGGAATTAGGAGAAGTGCTGAGGGATCAGCTGATGAAGATCCTTATGCAGTTGAGGAGGCCAATTACCTTAATGAACAGAGAAGCTATCATTTCAAGCCGAATCCCAACTTGCCCACAACACGGCAACTAAGATCTGGTGGAACCAACAGAACTTCATGCGGCGGAGGAGCATCACAAGGCCACGTATTAAAGTGTAAAATTTCCAAAGAAGGGTATCAATATCCACCAACGCTTTCGCAAGAAGAGCATAGCGAGAGCAAAGAAATGAATATCAAGGTCGTAAGAGATCTTTGCTGCTTCGAGGAGTATGCCGCAGTCAGGGGATAAAAAGCTATTTCACAATCTATGAACAAATTTTCGAGTTGATGTCTTTAAATCCAACTCACAAATGTTTCAATCAAATGACTAATGCTTCCCTGAAGAACTTGGAAACACAGGTTGGGCAACTGGCCTTGACCTTGCAGAACCAGAACAAGAATGCATTCCCTAGTGACACTAAGAAGAACTAAAGGATCGTATGGCACCACCGAGGGAGCAAGGTGGATATGAGTAACAAGCAGAAAGGTAAGAAGAGAAAGAGAGAAGATCAATAAAAGAAGATAAGGCAACCGGAGGAGATAATGGAAAGAGCATGACAGACTACAGAATGGTGGCAAAAACTAAGAAGCCTCGAGAAAAGAAGGGAGCGTAAAATTGCAGCAGAGTATGTTAAAGCTTACACCCTCAAGTCCCATTTGGCCAAAGGATTCAAGGCAAAGAAGGAAGAACAATTTTCTAAATTTTGAAATTTTCGGGAAAGATAGAAATCAATATTCCTTTTGTAGAAGCATTGACTCAACGCCTAATTATGCAAAATTTATGTGATATACCGAATGTGAAGAAGAAGATTGTCGAGGAATGGTCAGTTGAACTTAATCAAGCATCATAAAGGTAGTTATTCAGAGAAGTTTACTGCCAAAGAAATTAAGGACTCAGTACTTTCACCGTTCTCTCGCTTCAATGTGGGAAATATGAGTTCAAGAAGGCCTTATGTGATTCAGAGCGCATCAACTCATGCCCCTATCGTGGTATGCGTAGATTGAGTTTGGGGGAACTTACCCTACCAACAATTACACTACGTGATGGTTGATAGATCGCGCCCAACCGTAAGGTGTTCTTGAAGATGTGTCGGGTCAAGGTATGGAAATTTATCTTCCATGTGGTTCAGGGTTATGAAAACAAAGAAGACAAACTGCCTCATATTAGGAATCTCTCTTGCAATTGAGCGCCTTAATTGATGTGCAAAAGGGTGAGTTAACCCTAAGGGTGGGAAATGAAGCAGTGCACTTCAATCTCGACAAAAGCTTGACACAATCTGATGTTGATGCAAAAAATTGTAATGCTATAGATAACAGTAGTCCTATTAGTTTTGACTTGATCTCTCCGATTGTAAACACATTTAATAATGAAAGTCGAGATGAATTTTATTCTGAGAGTGTCGATTATGAATCGCTATGATTCCAATTTGCAAAATATGGAAAAACAAATTTTGAGTTTGAATGAAATAAATAAGAAAATTCGCACTAGAAAAAAAGAAAGGCCAAACAAGAGGACTGTTTTAAGGTTAATTTAAAGAATTGCCCAACATCCGAAATATGCTTTCTTAGAACTTAAAGGGGAAACCAATACAGATCAATCGAATTTGATTGAAAATGAAGAACAAAGGTTGCTGGAGGCGAAATACAAGGAGGCTAATAGCTTCTGGTCAATCAAGATCTAAAGGGTATTAATCCTTCTATTCGCATGCACAAACTCGCCGAATGATGATGCAAACATCACGAACGCTGGAGGTCAACCCCGTGATTTAAAGATGTCAGAAGAAAGGAAGTACCGAATGGCTAAATGCGCATTTATTTAGTATAACACTGATGTCTTCGTGGGTGAGCCTAATTCATGTGGGTCCCAAGGTAGATTCACCGTGATCGAAATGAAAGGGAATGAACTATTCTACGAACCGCCAGAGATGGAGGGTGTAAAATTACGTAAAAATTGAATATCGCAAATCCGTGAAATATCATTTTCCTCGCTTTCATTGATCACGCTGGACAGCAGCAGGATATCCTCACTATGCTTTCATGGATATTCCGGATATAATCAAATTGCTATTACACTGAGACCGTGAGAAACTATTTGGGGCGCCTTTATCGCATTTGCTTTTAGCAAATGTCATTTAAAGTATGTAATTCTCGCCACGAAAGATGTATGACGCCAAAATGTTCTGATTTGGTAGCAGGAGGTTCGAGATATCTACGCCGGATGACTTCAAGGGGCTTATGGATCCGCTTTTAAACATTGCCTCGCAGTAATTGGGATAGTACTTCACAAAAAAAGGACAAGAACTTTGTTTAATTGGGAAAAAATGTCATTTCACAAGGATGTAAGGCACAGATTGGGCATGTAATTTCTACAAGAGGCTAAGTGGACCAAGCAAAGGTTTCATTATAAAGACTCTTCTCGCCACCAACAACGAAAGAGACAGTTTCGGACATGTCAAGCTTTATAGAAGATTTATTAAAGACTTCTCAAAAAATATACATCATTATAGATTACTGTGAGAAGGGGATGCCAAGTTTAATTTTGATGAGTCCCGCTAATATTCATTCGAGGAGATCAAATCCAGATAGTTGAAGTCTCTATCATGGCCAAACCGCATTGGAACAAAATTTTGAAATTATGTGCAATGCCGTTGACTATGCAATGGGAGTCGTGATTGATAGAAAGTCGACATAAGTGTTTAGGTCATAATATTCCCAAAGAAACCTTCCAATGAAGCCCAAGAGAATTACTCAACTACTAAAAAGGAGATGCTGGCTATGGTATTTGCATGTTTAGTTCGTGCCATATATACAGTCCCATGTCATCATCCATACCGATCATGCCGCAATCAAATATTCATGGCCAAGAAAGAAGCGTCAAGACGATAAGATAAAAAGTTGCTACGCACAGGAATTTGATCCGAGATCAAGGATAAGAAAGTGTCAGACAACGATACAACCACTTGTCAAGAGTTGAAAAGATTACTTGAAAGAAGCAAAGAAACGCAGCGGAAAGATGTAAAACTTTCCGTATTTAAATAGCTTATTCTGGCCATTCCAATTACCTCGTATGTTAATATTGTGAACTTTCTACTGTGGAGTGATGCCACTAGAATTCAGCCACCAAAGAAAGAGGGAAGAAAGAGGACTGACAATGTTTTACATCCGATGACCCACTATTATTCAAAAGGAGAGTCTGGCAGATCACTGGTGTAAAACTGTGAAAGAATAGGCAAAATTTTACAAGAATGTCATGCATCACCTTATGGAGTGATGACTTGTAGAGCAAAACAACTCCACAAAATTCTCCTAATCAGGTTTTTATTGGTCAATATTTTCTTAAGGATTGTTTTAAATGGGTGAAACTTTGTGATCGGGCTCCAAAGAATGGAAGACAAAGAAAGGTGCATGAAATGCCTTGATATCTGGTGGTGAATTATTCAATGTGATGAGGAATAGACTTCATGGGGCCTTTTCCATCTTCTTTTAAAATATGCCTACTCCTAGCTGTGGATTATGTATCCAAATGGGTGGAGTTGTCTCTGTCCCACAAATGATGCTAATGGGTGATGGCAAAGAACTATCTGGCAAAGATTGGGGACACCCAAGACTATTATCGTTGATGGAGAGAGCCATTTGCAAACAAGGTGTTTAAGAAACTCATGAACAGTGTATGGAATGAAACATATAAATGATTTTGGCTTATCAATCCTCAAACAATAAGTGTTGAAATTTTCAATGTGAGAAAATTTTGAAAAGACTGTGGAGTTCCAAAGATAGACTGCCCAAAGCCGATGATGTATCAGGGCCTATAGGACTACATATAAAACTCCCATTGAATGTCCCCATACAGACTTGTCTTTGGTAAACCTTGTCACCTCCCTCTTGAATTAGAATATAAAGCTATGTGGGCCATCAAGAAGTTGAATTTTGACTTCGAAGTTGCTAAGGAAGAAAGACTACTCCAATTGAATGAATTGGAAGAGCTGAGAAATGAAGCTTATGATAATGCCAAAATTTACAAGGACAAGACAAAGAAATGGCATGATCAAAAGATTTTGAGGAGGGAATTCAAGACAGGAGATCAGGTCCTGTTATCTAACTCCAAATTAAAGCTTTTTCCAAGGAAACTGAAATCAAAATGGAGTGGCCCTTATACAGTAGTGGCAAGTACAATATTTGGGACACCACACGAAAACCACAATGAGAAGAGTTTGCAGATCAGCGACAAATATCTGGAAGAAATATGATTGATTCCTGGGTTCATGGAAGAAAATTACTTAAACAAGAATCACACAGCAAGTCTCAAATTTTAAGATCAAACTGAGTACCAGGGGAGGCAACCCACATAACAAATTTTTTTTTTTATGTCATGTTAGTCAACTTGTATTTTAAAATTTTCAAGTTTTTCTAGTTAGAATTTTCTTTATATATATTGTTTAAAATTTTTGTAAGATTCTTTCAGAGGTCAAGAAGGACTTGAACAAAGACGGAGTCTCGCATGTACTGGGCAGCCTTGCAAGGTGCACACAAGACTACAAGGGAAGTACCATACTCTCCGACGAGTATTAATTGTTTCTGGGAGAATGAATGATTGAATTTAGAATTTTATTTTCCATTCAATATTGAATTCCATGCCTATGAGTTGATCACGATATTCAATGATGAAGGTTGATTGTTGTTTGTTTGAATTGGGTTTATTGATTCAGTCTTGTATGAATTTCAATTGTTCCTGAAGACTAGAAAATTTCTCATGTCGCGACATACTTTTGAGGTCACGACCCTGGTTTGAATTGAAAACAAGAGAATAAGAAATATCAAGTCGCGACATCAATTTATCGGGTCACGACTCACTTTCAATGCACAATTGTTGCTTGAAATTATGTAGTGATCGCTTAAAGGCTGGGTCGCAAACATTAACTGAAGGGTCGCATTAAAATGTGTGGAATTCTACCGCTGAGATACACAATGTCGCTGATACAGCGGGATCTACAGTCACGACATCAATTTATCGGGTCATGACCAGTACCGTGTCTAACAAAACTTAGGTAGGTCACGACCAGAATTGTCTAAAATGCAATAAATTGAGGTTTTAAACCTTCTGATTTGGGCGTCGCAATTTTAAATGGGACATTTAGTATAGCAATTAGTGTTGTAACTTAGGCATTAATGTCGCGACATTCCATAAGACAATGATGGTATTGAGCCCACCCATCATAAAGACTGAAACTGAATAGCCAATTTCATCAAGAACTCCAATCCAGTTGCATCTTCACCTAACTTTCCATTCTCTTTCTCCCTTCGACTACTGTGCGTGCAAACCCTTAAACCACAAAGGCTCCAATTCCAAATTCTCACCCATGGAAGATAACCAACCGTTCCAGATCTTAACAGACATAGATGAGCTCAAGGAGCGAATACCGCCATGGGATGGGAGGGAGGTCTATCCGGAACTCCGCCTAAGACTATGACGAATGCAGAACCAAAAAACCAACTGGAAATGGAGGAACCCGTTGAGGAAAAAAGGGCCGCAAAAAGACAGAGGGTAACAGAACAAATTGAAGAAGGAGAAGTAGAAGAAGACAAAGACTTTGTCTCTGTGGAAGCTAAGGATATATGGACTAAGGTGCTGGTTGACAAGGGCTTCATCAGCGAAAGAGGGTTTAGGAAGCTAATCTCCCATTTTTCTGAGATAATAGAAAAAAAAGGTCAGAGAGCTTCGATGCATTATTACGCTTTAGATTCTCCGCTCCGGGCCAAAGAATTCTACGCAAATACGTGGGACGAGAAGACATAATCTACGCAGGAGTCCGTACCATTTTGGGCACAAAAGAGTCAATGATGTTCAAATTAAAGGAACCTGCCACGCTCCAAATTTAAGAAATTGTAGAAAACTCCGATCATGAGAAGATTATCAACCTCGACCATCGGGGGGCAAGGGAAGCTCGGGAAGCCTAAAGAAGAACCCTCCCTCACGCTATCAACAGAGCCTCCCCACTCGAGGAAGCCAAGGTCATTCTACTCCTATCTTCGCAATCCTCCTAACTAAACATCTCGTGCGTTGAGAGAACAGAGGCAATCATTCCCATGTGCCCTTTCAAGGGCCATAAATGAATGGGTTTAATTGAGGGCCGATAAGAGGATACCACTTAAGCAACAAAAAGGCTAACTCTCACCAACAATAATCGCAACAGCGATCTTCACTCAAAGTAGAGGGATCATGGATGAAGAAGAACCACTGATGATTCCTCACCCATTGGGGTGACAGAGGGGCTTTAAATAAAAATCAACAAAGGACGTAAAGGCGGGAAGTATGTAGCCCGCGAGGATAATGATCATAGAGAAATGGAAGCTATCCCAGAGCAAATTCCTCCAATAGAAGAGGAAGAGATGCATTTCAGAATGAGCCCACTGAGCCATTCCTATCCTAATATGATAGAGAATTTCCTTGAAAAGCAAAAAGCTCCAGAAGAGGAGAAGGGAACATTGAAATCATGGAAATGTTGAGGACAATGAAGAAAGATATGAAAGAAAGGGAACATAAATGGGAAAAACAGCAGCAATTCAGAGAAGAGTTCTTAGAAGTTAAATTCAGGAGGAAAGAACAATTATTTGAGCAGACTCTAAGACAGAGAGAGTAAGAATGGAGAGAAGAGATGAACATAAGAGAAAAGGAAATGGGAGAAAAGATGAAAGCCAGTTTGGAAGCCTTCTACAACAACCAGTTTAGAAGAGATGAAGAAGGGGCCACTATCTCCGAGTGCAAAAGAGAAGCCGATGGAGGGTAACATGCTAAAGAAGATTCAAGCCTTCTGGCACCCGAATAAGGAGCAATTTATGAGTTCGGGGAAGTTGATGAAGGAATAGTGGATAAAGAATCTGAAGATAAATGATGCATACTGTAAGAAAAATCCGCGCCAGAGTTCGACTTAATCAACAAAAATTTATCGAAATGGTCAGATTTTCAGTCGAAAGAATGCTGAATCGCATGGGCTTGAAACACGACACCTGATCAATCTTGTAAATTCTAACAAATGGATTAATCCCACCCACAAGGTAGAACCCACACCGTAAAAGAAAAGGCCGCATAACCTTTCTCCAAATTTTCCCCATGTTTAGCAAGCTTTCGACTTAGATCCTCCCAACATCATACCAAAAAATTTATAAGAGAAGGGAGAAGTGAGATAGCACGCTTATTTTCCCCATCGTATTTCTTCAATATTAATATAGTTCGTAAAAGTTCATTGAAAAGTGTCTTCAGGAATTGTCTCCTTACACCGATGATCGGGTTTGTTATTTACCACGTTTCAAACTGTAATATATACCATGAAATGCCGATCGGGACCTAATTAATAGGTGGTTTTGTTTTTGGATGCATGAATCTTATTAAGTGATCTGCGTCGTTTGTGTCATCTATTGTCAGTTTACAAGAAATGATCTATGTACTCAAGCCTTATCAAAATAATGACACAATGACCACTTATTTAAACTAACAACACTGTAGTTATAGCTAAGTATGAACTAGTGAATTGAAATAAGAAGTAGCAAGCCAGTTTGAATCGTGTTTAAATTGCAGAATTGGGAACACATGTGCACAATTGGCGAACAAATAAGTGATGATCAAACTGGAAAAATAAGTCAATAAAATAATACATGGTTAAGAAAATTCTAAAAACTAGAGGATTAGGAACATCTTCGATGATTACAAGTAAGGGTACAAGGTCCTAACTTGTTAATACGTCAAGGCGAAACCTTAGTAAAACAACTAACAAGAAGTGATAGAGGCCGCTCGTGGGAAGTTTGAACCTTTTCAAACCTGGGCTCTCATTATATGCAAAGGCATACACTTCTAGTTCCATACTTGAGCCAAAAATGCCTAATTTCTTCAAACAAAGAGTAATCGAACCCTCGAAATCCCTCCCTGCAACATCCTGCCAGCAGTTGAACCCCAAATTACTCGCCGTATCAAGAATGTTTAATTGGTGCGTAAAGAAACAAGTCGTAATGATATTTTTGATTACAAGGATGGAAGAGGAAACAAATTGAAGAACTAAAGAAAAGAAAAGAAGGAAAAAGGAATAAGTTTTGTCTGCGGGCCTATCTCTTAAACACCGTTCTAAGGTGTTTCAACACCTAGTACCCTAATGCCAATTGGTATGAGAGTTGCTAGCCCAAAGTTCTCTAAGAGTGATAGAAAGCCTAATAAGACAAAGCATTGCACTATTCCAATTCCTTGATAATAGAGAGAAACGAAAAAAGTTCCAGTAAAAAGGAACTGAGCTGATAAGTTGAAAGTGGCAACCAAAGGAGCCACACATCGCATGATGTACAAAGCCATGTGAGTTTACATTACAAGGAAGGAAACACAAAGACAGCCACAGGGCCAAGGGAAGAGGAACTGGGTAATTTGCAACCCAATCTCTAATTGTCCACCCAATTACCTAAGCATGACATTATGCCTAAAAGACCTCTTTGATCTTGGGGAAGGTTTGAATTTTGACTATTTAGTGGAGATCAATATGAAAACAAGCCTAAGGGACTTTGACTAGTTTTCTAAGGAGATCCTCAAAGATTAACTAATCCAACAAGAAGATGAAAAGAAAAGAAGACCTACACACACTCACAAAACAAGATCTATTGACCGAATCGTTTTCATGCGTAATCTATTACTTTATTTGTATGAGGTTGAGCAATACTCTGCTTTCTCGCTTGAAATCCAAATTTTGAAATGATACTGCAATCTTCTTGTTCAAGTAAAAGGGTGGAATAAGAAAAGATTGATCTGTAGAACAGAAAATGTCCTTCAAAATAAAGTTCAATTGTTTGAGGTGTAAGACTCGAGAAATTTCCAATTTCTGGAAAAATGGGCAAAATCGTAATTTCAGTCAAAAATCCGAAATTTATTCTCTAGATCTTGAATGACAAAACGGATTTCACCGTTGGAATTGTCTAGCAAAATCTAGCTAACACGTCGAATTTCGTCGAATTTCGAGACAATCGGAGTTGGCACGTTTTTCGAGGCACGTTAAGCCGTGCCGCAAATGATACTGGCGACAAAAGTCACATATAGTAAATATGTACGTGACATATGCTACAGTAGAGAAATGATAAAAACAGACGGCCGGGATTGTGCCACGTGTCAAAATCCAAGCAAATGGGACATAGATGTCATTATTTGAAAGTTTAAAAGGAAAAAGACAAAAGAGGCAATAGTGATTGTCTTCTCCAAAAGTTAAAACACCAAACGTGCAGGGGGGAGAACCAGATGATGCACGCCAATAAATGCTGATCAATTTTAGAGAGAAGGACCTCCTTCTCTAGATTTGGTGAGATCCGCCGATCATTTGACTCAAATGAGTTAAGGAAGAAAAGTTGGTTCTACTATCGAGGACAACGCAGGGTAATCGGATGGCGCGAGTTTCACAAATTCGTGAGGTAGGGGATTTATCCTACTGGGTTTACAATTTGGTTTAAGTGGGGTTATACACGCGATCGAGGCCTTAATAACGCCATCGTCCCAAAACTTGGAACCAATTGTTTGAATTTAATGAATTACAAACCAGGATCAAGCCACGAATCGTTTGGGTGGCTAATTGTGCATCATGCTACATTATAAGTAGATATGCATAAGGCCTAATGTATTGATTTCGGCCTCCAAGGTGGAATTGTTGAAATTTTTGGAGACTGACTATCCGTGATAATCCAGAAACCGACAATAAGAAGTTGGAAATTAAGCATTAAATTGTATGTTGGTATGTATGGAGTCGAATAAATATGGAATCTTGCCCACCAAGAGGAACCAATATGAGGATCGGGTTGCTCGTGGATGTACCCCACTGTTTTCGCTGTAATCGTAAAACAAATCCCGGGCCAGGCTTTAATGGAACCATGAATGTCCATGTTTGGCACTGGAACTGTTCTTGATATTTCGCTGACATTGGATCAAAGGTACTAATAGGGTTAATGCTTGATGTGTTAATATATTTTTTCTGAATTATAGTAGGTGTAGGCCATTGGAAATGGAATAGTTGATTAGCTCAAGTGAGCTAATCAGCGATGGTTGATATAGTTGAATTGCTACGTGGTGTAATTGTAAATTATGTAAATATATGCATGATGGTATATTTGCATGTGTGTGGTATATATTGTGTGAATGGCATAATGCATCTCATATAATCTGGGTAGCTCTAGAAATTAGGTGAGTGCATGACATGAAAAATTGAAAGAAAACGAAAACGCTTTAAAGGAATTTCATGATGAATTTCCGGGTTAACAATGAGACGTCCAAATGCATCATTTCTACGAGGATCATGATTGTTTTGGCGTTCTCCAATATCACCTGAGGGTGTCCCATATTTTTACCGATACTTCCTAGTATAGTTTCTCAAAACAACAAGAATTGTTTCAAAAGAGGTTTTCATACATACTTGTGGTGCGAGGGAGCCTGAGACTTTATGGGTTCATTAGACATTCAAGTAGGATCACAAATTTCGCTGAATGGGTATTACTTGGAGCATTGCATATGCACTTGTGTGTGTATGAACCCACTTGCGCGATTCCACTATCAAGATTAGCTCACCCTCTGGCCGAGGGAATTATATTTTATTTCAGCAAGGTGCTGACGAGGAGACAACTCATCATGTAGACCGCTTTAGAAGAAAGCTCGGGATGTGGCTTTAGTTTCAAGATGTAGTACATATTAGAATGTTTTAAACCTAATATATGTTTATATAAGAGTAAAATTCTAACTCTTGAAACTATGGCATATAGTTGGTATGTTGATGAGTATATTAGTATGGGCCCAGAGGCCAAGCACCATATAAATGTTATATTGGATTGTTTGTGATAAGTTTCCAGGGCATGGTAGAGCTCCCACAAAGTGAGACTCTCGCCCGATTTTCTGAGATGCTCCGGTCAATCGACATTCACGAGCAAGCCTTCCGCTAAGTTGATCGTATCAACGGACACTCTGGCTGCGTCACTATGACAAACAAATCTTTTCTTTCTTTACTGGGACAAGCAAAATTTTAAGTTCGGGGGAATGGATTTGCCTTTCTGTAGTACCCGATTTTTCCAGGTTTTACAATAATTACAATTATAATCTGATTTATTTTCTATGTCTAATCAAATATGTTTTGCTTGTATGAATCACTTACACAAATAAAATGTTGCAATAAGACGACGAAAACCAAAACGTTGTAACACGACTACATAAAACCAAACATCGTAAAAAGAAGATGAATAACGAAGAACAAAATAAAACTCATATCTATGTAACCACTTTAAGAAATAAATTAATAAAAAGATATGTAAGAGATTATTCCAGGTAAAAAAAATAACCGATAATCACTCCTTCTTACTTAACAAAGATGAGTGGTTAAAAGAAAAAGTTGAGAGAAAAAGGAGGCAGACGGTTGAATGCTTAAATAATTTGTTTATATTACTTGTACATATAATTTAAGTATATAAATTTATAGAAATTCTCTTCACATCCATTAAATTTTTAAATAAAGAAAAGATATTTGATTCATATTTTTTAAACATGTTATTAAGAACAGATTTTAAAAACGCAAATAACATCATTTTGGTGCTCTTTAAATTTCCTCCATGTTTTCTAAATTTTGTGTTTTTTGTGTTCTTTGGATTTTTCAAAACAAAAAAAAGGGAAACAAATGTGTTCTTTGTATTCTCCTTATTTTTAAACAAAAGTCGCTTTAAAATAGGTAAACTAAACAAAGATCTTAAATCGTCTTTTTTTTCTTGTTTTCATATTTTTTCTCAAATTTTTATTTAAAAAAGGTTTTAAGTTTATATGCTATGTTTCTTGGTTCCTGAAAATTTTGATGAAAATAAAATAAAAACAAAATAAATAGATTCAAAATAAATATATCATTTGGATAGACATTCAAAACCATTTAAATAATCTTTTGTTACATAAAAATTAAATATTTCTAAAATATATAAAATTTTAACTGATTTTATTTTATTTTTAATTGTAAAACTAAACAGTGAAAATCATCTTCTTTATTTATTAATTTATTTGTTTGTATTTTCTTAGTATTTTTCGACAATCAAACGTAGCACAGTATTTTTCGGATTTATATTTATGAAATACTCCATTTTCGACGACTTAACCCACCATTTCTATTTCTTTCCTTCTCTGTTCCTACATTATTAATCTAGATAACATATTTCTCGTCGTTGAATGAAATCTTATGGTATGCAACTTTAAATTTTTTACAATTTACCTAAATTTACGAAATATAATTTATCAATATAAAACTATATAGGTCCTTAAAATCTGCCTCAAATGATAAAGGGAGATGAGTTTATAAGAGGTTTTAGGTTCGAGCTCTTATAAAAACAAACTATTACAATGATTTAATGCAAAGTTAATAGCACAATGCATAAAAATAAAATTATTCGTACAAATAAATTATACTTTATGCTTTGATAAAGATAAATTAATTAAAATTAAGTGTACATAAATTAATTTTAATATTAAACATGCATGTACCCTTGAAGTCTGACTAAAGTGATAAAAGGATAGAAAGGGACCACGGGAGATCAAGCTTCAAATCTTGTAAGAATATGGTACTATAACATATATCAAATATATATATATATATATATATATATATATATATATATATTAAACTTGTAAATTGTTTATTATTTTGGGGTGTGTAGCTTTGAGTAGAGATGATATTCTAGTTGCAATTTTTCAATGGTTTTACAAACTTGAAAATTGAAGGAGATTTCAAAGTAATTATAAATTGTTATAATAGAAAAAGTAGTTCACCTAGTTCACCATTCGACACCACCCCTGGGTCATTTTTTCAATGTTCAGGAATCGTTGTCATGAATAAGACCTAAACAGCTGAACTGTGGTCAAGTATGTCGCGGTGACAAAGAATACATGTTACATGCCATGCCATGCGATGATCTCGTGCGTATGAAATGCAAACATGCCATTTCATGCCATAACATGTTACATGCCAAATGTAAGCTACATGCAACATCTTCAACACATGGATAATTATATTTTCTACATATAATTCACATCATCAAGCAATCCATGTTAATACATCAATTGAGCATGCATGAACAACATAATTTTCACACGACCAATCATGTTATTCACTTTAGCAATAAATAATTGAAGAATACACATGGACTACTTTCCTACCAAAGATCGCCCAAAGCAATCCCACGATTCTCGTCTCAGATCATTTAAAACAATCCCAAATTTATCCGACTATCCAAAAACAAGCTAATTATCCAGCTCGATCTGTCCAAACAAATTCTCACGTCCAGTATTTGGTCCCATTTCTTCGAGACTAGAATGCACAGCCATTCCCGACCCCAAAACCCTAAGCCATTTGAATGGCTCTTAAGCAAAGATTAAACCAAGTAGGAGAAAAACCCCTATCTCTTGGAGTTTTTTCAAAACTCTCCGATTCCAGTCTCTACTTGTAGCTTTTGCCGTGAGGAAGAACTTTCCTTCTTTCTCTGACAGAAACAGACGATCCGATCGCCAAAAAATCTAAAGAGAAGGTAGAGCTTCTCTCTCTACTTCTTCTTCTCTCTCCTTTTTCTCTCTTTTTCTTTTCTCCCTCTCTCCCCTTTCCTTCTCCACCGAATTGTTTGGTCCAAAGTCAAGTGGGATGTCCTCATCTAGCCACTTGTCACACTCCCATTGGCTCCCTTGGATTTCTCTTATCCATTTATCCACAACTTTAGATTCCTATCCAATCAAGTTGTGACACATAGCCCACCTGGGTCCCACTTAGACTTTTGTTTGACTTGCTCTCCATTTGACACGTGGCTCAATGTGAGCCACTCAACAAGTGCTAAGTGTCACCTACGACTCCTATGTCTCAAAAACGAGAAATTCGACTATCCTAATTCGACTTAAATTGGACATGGGGTAGCTGATTGGTGGAGACACCCAACGTTGAAGTCCATTTCATCATCCGAGATCTTGAAAAAAATTCTAGATTTTCAACCGAAATTTACCGTTTTACATTTTTTCAGAAAATTAAATTTTTCTTAGGTTTTATAAATTATTCCACTTATGGAGATATTTGGAGACTTTTACAAGATTTAAACATTTACAATTGTTGTAATATTTATGTGACACCCCTATCCCGAGGGTCTCGTTGACAACCCACCTGGGCGGAAACGATGGGCAAGTGCCTGCAACCCTGGCCGCCACATCATCATGTCCTCTATTTATCTGATCCATAATGTAACAAAAAATCACGTAGTCTCCTCCTGCATTTGAGAAGCTATATCCAAATACAACTTGTATATCAATACATCAAGCATGACCCATCCAAGCTCAATATACCACACCGGTCATTCATGAGTCATAGCGACCTCACCGCCTATCCAACCATACCCCGAATACTATACACGCAACTACGTAGCGATATGTTTACAAGAGCTCAATGAGTATACTCTTATACAAAATGATATATTAAAACAGATTGCTCTAATATACATGTAAAATACGGTCCAAAAGCCACATCCAAATTTCTTCAGATGTGCGGGTCTCGACGCGGGGTCAACCGCTGCACCTAACTCCAGACCTAAACGGGGTCCTACAACTGGTGAGCAGTCTGCAGAGTGATAATCTCCGCCAAACGTTACTCCCACCTAAGTACTACAATGATCAAACCAACCAATACACATCCAAGTAAAAATGTCTACATGAATGTCAGATGTCATGCATGCACGTCTTCTATGCCCATATCCCGAAGTCACTACTGCATTCTCACACATGTCTATGCTGCGTGACAACCGGGCCACTAGTAGTACCCAATAAAACACATATATCGAGCTCCCACGGCCACCAAGCACTCCAATGTAAGTGCCAATGGGCAACTAATCCCGAAGTTATCCCGACTCCTATCACATAACTCGAAGTCTATGTGATAACCATGACCGCAAGATCCTTTGGGCAATAGAACTTTTCGATCACACCGCTGGGTCTTTACACCTATGTTGAATGATAAATGTGACCGCGGTGTCTTCTTGAGCAAATGTAACTTTTTCGGATCACACCGCGGGTCTCTTACACCCATGTTCCAGACTTTGCACCTTAGGGGATTAACAACCCCCTTCTTGCTCCGCCCAAAACACATTAATTATATTTCATTTTATACTTTAAACCATGAGTCATTTATTGGATGTTGTCCAAAGTACGAACTCACTACCCATTCATCAACACTAATGATGGATGATCATACTCGTGCACACACACCCAATATGCTGAAGTCCTTGTGCATATGCAATGCTAATGTCACTGCAATTTCTCATGTCACATGTATGATGCACACTACATGAACCATTCTCATTAGTTGTACTTCATGTCAATTACCATGCAAACATATATCGCAAGCATATAAGTTCCAAATATTTCATGCCAATATATATATAGATATCGTATCAAGCATATTAGCAACCATCAATCCATGACTAAACAAATAATGTCATACAACCTTCTTTAGGCTAACTCATGGCAATTCCTACCCAATACAATAGCCTACAACATGCCATGCAATGGGCATGTCAAAACCCGGCTATTCACATCGACACAACAAAGCAACTTGCACACTTGGTGCAAAACATAGATTTAAGCAAACTTATGATCACTCACTGTCCTCCAGAGGCATATGTCTAGAATCTTGACTCAATGAGACATGTGGTTCACATAGTGCCACGTGTCACTCTTCCCCGGTCCATTTTCCCCCCGAAACAATTTATTTCGTCCCGATTTAAATTCCATCTGTCTTAAATGGACATTCTTTAAATATTTGACATTTTTCATGATTCTTAAACCTGCTTGTTGAGATCCACTGACGGTCGCCTCGAAATTCTCGGAAAATATGACTGCCTCTAATTCAACGAACGTCTGGTGACTAGATTTCTCAAGACAATTTCAACGGTGAAGTCCGTTTCATTATCCGAGATCTAGAAAAATTACAGGTTTTAGCGTATCCCATTTCGGCAAAATTAGCATTTTACCCTTTCTAGCTAAATTTAAAATTTTTAGCTTTTTCCCGGGTCTTACAATTTATAGGGAAATAAATAGAACAACGGATTTTTTAAGTTATTTTCTTATGGACATCATAAAATTTGGTTTTGAAGATTATTGTGGTTTATGGATTATCTTTTAATGGTACACGAAAGTTTGAGTCATTTTCATATTATTAAAAAAAACATGCAGGTGGATTAAATAAAGTAAAGATATAACATATTAAAATATTTTCTTCTTTATTTTTTCTTTCAAATTTTTTTCTCCAATTTTTGTTTCAAAACATTTAAGTTATGTTTGGTTCCTGAAAATTATGATAGAAAGAAAAATAAAAATAGATTCAAAATTAATAAATCATTTGGATATATATTCAAAATCATTTTACTTTTTTTATTTATTATACAATATCTCATCTGCATTTGATACAAGGAAAATTCTTAATTTCATATAACACTATGAGCTCCTTTTAATCTAATAGACATTTTAAAAATTGACAATATCCACTTGGTCCGATGGTTGAGTGCAAGTATTTATTGTTGGAATTTTATGTGGGCCATGTCTATATTATTATAAAAATTAATGTATGATTCTTATTGGTTGACTTTAGAGATTTTAGTTTCTTAAACTAATAGCACTTTGATTGAAAGTGGGCTTTTATTTCCACAAAGAAACTAGTCCTCTCTCTACCATACAACTAAGCGTAAAATTTCAAGAATCATATTCAAAAAATAAAACTTAAGGGTGAAGAGTGAGAAGCACAATTTAAATGACTATTATTTTGATTCCTTCAAAAATCTTCAATGGATTAAAAATGCCTTTTTTTATATTAATATTGTGAAAATCGTATATATGGTTATAAGATTCTCGGATTTTATATTATAATTAAAGTTTATTATTATATGAGAATTATGATTTATTCCATATAACTTAAAGAAACCCAAATAATAGTTTATTTATACTGGATATTAAACGAGAAACGATTATTGATTTTTTTAATAAAGAATTAGAAAATCCAATATCACATATAAATATTAAATAATTCTAATATGGATAAAATTTAACTAGTATACTTGGTAATTGATTTTCTTTCTATCAATTTTTTCTTTTTGATAGTTAAGTTAAACACATAGAATAATATTAAAGGTGTTGTTGCACGTGACCCATCGACCGAATGGTGTGGAACAGGAAGAGTACTTCTTTCTTCACCCCATCTGATCCTGGCCCCCTGTTGGAAAGTTTGTCTTCATTCCCCACATTGATCTCCGAGTATCTCCGTGGATACTCGATGCCTATTCCTTTTGCTTCTTCTTTAATTTTCTTTTCCCCACAATGATATTACGTTATGGGTTATTGTTTTAGTTTTCATTGTCATATATTTTGTTTCTTCCATACCCAATAAAGTTGTGTGTGCTTATATATTATTTATCTTTCTAATCAACTGGCTTTATTGTGTGTGTATTGTTTGCTATATATATATATATATATATATATATATATATATATATATATATATATATATATATATATATATTGGTTTTGATTCCATATTTGAGAGTAAGGGAGAATTCACATTTTTAGGGCGTTAAAAACTTTCTTCCCTTATATGAGAATAACTTTCAGTTTGACCGTAATGAATAAAGTCTCTTTCTCATACAAAATTTAGAACAAATCAAACTCGATTCCAAGAATATTGAGATATATATATATATATATATATATATATATATATATATATATATATATATATATATATATATATATATACATATTATTTTCTTTCATATTTCCAAGAGTAAGGGGAGAATTCTCATTTATAGGGCGTTAAAAACTTTCTTCCCTTATATGAGATTAACTTTCAATTTGACTTAATGGTCAAAGTCTCTTCTCATATAAAATAGAATAAACCACTCACCTCCAAGAACATTTAATCTATAAAAGAATGAAAAGAACAAATAAAATGCATTTATAAATACTATTACTTTAGTAAAATCACACATTAGTGGTGACTTTGACAAAAAATAGTGGCTAAGAGTCAAATATTATGGCTACAAAATTAAAAATATTAAAATCTGTAAACTTAAAGACATCTCACAACATAAGATGTCTGCTCAAATGAATATATGATGATGAGAAAATAAAATAAAACTTTAGTTTGTGTAAAATATTATAAATATAGGTACCTCAAAAAGTATTATAAGTTATTCAATAAATAAATTATTATTTTTACTAATTTGATAATAAAAACTATAAATTAGTGTACCACTAGTGAGTTGGTGTGGATTACGTAGTTACTTGCTGATTTTCAGATTTTGGTTTCTAAACCCATTATGATTTTTTGTGATAACCTACCGGCTCTACATATTGCTTTCAATCTAATTGTTCAAGAACTCATTAAACATATCGAGATTGATTGTCATTTTTTGTGTGTGACAAGCAATGAACAAAAAATCGGATTTTTTGGCCGATTTTTCTGCGAAAAATCAGTTTTCAGGTGGCATGGAAACGATTTTGACAAAAAAATCGAAGAAAAAAATCGAAAATCGAAAATCGCCTATTTTTCGGCGAAAATCGGAAAATTCGATATTTTCCTCGAAAAACTGGACATTTTTCCCAAATTCGCAGAATTATTTTTTAGGTCACTAAGGGGAAAGAAATTAAAAAATGGGGCCAAACAAAGCTGCAGAATTAAAAAAAAGTGTATTTTTGGGAAAAATAATTCATGTTTAGTGCATTGACACAGTGGGTCCCACGGTCTTCTACTCTTTCATGTACCCTCTCACTCCTCTCTCCTCAAATACGATATTTTTTCGGAATTTTCTCGATTCAAAATACGAAAAAATTACTTTGGGCTGCTTTCGATCCATCCAAAGCCACCTGAACGCAGACTCTAACTACTGCCCATCGGGTTACACTTATTATATTGCGGCAAACTTTTTTTCTATTTTCTTATTATTTATTTGTTCATAATCCCTTTATAATATTTTATTTATTTTTATTTTACATTATAACTTATAATATTTTTAAATCAAATATTAATTTGAAAAGGAAAAGAAATAAATAATATCAATCAAAATTTAAATTATAATATATAATATTCGAATCTCCTCATTATCTACATAATATTTATAATAATAACAAAACAAATGGGGTAATATCTCTTTAACATAATAATATTCGAATAATATATTAAATATAACATTACGAATTTAATAATTACTAATCCATTTGATTTTTAATCTACCTTAATTAAAATACTTAATAATTTCTCATAATCTATATAATTAAAATATAAAAATTTAATAACCGATATTTTCGTAAAATATCCATCGATATTTACCGATATTTCGATATTTCCGTAAATCCACTACCGGAGTATATCCGTGCTTACCGATTATTTTCGATCCTCGTACATAAGTTAGTCGATGTTTTTTTGAAGTTATTACCTATTTGAAGTTCTCTCCAGCTTGCTGATTTATTTACTAAACCGTTATCTGCTTCACAGTTTTTTTCCCTGTCTGTCCAAGATGGGTGTTCTTAATCCTCACACTCCTCCTTGAGGGGGAGTAATGGACATATGCACGTATCATCTTTTCTGGTAGTTTCAACTTGTTAATGAGTTAATTATAAATGTTAGTTAGTCAATAAACTTTGAATTTAAAGTTTTTAAGTTGTACAGACGTTTCAATGTGTGAATTAGATTAATTTTTTTAATAAACATCATAGTATATGTAAATTGAATAAAAGTAAAAAAAATCAATAAAAGAGAAAGGAATACCGCGGATTCCGCATTGCCAAATGTCAATGATGGTATCAAGTATACAAAACTTTGCAACAAATAGAGAGATCACTAAAACAACCATGAATACGTTTCGCAAAAAAAAAAACTATGAATATGTTTCGTCAAAAAAAAAAAAAAAACTCATGAAAACAAAAATTACATATAAATAGCGTTAAGTTGAGGAATATATTAGCATAAAAGGGTAAGCCAATCGATGTTAAAAAGGAATGGAAGAGTAGACTAGAAGATTGTAAATATAATTATCAACTGTTATCAAGAGGGGATGAATAGAATAACAAGGGATGAATATTAGAAAGGATCAAGGAGATAATGAATCACTTAGGAAATATACCAATATATATATATATATATATATATATATATATATATATATATATATATATATAGAGGGACGGATCTAAGCGGTGCTCAGGGGGCACTTGCCTCACTCAATGTTTTTGAAAAAATTTCCCCCTTTGTATTTAGGAAATTGGCTTTGAATGTTATCTTTCTTGCTATTAAAATTTTAAATATTAATTTATTGAGTTGAAGCGTAAGTTCAAAAAATTTTGTGAAACTTATATTCTTAATCTTTGTCATTAATTCGAATGTTGGCTCCATTAAACGTATATATATCCTAATTTTGATCTTGTGCATTCAAAATTGTTATATTTAATTCATAAATAAATTATGAAAATCATATGTTTGATTTCAAAAAATTGTGGAAAAATATAAGAAGTAAATAAAAAGTAAAAGTAAAAGAATATAAAATATAGAAAATAAAAAACATAATTAAAGTCAATAAATCATTTTTATCTCTTTCTTTACTTTTATTATACTTACTTTAACTTATCAATAAAAAGATTAAATAATGTAAAAATATATCATTTTTGTTATAACTTATTTTCTTTCAAATTTTTTATACTTCAACTAGGATAGTGTTTGTTTGTTTGTTTTTTTGTTGAATTATATATAATTAAAATTTTTTTGCTTTTTCTATTTAGCCTAAAAATACTTTATTAACATCAATTAATATAACTAAACTGAACATGTTAACGGTAGAGTTGGCAATTAGGGTGACAGGCCAAATTGGACCCACACTAAGTCGACCCAAATCGGGCTAGATCAAATTTAGCTCAATTTTTTCACATCTTTTTAAATTCTTCCGCTTGAATGTTGAGTCGCAGATTCGTAGGCCTTCTTTAGTACTCAAAAAAAGCCAGCTCTCTCTTCATTGTCTGCTTTTTAAATACTTCAGCTTAAATCTTCCATGTGTACGTTTTTAATTAAATAAATAATAAAAATACATTGTACTAATGATTTTTGTTTTGTTTAACTAATTTTCTTTAATAAAATTATAATTTAATAAGAAAAATATTATTTTTTAAATCCAAAATTAGAATATTTGTTAGTTCTTTTAACGAAATGTGTACTCTTTTAGATTTGCATGCATATTTTGAGGAGTTTTAGACCGAAATAATTTATTTGAAAAAAAAAATATTAAATTAGTTTAGAAACCAAATTAATTATCAGTGGTGCGTAATGGTTGTCGTGAATGACGATAATTGGAAATGTAAATTGTCCAAATGCTACTATCCATGACGACGATTAGACTGGAATTGTCGAAATACCGTTGTCGTGATAGCGGCAATTAGACTTAAGTATAGAATGCCGTTTGTCATTGTGATTGACAATTGGACTTAAAATTCCAAATAATAAGTTTGTGCATCTTTGTGAAATGGACTATTAGACTAAATTTGCTCGGGTGAAAATTGATTTTCAAAATTTGGCCAAGTTTTTCTAACTTTAAGGTCAAATATTTGACCTGAATATCTAACAATTTAAAATTTTTGTTCCAAACATAACACCATAGGTTATGTGTTTGCATTGCTTGCTGTTTTACTTGTAGGAAATCATTCCTTTCATATGCTAAAAGTAAAACATCATTTAAGTTAAAAATATGATCAGTTGATTCTCATTTGATTTGATTAGTCAACTTATCCTTGTATTGGTTTCATTAACATTTTTAGTAATAATGGCCCCTAAAATAGAGCCTCATTGATCTTTTGAAAAAGGATTAGTCACTATGCATTTGCTAAAACAAAAGAAGACAAAATGTGTTTAGAAATGGTGCCATGGATCTCTGTCTTTTGATTTGTATTCTTTTTTATAAGCAAAGTGAGCTCAATGAAACAGGGCTTACAAAGCAACCCCGAGAAGATACATGATGTATACCTTGAGTACTTAGGAACTATACAAAAGAAACAAAACACCAGCCCCCTTAAACTAAAGATCTAGCAAGGCACGGCTTTTCACGATTATCAAGGAATCGTATCAGCTTGTACTTGTAATAGTCTGTATAAGTAAACCGCCAAATCGTATAAATATATAAGAAAATTGTATACAAATATCAATATATAAAAATATCAACATATATTAATGAGTCCCTCAAGATGGCATCTTTATATTTCTCTTAGGACGATGCCTAGAATACACAGCTAGTTGATTTATAGGGTCCCGTGCAATCTCAAACGGAGTTGATGGAGCCAAGGGAGCTGATGGATGAAGTACTCGACATATACGTGGAGCAGTTATTTGTGGAAGTGCACTGACTACGATCTGAGGTCAACGATGGTGTGGAGTGGAGCGATGTAAGGGGATGATAAAGGTGGGATGATAAGATATCTTTGCTATTACCAAAATGAGAGAAAATTCAATTTTCTGAAAAAGGATAAAACGGTAATTTCGGTTGAAAATCCGAAATTTTCTAGATCTTGGATGATGAAGCGGACTTCAGATTCTGGAATCGTCTGGCAAATCTAGCTGTGAATTCGTTGAATTCAGGAACGAGTCGAATTTCTGTGCTTTGAGGCATGAGTGGCCAGTGATATGTGGCACGTGTTGGAGTTGCTCATTGAGCCACGTCAAATGGAAGAAATGAAGTCAAAGCAGAGGCAGAGTGGGGCCGTACGTGACATGTGTCACCACTTGATAGGAAAGAAATCCAAAATTATGGACAAGAGGATAAGAAAATCCAAGGGAGCCCATAGGAGGTTAACATGTGGTAAGGGAGGACACTCCCACTTGATCATGTTGGCCCAAACCGGTGGAAAGGAGATAGGACAAAAGAAAGAGAAAAGGGGAAAAGAAAGAGATGAGAAAAAGATGAGAGAGAAGCTCCAACTTCTCTCTACGATCTACGAAGATCGGTGGGTCGATTTTCGTCGGGCCAAGAACTAAAGATCATCTGCTCTACAAAGGCTACGCATGGGTACCAAAAACACGAGATTTCGCCGAGGATTCAAGTGAAGAGTTCGGAAAATCAAGGGTTTCAGGTTTAAGAAGTGTCCATGGGACTTCCTAGAGCAACTTCTATGCTTCAAGAAGGTAAGTCTTCTCCTACTTTGGTTAATTTCTACCTTAAGGGTTGTGTGGTTGTGTCTTGCCCCAAGGGGGATGTTTGGTTGCATTTTGAACTATAGGAAGCTACCCTACTTTGATCCTACGTATTAACTGAACTTTAGGACTGGTTTTCGAGTAAGAAACAAAGGGAATTTGGTCATGTGTCCTTCAGGTAAATTGTAGCCACATCAGTGAACTTGATGTTAGACTTTTAGGAATTGAATGGGACCTTTATAGCCTAAGTTATGGTGGTTTACAGAAACGACCAGTGGAAATGTGCCGACAAGGGGTTTGAAATTAGAGGCTAGGAGGTTTGTCCGGTAAGGTTTGTCCAGCTAGGTTTGTCCGTCTAGGTTGTCAGGCCTGGGTTTAAGACAGATCTGTCCGTGAGTCTATCAGGTTGGGTCACATCCATTTGGAGTGCAATCAGGCTAGGTTTATTTATTCATGTGAGGCCTCTGACTTTGAATGGTCCATAACTTCTTTGTCAGAATATTGAATGATTTCTTGAACCTATGGAAAGCCAAATTGAGTGGGATTCATCCATAATGCCTGTGGAGGATAGTGGGTGATCATAAAATTTCTGAAATCTATGTTTTTCACCGAGTGTATAGGTTGCTTGGTTGTATCAATGTGAATAGTTGGGTTTTGACATGACCATTGCACGACATGTTGTAGCCTATTGTATTGGGTATTAATTGCCATGAGTTAGCCTAAGGAAGGTTGTATGACATCATTTGTTTAGTCATGGATTGATGGATGCTAATATGCTTGATACGATATCTATATATATATTGGAATGAAATATATGGAACTTATATGCTTGCCATATATGTTTGCATAGTAGTGACATGAAATGCAATGATGAGAATGGTTCATGTAGTATGCATCTATACATGTAACATGAGATTACGATTCATTAGCATTGTAGCATATGCAGGACATCGGCATATTGGGTGGTAATAGTGTGTGGTATGGTCATCCATCATTAGTGTTGATGAATGGGTAGTGAGCTCGTGCTGAATGACGCGTCCGATAAATGATACGGTTGGCTTATAGAGTGAATATAGTGTGTGTGTTGGGTGGAAGCGAAAGGCCGTTAATCCCCTTAGGTGAAAAGCCTGGAACATTGGGTGTAAGAGACCCGCGATGTGATCCGAAAAGTTATGTTGCCTAAATAAGACACATGGTTATCACATAAGCTTCGAGTTGTGAGATAGGAGTCGAGATTGACTCGGGATTGGTTACGTGGCACTTGCATTTAGATGCTGGTGGCGGTAAGGGCTCGGTATATGTGTGTCATTGGTACTACCAGTGACGGTTGTCACACTTGGCATAGGCATGTGTGAGGGAGTTGGTGAGTGACACGAGATATGGGCATGGAGACATTCCATGCATGACATACACCATTCATGTAGACATTTTCACTTGGATGTGTATGGGTTGGTTTGATCATTGTATGAGCACTTAGGTGGGGAGTAATCCTTGTAGAAGATTATCACTACTGGGCTTTACTCACCCCGTCGTGGGACCCCCTGCTACAGTGCGGGTCGGGTGCGAGTGTGACCCGCATTCGGGACCGCACATATGAAGAAAGCCGGATGTGGATTTAGACCATATTTTGTATATATATATTAAAACGATTAGTTTTAATATCTCATTTTGTATAAGAGTGTATAATTGAACTCTTGTAAACATGTCACTACATAGTTGCATGTAGAGTATTCAAGGTATGGTTAAATGGGGCCGAGTGGTCGTTATGACTTATGAATGACCCGGTATGGTATATTGTGCCCGGATGGGTCATGTGATGTATTGTTATATAGGTTGTACTTTGGATAGAGCTTCCCGTACAAAGGAGACTCTATCCAATTTTTTGTTAAATTATGGATCCCGATAAATGGGACATGATGGTGTGGCGTCGGGTTACCCGACACCCACCAGTTTCTGCATGTTGACGAGTTGTCAACGGGACCCCTGGGATAGGGGTGTCACAGCTTGGTATCAGAACTTAGGTACACGAATACCTAGGACTCAATGGGGCATGGGTTTAGATCATGCATTCATTGTGCATTTTGATGAATTGATGTGTGTGGTATGTGCATGAATTGTGTGAACATTTTAAATGATAAATGGTATGTGGAACACTAGGGTTAGAAAACATGACCTTAGGGGTTCGGAAAACAAAGTGAACATGAAAAAAAAAAATTGCAAATTGAATTGAATTGTATTAATGGTTTGCAGTTAGCACCACTAAGGAAGAAGGGATGAACGGGTTAGTTCATGATGACTAAGTCTATTAATAGTTAGCATGTGCACTACTAGTAGACTGAGATAGAAACATAATAACTCTGTTGCCATTTGACATGTGTAGATGGCAAGTCGAGGGCGGGGACGTGAGAATTAGGTCACGAGGTCTTCAACAAAGGCAACACCTATTTTTACCGGTAAGCCTTTGTATTGGAGATTAGGTGCGAACGCGATTCTTGCCATTGCATAAAGGCTGAGTGTAGGCACAGGGGATGGGGGAGGTGCGAGGTAACCTCTGCAGAGGTTTAAGGCGCATTATCCTCAGAGCATTCATATGGGAGGATTCGATGGTGGCATACCATTGGTTAGAAGCGAGTTGAGGGAAGATATTAGAGGCCATGGAGATCACTTCCGATGGGACTAAGATCATATTAGTTGCATTCGGCTAGAGTGAGTCCAGTGTGGTAGGCCAGGTTCAAACGCCACAGGAAACAGACGATGGCACGACGGTGTTCCATGAGCTCTTCATGAAATAGTATTTTCGACCCCTTCTTAGACATGCAAAGGCCCAGGAGTTCCTAGAGCTGAAACAGGAAACGATAACAATGATGGAGTACGTGGCTAAGTTCACAGAGTTAGCCTGTTTTGCTGATGACTACGTGGCCACAGATATGGCTAAGGTGAGGAATTTTGATAATGGGTTGAAGTTGTCCATCTAGAGCAAGATTGTGGGATTCCTCCTACAGGACATGGACTCTATGGTCAGGACGGGTATGACCATAGAGAGAGAGAGAGAGAGAGATAGAGGACGCATAGAGCATCTGAGATGTGGGTGCTAGTGGCAAGAGGAAGGAGAGTCAGTCTTCTTCTAGTTCGGGAAAGAAGCCGAAGGCTTCTAGTTCGTAAAGGTTTTGAGGGACGGGGCCGGCTACGGAGAGTTTAAGCAGACCGGACCTTTAGATTAATTAGGAGCCCGATGACATGTTATCTCTACTATCGGCTGGCCGCAGCGACGGATTGCCCAAAGCAAGGATCCTGGGGTTTGAGAACGGGTCGGTCCCGATCATCAGTGGGACCAGGCGGACCACAAATTTATTCCTCACTTTTGAATGCGGGTCAAAGGAACCAGTATTAGCCCCTAGGTGTTTACCTGAAGCACCTTTGGCACATGACAGGCTAGAGAGGCGGGGTATGGGTTGAGCGAGGCGGGGCCTGGTAGGGCATCAGGGATTAGGCATGCTCTGCCATCATACCACAGTGAGCTTGGGGTAGTCGACTATACGAGGGGTATGTTTATGTTATCTAAAACCTATGGGCAGAATTTGTGGTCAGCGCATCACATTCATTCATCATTGCATCATGTGTGAGAGGAATTGGGCTTAGAGGTTGAGACGGAGAAGCTATATGTGACTTCTCCCCAAGTTTAGGGTGAGCGTGGACTTGATATCAACTCGGGGTTCTTGTTGAGAGATCTCTGGGATTCTACTCACTTTAGACTTAAGGGTCATGGACATGTTCGAGTTTGACGTCATCCTTGGGATGAACTGGTTGACGGCATACCGAGTTGTCATCGATTGTGAGCATAGGAGGGTTACCGCCTACACACAGGACGGTACTTGTGTTACGTTTTAAGGGGATAAGCATGATTTTTTCCCCAAATCGTGTACAATTCCAGATAGCACAGACAGTTGATGGGTTGGCTGACTAGCCTTACCCTGGAGGACGAGGTGGAACATGACTTGGATCTGCCTTGGGTAGTGTGCGAGTACAAGGATGTCTTTCTGGATGAGCTATGGGATTACCTCCACAGAGGGATGTAGATTTTTGTATTGATTTACACCCTAGCACGTCGCCCATCTCTATGACTCCGCATAGGATGGCACCAGTTGAGTTACAGGAACTCAAGGTCTAGAATCTGAGGGATTCTTTGGATACAAGGGCTTTATTTGTGAGACCTTTGTACTCTGGTTTTGATTTGCGAAAAGAAAGGCAAGACCATGATGTATTATTGACTAGGCAGTTGAATAGGGTTACGATCAGAATCAGTATCCATTGTCAGTTGATGGCTTGTTTAATCAGGCGAGAGGGCGAGTCTACTCTAAGATAGACTTTCGCCTTGATTTGTCGGTGAGGTTAGGGAGGCGGAATATCCTGACGGGGGTTCGGAATGCGGTATGGGCACTTTGAGTTCACAGTGATTCCCTTCGGATTAACGAATGCCCCAACAACATTCATGGATCTCATGCATAGGGTATTCCAACCCTATCGGGATCAGTTTGTTGTGGATGAAATTTTGATCTACTCCCAATCGGAGGAGGAGCATGAGGATCGTTTGAGGGTCGTTATGCAGCTTATGAGGGACAATCAGTTGTACTCAAAGTTTAGTAAGTGCTAGTTTTGGCTTACTAAGGTGAGATTCTTGAGGCACATAGTGTCAGCTTCAAGCATGTCAGTGGACCCCGAGAAGGTCGAGGCTGTGATGAGTTAGGAGAGGCCGAAGTCATTTTTCGAGATACGCAATTTCTCGGGATTGGAAGGGTATTACAGGAGGTTCATCAAGGATTTCTCCGACTAAGCATTTTGTAGTAGTTATGGAAAGGTTAAAGTTCCGGTGGAATGTGATTCGTGCCCGCAGAGTAGGGCTATAGGAATCAACAAAATTTGTATCTAGGTGTCTACTGGCATTAGCGGGGCTCTTTGCCGTATAGTGGTCTAGGGTCGAACACGAGGATGGGTTTTTTCTTCGTGAAATGAGAAGTGCGGTTGGAGTTGAAAATGGTATTTCTTTGGATTTTAAGGTTTTGTTCAAAAAAGCCGAGTGGAGTTGGATGGTTAGCTGATAAATTAAAGGAAAATTTGAAAAGACTCATGAAGTCTTGGGTCAGTTGGATTTTTAGGTGTATTATTCATGCCCTCAGGTTTTGTTTCGTTGGGGATAATGACCTATAGTCTTTTCCCAAAACTGAGGCCTTGATTTGGCACTAGAGCCTAAACCCTAAATTACTCCCTCTAGATATACATTCATTGAGCATTCAAGTCCCTTACGGTGTGCATATGGCCTCAAAGGGCAGCCTACGGCAACAATAGGAGACACTAAGTGGATGTGATGGATCTAAGATTAAGCATCCCACTTTGTAACCACAAACACTTAAATACACGTGAAGTGGATCTAGGAGGTTTCAACCTAGGGTGAGATCTGAGGGAGCTTAAATGCTCATAAATGCGATGTGATAAATGAGGGCATGAAAACTTACTCAAACCTCCACAGTGACCCTCCCTTCAAAGGAAGAGAGCATGAGCATCCCTTGAGTTGTCATCCTCGGGGTGTGTTTGGCGGTGAGAAAATGAGAGAAAGAAGAGGAGTAAACCAGTGCAACCTAAAACAAGCTGCTTATTTGAAAGCTTAGTGAAATTGAAGTTAGGGTTACAAAGTTATAAGGTGGCTTATATAGCCAACTTAATTGTGTGAAATACCAAAAATACCTAAATATAATGTAATAAGGACAAATGGTGGTAATCAAAACGTGGTCGTTTGGGATCAAAAATACCAAAAACAGGCTGAAATTTAGCTAATTCTCTTAGCGTCCCAGCAGAAGGTTGTTAATATCATGAAAATTTATTCACTATAGCAAAATCTTCTTTATGAGCCACGTGAATAAGCGAAATTGAGAATTTTTAAATGCAACATTAAATTTTGCTAGCTAAATGAAATTATTCAACCTAACTAAATTTTCACATAGCGAAATTTTAGCTGGATTGAAATTTTCGCTATGATTGAAATTTTGCAATCTTAATAAATTTTTAAGCAATCTTAACCAAATTTTAAGCAATCATAGCCAAAATTCTGTACCCTTTGCCATCTTCATTTTTGTCATTTCCACTTGATATTTCCTCATTTTGGGTTGATGAAATCAACGGGAAATTCTCTTGTCGGCCTGTCTGACCTTGGGCTTGTGACTAAGTTCCTAAGACGAAACTACCCGAAACAATCTCGAAACCAAATTAGTAGTACTAAGTGGACATCGCGCAAGTGGCTCAATTCATATGATTAGTGCGATAAAAGCACTCAAAACCTATTTTAAATAGGGTTCAAAAATAGCACTTACAGGCACTAATCACACCCCCAACCAGACAGTTGCTAGTCCCTTAGCAATGCTAAAAACAACAAAGGTATGTATCTTTGTGCTTTTACAAAAGTGCATATTGTTCAGTGTGTGTCTGGGTAAGCTTTCCTTTAATATGAATAATTTACACATTGTGACATGAAGAACAAAGACCATGCAAGAACAAGTTTGAGGGCAGCATCGGTTCCAAAGATGTCAACCTGAACTTCCACCAACATCTAATTGTTCCTAAGGTAACAGTTTGAGCGATAAATTCAAGCTATTCCCTCCCCCAACTTCAGCTCTTGCCATGGCCTTAAGCGTGACCAGCTTAAAATAAGGACCCCAGCTACACTCTTATTTCTTCATGATGGCAGAGTTATGTAATGCTAAAAGCTTCGACTTCACCAAAGTCAGTGTCTTGAAGGGTCCTGATGACTCTGACCAATTAAGGTTTAGGGCATGTTCAGGGTCAGTCTCAGGCCATGAGCTGTGGGGCTTCACCACAGGACTACGAGATGATTTAGAAATTAAGCACCTACAACCGCGGCTAAGCTCTACCCGGCCACAGTGTGTGACACTAAGTCGATGACTCCCAGCAATTAAGGTTTAGGGCATCGGGCTTTAAAACTTTAAGCCATACCTCGGACCGTGTTCGGGTTTCAAGAAGTAGCGTCACGGCTTTATTTTCTTTTTCTTCTTTTCTTTTTCATTTGAAGACTACATTGGTCTTCATACATGGGTAACACAAACCCCTATTATGGGTGCGTCAACAAATTTAAGAATTAGGCTTTGCAAAGTGGAAGGAATTCTGCTAAGCTACCGACCTATTGGTCTGTCTGGTGTGCGGTGTATTGAATTAGCTAAAGGGAATGTTGAGTTGAATAATTTGGAACTTCCATTGACTAAAACTAAATCATGCATGGAATTGTTCTATCATTAATGTAACATACGGGGCTTCAATTTTCAACTAAAACCCAAGAAGTAGAAATACCAAAAATAAATTACGATGATTTGTAAAAGTGTAAGCAATCTGTAGGCTTTGCATGGTATATTTCTATGTCTGGTATATTTCACAAAATTATCGACTTTTCAAAAAAGCTGTGTGGTACCTCCAATAGAAAGATGTAAGCAACGGTTTGAACCAGGGGAGAGATTAGCTGCTGAGCATTTACCAACACCTTTACTATCTGGGAGGAAAATGAGATTTTTCCTGCCGCTGCGACTCATATAACATTTCAAAACAAAAAATTGTGATAAGACAAAGCTGTAAATCTTGAAAATATTTGAAAAGAAAAATGAGTAAAAGTAGTGCTACTAAAAACCCCAAATTAAGACTTAAAATAATATAAAGTAAAAATTTCAATAAAATTTGGAGTGGTCTCAGTTCACTGTGAGCATGATTATGTCAACAGTGGATCTGGAGGTCGGAGGAGCTCAGCATGCAATGGTGTGTCTTCTTGAGTGCCCTTCATGCTCGACTCCATTGTTTTGTTAATCGGTCTCAGTGGCGGTGGGTGGCTGTTGCGAGGAGGAATGGTGGATTCTCGTGCGCTTCAGCTGGTTCTCATCGATTCTTCCTGGTTGTTTGTTAATATCATGCCTTCTGCCAGTGTACCACTCAGGTAAACTTCATCGGATTTACTCCCCTCATCCTCATGGTTTTGCTTATTGCTCAAGTAGATGTTGAGCTCTAGTGTCATGTTGTTGCCAAATGTGTTGCATGACCCCATTCGACAGTGATAATGGAATTTGATGTGATAGCGCCTGTTGATATAATGGGCACTTGATTAGTACTGCCCCACGCCTCCGGTTACGGTAATCGAGAACCCACGAAATCAGGATAGTAAGACTTATCTACTTTGCAACACATCCTCCACTATCCTTTTGGTATTTTCCTTTGAGCGATCGGCTAAAGATAGGGTGATGTTGGTTGGTTCATTCTCCCGAACCTAATTTGCCTATACATGAGTATGGCATTAGGTTGTTAAGCGGCACCAGTCGCGGTGCTTTGTCAATCTGGAGTTCCTCAGTATTCGCGAGAATATCATTGATTACTAGATCCTTGTATTTCACCATTGTCTTGCATTGGATGATGGAGCTAACTTGTTCGATTAAAGATGCCTTTGTTAATGTGACCACTGCAGTTGTCTGAAGTCTTTTTAAAAACTTTGCATGGCGGGGACTTGTTTGATGATGTCGAGAGTGTGTTAAACGCCACACCTTAGACTCTGATTACTGCTGTGGGATGCCTTCTTCTTGCTTCTAGCAGTGCTTGGGAAATGGAGGTGGCGTGCGGTGCCCCGTTAGTCCTCAACCGAAAATGTGTTACGGCTCCAATTCTTCCCTTTTTTTAAGACCTCAGCTGAGCTGACATTGGCTGGAGTCAGCCTCTTTCCCTTGGGTAATGACAGCTTTGACTTCATCCATTTTTGGGGAGGTTCAGCTGGAATAACTCTCGGTTCTGAACCCATAGTTTGGCCGTGGTGAAGGGAACCTCCACACCTAACTGCGATGATTTCATTCTTCTTATGGATCCTCTTGGTAGCCTATCAATTCTTAGTTAAGGCTACTTTCAGCCATCTATTCTCTTGTTCAAGGCTTTCATTTTCAATTTTTTGTTCATTGAGCATTGATGCCTTTTTGCTCCCTCAAATTCCCCTGCTGCTTTCGGATTCACAATGGCTTGCTCAACGGGGAGAGGAGGTGGGTGCTTCTTGAAGAGTGTGAAGTGGCGGTAGAATCTCTTTGCGTGCTCCACGGGGGTACACATATACGGGAGGTTGAGAGGTTTCGAGGGAAGGTTAAGGTGACCCCTCCAATTAAGTTGTAAGTGTTGCCATATAGACATTTGTTTATAGCTTGTTTGGCCATACTGTTGCATCCTCAAAATGGGGTTGGACATGGTTCTCTGAATTGAAGATTGATTGGTAGCGGTTAAACAATTTTGACATGTGCATGGCTTTAGTTACTACTACCACACCTCATGGACTCTTTTCTTTCTAATTCCTCAATCACTTCTAGCCAAGGTAGATACCTTGGCTTTAATCCATATCTTCGGAGAGGCGTACATGCCTTCTCTTTGGTTCAGCAGTGGCTTGAATATGCCTTCTCTTGGTTTGGCTCATCCCGGCCCTTCGGGGTCTCGGCCACATAATTGAGAGATCACATTGCCTCGTCAGGATTTTTACTCAAGAAATCTCACTCACACATAGTTTTCCAATAATTGTTTCATGTGGAAGGGACATTATCATAAAAAATGGTTCACCGGCATCCGTGTATCAAACCCATGGTGTGGGCATGCAGCGATAGTCTCATAAATCTCTCCCGGCCTTGGTAGACCTCTCACCATCATGTTTTTGCAAATGTGTAAATTTGCCTGTGCCTTCAAGTTGTTTGTCTTGTGAGGCAGAAGAATTTTTTAAGAAAGTGCACTTTGTGACTCTCCCAATTCCTTATGGTTCTTGGCCTTAATGTGTTGTAAATTTTTGCCTTGTCCTTTAGAGATTCGGTGGAAAGGCTTTCAGCCGAGGGCTCCATGTCCCTTTGCACCTTCTTTGAAGGTGAGTTACATACTTCCTCAAACTCCCTTGTGTGATTGTAAGGGGTTTTCTATTCTCCATGCCATGGAATGTGGGAATGGGAGCACAAAATAGTCTCCTTGCCACCTCCTCCCCGTGGGGGAATTATGCATGAGGTGCACTCACCTGCAGGTGGAGTGTATGTGATCCCTCATGGATCGTGTACGTGGGCTCCGTAGGCACCTGGCGGCTTTTCTTGTTCCTCACAGTGGAGGTCATTAAAGCTCTTGTGAGATCAATTTCGAAATACTGTTCACTGTCGGCTGATCCTGCTCTCAAGCCTGTGTTCTAACTCACTACATAGTGCTCCTGCACACTTCACAATCAGCAGAAGCAAGCAAAACAAACTAACAAGGGTTAAAGGTTGGCTAAGGTAAAGCAAAGAAAAACTGAATGTCTTTGGAAAAATTTAAAATCCTGTAGGTGAAGCTGTAGTGGAGAAAAAAAAATGATAAAATCAAGCAGGCAAATTTTACCAAAACTTGTCGATATAGTCACAAGTTCAACAACTTCTTATCTCACTACAGGGCTACCATCGACATGACATATTTGATTCGATTGCCACAGTGATGTTTAGAATCTTAGAGTATATCTAGGTGTCTACTTGCGTATGAGGCTCTTGTGAGTATAATTAGTCTAGAATTGAGCTCACAGGATGGGTTTTCTTGATGAAGCAAAATGGGATTGAGTTGAAAATGGTATTTTTATATCTTTAGTTTTAGGTTTTGTTCAAAAACAGTGAGTTGGATGGTTGTAAACTGCAAATAAATTAAAGGAAAATTTAGAAAGAAGACTCATGAAGTCTTGAGTCCTTTGGATTAGTTTTTAAGGTGTATTCATGCCCTCGGGTTTGTTTCCTCGTTGGGGATAATGACGTATAATTTTTAAAGCAAGACCTTGATTTGGCACTAAAACCTAAACCACTAAATTACCTGTCATGAGATGTAATTCATTGAGCATTCGAGTCCCTTCTGGTGTGCATATGGCCTCGAGGGCAACCTAAGACACGACAACTAATAGGAGACAACTAAGTGGATGATAGTGGATCTAGATTAAAAGCATCCCTTGTAACACAAAGCTTGCCAAATACACATTAGTGAGGAGCATTGGATCCAAGGAGGTTTCAACCTAGGGTGAAGTCTGAGGATCTTAAATGCTTATCATCTGATGTGATAAATGAGAGGGCATGGCTTTTACCTCGAGAGCCTCCACCCCGGTGACCTCCTGGCTTCCAGAAGGGGCTTGGCAACATCCCTTGAGTTGTCATCCTCAAGTTGTTTGGCGGCGAAAATGAGAGAAGAAGAAGTGAAACAAGCGCAACCTAAAACAAAAGCTGGTAGCTTGGCGAAATTGAAGTTAGGGTTACAAAGTTATAAGGTGGCTTATATAGCCAACCCCAGTGTGTGAAATACCAAAGAAATGCCTAAAATATAATATTCTGCCAAGGATATGAATGGTAATTAATCAAAACATGAATTAGTTTGGGATCAAAATACCAAAACACAGTGAAAGCCCCGATTTACCATTTATCTGTAATTTAGCTAGTCTCAGAAAGAATTTATTAATAACTAGCGAAATTTAATCTAATAGAAAATCACGATCCTGTGAAATTGATAATTTTAGTATTATGCAAATATTTATTAACTAACATTAAGCTAACCTAGAAATTTTCACCCAATAACGAAATTTAATGGATTACTTGAGCCCACATTAGATGAGAATTTTAAGCTATGATTGCGAAATTTTGCAATGTAGCAAGAATACTAGCAATCTTGGCAGATTTTCGCAATCATAGCCAAAATTCTCCACACTTTTATATCTTGTTTTTGTCATTCCATGATATTTCCTCTCATTTTGGGTTGATGAAATCACAGAAATTCTGCATTCGGCCTGTCTGACCGCCCGGAGCTTCAGCGTGAAGTTCCTAAGACACCTGCAAAACAATCTGAAACAAATTAGTAGTACTAAGTGGACATGCACATGAAAATTGGCTCAATTCATATGATTAGTGCGCAAAAAGCACTCAAAACCTATTTTAAATAGGGTTCAAAATAGCACTTTTTGGGCACTAATCAGAATGACCTGTGCGAGAAGGCATTCCAAGAGTTGAAGAGGAAGCTTACTTCAGCTCCTATTCTGATAGTCCCGGAGAGCGAGCAGAGGTACATAGTGTATTGTGATGCCTTGAAGGCCGGACTGGGAAGCGTTTTGATGCGGTATGGGAGGGTAGTAGCTTATGGTTCCCGCTAGTTGAAGAATCATGAGCAAAATTGCCCTACCTGCAGCTATCAGTTGCTGACCTTAGTCTGCCTTGAAGATTTGGAGCCACTACCTATATGGCGAGCAATTTGAGGTGTATTCAGACCACAAAAGTTTGAGGTATATCTTCACACAGCGGGACCTCAACATGAGGCAACGCAGGTGGATGGAGTTCCTAGAGGATTAAGACTTCACTTTGCATTACCACCCTAGTAAGGAAAATGTGGTAGCTGATGCACTCAGTCGGAAGTCAAGGGGAGCATTGACTAGTATAGCTTCCCAGGAGTAAGCCGGATGCTTGAGGCCCGTGGAGACCGATTCGATTCTGATCCGTGACAGGCTCGGGGGTACTTGGGGAGTGCAGTAGCTATGCAGATCCACCATTGAAGCGAGTGATGGAAATTCACTGAGGCGAACCGAATATAGTGTCTAAGGGGACGGTATAGTCGATTCCCTGAAGTGACGAAGGTTGGTCCATCCACACATATGGTAGTCTTGAGTGCCTCGCGTGGATGTGGTTCCCGGTTAAACCAAATACGAGAGAGAGATCGCCAGGGTTCAGCGCTTTCCAGTTTGTTGTGCATCAGTGGCACGAAGATGTCACCAGTGATCTTTGTAGCCCGATACTACTAGGCGAGATGAAGAGACACATCGGGGACTTTGTTCGGCGATGCCTCGCGTGTCGTGAGTTAAGGCTAAGCACTGGCGGCGGGGCTACTCGACCGTGGAGATAGATGGAGTGGAAGTGAGACGCATCCGCGATGGATTTGTGACCCGGCGCCGCTGACACCCGCGGAGGTATGATGCGGTATGGGTGAGTGGATCGGCTCTCCAGTAGGCATTTCCTAACCCGTCTCGAATGACCTTCCACCGCAGAAGATTATGTCGGTTGTTAACATCGAGAAGTTATGAAGCTACCTGGTGATGTCCATAGTGTCGGATAAGGATCCCAGATTTACAACACACTTTTGGAAGAGCTTCTAAAAGGCTATGGGGACGTAATTGATGATAAGCACTTCCTTTCACCCATAGATAGGTGGTCAGTCAGAGATGACCATACAGGTCTTAGAGGACATGTTGCAAGCATGTGTCCTGGATCATAAGGGTAATTGGGATGAGCACTTACCCTTAGTGGAATTCACCTACAACAATGGTTGATGGGCAGTATCTGGGGATGGCGCCCTATGAGGCTTTGTATGGGAGGTCATGTCAATCACCAATTTGCTGAAAAGAGGTGGGAGAGAGCTCCATCACTGGTCCGGATCTGATTAGAGACACCTCGGAGAAGGTGGGTTTGATAAAGAGCGGGGTCTTTGCTACCAGTCGGTGAAAGGCTGAGCCGATGGCGGCGTTGACCTCCCAGAGTTCGAGGTGGGTGATCACGTCTTCTGAGTGATGCCTAAGAGAGGAGTAGTCATGTTCGGCAAAAGCTTTTTAGGTCGAGGTACATGGACCCTTTGAAGTGCCCAGAGAGGGTGGGTCTGCGATTGCGTATCGGTTGGCTCTACCGCCGAGCTTATCCAGTGTTCATGAGGTGTTCCACGTCTCCATGCTTCAGAGGTATACTCCAGATCCAGCTCAAGTAGTGGATTGGGGAGAGATTGATGTGACCACGGATGGGATGACAGCCGGAGGGACCGGTGCGTGTCGTGGATAAGCGAGGATCAAGTTTTTTACGGCCTTAGGGCGATGCGGCTAGTTAAAGTCTTCTATGGCAGCACCAAAGTGGAGGAAGCGACGTGGGAGCAGCGAGAGGACACAATCACGGGCCACCTATCCCTTCTTGTTTAGGATAAGTGCATTGGTTGTGTTTATTCAATGAATCATTACATACAGGTGTGTACATTGCATATGTAAGTGAGTTGATGTGAATGTTCGTGGAATTTCGAGATGAAATTCTTTTAAAGGGGGAAGAATGTAAAACCCAAGAAAATTCAATTTTTCTAAAAAATAGTAAGATGATAATTTTGGTTGAAAATCCGGAATTTTTCTAGATCTTGGATAATGAGCTTGGACTTCTGCAGTTGGTATCGTCTCACTAAATTAGATAACCGTCGAATTCGTTAATTCAAGACAATCGAATTTCACGTTTCAAAGTACGAGTGACTGATAACATCTGTGTCCCACGTGTTAAATCAGCTCACATTAAGCCACGTGTCAAATGGAAGGCAAGTCAAACAAGAGATTAAGTGGGGCCCATGCGTGACATGTGTCACCACTTGATAGGAAGGAAATAAAAAATTATGGATAAGAGGATAAGAAAATCCAGGAACCATAGGAGGGGTTGACATGTGGCGGGGAGGACACTCCCGGCAATCATGTTGATTGGAAGACCAAATGGAGAGGAGAAAGGAGAAAGAAAGGAAAGGAAGGGGGATGGCTCCCGAGCTTCTCTCTACGATCTACGAATCGATGGGTCGGTTTTGTCGGACCCAAGAACTAAAAAGATCATCACAAACCAAGGCTATGCGTGGGTACTGAAAACACGAGATTTCACTGAGGATTCAAGTGAAGAGTTCTGGAAATCAAGGGTTTCGGGTTTAGGAAGTGTCCACGGGACTTCCAATAGCAACTTCTACGTTGCAAGAAGGTAGGTCTTCTCCTACTTTGGTTAATTTCTACCTTAAGGGCTGTGTGGTTGTGTCTTGCCCCAAGGGGGATGTTTGGTTGCATTTTGAACTATGGGAAGATGCCCTACTTTGATCTTACGCATTAGCTGGACTTTAGGACTGGTTTTCGGGTGGGAAAAAAAGGGAATTTGGCCGTGTGTCCAGCGGTCGTGCGTAGTGAGCTTGATGTTAGGCTTTTGAATTGCAATCGGACCTGCATAGCCTAAGCGTTATGGCCGTTTGCCGAACTGACCTAAGTGGAAGAATGCATACGGCTAGGTTTGTCAAGTAGGTTTGTCCGGCTAAGTTGTCCGGCTAGGTTTGTCGTGGAGTGCGTCCAATTGGATTGTCGATTGGAGTGCAATGTCCGGTAGATGCACTTGGCCCCGAATACGTCTAGTAGGGTCTGACTATTCATGTGAGGCCTCCAACTTTAGATGGTCATAACTTCTTCGTCTGAACTCCGTTTCGGGTGTTCTTGAGCTTTATGGGAAGCCCATTGAGTCAAGATTCTATCCATGTGCCAATGGAGGGCGGTGGGTGATCTGCTATAAATCATTCATAATAGGTTTAGTTAACGTGTGAATAAATGGGGTTCGTCGTATTACATTATAATGTGATGTGATCATTAATATTTAATAATAAATTTCTGATCAGCCTAGGAAGAATTGTATGACATCATTTTTTAGTCGCTGGATTGATGGATGCTACAATATGCTTGATACGATATCTATATATATTGGCGTAAATATTTGGAACTTATATACTTGCGATATATGTTTGCATGGTAATTGACATGAAGTACAGCGGTGATAATAAGTTCATGTAGTATGCATCATACATGTAACATGAAATTGCTGACAGCTACGCACGCCAGAACATTGCTGCAGATTGTTGGCGACCATGGTATGGTCATCCGTCATCGATGTTGATGAATGTGTAGTGAGTTCGTGCTGGACGGCGATCGATAAATGACTCATGGTTTAAAGCATAAAAAGTGAAATATGAATTAATGTGTGTTAGGCGGGCGGAAGGGGTCATTGTCCCTCGGGTGAAAATCACGGAACATTAGGTGTAAGAGACCCGGCGGTGAGATCCAGAAAAGTTTGTTGCCGAATAAGGCCTACGATTATCCACATAGAAGCTAGGTTGTGAGATAAGTCGGGATGACTGGGATTGGTGCCCGTGGCACTTGCATTTAGATCTTGGTGAGGCGGTAAGGGGCTTGATGTAATGGTGCGTACTACCGGTCATGGTGTCTGCCGGCGCAGGCATGTGTGAGGGAGTCGGGGAGTGACTCGGGATATGGGCATGAAGACATTCCATGCATGACATACGACATTCATGTAGACATTTTCACTTAGATGTGTATGGGTTGGTTTGATCATTGTATGAGCACTTAGGTGGGGAGTAACTCTTGTAGGACAATATAACTTCTAGGCTTTGCTCACCTCATTGTGGGACCCCTCCTTTAAGTGCAATTAAGTCTGAATGGTGACCGCGTGAGACCACGCATATGAAGAAAGTCGGATGCGGCTTTGGACCATATTTTGTATATGTATATTAGAACGATCAGTTTCAATATCTCATTTTGTATAAGAGTGTATAATTGAACTCTTGTAAGCATATCACTACATATTTGCATGTATAGTATTCAGGGTATGGTTGAATGGGGCAGAGTGGTCGCTATGACTTATGAATGCCCCGGTGTGGTATATTGAGCCTGTATGGGTCATGTGATCTATTGTTATACAAGTTTTATTTTGGATAGAGCTTCCTATACAGAGGAGACTTTGTCTGATTTTTTTTTGTTAAATTATGGATCCCGATAAATGGGACGTGATGGTGTGGTGTTGGGTTACCCGACACCCACCGGTTTCCTCAGGTTGACAGGTTATCAACGGGACTTCCGGGATAGGGGTGTCACAACTATGGAGGCTAGCTCTGGCGACATCGGATATGGTAAAGATGTGTAAGTGTCTAGGGGTATGGAAGGTGATGTGTAGAATCGTGAAGGGTATAAAAATCTGAATGATGGTAAAATTATAGAGGTATCGAAGTTGGCAATGTCGACTCAGGTGTACCACGACCGCCCTCACCATCTCGACCATGACCTCGCCCACCATCTCAACCACGACCTAGCCGATCAACTCTCCCTCTTCCTTTACCTCGAATGGGCTGCATATGTATTAGAGTGGATGACAGGAGTCACAATGGATGGTCCGACCTTGATGTAGATGCTACCTCTGCCCAGTTGTAGCCGAGGATGCGATGCTCTTCTCCGATCTATTGTAACAGTGATATAGCAATATGATGTAAGTCGTACATCAAACCGATTAGTAACATAGCGCGGCGACTAATTTATGACAATGCGAGATAAAATGAATTGACAAGGGTATGAAATGCATAATCATTGATTCAAATTTGGAAACACTTTAATCTTAAGTAACCACCAAAACACGAGTAGTCATAAATTTGTAGTATGGAACCTCATATCATCCCTATGGAGTGATGGTGTCATAAATGTCATGTCTGGCTTGATACCATTGCATATATGGATCATGAGTCATCAATACCCATCATGGGGGTGTAGTGATGATCCACGCCAGCTCGCGTATCCCATAAAACAATCTTGAGCATGATACTCATTGTGTTGATCTCTCTGGTGTAGATCCACAGCCATCCACTCTATCTCTAGTTGTTGCTCACAGAGCAAGATGAAGAGTATCTCTGACATAGCTAAACTAAGCTGTAGGACTCAAGCTTTGAATGATGCCACTCCAACGGTCTCGAAACCTTACAAGCGGTGACATCGTCCACCAAATCTTTTGATCACCTAAGCAGATATCTGGAAGCTTGTCAACCAACTCTCTGACGCATGGCTGCCATAAGACTTACACTTTTATACTTGACGTCAAAAAATTTTATGTGAATATGAATGAAATTACTATAGAACCATATACTTTTACATATATCATTACCTGATCAAGAGTTTGTGTATCCAGCTGATCTCGATATAGGAGGAGTACACCGGATGGGTTATGCACCCGTGTCAAAGGTACTCCCCACCTACACCCTAATGGAAGAGCTGGCTTTGGCTCTGGCTCAATCGCAGGCTCAACTGGTAATCCATCGTCGAGAGTCTCAGCTAGGTCTCCATCGACGACATCGGCATCATCATCATGTAAGGCATGAGTGACTAGTGGTGTGGATATACTTACGATCTTAATCGGATTGCCCCACGTGGTCTCTCCCAGACCATAGCTGATATAAAATAAGCAGAAAATGCTTAGCCTAATGATGTAGCTATGCTTATATGAATATTGTATATAAATAAAAAATATATATTGCATACCTATGTAATAATACTCGCGTCGATTAGGCTGGTTCGGCATAACTAGTGATATGTGTGCTAGTACTACACCACTGACTATAGAATCGCGTGCTCTTGTCAAATCTCGTAGTAGTGGGAGAGAGCACAGATGAACATGCACTCCCTTCTTGTCCACAAACAAGAATCCCATCAACGCTAAGATGAGCCAGCTGGGTTCTAGCGACCTCATGCAGCAAAGATCGTGAGTTGGATAATTGGTCACATAATCACCGGATGGAGATAGCGGATCCTCTGAGAGCATCAGTGGGTGGGGTGACAAGCGACTCCGGCATAACCGCCACATTTAATACATGTCCCGATTAATTTGTGGTCAAGTAAATCCCCGGAGGCCAAAGGATGATAGTAACATCCACACAATAACGTAATGAATCATCTCTCCAAGCGGGCTGTAAACGGCGTATCTCAAGCCGCCCGTCTGGCGAGACAAAGTGATAAGTGGCCGACCCAGTCGCTATGTGGCCCCAACCGTATACACCATAAAACCCGCGGATCATGTATGGACGAATGCGTATATCCATCCTCCATCCCGGATGAAGCTTTCATGTTGTCGAGGTAAATTCCTTACGAAACTACGAAACAGCGAAGAAACAAACTATAATTGTTTATATATAGAATTACATGTTACATTTGAAATATTAATTGATAAATGTCATACATATGTATCTACCAAGTGCGTTTGTGTACGTGTATAATACCGAGACGGATGGATCCAAAGGATATGCATCATGAAGCCCTTTGAGCATACATATCTATAATAGATAAATACGAGCAATATAATTATATTAAAACTTCGACTGGAAAGTAGTAACAACATAATTAATGCAAGTATTAATTGAGACAATGAACAAAATACACACATACATGATTGATGTCTCATTTACTTAAATAAGGTACACAAGTATTTCATAATCGAGAAATACACATTCATACATAGTGTTATATAAAGAAACTTTGTTCCCGAGCAATTCCCCCCAAAATAATGAGTTCCTCCACATTCATCTAAACTTAGTTCTATTCTTACAAGACCGCCGATTGTGACCCGATTGTTTGCACAACCCACATGTTATAGTAGTTTTCCCCTCCCTAACGCCCATTTCATTATGCAACTGGGTTAATTTAGGACGTCCACTACCTATGCGTTTCATTTACTCATGAGTTACAATCGTAGGACCATCATAAAGAGGCTACTCATCTTCATTATTGGATGGCTCTACAGTTTGCCCATGTATCATGAAATGCATTGCATAGTGTGTGCTTTGAACAAATAACTGAAAATCAATACATCGATGCTTACATGCTGCTATGATATGGCTACATGGAAATCCATAGATGGAATATCTTTTCCACATGTGCATTTTTGTGTGTAAGTTGAGGAGTGATAAATTCATTACTCTGTAATGATAGAAAATGTTACCATGTGATCGTAAATAACAATTTCCATCGAACCAACCTTAACTACACGACCCTGAATATGAGCATCCAGTGGCTATATCAAATCTTCATCTATGCTTCCTTGTTCCCTTCTTGCAACAAAACTGCCTTTGTTAAGGCGAAAGAAGGTCAACTATACTAATCTGATTGAATGGTAAGCCTCTGAGCTCCTTTAAGAACAACTGTTAAATACCTCCGACTTGTTGGTTGTCAATATCCCATATCTTAGAGCCTCCATCATGTGAAAAGTGCCCGCTATTGAAAGGTTCTCAACATTATTTTATTGCCTACTAATTCATTCTCCCGATTGTAGCCATATGCTTATTGAATTTGCGTTTGTGTTTTTCGTTAAAAACACTCTGCATACCATTGCGAGGTTGATCTTTGAGCCAGGGTCAGCCATTCTTGCAAGATGGCGCGTAAAATCACGTGATGAAATGGATGGTGCGGCCCAACTAAGATGAGATGGCTCATTCGCCGCAACCACACGATCATATCCGATATAACGCAATCCTCATCGTTAATTCTTTATTTTACGATACATGCAGAACCATCGTATCAATATTCGCGCTGCAGCAACTATGATACGTAAACAACTTATTATTTTTGTCACACTTTTTTTTTTTTTTTTTTTTTTTTTTTTTTTTTTATAACAATATTACTGTTGCCTTTATACTTCCCATACAAATGTGTACCATCAATACTCGATGCAGGACAACAATGTTAATATTCTTAAATGAGTAAGCTTGAATGACGAACACGAGGATTACTGGAATACCTTAGTGTTGGCATATAATGTCACATGTTTTCCAAATTACAACCCACATCCAGGATTTGCTTGCTCTATAATAAGAACAAACATGTGACTACGTATATGATGATAAAATCGCAGATAATTGTCTAAGTGCTTTATGCTTTCCATCCTTACCTTTTTTATGATATTTCACTTATCCCCCATTTCTCATGCATTTGGTCATGACCATAGTCAATGTGGTGTATAGTATTGCCTTTATATGAGCAGCAACCAAGTTTGAGTCCAATTGATGATGGTTCCGGTTCAAGCAAGGATTGACACAAGTATGAGGCCCTTTATATTTTTTGATAACAAATAAGCAAGTGTCTTTCACAACCATGTACAGAAGCTTCCATAAATATCAATTCCCAGTTCTTCTTACATCTTAAAAGCGAACAATTTTTTTTTTTGAGGATGCAACAACGACAAATACAGTGCTTCAATTGGTAAATCACAAACTCTACCCTAAACGTCAGTTCTGTGAACCTGGCCAACTGGAAATTCTCCTGGCTCGAATACTTAGGTAGTATGTTACCCATGGAGTCCAACCACTTGGAATGGCATTACCTAAGTTTTCAACATATTCAAATTGAGGTGTTGGTGGTAAGTGATAATGAACAGGGGATGAATCATCTGGTTTCTCAACATCTGGGTTATTCCACAGAGACATATATCCCTTGCTCATTCTCCAAAACTTGGTTGAAAATCTGGAAGGATGATGCATGTCCATTAAGCAAGACATACCTCTCAGTTGATTATCATCTGCCTCTTCATCGATTCATCTGTGTAGCTTCTTCATAAGCGCGGTCTTCATCATCTCCATATACTCCATTGTCGATCTTTGGACCTTCTACTAATACAACCATAGTCAAGTGCAGCTTGCTATTATATTCGCATGACTTGAGCTCGAACAACTTGATATCTGATTATTTCCTCGATGCTAGTTATTGTTAGCTTATGTTCAACATTCGATACACTACTATCCCTTCGGAAAAGTTGGAACCTATTCACTTTTAGGATACCCAATTAAAGACTAATTTGAACCTTTTGTTTCTCAATGGTTGTCACCGGTATATCATATCACTCGATTGTTCAAAACGTGCATTCAAGCGGCGGAACATCCAAGGTGATAACAGCTTTGTTCCCCACATATTTGACATCTGTTTCAGTTCTCAATAGATTTCCATTGTAATAACATATCACAGGAATAGTTGAAACATACATAATTGACTTGTATAAAATGGTCCCGATAGTTAAATAATATGAGGTCATTATCCTTACCATTTAAACTATTCATGGGATGCTACATTCAATTGCTTTGTTTAGCCAATGAATCATTTCTAGATGTTGCTACTACAACTATCCATCAATTTTAATATGTAAAAAGCAAATGCCTTGTAAAAAATAAAAAGATGACATTTCAAATTGTCTAATTTCAAATTTAAGTTAATAGTTAACTCTAATTCATTGTATTAACTCTCTCCCTTTAAAAAAGAAAGCAAATGTGGTGGAATGACAATAAGGTTAAGGAATTGAAAAAAGTTAAGATAGAAAGGATCTTTCTCACATAATATGTGAATGAGAGTGCTTTTCTGCTAGAGTTTGATATCTCTCTTTGCATTTTAACCATGAAACTATATTATTCTTGTGATACTTGGGGTAATATTTGTTGGCAGCCAGTTTTTTGTTGGAGGATGCAATGTGTAAAAAAAAGCAGATCCCTTCCATTCTGTTAAGGCTCGATTATTCCAATTTGCTAGGAGTGGATACTAACTTGAAAAATGGAAAGTAAGTGCATATAATGTTGCAGTAAAATATGAATTATTCAGTTTTTTTTAGTATGCTAGCTTTATGTTTATTCTTGAAAATGGAACAGGTTACTATACTTTATGACTTTGGTCTTGGGTATGATGTGGGGTCATTAATCCCATTTCTATTATTGTGCGAGAGAAAAAAAAAAAAAGAAAATATGGACTAGCGAGACTTTGCAGTTATGTATTCGAATTGCTATTTTTTTTAAATTTACTTTTTTTAATGGAATTGTGGCGGTAGTATATTCCACGAAGATACCTTGTGAAAAGTGATAATAGTTCCTATGGAGGGTTGTGAAATTCGATAGATTGGCTTTTCTATTTGGATGCAAGTTTGGGAGTATTCCTATATCATATTTGGATGCTAGTTCATAATTCCTGTGTTGTGTGTGAGTTAGTAGAAGATAAATCCAGAAAAAGATTGTCAAAGAAAATAAATAAACAAAAAACATCAGCTAAACAAGATCTAGCAGACACCGAAACTACGATTATCAAAACTCTATGAACAAGCGCTTTTTTCATTGAGAGCACAAGATAAACAAAAAAAACTTCAATTTAGTCATTCAGAAAGCTTCATCTTCTAAAACCACTTTGTTTCTCTCCTTCCAAATTGCCCAAAACAAATAATAGAGGGTAGCCCTCGCTATCTTGCTTTCATCTTTCCTCAAGGGGATCTTGTTCCTTAGATAGTGATATATTGACAAGGAAAAAATTTTCCAGAAGGAAAAAAATTTGCTTTTCCTTTCTTTATTTACATTCTGTTATTTGACAATATATATAAAGAAATTGCATCATGAAGGTTCCCAAAATGTATTCTTTGTGGGTACAATTCTTACATCATTTATAAAAGCAAAAATTATATAGATATTTATTTGATTAAATATGAGATAAATATTTATAAACTCTTTTTGTTTTCTATTTAAATATGTTTTTCTCAATGCACTCATTAAGATGTTCATTTGTTTTGATAATTAATTCATCGAATAGATCGTGTTGATGTAGTCACAAAGAAGAACAATGACTGGGAATCGTTGAGGTTCATTCAGTTTCTGGGAAGTTTTCTGAGAGTAGGTTAACCTTGTAAGCTTTGGGTTTTTATTTAGTGATCCATCCTACATGATAATGGATCCAATGTCTTACTAAAAATTTCTAGCTCTTGCTCTATTTAGTGAATAATTGGTGCAATGAGGGCTTCTTCTTTTGAGTGGAGATTTTTATGAAGCCATTGGCTGTGATCGACCTTAAACAACATTGAATATCTTTGAGTTTGAATCCTTTTGGTGGTTCGTTGGATATTCAAGTAGGTACACGCGATTGTGGTATGGATTATTCTTCTTTGTTCATATTGTTGGATTAACTGCTGTTGAATTTTTGTTGCTTAGCTAAAAGGAAAAAAATCAAACTTTTCGAAATTTTATTTTTCAATTGTGGGTCGGTAGGTTTTTTTGCTTCTCTTTCTTTTGTTTTATGTTCCCCCTTAGGGTCCCTTTTTGTATATCTCTTGTATACACTGGGTTGTCCTTAGGTTCTTATTGGTGGTTTAATACATTTTTGCATAAAATAAAAAAACATTCACTAAAAGCAAAAGGATTTAGTAAAAATAAAGACTTGACTTGGGGCCTTGTGGTGGGACCCTTAGGTATTGTGTATCAGGTGGAATTTTAATTTCATTATCGAGATTCCTTGTGTGTCTACGATGATGAGAAGATTCTTAGAGGTGATTGAGGAATTAGAACTAAGAGACCTCCCCATAAGGGGGTTCTTTCACATGGGGTGATGGTTAATTCCTCCAATAAAGTTGATAGTTCTGGATTTCAAAAGATTAAGAGCTAGTTTAGTGGGGTTGTTTGTAAAGTATCTCCTTAGACCTATCTTTGTCCATCACATTTTTTTGCTACATTTGGGAGGTATGTGCAAGGGGCCTACACCTTTCATATGGACAAGAGAACGGTAATTAAGTCTTTAACAAAGACCAAAGGGCGGACTTGGGAGGGGGCAGGTGTGTTGAATGGCATGCCCTGGGTTCTAGGGAAGCTCTTGGAGGGGGATAATAGGGTACTACAAGTAATGGAGGTGGAAGTGTGACGTAATTCTATCTCTTGGAAGTGCAAAAATTTCTAGAGTCCTCCCACAACATCACCCTATACACCAATTCCAACACACATATTCAAAAACTAAAAACTAAAACCAAAAAACAAAAATCTTAGTTAACCAATGCTAATCCAACCATCAAGATCAAAATATACAGCCTCCTAATTCTACCACACAAAAAAAATAATAATAAAATATAACTTTAAACCACAAACCAGCAAACAAACATACTTCAACACGAAAACCTGCGCAATCCCCATTAAAGCAAACAACCTACCAACAGCTTATTATCAGCAAAAGAGCAAAATCAAGAAAAAACCAGATCAATCGAGAGCTTACAAAATGGCGAATCGTGATTTGGCAAATCGACTCGCGACAAAGGAGATCAAGGAAACCCTAATATATAAAATTCTATAGAAAAGAAATATCAGAATAGGTGTCACCCGATGAGTGCACCATCTCTGACCGTCAGCGTCTTCAACGGCTGAGAGAGGAGGAGAAAAGCGAGGAAAACCCTAAACGGGCCGGCCCGAGGGGACTTCGTGTGGTGGAATAATAATAAGGGAGTATGGATTATCGCTGGACAGCGACATTTTGGCAATTTAAAGCCTAATTAATGGCGGCGTTGACAGACTCATAATTCCAATTGTCGTTGTCCATGGCAGTGATGTCTACCTACTTTTGTGGCCCAATTCAGGAATAAGGTCCGACCACCTTCAACCATGAAAACACATATACCTCATATCATGAGACTCATATGGTAAAATAGCCCACTTGGGCCCATGCATCAATACTCACAAAAATACATCAATATTGCAATAGTTGAGAGTTGATTACATCGCTCTCAATCCACAAACATATATTAAAATTTAAATTCTAATGCATATTTTACAAAAATAATGTCAAGGAAACCACACAATCTGCTTTTTTTCTTCTCAAAAGCAACTCAATGGGTGCGTCTTCTAAACACTCCTGTGCCTGAAATAATGATCCCTCGACGGGAGTGAGCAATGCTGTAGTGATGTCTCCCTATATGGGTTACTCCCCGCTAAGTACACATGCAATGGTAACCAAACACACTCAAGAAAATACATGATCCTACTTCAAATATCTACATGATATGAATGAGAATCATTTCCCCCTTTCTCTTCTAGCTCTCAAATCTCAGTACTTTGGCAAATGTGAGAAAACAAGCATTTTCAAAACAAAGGTTTTGTTCTCGGCTCTCCTCAGGGTTCGGTAAAATCTATTGGACAACCCTCCAAGGCGAATCTATTGGATAACTCTCCAAAACAATTCATGGGCTCCTCCGATGTGAATTGTTGGACAATCTCCCAACCTAATTCTCCGGAAAATCTTCCTTGAAATTCCTTTCACAACCATTTTCATTTTTCTTTAATGTCATGCACTCACATCTATTTATCTAGGTTGCCCCGGTGCATATGAAATGCATTATGTCATTTCCAAATAATTCATGCTAATATATCTCAATCATGCATATATTAACAAATTCACATACTAATCACATGTTATTTAATTCATACCAATAACATCAAGTACATTTCACTTGAGCTAATCAACAATCGACTTAATTCGATGGCTCTCCTACGATTATATTTTTAAATAATTCAAAACATCATATTAACACATTAAAATTTTCATGCATTAACATTCTTTTCCACACAATTCAACAATATTTGCTTACAGCACACATGGACCATTCGGTCCATCAACAATAAGATTTAATTTTTAATAGTCCACTAGCGAAACGATGCTATAAAATTTGTCAGTGGCGACCTCTCCATATTATCGGTTCACTTTGTGGAACCCGAAATCCATCAACCATTTACAGCTGACAACACCAAACCATAATTTATTGTATAAATTATAACACATGGACCAATAACAGTCCATAATCAGTCCCGAGACTGTCCAAAACGGGTCCCAAAAATTCCAACAATTAAGTCCCAAGTTTTGGGGCCCGGCCAACGACTAATTACGACCTCAGGCCTCCAAACCATTTATGAAACAGCATAATAAAATAACCCGAGTAGGAGAAGACCCTACCTCCGGAGTTTTTCAAGCTCCACAAGCAAGTTATCATAGCATGGCCCTTGCCGTGGGAACAACTTTCTTCTTGGCAGACGCGAACCGGCGGTCAGAAGCTAGGAAATCTGAGAGAAGTTGCTTCTCTCTAAAAATACATTCTCACTCCTCATTTCACCGCATTTCAGGCCCCAAAAATGGAGAAGATGAAATTCTGTCTTCTCCTTTTCATTTATTCATTTTGTCCTTATTATACATGTCAAACCATCATTGGCTCATTTGGATTCTTATCCACTTAATCCACCAGCACAGGAATTTTCCACCCAATTAGGGATGCCACATGTCCATAATGGGCCTATGACTCAAGTTGACTCATTTTACTTTTTGACACGTGGCACACTATGAGCCTCAAATCATGCCAGTGTCCTTTTCACAGCTTGTTGCCTCGAAAAACGTGTAAATTTCGATTGTCTCTAAATTTGACGAAATTCAATGTGGTAGCTAGATTTCGCGAGACGATTCCAACGGTGAAATTCGTTTCATCATCCGAGATCTAGAAAAATTCCGGATTTTGACCAAAAGTATCTGTTTCCTTGCTACCCCAGAAAATTAGATTTTCTCGGGATTTCACAACTTTGGCAATTACTTTGGTTTCCAAACTAATTTTATAAATTTTTTTATCAAATAATTATTTCGGTCTAAAACTCTACTTTGAGAACCATCTTCCTTACCTCTGCATATAATTGTTTTTAAAAGAAAATAATTGTATGGATTTAAACTAGTAATATATGGAATTAGAAACAAATATACAAATTTGCTAACAACTATATAGGATGAAACAACATCCAGATTAATATCATAATAAATCGGCTTAAATTCCACAAATTTGATAATACTTATGTAACTATAATACATATAACTCCAGTTCTGTAACATAATAACAATCATAATCTAATTTATTTTCTATGTCTAATCAAATATGTTTTTACTTGTATCAGATGCTCTAAACAGCGTCATAATAAGGCAGCGAAAACCAAAACATTATAACAAGACACATAAAACCAACCTCATAAAAATGATAGCAAGAACAAATAAAACTCATATCTATGTGGAATAACCATTTTTTTAAGAAATAAATTAATAAAAAGATATATAAGAGATGATTTTGGGTAAAAAAAAATCGATAATCACTCCTTACTTAACAAAGATGAGTGGTTAAAGGATAAAGTTGAGAGAGAAAAAGGCTAGGATTTGATTGGAATGTTTTGAATAATTTGTTTTATATTACTTGTACATATAATTTAAGTATATAAATCTATATTATTATAAAAATTAATGTATGATTCTCATTGGTTGACTTTTGTCTCCATGCCCCACATTGATCTCCGTGGATGCCCGATGCGTATTCCTTTTGCTTCTTCTTTAATTTTCTTTTCTCCACTTTATGAAGCATATACTTTAAACATTAGTTTATATATCATATAGTTAAAAGGCATCTCAAAACATAAGATGTTCATACATTATGATGATGAAATGAACGTAAACATTAGTTTATGTAAAATATTATAAATATAGGTACCTCAAAAAGTATTAGTTATTCAATAAATAAATTATTATTCTTCCTAATTTGATAATAAAAACAATAAATTATATTAATAACCGGTACTATATATGAAAAACCAATGATTTAATGAGGACAATAACAACTAATAATGTATAAATATTTTGTTAAAAACATCAAATGAACACATATTTGTATCAAAGCCATGTTTATGCAAAAATTTGTCAAATTTTCCATAATATTCTATTAAATTTGGTTATTATTCCACCAATTAGCATTTGTGGAATATTATACAAAATTTAGAACAAATCAAACTCGATCTCCAAAAACATTTGCAGAATCTAGTCAAAAGAATGAAAAAGCAAATAGATGCATTTATAAATAATATTACTTTAGTAAAATCACAATAGTGCTGTACTTTGACAAAAAAAAATAGCACAAAGAGTCCAAATCTCTCTTTCTAATATCATGTATTGAAATCCATAAACTATAAAATATATCATATAGTTAAAGACATCTCACAACATAAGATGTTTAACATCTTATGAATCTATGATGATAAATGAATAAGCAGTAATTTGTGTAAATATTATAAATATAGGTACCTCAAAAGAAATTATTAATTATTCATTGATAATTTATTTATTTCTTTTACTGTTTGATGTGTTTGATTAATTCTTCTATATTTGATTTTTCTTAAACAGGTGGATTTAGTAGAATCAGAGGTTGTTATGACCTCAACTAATTGTAATATTTGTAAACAGAAATCAGATAATCACTAGATTTTGTTAAGTGAATAGACATATAACTACAACTGTTGTATGGATTGTATTTCATGTTATGAAATTGAATGACAAAGATATAGTGAAGAATCACCCTTTATACTAAATGTAAAAGACAAAATATCCCAAACAGCCTTATTTATTTCATCTCTTCTGGTAAATCATTATCTTGCTGTGTATTTTAACAATGTTAATGGAAGTGGAAGACATGCTGAGTGTGCCCACAAAAATGAACATTTGTGAGTAATCACGATTGGATAGTCTCAAATCTTAGTAATTATATATAGACTTTCAAATAAATTTAAGTGTATTTTTTCTCTTAAGTGGTTGATATTCAAAGTGGATAAAAGGGTTGTTATTGATAGCAATTTTCATAAAAGCGCATATAGTCATGAAGTAATACGATGAACTAACAAGTCCATATATGATCACGGGAAGGTTTATTTTTTAGCGAGTTAGTACCTTGGCTACTAAGTTTATTCCTTTATTTGAGTATTTCCGATGGTTGAACAGGGGCTTCCTAAACTAAACTAAAGCAAAACAAAACAAAACAAAAATAAAACGATTATTGATCAGTATCCCTCACAAGGAATTAGGTAATATAAAGTATAACTCAAGGAAAGATTCCAAGGTTGATTGTCTCGATTGATGATTTATGGTTTATATTCATTAAGCGCTGATTAAGTGAACGTACACTTGTACATGTCTAAGGAATCTGACAAGAGGTTTACACTTTCGTGTCTCCCCACAATTTCTCACACCAACTCCTTATTCTCCTTTCAGTCCATCAAGGTCATTAAGTATGACACTTTTACAAGGCAGTGCTTTCCTTAGGAATCCTATTGGTCACCTCTCAGTCCATACAATAGGACTCCTTGGACTACGCTTGGATCGATCACCTCTTAAGTCCATACGATCCTCATATAATGCTGAGATGGTGCTACTTCTAATGAAATCTATCTAGCACTAGGCATTCCCACTTCCTTAAACTTCTTTGATTAGGTTAATTAGTATTTCAATTAACTAATTCATACCTTAAGAGACCCGGGACCATATTTTAGGGCGTAATCCAAGCGTCACCAAGGATGCCCTAGTATGGGGATCGAAGACCTAACTCTCAGTATGGATTAATTAATTAAAACCATAATAATCCTAAGAACTACACCAACCAACATCCACATAAGCATGAATTCACAAAATCATCATAAATATATATATAAAAAAAACATCAATGTAAATAATCAACCCTAGAGGAAAGTTTAGCTACTCATTACAACCCACAAATCTATCAAAATCATGTCTATTACAACCATAATAATAAAAGAGATGAGAAGAGAGTGAGAGTTAGAGATACAAAACAAATATGAGATGAGGACTGCTCCAAACTCAGCCTAAAGGTTGAATGATGTCCTCTAGTTGATAGATTCTTCAATATTACACCAAATCCAAAGTAAAAAGGAACAAAATCAAAAACCCTAGAATGACTCAAGAAGAAGAGAGGAGAAACCTAAAGGAGGGTGTTCTCCATCCTAAACCAACCCTATAAATGTCTAAAATACATATATTTATAGGCTTTGGAAAATGGGCTAAAGATGGGCTCGAAAGCCAGATTTTTCTGGTCCAGCCTGCTGTTCTTCGCATCGGCTAAGAAGCCTTCGCCGAGGCGAACTTGAGAGTTGTATTTTATTGCGTCCTTTCCTTTGTGACGCCCCAAAACCGGGGTGTCCATTGACAACCCGTCAACCTCGCTGGACACCAGGGGATGCCGTAACCCGACATCACTATGAAAATCGCGTAGTCCCTTTGTAATGGAGCCTACCCAAATACAACCTATCCTAAACAACAAGACATAATGACCACACAGTGGTCCACATGCGAGCAAAATAATGGCCACTAGCCCTCAGACATCACCCACAAAAAATATACATCCCAACCAAATATATTACACGGCTCAAGAGTTTTTACATTTTAATTCAACACATATTAAAATTCTACAATTTTAATACATGTTATTCAAAAATCAATCACACCAAAGCCACAATCTGGCTTTCTTCTAAAACGTGGCCTCTAGCGAGCGCCGTCCTCGTGCACACTCCCTGTACCTGAAATAGTGATCCCTCGACAGGTGAGCAAAGCCCCAAGAGAGATGATTTCCTATGGGTTAGTCCCCACCTATGCACATGCCAGGGCAAACAATCACATCCAGCAATTATACGAACCTACTCGAATGTCTACATGACTAATCCTATGTCCCGAGTCCTCACCCGACTTCATAGCGCTCTGCCGAAGTGAGTAACATCCGCTTTCAAAACAAAGCTTTTTGTCTCTAAAACTTGCTACCAAGCTCGTAAATACATCGACTACCCTCCGTGTGAATTGGTCGGATATTTCTCCGAAACAGTCATAGTCCTCATCCAAAGTAATCTGTTGGACAACTCTCCAAGGCAATTCTTCAGAAAATCATCCTTGAAATTCCTTTCACAAACATTTTCATTTTTCTTTCACTTATGTCGGAACCACTCCTAATATTCTAGGGTGCCCTAAAGGCATATGGAATGGCGATGCCAATCCCAAAACATTCATGCTAATATATTCACATGCATATATATTAACATAATTAATTCAAACAAATCATGTTATTAAATTCACATCAATAACACCAAAATTAGCTCACATGGGCTAATTAGCAAACACAAGCAATTCAATTTGAATCACTTACAACACACATTCACACCAAGAAAATCTCATCATTCATTCACGTGAACGCTGGAAACCACTCCAAGTTGCACTGCTCACGCTTTCACCAAATTTGGGATTTTCTCTCTACTTGCCTAAAGGTTTTGAGACCGAATTTACAGCTAAATCAAGCCTTAGAATATCCCTAACCATAAGCATGGCTCTTAGCCAAAGAATATCACACGTAGGAAAAGATCCCTACCTCTTGGAGTTGTCGGAACTGCACTAAATTGGTGTCCACGCGTAGCCCTCGCCGCGTAGATCGACTTTTGCTTCGTCGCTTGAGAACCGACTACCAATGGCCTGAAATCTAGAGAGAATGAGCTCCTTCTCTCTAAATCACAAATCTCACGCCCACTCCGTATCTCCTTCCACGTCGTTTTGGCTTTCAAATGGGGAAGATGAACATTGTTCATCCTTGTCTTATTATCATTAACATTTCTCATAATTCCCATCTTGTCCCTTTTTCTTGATTTTTGACACATGGCTTAATCTAAGCCATAAATTTCCATCATCTCTCTAATCATGCAACATGTGTCACAAGAGTACATGTAGTAGGTGACTTTTTTCACATTACATGTCTCTCAAAAACCGTTTTACGTCACCCTCCGACACTCTGCCTCAAAAATTCGGAATCTTGAATGCCTCGAATTCGACGTGGTAGCTAGATTTCGCGAGACGATTCCAACGGTGAAATCCGTTTTTTCATCCGAGATCTATAGAAATTTCGGGTTTTTTTTACCAATATGACCATTTTACCCTTTTTCGGAAAATTGGAATTTTCTCAGGTCTTATATTCTCCTCTTAAAGGAATTTCATTCCGAAATTTCCGACAATCATAACAAATCACATGCATATGCAACGGCACTATACCATGTGATGTAAACTAATGGGCTTAAGTATTAAACGACCAAACCATGTACTTCATCCCTAAACAAGAAGGGATAGGCCCGTGATCGTCCCTCGCGCTCCCACGATCTCCACCCACTGTTTCCATAACACCCTCACTAGCCTCACGGTCTTGCGTCACAAAACTTGATCCCGGCTATCCATAATGCACACTGGTCCCTACTCGAAGGTCCCATCTATGTCAACCTTAATCTCTCCCCCAACTAATTACATGAGCCGGATCCGGAGGCACCTCTCGGTTACGAAGACGTGAAATGACCCCACGACACTTCACATGTCACAGAAAGCCAACCGATACGCTACAAGGCCTACCCTCGAGCATCTCGAAGGGTCCAATAAACCCTACGATAGCTTCCTCGCTACGAACTTGACCACTCCTCTCTTGTGCATCACCTAAAGAAGACATGATCTCCAACCCTCGAACTCTAAGGGTCGACGTCGTACATCGCCATAGCTCTTCCGCTGCCTCCGGTCGTGAGAAGATCACGCCGTATCAAGCTCACCTTCTCGGAGGTGTCTCTAATCATATATCAGACTAAAGACGGAGGTCCCACCCTGACAACATAACGGTGATCTACATGGCCTCCCATACAATGCCTCATATGGTGCCATCTGTATACTCGCCTGATAATTGTTGTTGTAGGCGAATTCCACTAAGGGCAAATGCTCTTCCCAACTACCCTTATCATCCAGGACGCATGCTCTCAGCATGTCCTTTAACACCTATATAGTCCTCTCAAACTGACCATCTGTCTGTGGGTGGAAAGTCAGACTATAGTCATCACAGGCCGATAGCCTTTGAAACTCTTCCAAAAGTGCGAATGTGAACCCAGTCCCTATCCGACACTATGGATACTGGTACCCAATGTAGCCTGACTATCTCTTGAAAGTACAACCGCGTAATCTCTCCAATGTGAAGCGTCATCCGCACGGCAGAAAATGTGCCACTTCGTGAGTCGGCCCACTATCACCTACATACGCATCATGTCCCCGCGGTGTCCATGGCAAGTGGGTCACAAAATCCATCGCGGACGCGTTCCCACTTCCACTCGGGCCCACCTCCAATGGCCGAAGTAGCCCTGCGGCTTCGTGCTCACTTAACCTTCCGACAGGATATCGTCGAACAAAGTCCCTTACATGTCTCTTCATTCTACTCTAGTAATATCGACGACGAAGATCCTGATACATCTTCGCAAGCACCTGGATGCACTCCAGAATGAGAGCGTTGAAACTCCCCGAGAATCTCTCCTCTCAAATCTCAACTGGGAACCACTACCCGCCCTCTATACCGGCGACTACCATCTCGCAGGATGGTCCAAATTTCATCACCTCGTGCACTGACCGTACTCGGCCCCTCGACGACACTATCTCCGCCCGCCCCGACTCGATCACTCTACTCAAAAGAGATGGTGTAGCCACTAAACTCCCCAACATACCCTATGCCTGCTAGCGGTACTGTAGCCCAAACTGTCCCACAGTCTCGAGCATCCGCCACTCCCGTGAAGCTATACTGGCCAATGCTCCCCGTGACTTCCGACTGAGTGCATCAGCCACCGCATTTGCCTTACCAGGATGGTAATGCAAAGTGAAGTCATAATCCTCTAGGAACTCCATCCATCTGCGTTGCCTCATGTTGAGGTCCCGCCGATGAAAATATACGACTTTTGTGGTCCCGAATACACCTCGAACTCGCTCTCTATAAGCAAGTGGCGCCAAATCTTCAAGGCGAAGACTACGGCCGCCAACCCATGTCGTAGTAATTCGCCTCATGATCTCTTCAACCGACTGAACCATAAGCTACTACCTCCCGACCGCATCAAACACATCCCAAATCGCCTGTAATACAATACACTCGTGGTACCGTCCCCTCGTTCGACCAATAAGATAGAGCTGAAGTGCTTCCTCTTCAACTCCTAGAATGCCTCCTCGCATCGGTCTCAAATGGGACCTATGAGAGACATGTGGCAACATGTGATTAGGTGGAAATCTATGGTAGATGGATAAGGGATAAGGTGTAATCCAAGGTGGCCACTTAGAATGTGACATGTGGCAAGTGAGAGGACATCTCACTTGACTTCTATCTTCTCTCAACCGGTTGGGAGAGAGGGGAGGGGAGAAAGAAAAAGGAAGGGAAAGAGAGTTGTAGAGAGAGAGACTCCACCTTCTCTTCAAGTTTCCCAGCGATCGGATCGGTTGTTTCAGGCGGAGCAAGGGGAAGAGTTCATCCTCAAGACAAGGGCTTCGCATAGAGACCGGAGTTAGGGAGTTTCGACAAACTTCTAGAAGTAGGGGTTTTTCTCCTACTTGGTTGAATCCTTTTCTAAGAGCCATTCAAATGGCGTGGGTTGTGTGAGGCCGTGAGTGGTCATAGCAGGAACCGCCCCAAGACTTGGGACAAGCAGGCCGAGATCTCCGACTATTTTCTGACACCAGTGGACCGATTGACTAAGTAATTGTCCTTGTGTGCCATTTTTATGTGTTATAGTTAAAATTAATAATGGTGTCGGTTGTCTTGCCGTAAAGGGAATGTTTGGTTGTATTTTAAACCATGGGAAGCTACCATATTATGGTAGTACACATTAACTGGACTTTAGAACTAATTTTGGGTGGGAAATTAAGGAAATTTGGCAGTGAGTCCTTCAGGTATATTGTAGCCACATCAGTGAACTTGATGTTAGGCTTTTGAATTTCTCAATTTAATTCTGTAACCTGGGTTATGGTCTTTACCCGAACAGCCTAAGGAAAGCCTCGCAGGTCACCAAGTTAGAGGTCGCTACTAAAGGTCAGCTCGGCTAGAGGTCAGCTCATCTAGAGGTCAACTCGGCCAGCCAGCCTGCTTAGGCTAGGGTCAATCCGCCAGCCGTCAACTCACAGTCAGTCACCGATTGTGCTCAATTACCGCTATGTGACCTCCAACTCTAAGGTCATTACTGCTCACCCATTTCGTGTTCTTCGACTCTACGGAAAGCCCATTGAGTCAATATTCTAGCCATGTTCTTGTGGAGGGCAAGAGAATCGGAGCCGCCGCGCGCGTCGGCCGTGGCAGTCGTAGGTCAATAGGTAGGTCGGTTACTCATGTGAGAGACCTTCCAACTCGTAAAGTCATAACTTCTTTGTCCGAACTCTGTTTTGGGTGTTCTTAGACTCTATGGAAAGCCCATTGAGTCAAGATTCCAGCCATATTCTTGTGGAGGGTATTAGGTGATCATAACCCTACTTAAAATCTACATTTTGCACCAAGTGTGCAGGTTGCATGGTTGTGTCGAGGTGAATAGCCGGGATATGACATGACCATCGCATGGCATGTTGTAGGCTATTGTATTGGGTATGGTATGGTTGTCTATGGGAGGCCATGAGAGGCCATATGGTTTAGTTCCAAAAACTTGGGATTAAAGGATATAGGGTTTCTATGACCGGTTTCACACAAATTTAAGACCGTATGGTCAGCTTGAACCGAAACTAAAGTTTCTAGGGTTTTCCGATTGCTTAATGTTGTATTTGATGATTGGAACCAAACTGGGTTCATGTTTGTGAAAATGTGGAGGTACCTCGTTTGGATGGGTCCAAGATTGTGACGTGGTTGTGTGTTATTGCTTGTATGAATAACATGCAGTGTGAATTTCGTTAATATGTATATGCAAGCTTTATATATTAACATGAATTATTGTGAAATGGAATATTGCATTTCATATGCACTAGGGCAACCTAGAACAGTAGGTATGAGTGCATGACATGAAAAACATTGTTGTCAAATGAATTTCATGGGAAGATTTTCTGAAGAATTGCCTTGGAGAGTTGTCCAACAAGCCATCCTTCAAAGGACGACCCATGATCGTTTTCGCAGTTATCCAAGAATTAGCCCCTGTAGGGTCAGTCTAACAGAATTTTATCGGAAAATTGGTATTATGTTTTTAGGAACAAAAACCTTTTGTTTTGAAAACAGTGTTTTCTCACATTTGGCTTAGGCATGCGTGAGGGAGTCAGTGAGGGCTCGAGATGTGGGAAAGGGTGAGTCACATTGTCATCCATAACATCTAGACATTTGAGTAGGAATCATGAATTCACTTGAATGTGTGTGTTTTCAATTGCATGAGCACTTAGGTGGGGAGTAACCCTTGTAGGAGCTTATCACTACTGGGCTTTGCTCACCCCGTTGTGGGTTCCCCCTTTCAGGTACAGGACAAGTACAAGCAGATAGCGCTCCTTAGAGATCGCTTTTGAGAAGAAAGCCGACATGTGGCTTGATTATGTATTTTCATAAAACATGTTTAAAACCTTCTAACTGGTACATGTTTGTATAGGAGTGTAATTAACTCCTGAAACTATTATAATATAGTTGCTATATTTTTGTGAGAGATGGATGTATGGGTCCGATGGGCCATTTTTACTTTATGTACGGGTCTCAAGGATATGAGACATGAAGGTTTCCAAGAAGCTGATCTGGTCAATTAGGACTCCCGGCCTGGTGTCACAAAGATAGTATCGTGAGCTAAGGTATACGACACCAGAGCCCGTTGGGCATGGGACTAGGATATGGAGTTGCAGTGTAGTGCCTAGTTATGATTACCTGACATTTGATATCTGATACCAACTTCACAACATTGTATCAGAGCTTAGGTAAACGATTACCTAGGGAGCTCAGGTGTGGGGTGCATACACATGGTCCTGATACCAGCTTCATAGTTGGGTACTAGAGTTTAGGTACACAAATACCTAGGACTTGATGGGGCATGGGTTTAGGCCATGGTCATTAAGGTGTTTCTGATATGAGCATCATAACTCGATGTTAGGGTTTAGGTATGTGATTACCTAGGTAGTCACGGGATAGGATTAGAACACTACATGCATTGTGTTTTTATAAAAGCTTTAAGGTATGTCATGATGTGTGTTTTATGTTGTGTGCATTGGTGCGTTGATTGCATATGGAAAACAAGGAACACTAGGGTTGGAAAACATAACCTTAAGGGTTCGGAAAACAATAATGAACATGAAAAATTTCGGAAATGGAATTGAAATTGCATTAGTGGTTAGCGATTAGCACCACTAAGGAAAAAGGGATGAACGGGTCAAGTCATGGTTGTCAGGTCTATTAGTAATTGGCATGTGCATTACTAGTTAGACTGAAATTAAATTAAATAAAGTTGTTGCCATTTGACATGAATAGATGGCACGTCGAGGACAGGTCATTTGTTGTTTGATGCATCATGTTCATTATTGCATCTGATGTGGTAGGTTTGGGCTTGGAGGTTAAGGCCTCTAGAAGAGCCAAGAAACTGAAAATTCTCCCCGAGACCTAGGGTGAGCGACGAGGTAGGCTGAAATCGTGGAGTTAGAGATCCTGATTCTCAAGCCAAGGTGGACCTTCTGGCTGGGTAAACATATCGTTGACTACTTCCACCCAAGTCGCTGATTGTGACCTTTGTGGAGGTCATCGCCATACACCAAAGGTATTTGAGTTGTAGGGTTACATATGCATGCGGCTTTGATGCGATATGTGTGGGAATTTTGGGACGTAAATTCTTAAGAAGAAGTGGAGAATGTAAGACCCCGTAAAATTTTAATTCCAAAAAGATAAACGGTAATTTGGTCAAAATATGGAATTTTTATAGATCTTGGATGATGAAATGGATCACCGTTTAATCGCTCCGCGAAATCTATCTACCACGTTGAATTCCGAGATTACCAAAATTTTTACGCCGAGGCACCGAGAATAGTCGACACTGGGCACTTTGAAAGGGCTCAAGAGGAGACACGTGTCAAGTGGAGAGCTAGTCAAACATGAGCTCAAATGGGACCCATGAGAGACATGTGGCAACATGTGATTAGGTGGAAATCTATGGTAGATGGATAAGGGATAAGGTGTAATCCAAGGTGGCCACTTAGAATGTGACATGTGACAAGTGAGAGGACATCTCACTTGACTTCTATCTTCTCCTTACCGGTTGGGAGAGAAGGGAGGGGAGAAAGAAAAAGGAAGGGAAATAGAGAGTTGTAGAGAAAGAGACTCCACCTTCTCTCTAAGTTTCAAATGATCGAATCGGCGCTTCAAAGTGAGTAAGGGAAGAGTTCACTACAACAAGTAAGGTCGCATGTGATACCGAAGTCGGGGGAGTTTCGACAAACTCTGAGAGGTAGGGGTTTTCTCCTACTTAGTTTAATCCTTGTCTAAGGGCCATTCAAATTGTGTGGGTTGTGTGAGGCCGTGAGTGGCCGTGTGAACCGTCCCAAGACTTTGGGACAATGTGCTAGAGATTCCGGGATTGTTTTCGAACAGTTCGGGGACTAATTTTTGGACTAAGTAATTGTCCTTGTGTGCCATTTTTATGTGCTATAGTTAAAATGAATAACGATACAGTAGTCTGGTCTCAAGGGAATGTTTGGTTGTATTTTGAACCATGGGAAGCTGCCATATTGAGGTAGCATACATTAAATCCGCACTTTTAGAACTCGGTTTTCTGTGCGGGAAATAAAAGAAATTTGGCAGTAAGTCCTTCAAGTATATTGTAGCCACATCAGTGAACTTGATGTTAGGCTTTTGAATTTCTTAATTCGGACCTCTGTAGCCCAAGTTATGGTCGGTTTACCCCGAATAGTCTAAGTGAAAGCCTACTAGAGGTCAGCTCGGCCAGGCCAGGTCAGCTTAGCCCGGTTTGACTACCCCTATGTGACCTCCAACTTCGGAAGGTCATTACTTCTTCGTCCGAACTCCGTTTTGGGTGTTCTAGGACTCTATGGAAAGCCCATTGAGTCAGTATTCCATCCATGTGCATGTGGAGGGAAGTGGGTATAGAGCCGCCTAAGAAGGGCGTGTCGGCCAAAGCAGCCGGGTAGGTCAAGCAGGTAGGGCTATTACTCATGTGAGACCTCCAACTTCAAAACGTCATAACTTCTTCGTCCGAACTCCGTTTTAGGTGTTCTTAGACTCTATGGAAAACCCATTGAGTCAAGATTCCAAACATGTTCCTGTGAAGGGAAGTAGGTGATCATAACCCTACTGAAAATCTACGTTTTGCACCAAGTGTGCAGGTTGCATGGTTGTGTCGAGGTGAATAGCCGGGATATGACATGACCATCGCATGGCATGTTGTAGGCTATTGTATTGGGTATGGTATGGCTGTCTATGGGAGGCCATGAGAGGCCATATGGTTTAGTTCTAAAAACTTAGGATTGAAGGATAAAGGTTTCTATGACCGGTTTCACACAATCCAAGACTGTGGTGGGTTGGGGTTTGAACTGGAAACTAAAAGTTTCTAGGTTTTCTGGTTGTTTGATGTTGTATGGATGATTGGAACCAAACTGTTTCATGTTTGTGAAGGGGCTGTGAGGTTCTCACAGTCCAAGATTGTGACCTCGGTTGTGTGTTGTTTCAGATGAATAACATGTCAGGTGAATTTCAAGTAATATGTATATGCATGCTTTATATATTAACATGAATTACGTGAAATCGAATATTGCATTTCATATGCACCGGGCAACCTAGAACAAAGAGGGTATGAGTGCATGACATGAAAACATGGTTAGTCAAATGAATTTCATGGGAAGATTTTTCAAGAATGCTCAGAGTCATTCAACGCCATCCTGAGGATGACCCATGATTGTCGAGAGTTATCCCAACACCCAAGGGTTGTCCAACAGAATTTTATTTAAAATTTGGTATTATTTTTTCAAGAACAAAACCTTTTGTTTGAAAACAAAGGTTTTCACACTTGGCTTAGGCATGCATGAGGGAGTTAGTGAGGTCTCGAAATGTGGGAAAGGGTGAGTCACATTCTCATCCATAACATGTAGACATTCGAGTAGGAATCATGAATTCACTTGAATGTGTGTGTTTTCCATTGCATGAGCACTTAGGTGGGGAGTAACCCTTGTAGTAGATTATAACTACTAGGTTTTGCTCACCTCGTCGTGGGATCCTTCACACAGATGTGTACAAAGTGCATTCCATTAATTCTTAGGAGGCCTTGAGAAGAAAGGTACATGTGGCTTGATTATGTATTTTTGTAAAACATGTTTGAAACCTTCTAACTGGTACATGTTTGTATAGGAGTGTAATTAACTCCTGAAACTATTATAATATACTGGTAATATTTTCGCGGAGTATTTGTCGTACGGGCCCGCTGGGCCATTTTACTCATGTATGGATCTCATGATATGAGACACGCAGTTTCCACAGTTGATCGGTGGTTAATCTGACCCCGGCCGGGCACGCAGATATGTCATGACACGACCTCCATGTCAGGTCCCAAACTCATTCGCGATCTAGAATATCAGGTCGTGACATGGGAACCTCCGTCACTGTCCAAGTCTGTCGCGACAAAATTTCCCTGTCTCACGCACAACTCTGTCGTGCTCGCCCAAGGCCTGTCTTGCAAGCCTAAGGCCTATCGTGCACGCCTAGCCTGGTCGATCACACGCGCCTGGCCTGGTCTATCGCGAGCGCATGGCCTCCTCTGTTGTGACACAACACTGTACCACACTGTCATGTGCGCCAATCTTCGCACGCCTAGCCCTGTCATTTACGGCAGAGCTTTCTGTCATGGCCACCTTTGTCTCGACATAAAAATCCTCCATCGTGATAGAAATTCTCCCACCAGCACTGTGTTATACATAGAATTGCCCTTTCGCAAATATAATTTTCTCCTCAGCTTTAGCCAATTCCGTCAAGAATAAAATATTCTAGCTCGCCAACTATGTCGCGACATAGAATTGCTCTATCGCAACACAAAACCTCTCCATTTGGCCACACTCTATCGCAACATAAAATATTCTATCGTGACATAAAGCCTCTTCATCATTGACAACTCTGTCACGACATAAAAATATTTTGTCGTGATAGAAAACTCCTGGCTTGGCCAACATCATCGCAAAATAAAAATATTATGTCGTGATAAGAGACCCTTTGGTCTTAGCCCAAACTCTGTTGCGACAGAAAATACTCTGTCATGACACAACCCCATGAAATCCTGTCGTGACACAAAAGTTTTCTGTCGCGACTTGAAATCTCTTGACCTAACCAAGCTCCTGTAGCGACCTTGACCTCTAGTCGTGTCCATCTCGAAAACGACAAGGAAACCTCTATCGCGACATCGTCACAACATATAACTAGAACCCCTATCTCAACAAAGAAAGCCATGTTGCGACAATTTTTAAGGCTTAAAATCTGAAACCATGTTATGAAGATAGGAATTCTCACGTGACACGTAACCGTATAGAACTCGTCGCGACTGTGAATTCCTATCGCGACCAAACCAAGAATAGCCACCATGGCGTTTCTACACTCGTCGTGACAAGGAACCCCGTCTGAGCCCTAACATGCAAGAGCTCTACCGGTACCCGCACTTCCAACTCTCCCAATGCATTTAATCAATACTACCGCTCTATACATATTATACAAGCAAAGATAAAATCTGGGAAAACTTTCCAACACAATATTGAACAAGTCAAACTAAGTTTTTATTACAAAACTTCTCATTTACATATACAAAACTAGATGAACTGTCCAGAATTTTTTACAAATTACATAACAAAGCCAAATTCTGGCCTTCTTCCCAACTAAGACCTCAAATGTGTCCACCGTACCTCCAGAACTTGAAAATGTTTTCCCACGAAGGGGTGAGCAATGCCCAGTAAAGGAATTCTCCTACCAGGGCTACTCCCCACCTAAGTGCACATGCAATGGCAAACACACACACATTCAAGTAAAAATATGCACACTCCTACTCGAATGTCTACATGCCATACCCCATGTCTCGGGTCCTCACCAACTCCCTCACACATGTTTTTGCCATGTATGAAAAACTGTTTTCAAAACAAAAAATTTTTGTTTTTGAAAACTCAATGGACAATCTTCGATATCAAAATTTATTGGACAACCCTTCGAAAAATTTATCGACAACCGATATAATTTATCGACATCCTAATAAGATTGCCGGACAACCCCGATAAAGCCAAGTGAAACGAAAGCCATGTTATGCACTCACACCTACCACTATGCGGTGTCCCCGTATATGAAACGCTAATGCCATTTCATGCCTATTCATGTTACATGCATGATGAGAGCTACATGCAACATTAATAGATCATGGATAATTGTATTTTCTACATATAATTTACATACATCATGTAATCCATATTAATACATCAAGTAAGCATATATCAACATGATTTTTCACACAACCAGCATGTTATTCATTTTTCCAGCAATAACACATAAAAACAAAGACACACGTCCACTAACAAGCCGGTGTAAATCCGCCCGGATCGCTCCGAAAACAATCCCAAAAATTCCAACATTCAGTCCCAAAATTTTGGGACTGAACCACATGGCCACTCACGGCCCCAAGAAACCCATGCCATTAAATGGATCTTAGACCAAGAATAACCAAAGTAAAAGAGAAACCCCACCTCTTTGAGTCGGCAAAACCTCGTGACTTGTACCTATGCTAAGCCTTCTCGTCAAGCAGGGACTAACTTTGCCTCTTGCTCCGATGAAAACCGACGGCCCGATCTCAGTAAATCTTAGAGAGAAGGTAGAGCTTCTCACTCCTCTTTCCCTCTTCCCCTCTCACGCATGGTTCCCTTTCTCTCCTTTCTTTTCCTTCTTTTCTTTCTTTCTTTCTTTTCTCTTTTCTTCTTTTAGGTTTTCCTTTCTCTCACCTTATCCAATCTCTAATCCAAAGACTTGGATTTCCTTTCTCTAGGGGTATGACACATGGCCTCCATGGGCCACCCCTTAGACTTCCCCTTTTGTTTTGACTATCTCTCCACACAACTCGTGTCTTAATGTGAGCCATGGATCATTTCCTTTTTACTATTCATGTGTCATGTGTCACATGAACACATGCATTAAGTGGCAATTGCCACACCACATGACTCTCATGCCATGTGTACCCCTCACAAGCTGCCATGTGGCGCGATAAGGGTCAGCGTTATGTGGTACCACCCTTATGTCACCTCGACACTGATGGGTCTGAAAAACGTGAAATTCGATCGCCTGAATTCGACAATTGATTGCACCAGATTTCGCAGAGACGATTCCAACAGTAAAGTCCATTTCATCATCTAAGATCTAGAAAATTCCAGGTTTTCAACCTGTACTATTGCGATAATTACCGTTTTGCCCTTTTTCAGAAAAATTGAATTTTTTTCCAGGTTTTACAAAAATTGAATTAAAAAACTATAAAATCTGAATTTACTAAATTTAAAAATAATTATTTAATTAAATAAAAAATTAAAAATTTAAGTTCAGCTAATTGAATCGAATTATTAGTTTTGAAAGACAAAATTGATTTTATGAATTAAAAAATAAATTTTAATTAAAATTTTAAATTTTAAGATCAATAATCTTAAAATTCATAATATAAAATTAAAGACTATTTTTTTAATATTCAAATTTTCTAAAAAAATTTATTCGAAGTTGTCAAAGTTAATATGTAAGACCCGAGAAAATTCTAATTTTTTAAAAAATGGTAAAATGGTAATTTCGGGCCAAAACTGAATTTTCTAGGGATCTGGATGACAAAACGGACTTCATCAGAACTATCTCGCGAAATCTAAGTACTACGAATTCTCGTCGACCCTAAGACAAATTTCTGAATTTCACGCTTCGAGGTAACGAGAGAAGGCGAGACATTTCAACGCTTTGAGATGGCTCAAGAGGTGCCACGTGTCATGTGCAGAATTAGTCAAACATGAGCTGAGGTGTGGGCCATGGGTGGACACATGGCATGATGCCATTTGATGAAAATCTCAAAGTAGAGGGATAAGTGGATAAGGAAATCCTATGAGCCAATAGTAGGTTGACATGTGGCAAGAGAAAAGACAATTCTCTTGACCCATGCTTGACCAACCAATTTGGGAGGGGAGATAGAAAACCGAGAAAAGGAGGGAGAAAAGAGAGGGATTTTAAATAGAGAAGCTCTACCTTATCTCTAGAATTCCCGGGCGACGGTCTGGTCGAACTCATGAGCCAAGAGGTAAAGTTGCTCCTATGGCAAGAGCTACGCTATGGGCACTGGGCTTTGTGGAGTTTCGACAACCCTAAGGTAGGGGTTTTCCTACTTGGTTATTTTTTGTTTAAAAGCTGCGACAATGGTTTTCTTGGGTGCGAGGCCGAGAGGCTATGGATTTCGGTTCCAAGAAACGGAGCCGACAGAAGATGAGTGTGGACAGCCCACTTTTTTATCGATGTGGGACTAAGTAAAACAAATTTCGATTTGCTTGTTCGACCGAAAATGTCCATGTGAATTTGCTTGAATTGGATAGCATGGATTATGTAGAAAATGATATGTTGATTCATGCTAAATTGATGTGTTAACATGAGTGATTGAATTATATGAAATATAATTGTGTATGAACCATAGGAATTGATTATATGAATTTAAAGAAAATTACTGCATTCATGTGCACTATGACATCACAACAGTTCGGTATGAATATTCACCACTCTCGGGTGAATGTGGGTCGAGTTTGTCTTGGATTAAGTCCAATAAAGACTCTATGAGTTCAAATTATAAATGAGAAATAATTAATGTGTAAGTTAAGGCCCTTGGAAATCGGGTGTAGGGAGACTGCAGATATCCAAAGGTCCCGCATGGTGCGACCCGTGGTACTATCCAAAAGTTCTAGACATGGGTGTTAGAGACTATGTGTAATCCAAAAGTTCTATTACCTAAGAGAAAACACATGGTCATGTTTATCATTTAGACCTAGAGTTGAGTGATATGTGAGTCGGATTGACTTCGATGGTTACCCATCGGGCAAATTGCCTCGGGGTGTTGGGCGAGCCAGCAAAGGCTCCTGTGAGGTCAAGTGTCATTAGCATTACTAGTGACGATTTTCACACTTGGCATAGGCATGTGAGGAGTCGGTGAGTGACTCGGGGTATGGGCATGGAAAACATTTTCACATATAACCATTCCAAGTATACCAACCATGAACGTGGATGTTGTGACGTGCCATTGCATGTGCATTTTAGGTGGGGAGTAGCCTTAGCAAGAAAATTCAACTACTGGGCATTGCTCACCCTGTCGAGGGAAAATTATTTCAAGTACAAAAGGTATTCAGGCAAACGGAGCTCCTTAGAGGCCGGGGCGTGAAGCTGCACTGGACAAGTGCCTTGACTCATGTTTGTGTATATATTAGAACGAACTAAGCACATATGTATCAGACAAGAGTGATGTAACAACTCTCAAACTATCAATACAGTTGGATATATTTTGGTGAGTATGTTGTGTAGGCCAATGGTCATTTTTACTCATGTATGGGTCTCATGATATGAGACACACAAGGCCTTTCCGTGTGCTCGATCGACGGTCGACCCCGAGAAACTGGCATCACATAATAACTCACATTTTTAAAAAATCCAAATTTAATTCTTTTAAATCAAAATTAAAATTTAATTTTAATTAAGTAATTAATTTGAGTTTGTGAATTAAAAAGTAAATTTTAATTGTGATTTGAAAGAATTGAATTTGGATTTTTAGAAAATTTGAGTTATTAACTTTAAATGTGTTTACTATCTTGTAACTAAAAGTGTATTAGAAAAAATTTAAAATAAAAATCTTGAATCAAAGAATTATGAAAAAAATCACTTTGTCATTAAAAATGTTATTTAGTTTTATTACAAATTTTAGAAAATGTGTTTAAATCTATGAATTTTAATACTAAAAACTAATAAATTAAATGCAATTTTCTATACTTAAATTCACATTTTTATTTAATTACATGATTCATTTTTAAATTTAGAATATAAATTATAATTTTATAAATTTTAATTCATTTAAAAGAAAAAACTTGATAATTACTATTTTTAATTTTAAAATTAAAATTCATTTTTCTAAAACCTAAAAAATTCAAATTTATTTTCTATTTATAATACGAATTTATTTTCTCAGATATCCTAAGGTAGAAGTGTTATGATATAAATGACAAAGTCCTGAAAGTTCAGGATTTAAATTGTTGTTTTCCCTTAATTTCATAACTAGTATCTCAATTTTTACGATTTTTTATATTTTCTTATGTCTTAACAATTTTTTGTTCAATCAAATATCTAACCTTGCTGTAAAAAAAAGTATATAAACTCTTGTTGATCATTTCTAACTCATACAGTAGAACGCTTACATTTCAAAAAGGCAGGGCATAAGAAAGGGAAGGGTTCCGACTTCCTATGAGGACAATTTACTAATTGTAACTAAAAGTGCTTAGCTATTAAAAATAATAATTGAACTCTTAATTTTTGTTTAATCGAAGTGCTTTCCAAGCAGTTAAAGCTTGTTAGGATGCCAAATCAGCAAAAAATTGATTCACATGAAATTCCAAATCATATAAAAACAATGGAATTACTTAAATTACTTAAATTACCTTCAATATTTTGAAAGGATAATATTATCATTTCCTCATTATGGTTTTTACTACCTACGATATGGCAAAATAAATTGATCAAATTGACTATTATGAAATTGAGGTAAAAATAATTATTTTGAAAAAATATTATTAAAATGAATTTAAAATCTAATATTTTATTTTCAATTATTTATACATAATTATTTTTATTTTCACGTAACACTTAGAAAATAAGTAAAAATAATGGACGATACTTAAAAGTTGTTTTCTAAAATTATCAATTTTCTCTTTTTTTAAGAATATTTTTTTTTTTATCTAAATTTTATAGTAGTCAATTTCATTTTTTTTTATGTAATAAATAAATAGTAAAAACCCAAAAATGATAAAGGTCATTTAAATAATTCCCTTATTTTATATGATGTGGAATATCGTATGGATCAAATTTTTGTTGATCCAACATCATAATAAGTTTTTACTTGTTGAGAAACACTTAGATTGAATAAAGAGTTTGGATACTTGATTCAACAAAAAATAAAAATTAGAAACACAAAAATAGAAAAAAAAAATTGGAAATTGAAACAACAATTTTGTGACAATTAATTAATCATTTTCTATTGGAAATGTCATATACATTGGCCGCATTTCACTGAATTGCATAAATGGTGTCATATAACCCAATCCACTTTGAAAAGTAATTGTCATTTTTTTTTTATAACTAAATACTTTAGTTACAATGTAGTAATTTGTTTCTACTAGGACTCAAACCCAAGACCCCTCCTCTCTCTATGTTATGCCTTTTTGAAACGTTGAGCAATTTAACACATAAGCTAGACATGATGGCAGGAATCGTCATATTTAATAAGCCCAAAAATATAATTAATTACTCACACGTTCCACATTTATTTTAACAGGTAGTTGTACATGTGTGGTGCATGTGAATGACCTTGGTCAATGTTTTGGTGATGTTGCTTGTAATTTGATTTATTATCTAAATTTTATAGTATTTATTTTTTACAGTCATATCTTTAAAAATTTTCTAAATTTATTATGTTGGACAAAAATGGGTGCGAAGAGGTTATCGAGACTATAGACTTTAATCCTTCTAAGACCATTCTCTAAGCTTTGCTTTACCCATAAACTATTCTCTAAGTTGCGAACATGTACTGATGTTTTTGTCACTTTGCCAAATCATTCTCAAACTCCTGTTCAATATGTCAAAATAGTTTCTTTGTCTGATCATTTTGGTCTTATATCATGTTCTTTATATACCAAAAATCAAGTTTAACCTATTGTATGTGAGTGCTTTAACTACACACTCACAAGTTAATTTTAATTTTTGCTCCAACCATTGTGATATTCAAGACCAACATACACAGGGGATGATGATTGGCAAGGGTGGACGAGTTGGTGGCCTGTATGTTTTAGATACTCAAGCCCAAGATGGGAGCATAACTATTTTTTCTTCTAATAAATTTGTACAAAATGTTGGTCCAATTTGTTTTGCTATACAAAAGGTGTCTTCACAAACTTGGGATAATAGACTTGGTCATTTGTCCTTTCGAAGACTTGAACTGCTGAAAGATCATATTTCTTTGGATGTAATAATCAGCATGATGTTTGTAATGATTGCCTTTTAGCGAAGCAACGAAGATTGTCTTTTGTTTGTCATAACAATTTCTCTCCTCTTGCCTTTGATTTAATACATTGTGACACATGCTGGTTTTCGGTATTTTTTACTTTGGTAGATGATTCTATTTGTTATACATGGGTTTATTTGATGAAACACAAAAGTGATGTTGCCTCTATCATACCAAGATTTTTTTACTCTCATCGAGACTCAATTTGGAAAGGTTATCAAGAGATTTCAATCTAATAACGCTCAGGATCTTTAGTTTCAAGATTTTTTTCTTTTTGGAGGTCATGTTATTCATCAACACTCTTGTGTTGAAAGACTTGAACAGAACTCTATGGTGGAGAGAAGACATCAACACCTTCTCAATGTGAGCAGGGCTTTGTTTTTCTAGTCTCGGGTTCCTATACAATTTTAGGGTGAGTGCATTTTAATAGCTGCTTATCTCATTAATATAACTCCTTCTCCTCTTATATCTAATGGTAGTTACACCTTACCATTTAATGTTCAAAACTAGTGTTGATTATTCTTCATTGAGAGTTTTTGGTTGCCTTTGTTTTGCATATATTCTTATGTCACACCGTACAAAATTCTCTAGTAGAGCTCGAGTTTGTGTTTTTGTTGGCTATCCTCCTATTGTCAAAGGTTAAAAAATATAGTTTCTAAGTCATTCTTTGTGTCTAGAGATGTACTTTTCCATGAATCACTTTTCCCTTTTCATTCCATTACTAATTTTTTTTATATTTCTTATCTTTTCCCCGACTTAGTCCTACCTATACCAGCCTCTTTCTATGACATTTCACATTTAACCACTAATTTTTTCTATTTCCTTTTCTCGCCCTATTTCTTCTCAGCCCCCTTTCTTGCGTCATTCCACTGGGATTTGTGACGCCCTAAATCTCGGAGGTCTTTTTTTTTTTTTTTCCAATACGCCTCAAATTCGGTATAAAACGACATTTTTATTACAAGGACATATAAAACATGGTGAAACCTTACCAAAACTGCATTTATTATACAAAATGAGTTTAATTACAACTCTACTCTTTTTACATAAACAGAAACTAGGTTTTCGACCCAAAATTTACAGAATACAAAACAAAGCCAAATCTGGCCTTTTTTTCAACTAATTTCTTGGACCTATTTAGTCTCTCGGTGTACCTTCAGTACCTAAAAATATTTTCCCATGACGGGGTGAGAAAGGCCTAGTAGAGAAAATCTTCTACAAGAGCTACTTCCCACCTACGTGCACATGCAATGCCATGTTCACACATCCACACACATTCAAGTAAAAATATGCACATTTCTACATGAATGTCCATATGCCATGCCCCATTTCTCGAGTCCTCATCAGCTCCCTCACACATACATTTTCCATGTATGACAACTGGCTCCAAAACAAAAGATTTTTTTTTTTTTTTTTTTTTTTGAAAACTCATTGGACATTCTCCGATATCAAAATTTATTGGACAACCCTCCGATATAGTTTATTGGACATACTCCGATAATATTGTTAGATAACCCTCCGATATAGTTTATTAGACATACTCCGATAATATTTAGTGGACAACCCTCCGATAAAACCGCTTTGTTCAAAAGCCATGTCATGCACTCACACCCGATTCACGCGATGTCCCCTTGCACATGCAATGCTAATGCCACTACATGGTATTTACATATTACATGCATACAAAGGAACTACATACAGTATTTCAGAATCATGCTTCATACCAAGCCTCATGGGTAAGTACATCCACAACATGTAATTCCTACCCGCACATAATCCATGTTAATATATTCAGCATACATATACCAACATCATTTTCACAACAAAAAAAAACTACATGTTATTCAAACCAAGAAATCAACATGCAAACTAGATTTTTTTTTCCAGTTTTCCCAGCTCATAAAAAAATATAGCATGCATATACCAACATCATTCTCACAAAAAAATGCTTGTTATTAAACTAAGAATTAACATATTGAACCTGGATTTCTGTTTAACTCAAAAACATATACATCACCCAACAAAACCATGTTATTCAAACAAAATCTAAAACTGATTTCTAATTACAGAAAGAATATATTATAACCTGCACAGATCACATTATCTAAGATATTCAACTCACCCAATCAGAGTCGAAACTCATAACAACCCAACCCCACCCCATTAACTGAATCATGAACTATCACTTGTTATATAAACCTACGGCTATCAGAATGGCCCTAGACAAGGGTAACTGCAGTAAGAGAAGAACCCTACCTTGGAGTGTAGACCAGCCCCCTTCTGGACATGGACTCCTTGCTAGAGTGTTGGAAAACTAGTAGAAACTAGACTCCTTCCTCTTCTCCCTCCCTTCTTTTCTTTTCTTTCTATCTTTCTCATTTCCTTTCTTTCCTTCCCTTCCAATTCCCACCGAATTGATTTTTTTTTTTTTTTGTCCAACTCTAGAGTTCTTTCTCAAGTCATTCTAACACATGGAAATCAACATGCCATGTGTTCTTCATGCCTCAATGTCTTCCAATAATTTCATGCATAAATTTAGAGCATGACACTTGGTCCCACTCATGTGCCAAGTGTCCTCTCCTCTAGTGCCACATGGCACCATGCCTCATGCCAAGTGTCACCCTATGATTTGTCCGTTTTCCTCGAAATATGTGAAATTCCGACTGTCTCGAAATTCAACAAAATTCGACTGTGTACCTAGATTTCGTAAGACGATCTCAACGGCATGGTCCACGTCATCATTCGAGATCTAGAGAAATTTCTAGACTTATAGTCTGTACTGTAACAGTAATCTCTCATTTCACATTACCCTGGTTTTCACATTCTTCCCCCCTTAAAAGAACTTCGTCCTGAAATTCACACACATATACATACTATCACATGCATATGCAACAGTCATTTAACATTTAATGACTAAAACCACGTACCTCTATCCTCAAAGAGGAAAGGATATCTGCTACGCATCTTGTCCTCAAGTTCCCTTGTTGCCTCCTCGACACCTTAGTGCTGCCACAACACCTTCACTAACCTCACAGTCTTGCGTCGCAAAACCTAATCTCGACTATCCAAAATACGCACAAGTCCCTCCTCGAAGGTCCCATCTACATCAACAGCAAGCTCTCCCTAATCCACCATGAGCCTGATCTTAGGGCATACTGGGCTACGGAGACATGGAATACCCCGTGGACACATGATAAACTCAACGGCACGATAACCGGCACGTTAACTCCGCACCCAATCTCTCTCGAGCACCAAGGGCCCAATAAACCTCGCGATAGCTTTCCCCGTTTGGTCGAACCTACCACTCCCTCCAGGGCATCACCTTCAAAAAGACGTGATCACCCGCCTCAAATTCTAGAGGTCGTCGCCGTCTATCGGCGTAACTCTTCTGCCGGCTCTAAGCCATGAGAATACGCTTCCTTATCAGTTCCACCTTCTCCGAGGTGTCTATAATCAAATCCGAACCCGTGGTGGATCTCTCTCCCACCTCTATCCAACAAATCGAAGATCAATATGGCCTTCCATACAAAGCCTCATATTTGTTTACTCGCCTGATAACTGTTGTTGTAGGCGAATTCCACTAAGGGTAAGTGCTCCTCCCAACTACCCTTAAGATCTAGGACACATGCTCGTAGCATGCCCTCTAAAACCTGTATGGTCCTCTCTAACTAACCATCTGTCTGAGGATGAAAAATGATGCTCATCATCAACTACGTCCCCATAGCCTTCTGGAAACTCTTCCAAAAGTGTGTCGTAAACTTGGGATCCCTGTCTGATACTATGGACATTGATACTCCATGTAACCGGACAATTTCTCGCACGTATAACCTGCAGAATTCCTCTAGTGTGAAGGTCATCCGCACAACTAGGAAATGTGCCGACTTGGTGAGTTGGTCCACTATCACCCATACCGAATTATGCCTTCGCGGTGTCCGTGGAAAGTGGGTCACAAAGTCCATCATGACGTGCTCCCACTTCCACTTAGCTACTTCAAATGGCTAGAGTAGACCTGCTAGCCTTTGATGCTCAACTTTTACTTATTGACACGTGAGAATCGCCGAATAAAATCTCCAACATGTCGCTTCATCCCAATCCGATAATATTGGCGACAAAGATCACATTACATCTTCGTGCCACTTAGATGCACATCAAATCGGGAGCAGTAGAACTCCCTGAGGATCTCCTCTCTCATATTTGTCAACAGAGGAACCACAACCCATCCCCTATACCGAAGACTACCATTTGTGTGGATGAACCAGCCTTCGTCACCCATACCTGACTGTACCCGAACCTTGATGGACACCGTCTCTACATCTTGCCCCTAGGACTCAATCACTCTGCTCAGTAGGGAAGGAGTTGCCACTACACTCCCCAAAACACCCTAAGTCTGATCGTTGTTTTGTAGACCGAACTGTCCTACCATCTCTAGCATCTGCCACTCCCGGGAAGCTACGCTAGCTAGTACTCCTCATGACTTTCGACCGGAAGGCATCGCGCCACCACGCTTGCCTTACCGTGATGGTAAGGCAAAGTGAAGTCATAATTCTCCAGATACTCCATCCATCTACGCTGCCTCATATTGAGGTCCCGCAATGTAAAGATATACTTCAGAATTTTATGGTCTGAAAACAACTCAAACTACTCACCATATAGGTAGTAGCGCCAAATCTTTAAGGCAAAGACAATGGCCACCAACTCCATATCATGTGTGGGGTAACTCCGCTCATGATTCTTTAACTGTCGAGAACCATAAGCTACCACCCTTCCGGACTGTATCAGAACGCATCGTAGTCCGTCTTTTGAGGCATCACAATACACTGTGTACCTCTATCCCTCTCTCGGGACTATCGAATAGAGCCGGGCGGAGCCTCACTCCCGGAATGCCTTCTCACACAGGTCATTCCACTCAAACTTGACCTCCTTTCGGGTCAACCTTGTCATAGGTGTTGCTAACCGGTAGAAGTCCTCAATAAACTGCTTATAATACCCTACCAATCCCAAGAAACTGCGTATCTCAAAGATTGACTTCGGCCTCTCCCAACTTATAACAACCTCAACCTTCTCAAGGTCTACTGACACACCTAAAGCCGACACGATGTGTCCCAAGAATTTCACCTTAGCAAGCCAAAATTCACACTTGCTGAACTTAGCATACAACTGATACTCTCTCAAAACCTAGAGAACAACCCTCAAATGATCCTCATGATCCTCCTCAGGCCTGGAGTAGATCAAGATGTCATCAACGAAGACCACAACAAACTGATCCAAATAGGGTTGGAATACCCTATGCATAAGATCCATGAATGTTGCTGGTGCATTCGTTAATCCGAAGGGCATCACTGTGAACTCGAAATGCCTCATAACGCGTCCTAAATGTTGTTTTAGGGATGTCAGCCTCCCTAACTCTCAACCGATGGTAACTCAGGCCGAGATCTATCTCGAGTAAACCCGCACCCTCTCTAACCGATCAAAATCATCAACTGCAGATACCGATTCTAATCGTGAACCCCGCTCAACTATCGCAGTCAATGCAATACGTCAAGGGTCTTGTCCTTTTCTTTCGCGAAACAGAACCTGAGAGCACCCCATGGTGAAGTGCTCGATCAAATAGATTCCTTGTCCAACAACTCATGTATCTAGACCTTGAGTTATTGCAACTCAATTGGCGCCCATCCCATGCAAGTAGTCGTAAATGTGGGCGGGCGTACAAGGTGTAACCTCGACCGTGAAGCTCCATCCCTTTGGCCGAGGTAACCCGGTAGCTCATCCTCGAAAACATCCCCGTACCGCAAACCACGCCAGGTAGACTCAACCGTCCCATCTCACCCCTCCGCTGCAAGGCTTTCCATCTAACCTATCATCTATCCGTGCCACCTCGAGTCGTACACGGCCTGGGGTAAATCATCATGCTTATCCCCCTGAAATATAACACAAACACCATCGCGTGTATAGGCAGTAATCCTCCTACGATCACAAGCAATGACGACTCGGTGTTCCATCAACCAGTCCATGCCAAGAATGACATCAAAGTCTGACATGTCCATGACCCTCAGGTCCATAGTGAGTAGCATCCCGAAGATCTCTAACTCACAATCCCGACATATTTGATCAATTCTCACCTTAACCCTTAGGGGAGAACTCACATGTAATGGCTTTCCCAAGGATTCAGCCTTTAAGCCCAAAACATTCACACAAGATGCAGTAATAAATGAATGAGACGCACCAAAATCAAACAATACTCTCGTCCATAGGCGCGAGAGTAAGAACATACCCTGGATAACCAATTGGTCTGCCATCTTAGTCTGCGATGTAACAACATAGACACGCCCCTGGGTTCCTAAAGTCCAGGCCTGTGGGCCTTGTCCTCAACCTCAACCCATAGTCTAGCCTCTCTAGCCTGCTTGTGACATGGTGGGTGCCTATGCCGCACCCTAAGGTTGATACCTGTTCCCCTGGCCCGTACTAGGGTGAGAAAGAACATACTACGTATGTGCATATCCCACTAATGACTAGGATTGAGGTGTCCCATAGTCCTGGGATCACTGCCTCTGCAAGCAATCTCGTCTCTTATGTCCAGGCTGATGGTAATATAAACATGTCATCGGCCTTGACTAGCTAGGAGCCCTGATATGGCCTTAGCCCTGATAGCCACGACCATGTCCTTGAAACCCTCGTGAGCTGGAAGCCTTCAGCTTCTTTCCCAAAATAGAAGAAGGTTGGCCCTCCTTTCTTTTATCACCAGCACCTGTATCTCAGATGCTTCGTGCGTTGTCTATCTCTCTATGGCCATAGCCATCCTGACCATAGAGTCCATGTCCTGTAGGAGGAATCCTGCAATCTTACCTCGGATGGACAGCTTTAGACCATCTTCAAACTTCCTCACCTTAGCCATGTCTATGGCGACATAATCATCCTCGAAACGTGCTAATTCAATGAACTTAGTTACGTATTCAAGTACAGTCATACTTCCTTGTTTTAGCTCAAGGAACTCCCGGGCTTTTGCATGCCTCACAAATGCTGGGAAAAACTTGCTCATAAAGAGCTTTCGGAACTCTCCCCAAGTCATCATCTCTAGATCTCTTGAGACTTTAATCCAATCCCACCATATCTGGGATTCAACCTCTAGCTTAAACGTAGCTAGTCTGATCCTCGTGGCATCGGAAGTAATCTCCATGGCCTCCAAAATCCTTTCGACCTGCCGGAACCAATGGTAGGCTACCATCGGATCCCCTCCTCCCCGAACAAGCTGCCTGATGATTTGCCATAAACTCCGAGGTTATTCATTCCTCCCCGACCCCCTACCAGACCAAATTTCAGGTAATGCAGCAGCTGGCAAAGACCCACGACCTCCACCCTCTTCCTCGACTTGCCATCTATATGTATCAAATAGCAAAATTGAAATTTTCTTTTCTTTTCTTTTTTTTTTTAAATTTGTAGTGCATTTGCCACCATTAATTTATATTACACTTATTTCCCATATACTTTTTACCAAGCATATAATTCACATAATATCATGCAACAAAAGCACACAATAATTCATCAGAACGCACAATGAATGCATGATCTAAACCCATACCCATCGAGTCCTAAGTATTCGTATACCTAAGCTTTGATACCAAGCTGTGCGCTCTAAATCCCGAGGGTCATTTTTTTTTTTCCAATACGCCTTAAATTCGGTATAAAACAACCTTTTTATTACAAGGGCATATGAAACCTAGTGAAACCTTACCAGAACTGCATTTATTATACAAAATGAGTTTAATTACAACTCGTTTCTTTTACATAAACGTAAATCGGGTTTTCACCCAAAATTTACAGAATACGTATCAAAGCCAACTGGCCTTTTCAACTAATTTCTCGATCCGCTTCTCGCCTCCCTGTACCTCCAAAGACTCTTAAAAATATTTTCCCATGACAGGGTGAGCAAGGCCTAGTAGAGAAAATCTTCTACAAGGGCTACTCCCCACCTAAGTGCAGATGCAATGTCATGTTCACACATCCACACACATTCAAGTAAAAATATACACATTTCTACATGAATGTCCATATGCCATGCCCCATGTCTCGAGTCCTCACCTACTCCCTCACACATTCATTTTCCATGTATGACAACTGTTTCCAAAACAAAAGTTTTTTTTTTTTTTGAAAACTCATTGGACATTCTTCGATATCAAAATTTATTGGACAACCCTCCGATATAGTTTATTGGACATACTCCGATAATATTTAGTGGACAACCCTCCGATAAAACCGCTTTATTCAAAAGCCATGTCATGCACTCACACTGACGACGATAAATCCCTTGCACATGCAATGCTAGCCACTACATGGTATTTACATTACATGCATACAGCTGAACTACATGCGATTTCGTGAACTGCTTCATACCTGCTTCTCGTATGGGTAAGTACATCTACAACATGTAATTCCTACTCAAGACATAATCCATGTTAATATATTCAGCATACATATACCAACATCATTTTCACAACAAAAAAAAACTACATGTTATTCAAACCAAGAAATCAACATGCAAACTAGATTTTTTTTTTTCTAGTTTCCCAGCTCAAAAAAAAAAAAAAAATAGCATGCATATACCAACATCATTCTCACAAAAAAAAAAAATGCATGTTATTCAAACCAAGAAATTAACATACAAACTGGATTTTTTTTCAGTTTTCCAGCTCAAAAAAACAGCATGCATATACCAACATCATTCTCACAAAAAAAAACTGCATGTTATTCAAACCAAGAAATCAACATGCAACTGATTTTTTTCCGCTTTCTAGCTCAAAAAACAAGATGCATAAACTAAAGATGACACATAATATCAAGATACTCAACCTATTCCAAAAACCCGCAAATTTAACTAGGATGTAACCTAAAAACACACCGCTTGATCCAAATGTCATGAACCAGCCCTATCATAAGGCTAACTCCACGGCCACGAACGCCCTAGACAAGGGCATCCAAAGCAAGAGAAGAACCTTACCTGGAGTGTAGACCACCCCCTTCCTCGACATGGACTCTCCTCGCGAGTGTTGGAAACCAAGAGAAATCGACCTTTCCTTTCCCCTTCCTTCTTTCTTTCTTCTATCTTTCTATTTCCTTTCTTTCCTTCCCTTCCACTCTAATCGAATTGATTTTTTTTTTTTTGTCCAACTCTGTAGAGTTCTTTCTCGGTCATTCTAACACATGGAAATCAACATGCCATGTGTCTCTCCATGCCCAATGTCTTCCACTCAATTTCATGCATACCCTAGAGCATGACACTTTGGTCCCCAGAAACCCAGAGCTGAATTTTCTTAAGTAGTAAAATTGTAATTTTGGTCAAAACCCAAAATTTTTCTAGATCTCTGATGATGAAATAGACTTCACCGTTGGAATCATCTCGTAAAATCTAGCTACCGTGTCGAATTTCTTCGCATTCTGAGATAGTCGGAATTTCACGTTCTTCAAGGCATCGGCAGTATCGCCGTGACACGTGGCTATGTGTCGCGGCTCACATCGAGGCACAGTGTCAAGCCGCGTGAGCAAGTCAAACAATGAGCTAAAGTATTGGCTATAGGTGACATGTGACATCATGTCACTGGAGGGAAATCCGGTGGTAGATGGATAAGAGGATAAAGGAAACTTAAAGAGCTAATGGTAAATCGATACGCGCAAGTGAAAGGACAGTTTCCAGCCCATCTCGACCAAGCAAAGGATGGGAGAAAAGATAAGAGTAGAAAATAAAGAGGAAGAAAAAGAGAGAGTTTTAGAAAGAGAGACTCCACCTTCTCTCTAAATTTCCCGACGATTGGATCGGCGGTTTCAGGCGGAGCAAGAGGAAGAGTTCATCCACGACGTGGGCTTCAGATAGAGACCTGAGTTCGGGGAGTTTTCACAAACCCAAAGAGGTAGGGTTTTCTCCTACTGCTTAACTTCATGGCGTCATTCAAATGGCACGGGTCGGTGAGGCCGGAGGGTCAGGTGAACCGTCCCAAGACTAGGGACAAGAAGCCGAGATTTCAAGACTGCTTTCTGCATACTGGACCGATTTTTAGACTAAGTAATTTTCCTCAGGTGCCATTTTACGTGTTGGGAGTTAAAAATGAATGAAGGTGTGGTCAGTTTTGCCCTAAGGGGAATGTTTAAGTTGTGTTAACCATGGGAAGCTACCATATTGTGGTAGTACACACCAACCGACTTTTAGAACTCGGTGCTTACGTAGGGAAATAAAGAGAATTTAAGCAAAGGAGTCCTTCGTGTAAATCGAGTTAAATCGCGAACTTGATGTTACGCTTTGAATTTCTCAAATTGCACTCAGAACCCAAGTTATGGTTCATACTCGAACACGAAAGGAAAGACTGCTGGTTTGGTTCTTCAATTGTTCACTCTTACGAGGGTCACTCTCTACTGGGTCACTCCTTGCTGGTCTCGTACTGGTTCACTTTACTGGTCTGGTTCTGGCCGGGTCCGTCCGGCTAGGATCATACATGACCTCCAACTTCGAAAGGTCATAACTTCCTCATCCAAACTCCGATTCGAGTGTTCTTGGACTCTATGGAAATCCCATTGAGTCAAGTTTACAGCCGGATGCCCTTGGAGGGCAGTGGATGTTGGAGCTGGCCGGAAAGGAGCATTCGGGCAGGTAGGGTAGGCTAGCCGGGTAAGGCTGCCTAGTCATGTGTGACCTCAAACTTCGGAAGATCATAACTTCTTCGTCCGAATTCCGATTTAGGTGTTCTTAGACTCTATGGAAAGCCCATTGAATCAATATTTCATCCATTTTCTTGTGGGAGACATTGGGCAATCAGGCCGGTTAGTGCCGGCCGGTTAGTGTTGGTTGGGTAGGCTAGCCGGGCAGGACTGCTTAGTTATGTGTGACCTCCAACTTCAGAAGGTCATAACTTCTTCGTCCGAACTCCGAGTCGGGTGTTCTTGGACTCTATGGAAAGCCCATTGAGTCAAGTTTCCAGCCGACGCCCAGAGGGCAGTGGTGGCTGAGCCGTCTGGACAGTGCCAAGTGCTGCGAGAGTCACCAAGAGGCCGCTTAGCTACAGGTGACCTCCAACTTCTGAAGGTCATAACTTTTCGGGTCCGAACTCCGATTCAAGCCTCTGACCTCTATGGAAAGCCCATTGAGTCAATATTCTAACCAAATTCCTGTGGAGAGAATTGGGCGCTGGAGCTTTCTGGAAAGGGGCGTCGCGTGTCGCAGTCATCCGTGTGAGGCTACGAAGGCGGGTGACCTAACTCAAAAGGTCATAACTTCAACTAACTCTATTTGGGTGTTCTCGACCTATGGAAAGCCCATTGAGTCAAGATTCCATCTGAACACCTGTGGAGGGCATTGGGTGCTGGATCTGGCCATAAAGGGGCGTTCGCAGGTCGTAGGTCGTCTACAGAACCGCCATAACCATGTGCGACCTCCAACTAAGCATAACTTTTCGTCCGAACTCCGTTTTATGCTTTGACTCATGGAAACCCCATTGAGCGTCAAGATTCCAAGCCGATGCCTTTGGAGGCGCAGATCGGAGTCGCCGAAAAGGGGCTCCCGGGCAAGTAAGGTAGGCTATCCGGGGAAGGCTGCTTAGTCATGTGTGACCTCCAACTGGCTGTCATAACTCTTCGCCCGAGTCTGCTTTAGTGCCTCGGACTTTGCGGAAGCCCATTGTTACTGATTTCAGCCATGTTCCGTGGAGACATTAAATCTATAAAAAGTTATCATACATTTAGGTCAGTGTTATGGTCATATAGTCAAGACTGTGTTGTGTAATATGACATGTTAATGTATGTTGTATGATGTATTAACATGGGTTGTGCATGGAGGAGAATTATATGTATCAATTAAAATTTTCCATGGTATATTGATGTTGCTCGTTCATATACTTATGCATGCTTGATATATTAACATGTATGATGATCAGATAAATTCTAAGAAGTATATGCATGATTAATATATTAACATGAATTTGTTGTGAATGGCATATTGCATTTCATATGCAATCGGAACCTAGGAGTATTAGTGAGGCATGACATGAAAGAAAAGGGAAAATGGTTGTGAAAGGAATTTCATGTGTGATTCTTCAAGAATTGCCTTTATGAGTCGGCCCAAATCAGCTCATCTCTTGAGATTTCCACTCAATGATCAAGCTTCGTAAAATGATCCAAAGAATTCAATTCCTGAGGGTAGTCCAATATATTTACCGAAACTCGTATGATGTTTCGAGAAACAAAATCTTTTGTTTCAAATGATGCTTTTCACATTCGCTTAGGCATGGAGGTCGTTGAGGGCCGAGATACGGAGCAGGGTCACATTCTCAACCATATCATGTAGACATTCGAGTAGGAACATATGTTTTACTTGAATTTAAAAGCACATGTGCACTAGGTGGAAGTAACCCATGTAGGATAATTCCAATTGAATGGGCATTGCACACCACGAGGAAAATTATTTCTGCATCAAGGTTTACCTGGACGTGGACGCATCCGAGTTCTAGAGACGAAGAAATGGCCATATATGGCCTTTTATGATGGTAAAAATCAGCAAAGAAAACTGTAGCTTTCAGATAATTGTAAATTAACCCTTTTTGGTGGAAACATACATTTTATGAGTATGGATGTATGGGCCAATGTGGCCATTTTGCTCATGTATAGGTCTCATGATATGAGACACAAGTATTCCGCAGGTTGACGGTGGTCAACGGGAGCCCCGGGAATTTGGGGCGTCACAGTCCCGCTCATATTCCAAGTGTCCTCTCCTCTAGTGCCACATGGAACCATGACTCATGCCAAGTGTCACCCTATGATTTGTCTATTTGCCTCGAAATACATAAAATTTCGATTGTCTAGGAATTCAACGAAATTCGACTGTGTACCTAGATTTCGTGAGATGAACTCAACGGCATGGTCCACATCGTCATCCGAGATCTAGAGAAATTTCTAGACTTCATCAGAATCTAGCACTTCGCTTCACATTACTCGAAGCACAGATTTCTCATCCACCTTCTTATCTTTGTGATTATTATTGTAATCTTCTTTATCGATCTATCATGCCTCGTTCTTGAAACCATCCTTTACAAAATCATATTTCTTATACTAATTTTTCTCCAACTCATTCTCATTATCTTTTTCAAATTTCTTCCCACTATATGCATCATTTCTATCATCTTTATCTACTATGATCAGCTGGAAAGCAAATTTATGTATGATGAACTTCAAGGTATGGAACTTAACAAAACTTGGTCTATTGTCCCACTACCTAAAGGGAAGCATTCTATAGGATTTCAATGGATTTATAAAGTCAAGGCTAATGGCCATGTTGAATGGTATAAAACCCATTTGGTAGCAAAGGAGTATAATCAACAAGAAGGACTTAATTATTTTGAGACATTTTCAGCAGTTGCAAAGCTGGTCACTGTCAAGATTTTGCTTAGTTTAGTTGCTTCATTAGCTGGTTTTCGTCCAATTAGATGAACAAATGCTTCATGGGGACTTTTGAAGAAGTGTATGAATTTACCATTAGGTTATACACCTTAGAATGTAGCAAATTTTTATTGTGGGGAGCATCTTGTAATGCAAACTCATAAGCTCGCTTATGGCCTTAACAAAGCTTCGCAATGGTTCTCCGGAGTTTAGTGTTGCTATTATACTGGTATGGTTTTCACACCTAAACCTCGATTATTCTTTTGTTCACAAAGGGAATTTGCCCTACTTTTCTTGCCTTATTGGTCTATGTTGATGATGTTATTATATCCACCCTAATGAAATACTATCAACCTCCGTAGTTGAGTTTCTTAACGATAAGTTTAAGTTGAAAGATCTTGGTCCTCTTAAATATTTTTTAGGCTTAGAGGTTGCTCGCTCCAAGAAAGGCATTTTTTTTAATCAAAGGCACACATTACAGTTATTGGAAGATGTTGGTTCTTCTTGTTGGTCGTTTGTTTTATTTGAACTTATATTGGTCTGATATCACTTTTTCCATCCACAAACTTAGCCAATTTGTTTCCGAAAGTCGTTACATTCATTTAGTTGTTTCTCCATCATTTATTAAGGTATCTCAAGGCTACTCATAGATAAGGCATTTTATTTTCTGTCTCCTCTTCTCTTCAATTTCAGGCTTTTTTAGATGCATATTGGGGTCTTGCCTTAATACTAGGAGGTCAATTACAAGTTTTTGTGTGTTTTTAGTAAACTCTTTGATATTTTGGAAAAGCTAAGAAATAACCTACAGTGTCCCGCCTTCATCAAGTGCATTATGTAGTTCTATTGTACTACTAGTGAGTTGGTGTATCATACGCTTGCTTGCTGATTTTCAGATTTTGGTTTCTAAACCCATTCTGATTTTTTTTTATAACCTAGAGGCTCTGCATATTGCTTCCAATCCAATTTTTTAAGAACTCATTAAACACATAGAGATTGATTGTCATTTTTTGTGTGTGACAAGTTAGCTGATTTTTTTTGAAGTTGTTGCCTATTCGAAGTTCTCTTCAGCCTGCTGATTTATTTAACCAAACCATTATCTGCTTCACAGTTTTTTCGCTTCTGTCCAAGCTGGGTGTTCTTAATCCTCACACTCCACCTTGAGGGGGAGTAATGGAGCATATGCAAGTATCATCTTTTCTGGTAGTTTCAACTTGTTAGTGAGTTAATTGTAAATGTTAGTCAATGAAATTTGTATTTAACGTTCTTAAGTTGTACAAACGTTTCAATGTGTGAATCAGATTCATTTGTTTAATAAGCATTGTAGTACAATTTAATATGTAAAGTGAATAAAAATAAAAATAAAAAATCAATAAAAGAGAAAGGAATACCGTGGACCTCATATTGGCAAATGTCAATGTTGTATCATACATTAAAAAAAGGATATGTAAGAGATGATTTCAGTTAAAAAAAAAAAATTAACCGATAATCACTCCTCCTTACTTAACAAAGATAAGTGGTTAAAAGACTTAGCCCACTATTTCTATTTCTTTCCTTCTCTGTTCCTATATTATTAATCTATATAACATATTTCAATGCTGAATGAAATCTATGGTATATTAATTTTAATTTTTATATTTACTTAATTTATTTAGATTATAATTTATCAAGATAAAACTATATAGGTTCTTAAAATCTTGCTCAAATGATAAAGGGAGATGAGTTTATAAGAGGTTTTAGGTTCGAGCTCTTATAATTAATAACATACTATTACAATGATTTAATGTAAAGTTAATAGAAGTAATAGATAAAAATAAAATTATTCAAAATAAATAAATTACACTTTATGCTTTGATAAAGATAAATTAATTAAATGCATAAATTAATTTTAATATTAAACATGCATGTACCTTTGAAGTCTAACTTAAGTAATAAAAGGGTAGGAAGAGACCACGAGAGATTAAGCTTCAAATCTTTATAAGACATATACAACAACATATATCAAATATATATATATATATATATATATATATATATATATATATATATATATATATATATATATATATATATATATATATATATTAAACTTGTAAATTGTTTATTATTACGGAGTGTGTAGCTTTGAGTAGAGATGATATTCTAGTTGCAATTTTTCAATGGTTTTACAAACTTGGAAATTAAAGGAGATTTCAAAGTAATTATAAATTGTTATAATAGAAAAAGTAGTTCATCTGGTTCAATTATTCTACTTATGGAGATATTTGGTGACTTTTACAATATTTAAATATTTACAATTGTTGAAATATTTATAGGGGAAACAAATAGAACAACGGATTGTTTAGGTTATTTTCTTATGGATATTATAAAATTTGGTTTTGAAGTTTATTGTGGTTTATGAATTATCTTTTAATGGTACACGTAACTTTGAGTCATTTTCATATTATTAAAAAAAACATGCAAGTGGTTTAAAAGCAAAGATAAAATATTAAAATATTTTCTTCTTTATTTTTCTTCGTCTTTTCACTGCTTTCAAAACATTTAAGTTATGTTTGTCCCTAAAATTATGATAGAAAGAAAAATAAAAAATAGATTCAAAATTAATATATCATTTGGATATATATTCAAAATCATTTTACTTTTTTCTATTATTATATAATATCTCATCCTACATTTGATTCAAGGAAAATTCCTATGTTCATATAACACTATGAGCTTCTTTTAACCTAATAGACACAGAATTTCTTAGGCTCAAGGCTTAAAGGATGTTTGACAATACCCTTGATTCTCCCTTGATTCTTAAGATATTTGCTTTAAAAATCGACAATATCCACTTGGTCGGATGGTTGAGTGCAAGTGCAACTATTTATTGTTGGAATTTTATTTGGGCCATGTCTATATTATTATAAAAATTAATGTATGATTCTTATTGGTTGACTTTAGAGAATTTCGTTTCTTAAACTAATAGCACTTTGATTGAAAGTGGGCTTTTATTTCCACAAAGAAACTAGTCATCTCTCTATCATACAACTAAGCGTAAAATTTCAAGAATCATATGCAAAAAACAAAACTTAAGGGTGAAGAGTGAGAAGCACAATTTAAATGACTATTATTTTGATTTCTTCAAAAATCTTCAATGGATTAAAAATGCCTTTTTTTTTCTATTAATATTGTGAAAATCATATATATGGTTATAAGATGCTCGGATTTCATGTAATAATTGAAGTTTATTATTATATGAGAATTATGATTTATTTCATATAACTTAAAGAAACCCAAATAATAGTTTTATTTATACTGGATATTAAACTAGAGAAACGAATATTGATTTTTAATATGAGAATTAGAAAATCCAACATTTACATATAAATATTAAATAATTCTAATATGGATAAAATCTTAACTAGAATTAATTATATTTGATTTCTATCAATTTTTTCTTTTTGATTGTTAAGCTAAACATATAGAATAATATTAAAGGTGTTGTTGCACGTGACCCATCGACCGAATGGTGTGGAACAGGAAGAGCACTTCTTTCTTCACCCCATCTGATCCTGGCCCCCTGTTGGAAAGTTTGTCTCCATTCCCCACATTGATCTCCGAGTATCACCGTGGATACTCGATGCCTATTCCTTTTGCTTCTTCTTTAATTTTCTTTTCTCCACTTTATGAAGCATATGCTTTTTTTTTGGCTGGCGAACACCTTGAAGCTTACTCAGCCACCTCGACCAAAATTGCTATATATATATATATGGTCTGCTTATGCATAAAACTATAAAAGCTAGTCCACCATCACATCATTTTACTCACATTTTACAGCATGATGAAGTTGTCTAAGAAGCATTTGATGATGTGGATCTTCGTCTTGATCTCTCTGTTGTTGATTCTCACCTTCAATATTGTTCATGGAAGGTCGACCAAGTCCGACGTCGACGACACTGTTTTAAAGGCAGGAGGAGTTCCGGTTCCGCCTTCTGGTCCTTCTTCCTGCACTCATATCGGTGGCGGCGGAAGGAAAGGTGACAACCGCCCATGCCCACCGTCTGCTCATCCATGATGCCGTTGCTACTCTTCAATCTTCTGTGTTTGTGATAATGATAATGATAATGATGTTACGTTATGGGTTATTGTTTTAGTTTTCAATGTTGTTGTTGTTGTTGTTGTTTTTTCTTTATGCAGATCATATGATAAGATTGTGAGTTGCTCTCATTGTCATATATTTTGTTTCTTCCATTCCCAATAAAGTTGTGTGTTCTTATATATTATTTATCTTTCTAATCAACCGCTTTTTATTGTGTAGGTATTGTGGGGAGAATTCACACTTATAGGACATTAAAAACTTTCTTCCCTTATACGAGATTAACTTTCAATTTGACTGTAATGAATAAAGTCTCTTTCTCATACAAAATTTAGAATAAATCAAACTCGATCTCCAAGAACATTTGCAAAATCTAGTTAAAAGAATGAAAGAACAAATAGATGCATTTATAAATAATATTACTTTAGTAAAACCACAATAGTGGTGGACTTTGACAAAAAATAGTACAAAAGTCAAATATTATGACTACACAAATAAATATATTAAAATTCGTAAATTATAAAATATATCATATAGTTAAAAGACATCTCACAATATAAGATGTTCATACCAAATGAATCTATGATGATGAAATGAATGTAAACATTAGTTTGTGTAAAATATTATAAATATAGGTACCTCAAAAAGTATTAGTTATTCAATAAATAAATTATTATTCTTACTAATTTGATAATAAAAACTATAAATTATATTAATAACCGGTTCTATATATGACAAACAAGTGATTTAATGAGATCGGGGACAATAACAACTAATAATGTATAAATATTTTGTTAAAAAACATCAAATAATCACAAATTTGTAAATTTAAAGTGGAAATATTTTCATCTTACCAACCGAGCCTAGTTTATATCATTTTCAATAAATATTAACAAAATTATAAACCACCAAAAAAATCACAGAAAAATCATAGTAACCACATAATTGTTAAAAAGGAGACAAAAATCATCTTAATTGGCTTAGCAATTTAGCTTGGTCTATAAAAATGGTGATAATATTTGTTAACTATTTAGCAATGATTCGATAAGAGTGACAATTGCAAGGGTTGTGTACTTACAAAGAAATGAGCATTTGTGGAAACCAATCACTATTGGATAGTCTCAAATCTTAGTAATTATATATAGGCTTTCAAATCATTTTTAAGTGCATTTTTTCTCTTTAGTGGTTGATATTCAAAGTGGATAAAAGGATTGTTACTGTTAATGATTTTCCGTAAACACACAGGTCGTACGAGTAATACAGTAGACTAACAAGTCCAAATATCGATCCCACATGGAATGTGTGGTTTTAGCAAGGATTGAGTACCCCAGCTACCGAAGTCCACTATTTGAGCAACTCAATGGTTGGGTGAAAAAGGGGTTTCCTAAACTAAACTAAAAACAAAACAAAACAAAATAAAACAAGGTGTGATTAATGTCCAATCACAAGGAATTGAGTAATATCGAGATTATAACTCTCAAGGAAAGATTCCAAGGTTGATTGTCTTCATTGATGCATTTATGGTTTATATTCATTAAGTGCTGATTAAATGAACGTACACTTGTGCATGTCTAAAGAATCTAGACATGAGGCTTACACTGCCTTCCCTCAATTTCTCACACCAACCCTCTATTCTCCTTTCGTCCATTCCAGTCATTAAGTATGGTAATTTCACAAGGTTTCCCGGGAATCCTACTGGTCACCCTCCTGGTCCACAATGCTAGACCTGGCCTAGATACTTATCGACACTTGGCCCATACGATCCTCAGATAATGCTCGAGATGAGTTAAGCACCAATCAAATGTATCTAGTACTAGGATTCCCCACCCTAGACTTCTTTGATTAGGTTAATTAGTATTTCAATTAACTAATTCATACCTTAAGAGATCTGGGACCGATTTTGTATTTAATCCAAGGCCACCAAGGATGCCCTAGTATGGGGATCAAGACCAACTCTTATATATTAATTAATTAAACTATAATAATCTAAGTGAACTGTACCTAACTAACATCCACAAAATATATATAAACAAAACATCAATGTCAACAATCAACCCTAGAGGAAAGTTAAGCTAATCATTACAACCCACAAATCCATCAAAATCATGTCTATTACAACCATAATAATGAAATAGATGAGAAAAGAGTAGAGTTAGAGATACAAAACAAATATGAGATGAGGAACGGAGTAACCCATAATTCGAGGGTTCGTCAATCTCTCAACCGTCAACTTAAGTGAGTCACTGTGATACTGGCATATCGATACCCACACCGCTTCCAATCCCACAATTGGAATCCATTCATCAAGTCCTAGGTAATTACATACCAATGCCCTGACACCAAGTTGTGAAGCGAGGATCAAAATTTCTTATGGATATCGTGTGTCTCGGTACCATACTGTCCAATCCCATTTATCGAGGTCCGTTTAGCCACATTCAATAAACTTTTTATCTTATTTTCAAAACATACATGAGTTTAATTATAACTTATTATATACATAGAGAGAAGGGAATCTAGTTTTTTCTAAAGCTATGGGGGTAGTTCAGGCTGGGGCCGAGAGTAGGGTCGTTTTTTTTCTAACTTTTCATCACCAGAGCCATCCACCGATGTATACCTCGCACTCAAATGTTTTCCCCATGCTGCAAGTCATGCCCAGTAGAGAGACTCCTACAGAGGCTATTACCCCCCTAAATGCACATGCAATGTTCACTTAGACACATTCACACACACACACACACACACACACACACACACACACACACACACACACACATATATATATATATATATATATATATATATATATATATATATATATATATATATATATATCAACATTCCAATAGAATGATGTCATTCTAATGGAATACTACATGTCATGCCATGAAATGAGATGAGACTCACTCAATGCATGAAAATCTGAGTCATCACAGACTCTCATCACACAATGTGTAGCCAATGTGTGATAACATCCATCGTCGATGAATTTCATCCAATGATCACTTTGAAACAAAATCAAGTTTTTAGAAATCAAAACTTATTGGATGTTTCACTTCCAAGGATCATTTTATTAACAAAACATGTGTCTTTTTGGGTGGGCGAATTTTTGGGGTCTTACCGCAAGCTTCGCATGCCTTCCTACACTTTCATGGTCTTTCACCGTTGGACACATATGTATAACCAAAAATACCAAGGCTTTCACCCGAGGGGGTATCTATCCCTGCTTGCTACTACCTGACACAAGTTTTCATGCTCTCCAATAGCGGAAACTAACAACTTTGTTCAATAGTATCAGTCTAATTTCTTCAACCACCAAGGATGGTGTTTGATGGCACCATGCACTTACACCCATGAATGCGATGTCTCAGTGCATATGCAATGCATTATGCCACTGCATATCAATTCCATGTCTCATATGTAATGAATGTCATATGGACAATAACTCATGTATCATGGATAATTATGTCAAAAGCATATAATTTCCAAACATTTCATCCAATTGTCAAACATATTAAATATATATATCAACAAAACAACTGCTAAAAGTTATCACAAAATCAAGAAATAACACTTTAAAACAATCCACAATTTCAGACATCACAAGTCGGCTATAACAAACCACCAAAATAGGGCACAATCAATCCTAAAACAGTCGTGAACCAGTCCCCGGGTTCGGGCTTTCACTCAACTGCTGCGCCACTGCATCACAAAATACCCACAAAATCAATACAAAATCTGCATCGAAATTAGTCTAAAAATCCGAACACAACAAATAAACAGCCCAACTATGGTAGTCCCGGGAAATGAACCATAACTTATGTTGTAGAGGTTCGATTTGGGTGATTCAAAAGCCTACATCAAGTTCACTGATGCAACTACAATTTACATGAAGGACCCGAGTCTGAAGTCCCCCAGGTTCCAACATGAAATCAGTCCTAAAATCCAGCCAGTATGTAGAATCAAAATAAAGCAAAAGATTCTGTATATTTCGAAATTTGGCCAAACAACTTCTGTAGTGGAAAAGACACACAACCCATAAACTTATGGTGGAAAATAAAACCAAAGTAGAAGAATCCCTACCTCTTGTGAGTGTAGCCCCCATCGAATATACAAACTTTACTTCGTCGATGAGTTCCGCCCATCGAACGCCGATTTCCTTCTCCTTTCTCTCTCCCTTCTTCCTTTCTCTCTTTCTTCTTCTCTTTCTTTCCTTCCTTTCCCTTTCCTTTTTCCTTTCTTTCCTTTTGGTTCCTCTCCCCCTCTACAAACTGATCTCCATCCCATTTATAGCCATTCCATGTTCCATGTATGTGGACACATGGCTTTCCATGTGTCACATATTCATTTGCCTTTACATGGCTTGCCATGTGTTACTCGACACCTGTTGCCTCGAAACACGTGGAAATTCTAACTATCTCGGAATTCAACAAAATTCACCTGGGTAACTAGATTTCACGAGATGAATTCAATGGTGAGGTCCGTTTTTTCATCCGGTATCTAAAAAAATTTAGGTTTTCAACCTGTATTGTAGCGGCAAGTTTACCGTGTTTACCCCTTTTTTTTAAGAACTACACCAACTAACATCCACACAAGCATGAATTCACAAAATCATCATAAAATATATATAAACAAAACATCAATATCAACAATCAACCCTAAAGGAAAGTTTAGCTACTCATTATAACCCACAAATTTATCAAAATCATTTCAATTACAACCATAATAATGAAAGATATGAGGAAAGAGTGAGAGTTAGAGATACAAAACAAATATGAGATGAGGAATGCTCCAAACTCAGCTCCAAGGTTGAATGAGATCAGTTGATAGATCACACACACCAAATCCAAAGTAAAAAGGAACAAAATCAAAAACTCTAGAATGGCTCAAGAAGAAGAGAGGAGAAACCCAAAGGAGGGTGTTCTCCCTCCCAAAACCGAACCCTAGAAATGTCTTAAATACATATATTTATAGGCTTTGGAAAATGGGCTAAAGATGGGCTCGAAAGTCGGATTTTTCTAGTCCAACCCGCCATCCTTCGTCGAGGCTAAGGCTTCTTCGCCAAGGTGAACCCAAGAGTTGTCTTTTGTTACGTCCTTTCTTCGCCTTGGCAAAGACTGCTTCACCTCGGCTAACCAATGCTTCAAATAGCAGATTCTTCCTTCTTAGCTTTTTACCATTTCCTTGCTTGATTTTCCTTTTAATCCTACAAAACATAAGAAAATGGGGTATTGGTGTAATCTTTAGTATGATTACACCTTTCAAACACCCCCAAACTTAACATTTTGCTTGTCCTCAAGCAAAGAAATAACTTATTTTCCTTATTCAAAACTAACAAACGTGTTGAACATGAAATTGAGATAATGAATGACAATTTCCTTAAGGATTTAACCTTCATACAACACAAAGAAAACTTGGAGATAGCCTTTTTTCAAAAATAGTAGACTAACCATAAGTTGAACAACCTAAACCAAAGTTCTCAAGTGTGTGTGTGTGTAGTCTTCCCCTCTATGGTCAATTGCAGTTTGGATGGAATTAGATGAACCTGAATGGAATGGGGATCTCTCTATTACATGGTGAGTGTGTAAGACTCCATAGGCTTATTAGGCATATCACTTTCCACTATTGTAGGCAATGCACAACACTTAGGATCAATTAGGTCTTTATATAGCTTGTAGTGTATGGCTTAGGTAAGGGTAGTTAAATAGATCATTTAAGCTTTAGTTTACCCAAAACATACACATTTTCCTTTGTTCTCCACTTATTATTAATCCTTTTGCATATTGCCTTCTTTTTAATTGAACCTCTTAAGCTTCCCCCCAAACTTAGCTTATTGCATCATTTTATTTCATAACTCCCCCAAACTTACATGATTTTCACCATCCTCACAAGAACACCAAGAGCTTTATTTTTCATATTACAAGGAACGAAGTAGTGCAATGTTCAACCCCTTTAAGCTTTCTACCTACTTCATGTAACAAATTTTAGGTTAGTAACTCCCACACCAGTTGACCTTAGGGTACTAGGTGTAGAACACCCCTAAGAACTTATTGCTCAAGGTAGGAAGGCTATAAGGCCAAACTTACTCCTCCTTGCTTTATTCTTTCTTTTTCCGTTTTTTCTACTTTTTTTCTTCCTTTTTCCACCCCAAAACCTCCTTTGTCCACAATTAAGGCACACCCTCTTCAACTAACTTCCAAATTCACACTACATGTATCCACAAAATATTGGCATTGAAATGAACATGTTAGGGTAAACAAGGGTTTTGATTGAAAGGTGTTCAACAAAAAGGGACAAGGGGTTCCTTCTTGGCTTTTCTTGAAATAAAACGGCTAATATGGCTCAAATTGGGTGACTATGGACATATGCATAAAAAGGTTAGCTAGAAAGGTTCAACTGATCCAAGGATGGCCTATATCATTTCCTAATTGTCGTGTTGCCTAGGATTTCTCCTTGAGCGATAATTGAACAAGTTTTAGAGTCTTTAGAGATCAAAATATGTAATGATCACCTAATTCTTCTCTAAACCAAGAAAAATTGACCATCAAGGGTAAATGACTTGTGCTCAAATTTATAAGAACTTTAACCTAAATAGTCAACTACAAGGTCAAACCATTGTGCTTTAAGTTCAAATATCTCTTATTTTATTCATGTGAAAGAAAGTTCAATCATTATTTATTATAGGCATCATAATTATCTCAAAACAAGCTCAACCCAAAAACAAAAACAACCTAAAAATGAAAAAAATACCCTAAAAAAACTTGAAAACACAAAAAACAACTAAAACAAATAAACAACTGAAAGAAAACAATAAAGATAGAATCATTGAAGCTGTTGGAAAAATTTAAAAACAAAGGGAAGTCCCCCCAATACCCTCAAATTTAAAATATGCATTGTCCTCAATGTATGAAATATAAAAGTAAGGAACAGAGACTTCAGATGATCTCAAGTGACGCCCGGTGTGGTGAGTTTTCTGATTGAAGCCCTCCGTCAGAGTTTCTTTGCACCCTAGTACTGAAATCTCGACCTAACCCAATCTAACCCAACCTCGACTGGCACGAACCTAACTGACACGAACCCTCTTACGAATCCTAATACAAGTCTCTTTTCTCAATAAAACACATTTCACATACTCATTTGTAAAGGATAATTATCCTTATGAAAATATATACGTATATATCATGTTAACTTAAAGGGGGCCCATCCTTTTGTTCTCAATACACATTTTCATTCAATATGGCATTATATGCCCATTTGCTCCATTTCCCACCTTTATACATTACGGCATTATAAGACGTTATAAATATAAAAAACATTTACAAACATTGATCAGAGTTCAATTTTCACAACATAGTTTTAATACAAAAAGTATCAAAAAACGATCATGGGGTTTGATGTATGCATGGTTAGAGCTTTACTTTACTCCGTGCGGCTTTTGACGATGACTCTACGCTTGCATGGTCTTTGCTTCTTTTGAACCTGTTCACTTGGTACCTGCGCGATGATAAAAACAGCGCGCTAAGAATTTTTCATGCTTAGTGGTTCTATACAATTCTCTCTTCATGTTATTTTAACACAAATCATGCAAATTTTCTAAAGCAATACTTTTGAACCTTATTGAATTATCAATGCAATACAATACGTATATATATTCATTTCATATACATTCATTTACAATTCATTGATCATTCCAAATATGCACTTTCATATGCAACAACTCATTCAAAACTCAAATCATGCATTTCACAAATATTCTTACTATTTTGCCTCAAACGAATTTAGCCAATGTTTTCGCGCGATAACTGAATCACCGCACTGGCCCCGCTTAGGCCGCGCAGCCGATATAAAATGTTTTATAACACAAGCACTTGCCTCGTAATAACATGATCGGGTTTTAAAAAATCATTTTGTGAACATTACCGATACTGTTCCACTGAGCTACGGATCGGAGCGACACTACATTATGTTCATTCACAGTACTGCTAGTTTGACCCTTATTGGTATACCAATCTATCCTTAACTTAAATATGACGGATAACATTCTATTAAGGACATTAAAAATCAGTCATATAAATTTACAATAGGGTATATACATTTATACTCAAATAGCACATTTCAATACTCATGCAAATTTTTTTTTTCATGGCAATCATTTCACAATCAATTTTCTCAAATCACTTAAAATAAATCAATATGCAGTTTTATTGAAAATCATTTCAATAATTGCGCAAACAATTTTGATACTTGAAATAAGAAGAGAATAATAGAGAACGAACCAAAAAGGTCGTTTTCTTTGATTCCTATCCTCGGAATCTTGACTTCAATTTTGGTTTTCCTCTTCGCCAACCCCTAATCCATCACAATTACAGAACAATATCAATTGGCTTATTTGGGTTTCTAGTTAGGGTTGTTTTCTATCCACACACCTTCACTTGTAAAAATTTTCTAGGAACAAATGAGTCATATTTTACCCAACTTCCTTCAAGTCTATTGTTCCTATATATATCTATTTTATTCAGAAATTGGAATCATCCAATTCGGAACACCAAAACTCAAGATATGTCCTAAACATCTAGGGCTATTCTATTTTTAACACATAACCAAAATTTGCCCAAAAACAGAGCTTCACTTTGACGAATTTCTGGGTCCAATAGGGTCCAAATTTGAATACAATTCTTTCAAGGAAATTTGTTCTCCTAGAAGTCTAGTTTACCCAAAAATTTGAATCACTCAATTTGGATGATTGAAACTCAACTTATGGCCTAAATACCAAAACTATTCTGAAACACCAAACCTGTATCAAAACTGAACCAGAATTGACCCGAAAACAAAGCCTCACTTAGACGAATTTCTGGGTCTAATGGGGTCAAAATTTAGATATACTTATTTCAGGGAGATTTGTTCTCCTAAAAGTCTAGTTTATCGCACTTGAATCACTCAATTTGGATGAGTGATATTGGAGCAGGCCAAACAAAAATATGAGTTTTGGAAAATTTTGACAGCATATCTCCCTAAAACCCAACATTTCCTTTATACAAACATTCTTCATTTGAGGACCACAACCAATCAAAACAACCAAAAACAACTTAGACAACCCCCAAAAACTTATCTACAACCAATAAAAAAATACTTTTAATCTAATTTGGGGTTTTCTATTAAACCCAAACACATAAGAGTGGGTTAGCCTATTTCTTACTTTTAAATCATTGATTCTTCAACACCAATCTTCCTTCTTCCCTCTAGGATCACCTTAACTCTTTGATTTCATAGGAGCAAAAGATCACTAATCTTCCCTCCCTCTCTCACAACCGAAAAAAAGCCCTAGCACTGCTCCCTTCTTTCCAAATGTGCAAATGCCTCTCAAAGACCAATGTTTGGTCTTTAATCAAATCCTCACTAAGCCTTGTCTGGGCTAGCCCACAAATTCCTTTCTCTATTTTTACATTTTTAAGGCTTCATTTCACTTTCATTTTCAATACACTTTATCACATTTTCATTTTGGCATTTACACTTCTCATTTATGACCATTGGGTCCTCATTTGACATTTTTACCAAATTTATCTGACTTCTGTATAATTTTCGGGTTTTTATCATTTTCATGCTTTGGAAAGCAATTTAAATAAAAATATAATTTAATTTAGATATTTGATACACTAAACATACTATATAAAACTATTAGGGTATTTTCAGGGCGTTACACCCGCACTATGATTCAGCTTCAATGCCCTGAAAAGAAAAAACCAAATAAATACTTTAAAAAAAATCAACATGCAACACTTACTAAAAATACTAAAAATAAACAACTAAAATACTAAATGGATAGAAATCCTTATTTTTGCTTGGGGTGCCTCCCAAGAGCTACTCTGTTTTAGAGTCCAGCTAGACTCATTGGGGAAGTCCAAGATCTTCTGTAACGCCCCGTCCCATGAGGGTGTACGGTACGTGTAATCATAGGGGCGCATATGTGCACCAAAAGACTTTCTTAATTATTTAAGTGTCATTATAGTATTTTTGGAAGTTGTTTTTAAGGATGAAATTGTGAGATGATAAATTGATGTAACCCGAATTTTGTACTAGAACAAGGGTAAATTTGTAATTTGTCAAATGGGACATAAAGGCATAATATGAGAAGATGAGAGGCCATTATAGAAATAACAAGAGCGGATGTGCAAATGTTGAGATTGGAGGACTTAATTGCAATTCAAGGCAAACATGAGACTATATAAATAGAGGTGAGACAAACCAAAATTCATTTTTGGTCCTAGCCTTGGCTAGGGCAAAACGTGTAGAAGGGAGGAATAGAGAAAAGAAGAGGAAGAAGAGGAAGAAGAGATAAGAAGAAGTGAGAAGACCAAAAAGGTGGTGTTTTCATTTTGGAATCATGTGTAATTTGATTTCTGTGCTTTGGTGCTGATTATTGACTTTGGACCTTTATATGGATTTCCATGGTTTGGGTTTTTGATCTAGTTCCTAGAGCTAGGGTTTGAGGTTGTTTTGTATTGTCTTGATTGGTTGGATTGGTTTGGAGGAATGGTTGTAAAAAAAAAGGAGAATGTTGGGTTTTTAAAGGAAATGCTGTCAAAATTTTGTAAAACCCCTGTTCTTGTTTTGGCTATAGATTAAGTTATAATCATCCAAATCAATTGATTCCAATTGTTAAAGAACCATAAGATATAGGGTTACAAATGTATAGAAGGGACCAAGAGCAAATTGTAGCTCTAAGGTTCCTAAATACGGACTGAAAGGTGAGCTCGTGCAGCTCACTGGTTATGCTCTGTTTTGGGCATGGTTGTAGTGTTTTGGCCATAAGTGGAGTTTCACTCATCCAAATTGAGTGATTCAAAATTATAGGTAAAATAGACTTATAGGGGAATAAGTTATTTGAAGGAAGTGCATGAAAATTGTAACCCCAAAGTACCCAGAAATTTGTCAAAGTGGAGCTATGTGCAGATTCTGTTCTGCCAAATTGAGTAATCTAGATGTAAAATACAATAACTTGAGTTTTGGTGATCCAAATTTGGTGATTCCAATTGGAGAAGAAACCTTAGAACCATAGCTTCAAATGAGTGAAGAAACCATTTCCAATTCATGGAGTTAAGACCCCACAAAACAAGGATAACAGTAGGTGATTCAGTGAGTTAACTAATTTGGCATCAAAAAAAAATGCTGTAACTTGTGTTATGTGGTTGAGGGCCTTAGAGAAGGAATTTTAAATTTAAAATTTAAAGAGATGTCGTTGGATATATAAAGGACTGATCTGGAGAGTTTCATAATTTTTGAAGACCGTTTGAATAATTTTTTGGGTAATAAAGTCCAAAGAGAGTATTGTTGGAAAATGTTTCAAAATGAGTAGCTCTTTTGTTAGGCTTTTAGTGCTCAAGGGTAAATTGTTCATTTGGATTTATATGAATGTTGTGTGACCCTAAAGTGACTTGCGTATGAAGTACGTTAAGTTTTACGCTATACGCAGGCGATTAATGTTTTCACCGTATTCATTTGAGTGTGTAGGCTAAAAGCAAAGGCGGGAAAGTTGTGGAGTCATACTCGCTCTTTGTAAACAAAAAGGCAGTGTTCTAAACCTATTTCTCAACATCACTAGTGTATTATTATGAACTGCTTTACACTGGTATTTAATGGGTTTTCATTGTAAACTATATTTTAAAGCAAGCAAGCAATGAGTTTTACAAAAATGGTTTTGATTTAAACCATATGAAAAGCAAACAAGTAATAGTTTCTGATATTCAACTATACTTTTAAAAGCAAGCAAAGGTTTTGAGTTGTAAACCATATTTCAAAGAGCAAGCAAGCAAGCAAACAAAGTATATTTTATAAAAATGCCCAACGAAAATCCCAGTTTTAAGCAAGCATAACGGTCGAGGTATTCAGATGCGGTGTGGTGGTGTTAGGACATCATTTCATATTTTAGATTCATGCGGGTCGGGCAAACTTAGTTCATGCATCATAGCATTTAAAGGAGACCGTAAGTAACGATTGGAGTATATAGGGTTGAAGGCTAGGGGCTAGATTATGGTGACGTAGACCAAGGGGTCATTCCACCATATTTACCGGAAAAAAGGAATTTATTTCAAGGCTCTTCCAACTAGGTGATGCGGACCTGTGTCCTTCCAATTCCACTCCGCCTGCCTGTGCCCCGTGTTTACTAGGGTACAGCAAGCAAGAAAGGCCTCCAGTGGTTGATCTTGTTTTATAAACATTTTTCATACAGTTTTGAAATCAACCACTGGTGCACGGTCGAGCCCAGGCTCCTGTGTTTATGAAAAGTTTTATAAAGTTTTAAAGCAAACCATCGCTTCTCCAAAGCCTTTGTTTATGAAAGTTTTATAAACTTTAAAGCTTTGAGCTGGTTGAAGCCTGTGCTCGCATTTATGAAAAGTTTTATAAACTTTAAAGCAAGGTAAAGCAAGCAAGCAAGAGATATATATGAAAGTTTTATAAACTTTAAAGCAAGGTAAAGGTAAGCAAGCAAGATTTATGAAAAGTTTTATAAACTTTTAAAATAGCAAGCATGAAAAAGTTTTATAAACTTTAAAAGGAGCAAGTATGAAAAGTTTTATAAAACTTTTGCCAAAGTGAAGGCAAGCAAGAGGTTTATGAAAAGTTTTTATAAACTTTTAAAGCAAAGCAAGCAAGCATTTTATGAAAAGTTTTTAGAAACTTTTACAGCAAAAGCAAACAAATAGTTTTTGAAAAGTTTTAGAAACTTTTAAAGCAAGCAAGCAAGCATAGTATGAAAAGTTTTAGAAACTTTTATAGCAAGCAAGGATTCTGGAAAATGTCTTGTAAAATCTAGTTTTACAGTTTTGAGATATTATCATAAAAAGCAAGCATTTTATAAAGCATACATTCACTGAGCTCGTTTAGCTCATTATTTTCCTGTTTTAAAAACTATTTTCCAAAGACACAGTACGATTTAACGCTTGGAGCATTTTAGTGTTCCTCCCCACTTCTAGTATATGATGTACTAAATAACTTGTGTAAGGAAATACTTTGAATTTGTACAATTTGAGCATATGTATGTAATATGCCTTTGTTTTGTGAAATGTGATGAGCCCGAGGCTCTCGATGAGTGTGTTGGTTGCCATATTTTGAAAAGTGTAAATCAGATATGCTGTGTTTTGGGATATGTCCTCAGATGTGCAAACAAGTATGCTATTTTAAATTTTATAAAATCACAAGTTTAGAAAAGAAAAATTTATACGGTTTTCAAAGAAGTAAACACGTCATTGCCAGACTTCAAATGCTGAGAGTGTAACATCGATTTCTTTACAAGGCGCACACCCGTCGCTAAAGTGTTAAGGGTGGGGTGTGACAAGTTCCCGCTTCTGCCCTTCATCCATCCTCCACCAATATTCCCTTTCACCTCACGCTTCATGAGGATGACTTCCTCTACCTCTGAAATAGGCATTAAAAGCTCAAATGCCAACTCTTTGGTGGGGAAAGAGTTGGCTTCAAATTTATATCCTTCAAGAGTTTCCTCTTGAAGGATCTTGGGTGCTTACTCCTCAATAGGCGCAAATGAGCTCTTTAACTTTATGAATGTCCTTCTTTCTTCATCCTTTAATGGTTTGCTTTGATGGAGGTCAAACTTCATTTTCTTCTCACTAACAAGAACTGTCATTTCCCTATTTTCTGCATCAATCCACATTTGACTTGTGGAAAAGGAAGGTTTTTCTACAAATGAAACTTGTCGGGGCTCTTCCATGCCAAAAGTCAAATAATCTATGAGGAAATTGAAGTCTTCAACCCCAACTAAGAAATGTTCAACTATTAGCTCGAGATGCTTCTTTTTCAACTTGCTTCTCTTTTAATAAAAGCTCTTTGTCAATAGCAAGCTCATTCTTCTCAACCAATGTTAGGTCTTGCAATTCTCCCTTAAGAATCAAGGACATTTTGTCATATTTCATTGTGATCTTGTCGTCATCCAAAGTTGAACTCGAAAGTTCATCTTCAAGGCTCAAAGATATGCTTTCACTCTCCCGTATGTCATCATTCGTTATGTCACTCGGAAGTTGCCTATAAGATTGTTCCTTCATAACTTTGTCTAATTCATGAGCTTGTATTGTTGTTCTTTCCATGATATCATGCATTTATCTATTGAGATTTTTCAAATTGGTGCCCATGTCTTGTGACGCCCCATTTCCCGGGGGTCCGTTGACAACCCGTCAACCCGCGGAATATTCGTGGATGCCTGCACCTCGACACCACTCAGCGAAAATCGTAGAGTCTCCTTGTATGGGGAACTCTACCCAAAAATACAACCCGTCTCCAATCACATGGCAACCTGTCCTAATATTTTACAAAGACTACACCTGCATCCATATATAATTAAATGAGTAAAATGGCCAATGGGCTCCATAAGCATCAATACTCACTAAAAATATCCAACCAACTATATTACATGGTTCAAGAGCTAAGAAATCACTCTTAATACAAACATATTTTAAGATTTAAAATTTTAATACATGTTATACAAAAACATCAAAGCCACAGTCCGGCTTTCTTCTAAAACACAACCTTTAGTGAGCGTCGTCCTCCTATACACTCCTTGTACCTGAAATAGTGATCCCTCGACAAGGTGAGCAAAGCCTAGTAGTGATAATTTCCTACATGGGTTACTCCCCACCTAAGTGCACATGTCATGGCAAACAATCACACTTAAGAAAATACATGATCCTACTTATATGTCTACATGCCCAAACCCATGTCTCGAGTCCTCACTGACTCCCTCACACATGTCTGCTTCAAATGCGAGCAAAAATACGCCAAAACAAAGCTTTGTTCTAAAACTTACTACCGAAGTTTCTGAAATTTATCGACAACCTCCGAGGCGAATCTATTGGATAACCCTCCGAAACAATTCATGGGCCCCTCCAATGTGAATTGTTGGACAATCTCCTAACACAATTCTCCGAAAAATCTTCCATCGAAATTCCTTCCACAAACACTTTTCCTTTTTATTTTCTTTCATGTCATGCACTCACTCCTAATATTCTAGGGTGCCCCAGTGCATATGGAATGCATTATGTCAATTCCAAAATATCCATGCTAATATATTTTTCATGTATATATTAACATAATTAAATTCACACAATTCATGTTATTCAATTCACAACAATAACACCAAGATTAGTTCACATGGGCTAATTAACAAATCAAGCAATTCATTTTGAATCACCCAAACCATACAAAATCACGTGAACAGTGAAACCCTCAGGTCGGCACTATTCACGGCCACACAATAGGGATTTTCTCCACTTGGTTCAAATGTTTTGAGACCGAAATTACGGCTAAATCAAGCCTCATAATATCCCTGACCATTCACATGGCTCTTAGCCAAAGAAAAACACAAGTAGGAAGAGATCCCTACCTCTTGGAGTTGTCGGAACTCCACAAAATCTATGCTCCACGCTGTGAGCCCCTCAGAGAATACAGTTTTACTTTAGTCTGCCAACCAACGTCCGAATGGTGGGAAATCTAGAGATAAGTCTCTCTCTCTCTCTAAAATCGAAACCCGCCTTCACTCCGTCCCTCACCGCGATTTGTTCTTCAATTTTGGAGAAGAAAACTATTTGCTCTTTTGTCTTATACTCATTTAACATTTCAATAATTCCATTTGTGTTCTTCATTTAACTATTTGACTTTTGACACATGGCTTAATCTAAGCCATTAATCTCCATCCTCTCTCTAATCATGTAACATGTGTCACATGAGTACATGTAATAGGTGACCTTTGTCATATCACATGTTTCTCACAATCCGTTTTAAGACACCCGACACCCGGTGTCTCGAAAAACGTGAAATTTCGATTGTCTCTGAATTCGCTGAAATTTGACATGGTAGCTAGATTTTGTGAGACGATTCCAACGGAGAAGTCCATTTCATCATCCAAGATCTAGAAAATTTTCAGATTTTGATCGAAATCACCATTTTACCCTTTTTCAGAAAATAGAATTTTCTCCGGTTTTACATGTCTACTATCATGTTGGCATCCATCTTGGGTTCCATAATTGGTAACCACATTTGTAGAGCCTCATTATCCCTCTTAATTTCTTCCTTCAATGCAAGGAGTAGCACTTCATCGGATGGTTGGTTTGATTTACTTTGAAAATAGGAACTTGAACCTTCTTTGATTATGCATACTTGATATCTCATGGGAAGATATACTACAAACAACCCTGAAATAAATGCAAACTGAGAGAATAATGTTTTTTAAGAGAAAGAACCCATGGTTGTCGAAACGCTACTCAAATTATGAGATTTGTCATCAGAGATCTCTTGACTGATGATCATTTCCATGTTATATTTATTTGACAGAACATTATTTATTTTTGAGGTTAGAAGATGATTATTTAGACATTATATCACTGTAAAATAAAATAAAATAAAAATAAAGAAAAATAAAGTGTACAAAATTCAAATATGAAACGAATAAAACAAGAAAAGAAAAGAAAATTTTTGCTCAAATAAGCAAACTTCTCTTTTGCCAAAATATCAATCCAAACTCCAAACCGTACCTTCCCGACAATGGTGCCAAAAACTTGTTAGTGATTTTCCATAAGCACACGGGTCGTACAAGTAATACAGTGGACTAACAAGTCCAAATATCGATCCCACAGGGAAGGTCTGGTTTTAGCGAGGATTGAGTACCCCAACTACTAAAGTCGTTCACTATTTGAGCAACTCGATGGTTGAGTGAACAAGGGGTTTCCTAAATGAAACTAAAAACAAAACAAAACAAAATAAAACAGGGTGTGGTCAATGTCCACTCACAAGGAATGGAGTAATATAGGGAATATAACTCAAGGAAAGATTCCAAGGTTGATTGTCTTCATTGATGCATTTATGGTTTATATTCATTAAGCGTTGATTTAATGAACGTACACTTGTGCATGTCCAAGGAATTGGACATGAGGTTTACACTTTCTTGTCTCCCCTCAATTTCTCACACCAACTCCCTATTCTCCTTTCGGGCCATCTAGGTCATTAAGTATGGTACTTTTACAAGGCAGTGCTTTCCATGGGAATCCTATTAGTCACCTCTAGGTTCATACAATAGGACTTCCCGAACTACGCTCAGATCGATCACCTCTCGGTCCTCATATAATGCTGAGATGGTGCTACTCCTAATGAAATCCATCTAGAACTAGGCATTCCCACTTCCCTAGACTTCTTTGATTAGGTTATTTAGTATTTCAATTAACTAATTCATACCTTAAGAGACCCGAGACCAGATTTTAGAGCGTAATTCAAGCGTCACCAAGGATGCCCTAGTATGGGGATCAAAGAACCAACTCTCAGTATAGATTAATTAATTGAAACCATAATAATCCTAATAACTACACCAACTAACATCCACACAAGCATGAATTCACAAAATCATCATAAAATATATATAAACAAAACATCAATGTCAACAATCAACCCTAGAGGAAAGTTTAGCTACTCATTACAACCCACAAATCTATCAAAATCATGTCTATTACAACCATAATAATGAAAGAGATGAGAAGAGAGTGAGAGTTAGAGATACAAAACAAATATGAGATGAGGAATGCTCCAAACTCAACTCCAAGGTTGAATGAGGTCCTCTAGTTGATAGATTCTTCAATATTACACCAAATCCAAAGTAACAAGGAACAAAATCAAAAACCCTAGAATGGCTCAAGAAGAAGAGAGGAGAAACCCAAAGGAGGGTGTTCTCCCTCCCCAAACCGAACCCTAGAAATGTCTAAAATACATATAATTATAGGCTATGGAAAATGGACTAAAGATGGGCTCAAAAGTCGGATTTTTCTAGTCCAACTCGCCGCCCTTCGCCGAGTCGAACCTAAGAGTTGTCTTTTGTTGCGTCCCTCATTCGCCTTGGCAAAGCTCTTCACCTCGATGAACCAATGCTTTGAACAACAGGTTCTTCCTTCTTAGCTTTTTTCCATTTCCTGCTGATTTCCTCTCTTTTAATCTTTGCAAAACATAAACAAGGTTAGTGTAATCTTTAGGAAAATAGGTGTGAATCTAGCATTTAGGTTACATAAACACTTGGAAAACACGCTATAAATGCTAGTATGATTTACACCTATCAGTTACTTAAGTTGGAATTTAAATAGATGGTGATTTATTTAATATGTAAGGTTTTTGTCTCAAAACAATGCTTTATGGTGAATGAAAACCATCAATGATTATCAGATGAGCTCAAAACTCACACTTTTAGTCCATTTCCGATCTTTATTACAATGTAAATGTTTGTTTTTATGCAAAATATGTACTATTTAACAAATTTATATTTTGCAAAATTTACAAAGAGAATGAAAATTTAAATGATGACTGCGCGAAAGCGCTTCATGGTTGAAGGGTGAAGTCGCGACAGAGAATCGAGGTCGCACCAAAAGTCGCTACTCAGGTTGAATGAAAAGTTGCCGCGACAAAAGAGAAGGCCGGTGATGTAAAAGGGGCTTCAAGGAAGGATTTCATGTCGCGACACCATTCTGAAGTCGCAACACCAAAGGAAGACAACTCTGGTTGCAATAGAGAATTGAGGTCGCCGACCACGGCGGTCGATGACTAAGCTACAAGGTCTATACTATGCACATGCCGCATAAAAATATAAGCCGGGAGACCTAACGAGGTCGCAAATCCAGAATCTATGCCGCGCATATACTTCGCAACTAGACAAGATATGATAAGAAAAGCCATCTTTCATTAATGTCGCTGACACCGCTGTGTGTCGTGACACGTAAAGAAGACATTGCTGGTGCAAATACAAAAAATTAATGTTGCAACAAAATGTGAGTCGAGATTAACGTTAATCGAGGTCGCCACCGTAGAATTCATGTCGCGAACATAAAGAGTCGTATCGCTAAATACGCTTACTAAGTTCGGTGCCATCGCGATAAAACAAAGTAAGAAGGACCACTACTCAATCGCGACACACTTTCTAAGTATCAACCTGAAAAAGAAGCCGAGACCAGGGATCAAAATGGCTAACAACATAAAGCGTGTCACGACATAAAAATAAGGTCGTGACACAGAAAGGCAACCATTCAGTCGCGACACACTTTTTAAGTCACAACCAATGAAAGAAGCTGAATTGAGAAAAAACTGTTGAGATTGAGAAATGAGGTTGCAACTGGATGGGAAGGAAAAAATGGTCGCGACATACATTTGAGGTCATGACAGGAATTGCAGTGATTAAAGAAACTACTTCGTCACAACCTAATGTCCACGTCGCAACAAGAAAACAAGCAAACCAGCAATTTTGAGTCGCGACCTGCTTGAAGGCTCAAGACAACTTAATGATGTCGCAACCTGAAAGAGAAGTTGCGACCAAGAAGCAAAGAGGCTGACAACATAAATGATGTCGCAACACATAAATGTAGTAAAGGCAGAGAGAGTCAGGTCGTGACATCGAATTGAGGTCGCGACACTAATTCCTGGAAACAAGAAAAGGGGGTCGCAACCAGAGTCTCACTGCTGTCAACTAACATAATCACGACAAAGAATTCATGTCGCGACCACTAATCAAATTGCAACTAAAGAAACAAGTTGCAACAAAAAACATTAGTTCGTAGCTCAACAATTGCAAGAACAAAGTGAAAGAACGTTGCGACCAGTTCCTTGAGGTCACAACAGACTTGACAGGCCAGACCGGGATTTCATATCGCAACATCGTTCTCAGGTCGCAACCTAAACAGAGGGCTGGGCCATTTATTTTAGGGAAATCCACCTGGAGCCTTGGAATCAGGCCTAATTTTTTAAGGTTATAAATAGGCGTACACAGTTTTAGAATAGGAGCTTCTATTTTTCTAAAACCCATTTGTCTGGGAGGACAAGGAAGACTCACTGTATATTGTAGAATAGACTTTTCTTTTCTTTTATTTTCTTCCTTTTACGGATCACAGACGATAATCTCACATTAGAATGTAGAAAATTTAGTTTAAATTTTATTCTCTTTTCCAATTACGGCCTGGAATCGATGAAGTTCAAACAATTTTTGGAATTCGTTTCTTCCAGGGAATTATAGTTACAGTAGATGTTCTGGATCAATACTCCATTACAGATTGTGATTCTGTAATTAGGAAAACGACTTCGCCTAGATTGGTTATTTGTTATCTCTGATCTTTTACGCATGAATTAGAAAGAGAATTACTTGGATTTGAATTTATTTGGTTGATGTTATTGAATGGGTTTGTTCCCAATAGTAGTATCGAATACCCTTCCAAGGTATGTATCATGCTCTTATTTTCAAGAGACCCTCTGAGTGACACAAAGATGGAGATTCCTGAGAGTTTGGAACATTCATTTGGTGGGTGTGTTAGACTACCATTGAAGAACTATTGAGCTCTGAGAGTTCACTTGATAAATTCCTGGTTCACTCATAATTGATGTTGGAAGGGAATATTTATCAATTTAAATAATCAGAGATTTCACCTTAATCTGTTGGAAAGCTCCTGAACCTGTGTTAGCTGAGATCTAATCAAGGGAATGGAAATATCCACTAGATTTAAAGGATGAATCATTAATCAAGTTATAGAAATTTTGCAACAACCTTTACTTAGGAAGCAAGAAATCTGCAGTCTCAAGAAATGGGTATGAAGTATTGAGAAAGAAAAATACCCAGATCTTGTTAAGATTATGCAAAGTACAAGTAACTAGTTAGACCCTTGTCTTCAAGAGAAGCAGGGACCTCTAGTCAGTGAATTATGGAGAAATCCAACTGCATTGTTAGGCATCTTGGACAAATCGAATCCGACCTGAAAGCGAGTAACAATGCATGATGTAGATGCGAGAAATTAGTTTGTTTCCACAGTGCTAACTGATAGTGTTCATTTCTCACTTCGAGAAGCGATTTAGTCAGTATATTTTATTTTGTTGTTTGTTTTATTATCATAAATTCAACTTTCTTTTACCTTTAAGTGTAATCTCTAGAACAATTATTTTTCTAGTCAAGTTGAGAAACTATCACATAGAGTTTCAAATAGTATGGATCTTGAGTAGTTGGGGTAGTTGAACTTCAAATTCTTGTCAATCTCTTTTGGAATGATATTTGGACTTACATCCAATTTTTACTACTTGAATGACCTGTGCACTTGCAGTGTTATAGACTAAATCCATTATTAATTGCAGAACATCAAATCAATTTTATTCATCTTCAAACAACTCTATTCAACTTTGACATAGATATTGGAGAATTGTAAGGCTCCTGTATAAGTGTTAATTTGAGTGGTTTAGTCTATATCTACAATGACGTGCCAAAAATTACATCTCTCTCAACCATACCTCTCATATTATTTCGGATCATGTGATTGCACCAGCGTTATTTATTTATTTATATTTGTGTTGTGCCAGGGAAATCTTTAATACATGATAAAATTAATTTAAGAACACAGAGATAAAGTAATTTACACAAAGATACATGAGGTTTTACATGGTTCGGCCATGAATCATGCCTACATCTACATACGATTAAGTTCTCGAATATCTCCATTCCTTGTTTCCATATCTTAAAACTATAAAAATTCCTTGTAATTGGGTATACGTATTTTCCTCATTTCTTATAGTCACCCAATTCGATCCTCTCTTATAACTTTTTCCCCTTATGATCAAGAATATTTATAATGACATTCTTAACAATTTTTTTATTTTACAAGAAAACCTTACCTTCTCCTATAAGAAAGTCTAATACACCAAAAAAATGACCACTATACAATATTTTTTACAAAAAAATAAATTAAAAATAATTCTGAATTTGAGATGCATTCTAACATTATGTAGGAACTGAATTTAAAAAAAAAAAAAAACATCTTGTAGGTACTTAATATATGTTTTTTTTATTAATTTAAAAATGATCTCTAGATAATAATTAGTACAATTAAAACCAATATAATAAGCTCATTCTAAGATTTTTGGTTGATATCGTTAAGCTATTAAATAATTTTACATCAACACATATCCTGTTTTAAATTAGTTTATTTATACTACTTTTCCTTGTAATAAAATTACAATTCTAAAAAATTAGTTGGTTTATTTTAATTATAACTAAAGTCAAATTATATTTATTTTAAATTGATTTATATTTATTTTGCCTTTTCTATATAGACTAAAGCCACAATTCATAGTTACTAGAGCCTTACACTTCTCTTGCATCCATGTAACTTTGGATAAATTTGCTGTATTAAATAAATCTTTCTTGATGTTTAGGATTTTAAAATTGGGTTTAGTCTATGACACTGCAAGTGCACAGGTCATACAAGTAGTAAAATCTGAATGTAAGTCCCGAAATTATCATTCCCACAGAGATTGTGAAGTGAGATCAACTACGGCTACTTTGAGTTCGATGCTATTTCGGCTAAGCGATAGTGAAAGTTTTATCTAAAAATGAAAATCCTAATTTGTTGACTAATCGTTCAGCTAAAACAAAACAAGAAAAATAAAAATAAAAATAGTAACAACCAAGAACATAAAAACAAAATATTGGACCTAATCTGTTCCCTATGAGAAACGAAAACTATCAGTGAATTACAATGAAACGGTCAATTCCTACACGAAATTACATTGCTCTATTGTATTTGATGGATACAGTTTGTCAAGATTTCCTAAATGTTAGTTGGATTTCTCCACATTCGCCCGGTTAAAGCTCTTGCTTCTCTCAAAGTCAAGATCGAACCAGTTACTTGTATTACCTTTCTTGCAAGATCACGGGTATTTTTCTTTCCTCCAATACTTCACACCCATTTCTTGATGGCTACTTGAGATCTTTTGCTTCCTTCTGGGTTTTTTGCAAAAGCTCTACCATAATTAGTTGCTCATCCTTCAGATCTATTATTTCAACCACTTTCCCTTGATTAGATCTCAGCAACACGGGGTCGGGAACTTCACACTTTGAATTTAGGTGAACTCTGATTATTTATATTGTTAAATGCTTACACCAACTTCAATTATGAGCGAATGGGGGATTTATCAAAATGAACTTTCAGAGCTTAGCAGTTCATCAATGGTAGTCTAACATACCCATAAGGGAATGCTCTCAGCTCGGGAATCTCCCATCCTACGTAATCACGTAAGAGCATCTGGAATCGAGCAAGATACCTCCTTAAGGCGGTGTTCGGTACTACCATTGGGAACTTATTGATTCGTGCCACAGTAGGGTGATCCGGAATCAACAAAATTTTATATCCTAAGTTCCTCCTACTGCCGTAGTCAAGCTACTGCAGTATAGCGGTCTAGGGTCGAACACGGGGATGGGTTTTCATCCTATGAATGACTTGCATCAGTGTTGAAAATGGTGAGGCTTTTTATTTGGATTTTTGGATTTGTTTCCAACGGTGTGAGTAGTTTGAAGCGATTAAGTATAAAAAGCTGAAAGTGAAGTGTGAGAGTAACTGAAGATTTAGGTCACTAACTTGATAACATAGAGTAGTGAAGTGTCCTCGGGTTTTATCCTCGCATTATGACAAAACAACCTATAGTCAAGCCATACTTAGGATCTTTGTTTAACTAGCAAACCCTAACTGAATCACTCCTATTTGAGTCAACCACAGACAACATGCATCTATGACCTTTTCAGTTTGAAACCTAACATTCAACATCATTTAGGTGGCTCGTAAAGACCATCTAAAAACCACAGTGCATCCCAGCAATAAGTATGCCTTTGTATCCTAAAACATAGTAAGTATTGGCCAAATTAATGACATTAAATGATATTCAGCCTAGTTTACGAAGATGGGACCATAAAATCACGATTACCTGTAGCATTTAACACATGAGGACAACTGCTGTTGCCCCTGACCAAAGTAGCTACCTTCCTCTTCCAAAGAAAGGAAGCAGCGAAGCATCTCTTGAGTTGTCATCCTCGAGAGGGTTGTTTGGTAGCCCTAGAAATGAGAGAAAGAGGAGAGAGAAGAGAGAAGAAAAACAAACCCTAAAGTAAGCTGCGGGAGTGTATTGAAATGCCAAGAGTTTTTTTTTAGGGTTACAAAATGGGGGGGGCTTATATAGGCCACCCAATGTGTGAAAATACAAGAAAGCATAACATATTGGCTAAAACAAGGGACAAGGAAGTAATACACACCCGAAGTAGAATTAGGTTTTGCATTAATTACAAAAGATGACAAAATGAGGTAATTTCGGCTATGTAGACTGAATTTATTTAATAATAGCGAATTTCGCTAGATAAAAAATTTAAATCACAGAGTAACAAAATTACGAGATAAGCGAAATCGAGAGAATTTCGCTAATACGCAATTTAAGCTAGCTAAGAAATTTATTAGCTTAGCAAATGTTTTGAGAGATAGCGAAAATGCATAATTTCGCTAGGCACGGGTAACTAAGCGAATTTTGAATGCCCTAGCGAAATTTCTCAATTTCGCTAGAATTGCGAAATTTTCGCTATGTTAACGAATTTTGCAATCCCGGTGAGGAAATTTATGATATCTTAGCGAAATTCTGAATTTGCATATTCTTCCTCACACTTTTCTTTGCATCCTCTACTGCATCATTTCTTCTCACTTTGCCTTCATTCCCTTCATTGAATTTTGAAGTGTTTGAAGGGTGATAAATGAGTTCAATCTTCCATGGATCGAAGCATATATTTCGATATTGAACTCTCAAATTATGCAAAAACCTGCAAAACAACCAAAAATACCCTCTAAACGGCATAAGTGATACTAAGGGCATAACCGCCTGAATTTGGCTTAATTGACATGATTAGTGCACAAAAAGCACTCAAAACCTATCTCAAATAGGGCTCAAAATAGCACTTTTTGGGTACTAATCACTTATCGATTCAAAAACGACACCAAGTAAATCTCTACCCAAATAACTTTCTCCATAATTTTTGCAGAAAATATTGTAACTAACTGTACATCAAATCCAGCAGAGCTGCATTCCAATTACTGCATTGCGATTAAAGAAATGGAGCACTGATCACGTACATCCACTTTATGTCCATGATAGGCCCGAGAAGAAATAGATTCAGAGAAATTTGTCACAGATTTCATAAATTTTCAAGCAGTAATTTTAAGAATAAAATCACATAAATAAAAATCCAGCTCCTATCGTTTCTGCACAGTTCGCAAATTCAAATCAAGAAAAGAATTTACTAAGAATAAAAATAAAAATGAAAATAAAAAAATAAAATTCTACTCTAAACTATACACTGAGTTCCTCTCCTTTCCCCTTTTTCTGGGTAGTGAAAACAGAAGCTACTTTACTATTCTCATACTGTCTATTTAAAACTATCAAAATAAATGGGGCTGAATCCCTAAAAAACTCCAGGTGGAATTCTCAAAAGAAAAGCCCAAATCACTGTCTCATGTCGCGACCTCGGATTGATGTCGCGACCTAGGTTCTCTTTATCTGCTCCAGTTCAGTTGCGACCAAGTTTTCTTTAGTTGCGACCTCGTTTCTTGCAGCTTCGTTGACTAGTGGTCGCGACCTCAGTTTTGGTCGCGACCTTAGTCTCATGTGCGGCCTCATTTGTCATTCCCGCCCCTGCTTTGAAATTTTGGAGTCACGACTTGAGTTTTAGGTTGCGACCTCCTTTTAGTTGTCACCACTTTAGTTTTGGTCGAATTTCTTTCCTTCTTGCACACATGCTCCGCGACCTCGGTTTTAGAGTTTGCAACCATTTCTATTTCTCTTTGCCTTACCTCGGTCATGACTTTCTTTTTCTAGGTTGCGACCTTCTTTTTAGTCTTTTGCTTTGATGTAGCGGAATGTCATCGCGACCTCAATGCTAGTGTGTTGGCACGATAGCCGCGCCTTTGCGCGAAGTCGTGACTTCAATATGATGTCGCAACCTCCGTTTGCTCTTTTCTGGTTGCAAGTTGTCTCAGTGGCTTTAAACATAATTGCGACCTGGATGTCGATGCTCAGAGTGCATTCAGGTCACGACCTCAACCATTGGTCGCAACTTCCTTTTAGGTTCTTGATTGATTAAGTGGTCGTGACTCCCCTTTTCTTGGTAAAGACTTCGTTGGCAAGTTTTCACGTCACGACCTAAATATTATGTCACGACATGGCTTTGTAATGTTCAGTGTTTCTTGAGGTTCGCGACCTCAGTGATTGGTCGCAACCTCCCTTGGGATCTTTGAATAACAAGTGGTTGCAACTTCGATTTCCCTAACAGGGACTTCGCTTGGCTCAGCTTCAGGTTTCATGTCGCGACCTCAATTTGAAGTTGCAACTTCATTTCTGATTCTCCATCTCTTGTAGCTGCAACTTCAAATCTCTTTGTTGTGACTCCCAATTCAGTTCCATGTCGTGACCTCGAGATGATGTCGCGATCTCAATTTGAGTCCTTCATTTAAGAACTGGTTGTAACTTCAAATTTTCTTGCAGATACCTCATCTGTGGCTTCCTCAACGGATCAACGTCGCGATTTTAGATTGGCGTTGCGACCTCAGCTTCTGCCTTGAATAGTTTCTTTCGTCTCAACCACATTTTCTTGGTCGCAACCTCCTTAACTTGTATTGGTGATGTTGTGACCTAGAAATTACTGAACAAAAGAGCTCCCTGTCGCCACTTTCATTTCCTAGTCATGACCTCCTTTTTGTTCTCAGGCTGAATTCTTCCAGTTTTTGCTCGAAGTTTCGTTTCTACTGTATTTTTCTGCAAAAATAAATTTGAGCAAATTACCCAGGTTTCTGTATATGAATTAACAATTATCTTGTAATAAACTCAAAAAAATGGATTAAAAACCAAATGAGTTTTTAGACTCATAAAATTCTCCCAAACTTAAAATTTTGCTTGTCCCCAAGCAAAGAAAAGAAAGAATTGTTTGTCCTCAAACAATTAAGCTTAAATTTTTAAGGACATTTTTTCTCCACATCACAATTTCTTATTCCACCTTCTAACTTGAAATAGAGATAGCAACATCATTTTAAATTTCAGCCGATTCAAGAAAAGTGAATGGTTCTACTTCTATCACAAATTCCTTGATGGTAAAATAATGTATTTAAACAGCTTTATTCAACAAGACTTGTTCCAGGTGTGTGTGTAGGTCTTCAACTTTTCTATCTTCATGTTGAATTTAGTTAATCTTCCTTCGGGAGTTTCCTTAGACAAAGCTTGGTCAAAGTCCCATAGGCTCGTTTTTTCATAATGATCTCCACTAATAGGTGCAAATTCAACCTTCAAGATCAACGAGGTCTTTCAGTTTCAATGTCGGGTTTAGGTAATCAAGTAGATAATGGAAATTTTGCTGCAAATCACCATTCACTTTTTCTTTTGTACTTACTCGCTTCTTTTAGCTTTCATCCTTTGCTTCTTTTGTACTTGTTGATTCTCCCCTAACTGCCTCGATTCATCTTTTTGAAGTCTTTTTTATGGCATTTTGATTTACTCTTGCACTTTCTTCAAAGCGCCCCTTGTTCTAGAACTCTTACTTCTATTTTTCTAAGGATGGAATAGGTGCAATGTTTTGTCTTCTTAGCTTCTAATACCCTTAGAGAACTTCTTTGGGCCAGCAACTCCCATACGCTTGCCATTAGGGTACTAGGTGTTAAAACACCCTCACGAGCTTAATTATTCAAAGGAAATAAGCCACAAGACAAAACTTATTCCTTTTTCTTCACTTCGCTTTTCAATCTTTCAGGTTATTTATTCTCCTCCTACCTGGTAATATTTGGAAAATTTTTTTTTTTTTTTCAAACTAGTTTCTTCCCTTACGTGAGACCTTCGTGCTAGAACTGAAAATTCGGGCTCTTTGGTCATGATTATTGCAAGGAAGGGGGATTCAGTTTTCGCTGTCGCCATTCAAGAATTGCGCTCGTTTAGCCTGAAAAGCATGGAACTAGAGGGTATGCTTTAGCATATATCAGGTAGATTGTGAAAAGCCAAAACCGGCCATGATGGCCTTCTATCACTCGTTGGTTGTTTTACTCTAAGATTTCTACTAATCAATAATCTAACAAGTTTTAGGACCATGGACTCTAATCATGAATTTCCCAAAAGATGTTCCCAATTTTCCTCAAAGTTTCATGAGTTTTTCGACCAAGTGTGTGTATTATTTCTTCAAGACTTGTAATCGATTCACTGCTTTATTTACACACTTTCAATCAAGTAATTTGTTCCTTCAGCAATATCCATTTTTCCAATTTTTGCAATTCAAACTGGATTTTAAATAAGGCTTCTACTCCTGATTCCAGTTTACTAGTCTTATTTTTCCTGCATTTCTGTTCTTGGGAGAAAACAGATTTTTTTCATTATTCAGGCAAGGTTTTCATAATTTTCATGCAACTAGAAAATGACACAAACATAAAATTTCTCCAATCATGTTCATCCATTAAACATCACATAATTATTCACAATCAAATTTTCATTCAACCATGCAAACACAATCCAACAAGTAAAGAAGGTAACTATCAAATGAAAATGCAATAAACACAGACAATTTTGATAATTCCCAATGTATTTCTATTAAACTTTTGGGAATGTCCAGATTTAGAACATGCTAGGATTTTTTAGGTTCCTTTTCTTCTTTTGTAGGTTGAGGTATAAATGTCAGAGGATCTACATTAAAACTAGCCAAATGGATCAAATCCTGGGAAATTCCTCATCTCGTATTTCGTTTCGAACGCAGAGGGAATTCCTTCACTTTCAGATATCTCACTGCTTAGGGCCGCACCGCATTGATGAGTGTGTCTTGTTTCTTCCTATCCGATTCACTGGTCCCTTCTAACTCGTAAATACATTCTAGTAGTTTGACAACCCCGATTGATCAAGTCCAAGCCTCCAACTGCATTTTTCTTCTATAATTACCATTGTCCTCCAACCGCTTGTCTCTATCCTTCACACTCTCAAATTCCTTCAATCGTTCCTCTATAGAGATATCTAAGCCTTCAATCTTCTCCCGAGCATGTTAGCCCCACTTCTCGTCTTCTTCGCATGTCAAGATCTCGCATCTCTCTTCAATCGACAAGTGTAAAATGCCTCCATTTTTGCATTCATTTTTCCAAGCATTTTTCTTCTCTCCGTAACTCCTCTTTCCCACTCTTCTTCTCTCAGCTTCAATTTTTCTCCCACATCCGCTCTTCTTTCTAAATATAGTTTCTAAAAAAATCTTCTCTCGATCCGGCCGTTCCTTTCCCATTTCTACTCTCTTTCTTCCATATCCCTCTTCATCGATATGAGCATTTCCATAATTTCTATGCTATCTCTCGCTCTCGATCCTTCTCTTCTCAGACAGGCGTTCTTTGTACCGTGATATGAATGGCTCGAAGGGCTCATCCTAAAGTGTACTTCCTCTGCCACTGCTGGATGGATGTCTTCTGGTATTGCCTCCATCTCTCTTGTCTCATTTTCCTCAGCCGGTATTGTTTCTGGTCAATTATTTACCTCCATTATTTCTTTGTCTTTTCCTCGGGGTCCCCTTGTCACCCAAAGTATGCCTCCAGGGGACCCGAGGACTTTCTCTCTTCCTCCCACACCCCCTCTACCCCAAGAGACAAAGTCCGTGACGCTGGGTAGGGTGAGGGATCAAATTTCCTCTTGTTACTCGGGTGGTAGCCTCCGATGGACTCTCTTCGATCAGATTCTATGTTCATTTTAGAGGTCCTTCAAAAGGCATATAAAATGATGGCTTCATTCCCCGACCGAGCAAAGATGTTTTCAGAGGAACTACTACACAGATGAAGTAAAACTGCATCTTTGCTTCTTCGTTGAGGGCCCCTTAATGGCGTGGTGGGGTTCTCCTTCGTGACCCATTTTCCTTCTCCTCCAAATGTCAACAAAGTTCAGATCTTTCATAGTCTGATTTTCTACCAACTTTTATACTGACCCGTGCTTGAGATCCCCGATTTAAACATTTTATTTATCCCTTCTCTATCCTCGGGAAGGCACCCAAACACCCTCACATAGACTCTGAATCTCTCCTTCATGCCCAAATTCATATTCGTATGAAACTCCCCGGCAAGAGCCGAAAATCCCGGCGCCTTGTGTTCATTAAAAAGAACCCCAACCTCTTTCTCTATTACCTCCGAAAAACGGATATCGCTTCAAAACCCCTTTCACACACGAACTCCTTGTCAAACAAAGATTCGTCTCCACAATTCTAAGCCCCTTGAAATGAAGTCTTTGGTCTTCTCGTTTTTCTCCGGGTCGCCATCTTCCTAGCCGGGTTCCTTTGTTCGACATTGATTTCTTCCCCAGGTTGAGGTTCCAACTAAACCTCTTCTATTGCCTCGACACTTTCATGCATAATTTCATCAATCAGTTTATTAAGATTTGTGATGTCGTCTTGATTTGCTGCCATGAGTGAAGATTTGTGATTTCGCTTTGGTTCGTTCTCTGGTTTTAGGGTTTTAAGATTCAAAATGATGGATGTAGAAGTGGAAAGGTTGGGATGAATTAAAGTTGAATGGAAATTTGAAATGGAAGTCAATATCATGATTGCGATATGGGGGTCGCGATGATTAAATTTCGAGCTCTTAATTAATGATTTGCACGAATTCTATCTTTAATGCTAGAATTCTAAATGAAAGGTTTAAAACCTATTTTTATTGGGATTTAGACAATTCTGGTCGCAACCTAAAGATTTTTGTAATTCGCGACCTGCAATGTGGTCAAAACCTCAATCTCACCGCTAGACCTGCTTTTCTAATTTACGTTTCAATGTCCAAAGATTCTTGGTCGCAACTTATGAATCATGTTGCGACTCAAAATTTTTAGGTCTCCTCGAAAGCAATCAAATTCTCAAGAATTTCAATTCACCAACCAATCAAACAAATAAAATTCAATTCATCTTCATATCATTCAAATACTCAAATAAATCCATTCCCACTATGCATCGATTCAAAAAATTCAAGCACAAAAAAATTTCCCCCAAACTTTCAATCATTCTAAATCAGAGACAAAATTTACTAAGTTCAAGAAGAGTATACTGCCCCTTCTTTTTTTTTTTTTTTTTTGTCTCTTTTGCAGATTGGAAGTTTGATTGTAGATGTTCCCCCTTTGCACGTTCTTATTGTCCTGCTCAATCAGTAATGAATAAAATTAAACAAAGCTATTAGAAACTTTCACACAAAAAGTATAACGGGAAAAATTTAAAACAAACTGATGTGGATTGCCTTCCACAAAGCTGCTCAATTTTTAGTCTTTAGCTGGACTTACTGCTACCATATTTTTGTTTCTTCAAATTTTCTCATTCAGAACTAAGAGTCATTCTTCCACTTGCATTTTCCCAAGGTAGTGCTTTAATCTCTGACCATTAACTTTGAATTCCTCATGATTGCTGGTTCTAAGTGTCACTGCCCCAAAATTTTTACTTGATACTACTGTATACGGTCCACTCCATTTTCTGCATTGCTTCCCTCGGAAAGAGTCTTAGTCCGAGTTGAATACCGGTGATCACTCTCGCTTAAATTTTCCTCAAAATTCTTGATCATGCCATTTTTTTGTTTTATCTTTGTAGATTCGCACTACTATAGGCTTCATTCCTCAACTCTTCCAATTCACTTAGCCGAGTAGCCTCTTCTTTAGTAGCCTTGAAATCAAAATTTAGCTTCTTGATGGCCCACATAGCTTTATATTCTAGCTCAAGAGGAAGGTGACAAGGTTTTCCAAAGACAAGCCTGTATGGGGACATTCCAATGGGAGTTTTAAAAGCAATCTTGTATGCCCAGAGTGCATCATCAAGCCGTAGACCAATCTCTTCGCTGAGCTCATACCTTTCAAGAATTTTCTTTTATCTCCCGTTGAAATTTCAAATAATTTCCATTTGTTCAGGATGATAGTTGCTCATAATGTGTTTGATACCATATCTGCCCATGAGTTTGTCAAACACCTTATTTGCAAAGTGGCTTCCTCCATCACTGATTATAGTTCTGGGTGTCCCAAATCTGCTGAGAATATTTCTTTGTAAAAATCCCACAACTGTGTTAGCATCATTTTGGACAAGTTGTCACTTCAACCATTTTGATACATAATCTACAACTAGGAGTATGTATGTATTTCCAAAAGAAACTGGAAAAGGCCCCATAAAATCTATTCCCCATACATCAAATAGTTGCACCACCAGGATACCTTGCAGGGGCATTTCATGCCTTTTGCTGATATTTCCCATTCTTTGGCATTGATCACATAAATTCTTCACCTTATTCAAAACAATCCTTGAGTAACAAGAGAGCCAATAAATCCAGACTAAGAATTTTATGGGCTGTTTTGTCTCCTGCAAAATGTCCTCCATATGGTGATGCATGACATTCTTGTAAAATCTTGACTTTGCTCACCTTCCGGTACACATCTTCTAATGATCAGATCACCTCTTCTAAATAATAGCAGCCGTCATCCTGCATTAGTACCGCTGCCCTTAGCTTTTTTCTCTGCTAATAACTGAATTTTGGTGGTATAATTCCATTGCTTAGAAGTTCACAATATCAAGATACCAAGGTGATCGGAGTGACAAATTCGGAATAACCGCTCATCCGGAAAGTTTTCTAATATTTCTCTTTCTTATACAAATAGTTTCCCACTCTTGACAAGTTATCGCCTATCACATTGTCACAACCTTCTTGTCTTTTATTTCTAAATCAAATTCCTCACAATAATACCCACCTGATCACTTTGCTTTGCTTCTTTCTTTTGCCATTAGATATTAAATTGCCGCATGATCATATGTATAATAAAATACGGGACCCAAAATGCGGCCTAAATTTTTCACATGCAAATACTATTGCAAGATCTCCTTCAAGAGTAGAGTAATTTTCCTATTTATTGAAGGTTTTGTTAGCATATGGTCTTGAATACCTTTTCAAATTTTCTGTCTCTAATAATACCACGTAAAATCACCGGCATCACACATGATTTCAAATTCACCCAACTCGGGCTTCGCCATGACGGGAGCTTCAACTAGTCTCGAATTTGATTCTTCAAAAGAATTTCAAGTAAGATTCATCAAAATTGAATCCTAGTATCTTTTCCAAAGAATCTCGCATGCTGGGTCTAGCAATTTTTGAGAAATCTCTCGATAAATCTTCTCAGAAATCTAAAGATGTCCTAAAAACTTCTAATTCCCTTGACTGTAGTCGGTGGTATCAAATTTCTTATAATTGAAACTTTTGCTTGGTCTACTTCTAGACCATATGCCCTAACTGTTGCAGAAACCATATGCCCTAAGACAATTCCTTCTATAACCATAAAGTGGCATTTTTCCCAATTCAGAGCTAGATTCTTGTCCTGGCACCTTTAAAGTATTGTCCCTAAGTTATGCAGGCACTGTTCAAAACTCGATCCATACACTGTGAAATCATCCATGAAGATCTCCATAACTTCTTCTACCAAATCGTAAAATATGCATATCATGTGCATCTGGAATGTACCAGAGCATTACACAAACCAAATGGCATTCTTCTAAAAGCAAAGTACCCAAAATGGGCATGTAAAGGTGGCTTTTCTCCGATCCCCAGCGCAATGGCAATTTGGTTGTGTCCTGTAGTATCCATCAAGAAAACAAAAGTGAGGTGTCCCCGCCAACTCTATCCAAAGATGATCTCGATCAATGAAAGGCAAGGGAAAATGATCCTTTTCTTGTTGCGTGATTTAGTTTTCTATAGTCAATACATACCCTTATCCTGCCACAGCCTTTGTGAGGGAATCAGTTCATTCCTTTTCATTTCGATCACGTTGAATCCACCTTTCAGGGAACCATATATGCACCGGGCTTACCCAAGAACTATCTGATATAGCATATATAAAACTTGCATTCAACCATTTCAGAACTTCTTTTCTAACAACTTCTTTCATCATAGGGTTCAACCTCCTTTGATGCTCAATAGAATTTTTTGCATTATCATTCAGCAATATTTTGTGCATGAAAATGGAGGGACTAATACCTTTCGTGATCCTCTCAATCACTCAAGCAATAGCTTCCTTTGTACTTTCTCGTAATTTCCAATGCTGCCTCTTCAAATTCAGTCAATGCAAATTTCGATATGATAACCTGGTTTTCTTTCTCGGTTCTAAGAAAACATATTTCAAAATGACTGGGCAATTCTTCAATATTAACCTTTCCGTGACTTAGTCGGCCGTAGTTTTCTATCCTCGTCGTGATACATCATCTTGACTGCTTTCATCCATGCTTGACGGTTTCTTTGTTATACAAATTTGAATACAACATTTCACATTCAATACCTCAAGATATCAAAATTCATCTCAATTTCATTGGATAGAAGGTCAAGAGTACACAACTGTCCCCAATGATCTAAAAGATTGTCACTTTCTACAAGCTCATGCTGTCCTGCAATTGCATCGGTGGTGTCCCAACTCTGGTTATACTAAAGTGCACGCTTCATTCCCCACCCTTAGTGGCCATTCACCTTCGCATCTATCAAGGCAGCTCCAGTTGCTAAGAAGGGTCTTCCTAGTAGCAAAGGAACTTGGGTGTCTTCCTCCATCTTCATAATAACAAAATCCACAAGGAAGATGAATTTTCCCACTTTGACAAGCACATCTTCAAGAACACCTTCTGGTTGTGCCGTTGATCTGTCAGCCATTTGCAATGTGATTGTTGTTAGGTGCTCCTCAAACTTAGTCTTCGCACCACCGATAGGGGCATCAAATTTATACTAGCAACGTAACTCACACAAGGCCTTCAATTCATATTTCCTATGGAGCAAGGGATGGGTGAACTACCTGGTCTTTCATTTTGCCGTGGAGCTTTTGGTCGGGATAACCGCACCGCAGTAGCAATGTCTACTATTCCTTCCTCACCTATTTTCCTCTCTTTCTTGTTCGCATCTCCTCTTTAAATTTTGGGTATAGTTGTGCATTTGGTTGGATTACCTCCCAAATGGGATATTGATTTCTATCTCAAGATGTCCAAGAATCTAGAAAAATGCCTTCCCTTTTGCCTCCGAAGCCTCTGGGAAATGGCATTGCAGTGTTTGCTTCGGTACTCTCCTTCGTTTCTCAAGCCACTACTTCCTTCGTGCTGTTCATTCCAGATGCTCTTCTCTCTCCTTCCTTCTTGTTGTTGTTGCCTCCACTTCTTTCCCAATTTCTTAACTGAACTCAGCTATGCAATCCTTTGATTCATTTGAGTGTCACTAGGAATGTACTGCTTCCTGATGGCATAATAAGTGGCCACTGGCCTCTACTTCAGGTTTCCCAAGTTTTTCAATGAGGTACTAGATTCTTCTAAAATACTTGAGTATCAAACTTGAAAGCTTCCAAGTCAAAACAGCTTGCTCATGGGCGTGTATAAGCCTCTTGTCATTCCCCTATGAACTGGCAAAGATTTTGTTCTTCAAATGGTTTAGTCCTCCATGACCCCGATAGTCATTCCCGCCTTCACCCCCTCGATGTCGCTAATGAACTCGTGGTCAGCCGAGCATCCCACGAGATTCCGCTCCATGCCTTTGGCCTCAGACGCCCTCTCCACCATATGAGAAATTCCTCTATGGTTCCTCAACGCCGACTATAATGTGTGGGGTGTGCTAGGATTTGGCTTCGAAATGATAATTTCTTGGTTCATTCATGTACTTAGCCCTCAACCTCATGTCGCTCTCTTCTTTTGCATTTCAAAGATTTCTTCTCATTGCTTCTCTTTCCACTGCTCCTATTTCATGAGCAATGTGCATTTTTCTTTCCTGTTTTTCCATCATATGCATGATGGCATCTAACTTTGCTCCCATAGCTGTCATTTTACTCAGCTCCATGACCCCTTTTCCTTTGTTGTTACCCCTTGTAAACTCAGATGGAGCCTTCATATTGCACTTGGCTAAGTCTTCTATCAGATCCCTAGCCTCTTCAACACTTTTTCTTTTGAATGCTCCACAAAGACGGTTAATGATGCATTAGATGTACTATTTAAGGTACATACACTATATCCATCCGGGTTTTTAAATCAATTCCATGCATAGGGCACCTTTTCACAGCCTCTGAATCTCTCCTGTGCTATATATAGCTCTCGCCTTCCCCCCGTTGAACACTATTATTTCTCTCTCTTCTCTCGTAGAGATGAGAGATGGGAAAAGAACCCGCCTAAGCATGCTTCCACCGCTCTTCCTAAGTGATCAACCGAACCATATGGTAAATGAATCATACCATGTGGCTGCTATGTTCTTAAGGAAAATGGAAGAGATGCGTTTTATCACTTCTAGCCTCACACCATTCAAATTTCAATCAGATTTTCCATCTTGAGAAATCTACCTGTGCCTGCTGGGGTCTTCAAGTGAAGGTACAAGTGAACTCGATACACAGACCATTGTTATCAAAGCCGGCTTTAGTTCAAAGTTATTTGCAACTACGTGATCGTCTAATCGCATAATATTCTTCCCCGATCGATAGGCCTCCCGTAAATCCTCCATTGTGTCAAGAATAGGAGGCCTTCGGCACGGCCCTTGCCCTCCTGGTCTGTCAGCGTCTCCCATCCTCATAGTCGCATTCTCGCTTTAGTCTTCTTAAGCTTCCTGTTGTTCTTTCCACTCAAGCACCTGCTGCAATGTGTCCGAACTCGCTTCCTATGCATTAAAGGATTCCCCTAAATTGAAACACACTCGACACAGATTAGTCGAACTAAAAAAAAATTATTTTCAACATGGCTTGCTAAAGATTAAGGTTATAATGTTCCACGTTGTAAAGCCGTTTGTTCTTTCATTTATAAATGTCCAAATTAGCATTTCCTCTTTTGTTAGAATATTGATCTATTCAATCCTTCAACTCGGCAACTGCCACATAAAACTTGTCATTTTTTTCTATATAAACTAAAACCCTCAAATTCACATAGTTGGCTGTAACCTTACACTTTCAGATCCATGTAATCCTCGATAAATTTGCTTTATTAAATAAATCTTTCTTGATGTTTAGGATTTTAAATTGTTTAGTCTATGACACCGTAAATGCACAGGTCATGCCAAGAGTAAATCCGAATGTAAGTCTGCATCAGCTCCCACGTAGATCGACAAGAATTGCAGATCAACTACCCCCAACTACCAAGTTTGATGCTATTTGGACTAAATCGAGTATTGAAAGTTTTATCTAAAAATGAAAACTTAACGGGTTGACTAACCGCTGAGCTGCTAAAACAAAAACAAGAAAAATAAAATAAAAATAGTAACAACCAAGAACATAAAAACAAAATATTGACCTAATTGCCCCTCGTGAGAAACGAAAAACTACGTTGAATTACAATGAAAAGGTCAATTCCTACACGAAATTACATTGCTCTATTGTATTGATGGATCTGGATTTGTCCAAGATTGACTAAATGTTGCAATTGGATATCTCCACACTCAACTAAGCCAAGCCTCGTTTCCTCAAGTCAAGATCGAATCCAACATTTGTATTTCTCGCTTCTCGCAAGATCTAGGTATTTTTCTTTCAATACTTCACACCCATTTCTTGATGACTGCGTATCTTTTGCTTTCCTTCTCGTGGATTTTTTGCAAAGCTCTACCACTTAATTGGTGGCTCATCCTTCGGGATCTATTGTCTGTCTCTTTCCTAGATTTGGGGATTCTCATTTAACACAGTGGTCGAACTTCCTTTAGATTTGTGAACTCTCCGATTATTTATACAATGCTCCTCCAACTTCCAATTATGAGCGAATGGGATTTATCAAAATGAACTCTCGTAGCCTCAAAGAAGCTCATCAATGGTAGTCTAACATACCCATAAGGGAATGCTCTTAATTTCAGAATCTCCCATCCTCGTGTCACAAAGGGCATCCCGGAAATTAGAGCAAAAGATACACTCTTTAAACTCCGGTATTCTACTACCATTGGGAACTTATCGATTCAAACCGACACTTAAGTAAGTAAATCTCCTACCCCAAATAACCTTCATAATTTTTATGTAAAGATCAGAATCAATCAGAGACAACTAAAGCAGAAATGCTCCACTATCGCATTATGCATTAAAGAAATGGTTAACTGATCACTTATTATCCACCGTAGAATTGCAAATGAAACCAGAAGAAATGAATTCCAAATATTTGTCTAGATTTCATAAATTTTCAAAGTGCACTTAAGAAGAAAATCACATAAATAAAAACCAAATACCATCGCTTCGCACAATCAGAGATTCGCATCCGTAAAATAATTTACTAAGAATAAAAATAAAAATAAAAATAAAAAAATAAAATTCTACTCTAAACTATACACTAAGTTCCTCTCCTTTCCCCTTTTTCTGGGTAGTGAAGACGGAAGCTACTTTACTATTCTCATAATTGCTCTATTTAGAGACCTACAAATAAATTGGGTCGAATCCCAAAAAAACTCCAGGTGGAATTCTCAAAAGAAAAGCCTAAATCACTGTCTCATGTCATGACCTCGGATTGATGTCGCGACCGGGTTCTCTTTATCTCGTCCAATTAATTACATTAAGCTTTCTTTAGTTGCGACTGCTTCTCGCCAGTAGCCTTCGCTGACTAGTGGTCACACCTCACTCGTCTCGACCTCTTTGGTTCAATTGTTCTCAAAATTGATGTCACAATTTTAGTCTCATGTCGTAACCTCATTAATGCTCCCTTCCGCTGAAATTCCAGGTCACTCTTAATTTCCGCCTTTAGGTTGGGCACTCCTTTAGTTGTCACCACTTTAGTTCCGAGTCAGACTTCCTTCCTTGTCGCACCGCATATCGCGAATTCCCGCCTTTAGGTTGCGACCACATTTCTATTTCTACTGCCTTACCTCAGGTCGACTTTCGGGATTGCACCTTCTTTCGGGTCTTTCGCTTGGATGTAGCTAGACGTATGTCGCGACCTCACACGGTCGCGACCGCTTTTGATAGCCCCCTTCCTTTAATCAGGTCGTGACTTCAATATGATGTCGTGACCTCCCGTTTCGCTTCCTCTCGGTCAGTAAGTCACTCCCGCCACTTTAAACATAATTGCGATCTGGATGGCGATGCTTAGAGTGCATTTAGGTCGCGACCAACCATTGGTCTTACTTTTTGTGGGTTCTTGACTGATTAAGGGTCGTGGACTCCCTTTGCTTCGTAAAGACTTCGTTATAAGTTTTCAATCACGACCTAAATATTAGGTCACGACATGGCTTTGTAATGTTCGCGGTTTCTTTAGGTCGCGACATGATTGGTCGCACTCTCGATCTTAACAACAAGTGGTTGCAATCGATTTCCCTAACTAGACTTCGCTTGGCTTAGCCGTGTTTCATGTTCATGATCTCACCTGAGAGTTACGACTTCATTTCGATCTCCATCCAGAGCCGCAACTTCAAATCTCTTTGCTTGCGACTCCCAATTCAGTTCCACGTCAGACTCGAGATGATGTCGCGATCTTAATTTGAGTCCTTCATTTAAGAACCGGGTTGTAATTTCAAATTTTCTTGCAAGAGATCTCTCATCTCTGCGGGTTTCCTTAATCCATCAACGTCGCGACCTTAGATTGCATGCTATAATTCAACTCGCCTTGAATAGTTTCTTTCGTCTCAACCATTTTCTTGGTCTAACCCTTAACCCGGCTCCAGTGATGTCAGGACCTAGAAATTCATCAACAAAGAGCTCCCTGTCACTACATTCATTTCCTAGTCGCGACCTCCTTTTTGTTCTCAAAGCAAATTCTTCCCGCTTTTGCTCTGAGTCATTTATGTCAGATTTTCTGCAAAATAAATTTGAAAGTAAATTACCTGTGTTTCTCGTATATGAATTAATACCATCTTGTAATAAACTCATAAAAATGGATTAAAAACCAAATGAGTTTTTAGACTCATCAATATTGCAACTAAATTTCTTTTAAAACGACATTTTTTTTATTTTTAGTTATTTTAATTGGTTTGTAAGGAATATTTTTTTTCTTGAAGGGCTAATGGAAACAATTTAAAATTTATAATTGCATTTCTTTAAATGATTTTGATAATAAACTTAAAAATGATGGTGGGATATATTTTTTCATGAGTTATTTATATTATTTAAAATATCTTTTTGTTATATTTTAGTCTATAATTTATTTTTAGAATTTCTTTTTTTATTTTTAACTTATATTGTTAAGTAAAAATATTCTATCGACTTTTACTTGTCGCATAATGTTCCTATGGAGGATGCTAAAACGGTGGGTTTATAAATTGGAAAATATTCAAAGAGACTTTTTGTGGAGAGGGGAGCCCTCAGAAAGTATGCACCACACTGTCAGCTTTTCATATAGACCAAACCCTCAAAATACGCCTGAGTCAGAGCCTTACAATTCTCTTATACCCATGTCACTTTGATAATTCCGCTTGCTAAAATAATTTTCCTCATCGTTCAGGATAAAAAAATAAGGGTTCAAATATGACACCGCAAGTGCACAAAAGTCGTACAAGTAGTAAATCAATGTAAGTCCGTCATTCCCACATAGATTGATAGCGAATTACAGATCAACTACCCCAACTACTAAAATTTCATACTATCAGACTCAAAACTCACGGGTGAAAATTTTATCAAAACAACAAAATTAAAATCTATACTATTGAATATGCTCAAATTAAACTAAAACAAAAAATGAATGATCAAAAATGAATTGTACATAAAGAATGGTTTGAATCAATATCATGAGAAAAGAAAACTATCAATGAACAGCAATGAACACTAATTCCAAAGACTATATCCGTTACTTTGTTCTATGTAAGGATCCTCATGTTTGTCTTAAGATTTCCTAATTATTGGAATTGATTTCTCCTTTTCACTAATTTAATATCCTTGCTTCTTCGAAGACAAGATCAAACCAATAATTCGTATTCCACATTCTCTTCAAGATCCGTATTTTTCTTTCAATATCACACCTGCATTTCCCGCTGATGAGCGTAACTTTTACTTCACCTTCTCAGATATTACTAAGTTCTACTACTTAAATGGTGGCTCAACTCTCCATATCTATGGGTTCATCCCTTTCCTTGATTGGGATCTAAGCTAACACTGGATCTGACGCACTGTAGATTAAGGTGAATCCTCTCATTGTTGATATTGCAAACATACCCTCCAACTTCAATTATGAGCGAATGGGGATTTATAAAAATGAACTCGTAGCTCAGCCTCACAATGGTAGTCGAACATACCCAGAAAAGAACGCTCTCAACTCTCAGGAATCTCCGTCTCTGTGTCACGCAGAGGGCATCCTGGATATCAGAGTAAGATACATTCCCTCAACTGGTATTAGGTACTACTATTGGGAACTTATCCATTAAAAATGACACCGATTAAGTAAAAACCGAACCCAAATTAATTCTCCAGAATTGTGCATGAAAGACTGTAACTAAATGTAACAATCCAAATGAGTCACATTCCGACACGCATCGCTAATCAAGAAATGGAGGCCGATCACGCACAAACAACGTAATTGCAATAAATCAAAGAAATGTATCTTAAATTTGTCTAGATTTCATACATCGTGCAGACGATCAAGAAAAATAACATAACTAAAATCCAAATTTCAACTCGTCTCTGACAAATACGCATTCAAACTTAAAATAAAACTAAAATAATAAAAACTAAAATAAAATCTACTCTATAATAGCACCGAGTCTTCTTCTTTCCTTTTATTGGTAGTGAAGAAGGAGAAAACTACTTTACTATTCGAAGCTCTCTTATTTATACCGTAGAAAAGAAAAAGAATCAAATAATCCCCAAAACACTTATAGGTGGAAATCCAAAGAAAAGCCTAGCTCATCAGTTCTAAGGTCGCGACCAAGTTGATGTCGCGACACGGAATTCTCTTGATAGCTCATGATCACCACGAATTCTTCCTTTCGTTGCAACCGGGCCACTTGCAAAATCCTTAATTAGTGGTCGCGACATCGAAGTGGATGTTATGTTATCTTGTTCAAGTTCCTTCGTTGTTGATGTCGCTGACCGTTAATGCCGTGACATTCATTATCTTCTTATTCTTCCACTTCGTGGTTAGCACATCGGCCAGGTTGCGACCACTTTGCCGCTTGTAAGACTTAATTTCATGTTGTGACCTTGATTTGGTCGCACTCGCTGGATGTTTTTCTTGGCTTTCATAACTTTCATTTTATGTCGCTAATTTCATCGTGATGTCGCACTTTTGCTTTCCATTTTCTTCGTAGTCGCATCTCGCCCACGCTAAAATCGATTTCTCTTTCCAACTATTTTCCAGGTCGAGACATCAAAGTGATGTCGCCACATCCTTTCTTTCCGCCAAATTCTTTATGTCACGACCAATGAGTGGTCATGACATCATTCTTCGTAAGGTTTCACTGAAAAAGCATGTCATAATTCGCATAGCATGTCGCGACTCAATTTGACCCCTTTAATTAAAAAATCTAGTTGGCAATTCTTTTTACTTGCGAAGATCTCTTGTGGCTTCATAGATGATCCTTATCGCGACTCAGTTATGTCACACATCATTTTTCTGCTTTCAAGGCCGCGACATTGAAATGAAGTCGCGACATGAATTTCTTCATTTGGTTGTTTCCTTTAATCTCGACCACGTCTTCTTTGTCGCAACCTCCTTCTTCAAGTCACGACTTCAATTTGTTCACGTTTCAATTTCTTCTTCAAAGCCAAATTGTTGATGTCAGATTCTGAATTGCTTAGAACCGAACTTCCCGTCATGACGAAATTCTCAATTGTGACCTCAATTTCAACACAGAAGATTTCTTCATATTTTTGGTAAAATTTGAGTTTCTGTTGTATTTTCCTGCAAATTGGAATTTGAGTCACCTATCACTTTTCTTCGCATAATTCAACATTATTTTCATATTAAACTCGTAAAAATGGATTAAAATCTAATGAGTTGGACTCACTAAATTCAACTTAAAATTTTGCTTGTCCCTACAAAGAAGAGAAAGAATTGCTTGTCCTCAAACAAATGTTTAGAAAAATTTTAAGGACATTTTTCGACTGCACTACGCCTTTCCCATTCTACTCTTGAACTCGGAATTAAGAGATACCGACATTATTTTAAATTTCAGTTTTTGATGCAAGAACAAGACATGGTATACTTTAACACAAAATTTCTCGATAAACTAATGTATTTAAATGCTTTTATTTTACAAGTCTTGTTCTGTGTGTGTGTGCAGGTCATCAATCCTTTTCATCTTCATGTTGAATTTAGTTAATCTTCTGGGAGTTTTCTTAGACTGTTTGTCAAAGTCCCATATGCTTGTTTTTCATATTGATCTCCACTAATGTAGGTAAATTCAACTCTGTAAAATCACTGAGGTCTTTCAAATAGAATAAGCGCTTTAGGTAATTGGGTAGATAATGGAAAATTTTAGGTTGAAAATTACCCAGTTTCCATCTTTTCTCTACACTTGTTGCCTCCAACTTTCACCCTCCTTTTTTTTTTTTTTTGTTCTTGCTGATTCTCCTCAATCTTAGCCTGATTCATTTTGATAAATCCCCCATTCGCTCATAATTGAAGTTGGAGGGGTGTATTTAATAATATCAACAATCAGAGAGTTCACCTTAATCTACAGGTACGTCCCAATCCCCGTGTTAGCTTAGATCTAATCAAGGGAAAGGGATAAACCCATAGATCTGGAGGTTAAGCCACCATTTAAGTAGTTTAACTTAGCTAATATCCTGAGAAGGTGAAGTAAAGTTCTACTGCCACAGGAAATGGGTAGCACAGAAAGAAAATACCTGCATCTTGAAAGAGAATGTGGAATAATCACGTGGTAAATGTCAAGGGATCTTGCCCTCTCAGAGTAGGGCAAAGATACATTCCAGGTAAAAAAGACAGGAACCAATTCCAATAATTAAATCTCGACAAACATCGTATCCATACATAGAACAAAGTAACTACATATAGTGCTTCGACCGACTGCTCCATTGTATTTCATTGATAGTTTTCGCTTTCTCACAAGAAACTGATTCAAACCATCTTTTATGTACAATTTATTTTTAGTCATTCATTTTGTTTTTATTTAATTTGAGCATATTCAAGGTGGTGATTTTAATTTTTGTTTTGATAAAATTTTCACCATGAGTTTTGAGTCCAAATAGTATGAAATTTAAGAGTTTGTGGTAGTCGACTGCACTGCCATCAATCTCTGTAAATGATACCCGGACTTACATTCAGATTTACTACTTGTACGACTTGTGCACTTGCAGTGTCATAGACTGAACCCTTATTTGTTTATCCTGAACACTAAGAGAAAATTATTTTAGCAAGCCAAATTATCCAAAGTGACATGGGTATAAGAGAATTGTAAGGCTCTGGTAGCTGTGTTATTTTGAGGGGTTTTAGTCTATATAGAAAGTGCGAACAAGTTATGATGCGCTGTCAGGATTGAAAGAATTAATTAGATCAATATCCTACCAAAGAAGGAAAATACTAATTTGACATTTTTAAGAAAATAACAAAAATATTTTTCTTGAAGTAGTATTACATCAATCACTAATTTTTAACAAGCCATGTTGGAAATATTTGTTTAGTTTGACTAATCCTATTAATCTGAGTGTGTTTTGATAACAGGAAAACCTTTAATGGTATGGTGGAAACAGGATTCCGACTCGATTCCAAAGAGACACCGAATCGAGAGAACACCTCGGGAGCTTCTGGAAAGACAAAAGAGTGTAGAACGCAGCCTTTCGCAAGATGAGAGACATAGACCAAACAAAGAGGAACAGAGGACAAGAGCCTTAAGACCCCAATATCGACACAATGGAGGATTTCGAGGCCTATTATTCGTAGAGGAATATTCGCAATCACAAACCCACGCGGATGCAAATAATTTGAACTAAAGCCACCTAATTATAATATTCAGAACATCACTACTAGTCATCCTAATCGAAGGACCCAACAGCACCTGAAGCATTTGAATATAATACAAAGAAGTTTAATGGTGTGAGAATTTATGAGAAGTTGTCCCTTCCCATTTTCTTGAGAGATATATAGCAAACACATGGTATGAATCATTACCATGGTATTCATGATACTGGGAAGAGTTGGTAGAAGCTTACTGGCATTCTTTCCCCATCTTCACTCGTGAGAGACGACGCAGAGATAATAGTATTCCAACAAGGGGAAGATGAGAGCCTATATGTCGCTTGGGAAAGATTCAAGAGGTTGTCAAGAGGTGTCTGGCGCATGAATAGATTTGAAGACCCAGATGGACATAGTGTATCATGCTTTAAATGATACATCTAAGGGCATTATCGATGCTTCATGTTGTGGAGCATTCAAACGAAAAAGTGCTGAAGAGGCGAGAGATCTGATCGAAGATTTAGCAAAATGCAATATGAAAGTCAGATCTGAAGCTTTCAAGAGAGCAGGAAAAGGGGCGCTCATGGAGCCCTGGCAAGATGACAACATAGCAAAGTCGACATGCCATAATGCATAGATGGACAAACAAGAGAGATAACACCGTCATGAACAGAGCAAGGAAAGAGAACTACACGAAAGAAGTGCCGACGTACAATGTAAGAAGATTCTTATGAAGCCGAGGAGGTTAAGCACGTGAACTGAGCAAAGAAGTATTTGGCTGCTTTAAATCCTAACCTCGCCCACACACTACAATAATCCAAAGACTGAGAACCATGAGAATTTCCTCATATGGTGGAGGGCACCACACGCCTGGGCTGCGTGTGACAAAGATCCTCAACAAGGATATCAAGAGCCACCAAGGTTCCAAGAAAGAAGACCAAGGAGTCAAGGCGAAATGAATATCGTGGCTAGAGGAGAATCAACGATTTGAACAAATGTCAGTAGCTCACGTGGGGATAACAAAGAGGCCATTACAATTCCATGAATTTAAAACTATCCGACTCGAAGCTTTCAAGTCTGATAATTACATGTTTCGAAGAATGCTAGTGCCTTACCGAAAATTCAGAGACACGTGAACTGTCCAATATGCTAAGAGAGAGCAAGGTACATTCCTAGCGACACTCGTGCTAACCCAAAAGACTGCATGTCAATTCAGTTAAGAAGTGGGAAGGATTTAAGGAGCAACAAAAAGACAGAAAGGAAAGAAGAGACTAAGGCAGAGAAAGAAGAGAATGAAAAGGAAGAAGAGAAGAACAGCCAGATTGAACAACTAAAAGGAAGTAATAATTCAGAAAAGAAGGAAGAGCAATTACTATACACCGTAGTGCCATTCCCACGCAGACTTCGGTCAAGAAGAGAAGAACAGCTTTAGCTCTGATATTTTCAAAATGAAGAATATCCCATTTGCAGAGGTGATCAGCCAAATGCCTCTTTATGCAAATTTAATGAGATGTCTGAGCAGGAAAGATAATTGAGGAGGGTATAAGAACTTGACCAAGCACTTGCAAAGGCTATTGCTCCGCCAGGTCTTCAAAGAAAGATGAAAGACTCCCGGGCAGCTTTCACCATTCCTCGCCCATAGGGAAAATAGACACCCGCAAGAAGTTTTCTTTTAGATTCGCGTTAAGTATAAATTTAATGCCTCTATCGTTGGTGCGTAGACTTAGCCTGGGGGAACTTACCCCAACAAAGAATTACATTGCGATGGTTGATAGATTCACGGCACAACCGTAAGGCATTCTCCCTGGAAGATGTACTTGTCAAGGTTAAATCATTTTCCCTGTGATTTTGTTATCATACAGATGGAGGAAGATACCTGGTTCCTTGTTAGGAAGGCCTTCTTAGTAACAAGAGTTATTTATTAGACGATATTAAAGTGAACTGACACTCGTGAGTCGGGACAGCAAGGCAAATTTTAACATACGAGCTTGAAACATCCTAATGGGAGGCGCATTAAATTGTATGGTTGTAAGAAACAATAGCCTCTCAATGATGAATTGAATTCGATTGTATCATTCCAACACTCTATCAATGAAATTGAGATGAATTTTCAAGCATCTTGAGAGCTTTTGATTGTGAAGTATTGCCTAATCGTGTTTTAACAAGGAAAACAATTTCTAGTATACATGAAAACAAATTAAGATGAGGTAAGCACTGTAAACAAAGAAACCTATGAGCAGAAAACTAGTGCGTGGTATACAACATTGGAAAGAATTGCCTAGTCATTTAAACTATGAGTTTTTAGAACCGTAGTGCAGAAAACCAAGATCATCAACCTGTGACACCTAAGCCGAAACAGAAGTTGGCCGGTAATTTCCGAGGAAATACAAGGAAGCAATTGCTTGGTCCATCAGATCTGGAAGTATCGGGCCCTATTTGTATGCATAAATATTGTCGGAAGATAATAAAATCATTGAAAGCATTGATGAATGTAAAACCATCTATGTTTTGAGTTCATTTCACATGCTATTTGTGCATTTTATATCCATATTCATAACCTATAAATTTCCTAAACTTGGTTTTGTAGGATTATTACTTAGAAAAAAGCAAGTGATTTGGCAAGAAATATGGAATAGATTTTCAAAAGAAGAGTCAACCAAGAGTCTCATAAAGTGCACCACTGGAAAAGATGAATTTTCTATACCATCTAGAACATCAAATGGTTCAAATTCTCTCATGGCTGCATTCTTACATTCAAAGAGCTTCCAACGAGTACTCACACGCCAAATCCTGAATGAAACTAAGAAGTTATGGGCCTCTACAAGTTAGAGAAGAAACTAGCCGCCAGTCTAAAATGATGTCGCGTAATTGATTGATGTCACATTTGTAATCAAGGTCGATCGAATTAGATGTCATGACCAGACGATATGTTTGACTCGTATTACGACCTATTTCAAAACGCCGCAGAACTTTAAAAAGTGTCAATCTATATTTTAATCTGAATTTGCTCTATTTCATATCTAAGACTATAGAGAGTATCATTTTTTGTAAAGAGGTTTTGAAGATCGGTTTCAAGTGGGGTTTCTCTCTTAGACTGCTCATTTTTCCTTCTCAGAGATTTGATTTAGTTTTAGATTTAGAGAAGCAGATAGATTTTATTTATTGAAGGATTTCGTGTTGTACATCGTAGATTCGCATTTCACTAAGGTTCGCATGTAAAGATTAGTTAAAACTGGATTTTCTTCTGTTGATTTTCTCTCTTAAACGCCATTTTCTTAGTTTTTGCTGCATATTTTTATTTAATAGATCTTAGAGTAGTTTTTAGATGCATTTTTATTTTTATTGAAGAGATTTCGGTGTTATACTTAAATATTCAATTTATTTACTGCCGAGGCGTAAGATTGTCAAATCGGGTTTTTCTCTTCTTTCTCTGATTTCTCATTTTCTACTTTTTGTTTGATTAGTGATGATTGGAATCCAAGTAATGGAACATTAAACAATCTCTCTAGGGTTGGGGATTAATTGTTGAACATTCGTATTTCCAGCTTTCTCAAGTGGTTTTGTGGGTTTGAATACTCAATTTAGTAATTGTACTATCTATATAATGAACCTGCTCAATATTAGCAGCTTATACCCAAAAGAGTTTCGTATTCTTTACTCGATTTCCAGAGGCCCTGAGTACACAGCTGCAGATGAGACCCTTAGAGCAAAGATGTAAATTAGTATGTTAGACTAATATCTTGAACTGAACTCCTAAAATACTTGATAGATCACTAATTTACTCATGGTGTGAGGATTACTAATTAGATGATGTATCACCCTAGTTGATCGTAGGTTCTCCTTAATTAATGGAAGATCTGATCCCTGTTAGTAAAGATCAATCATGGAGATAGGGTACTATTAGATTTGAAGGACGAGATACCCATTGGTTATTGATAATGTTTGTATTATCTGCCTAAGGAAAGAATTTTCATTCTGAAAAACAAGTCAGAAGTATTGAAAAAAAAACAACAAAACCTTAAAGAGTGTCAAATTTTTACAAGTAGCTATTTAGAATCTATTTTGTTCAAAAGAACATGGTGTGTTGTGATAGTGAAATGTATGGTGTATGGAGAAATCCAAGCTATACTACATTGTTTCAGACAAATCTAGTATCTAACTTTAGTAAATGTACCATGAAATGCAAACTGTTTTGTAAAGATCATCCCATCCCTGCTGACTCCCTCTTCATACCTTTAATTGGCAGCTGTTTATTTGGTAGATTTTGTAGATTTAGTTGTAAATCGCTTTGTTTCAATTAAATCGATTTTATTCCACATCCTACTTGGTCGCTTAAATAGTGAAGAGCCCTGTAATCTGGTGGGATCAAATTCCAATTAGATAAACCTCCAATCCTCGTGTCGGAGATCCGAATTTAGAGTCCACTTTATTACTCAGATGACCCGTGCACTTCTGCGGAAAGGGGCTGAGGTTGGCAATACTTTTCTATTTCCAGCTTTGAGCATACTTACTTTGTTTCAAATCAGCTTTTGAGACACTACATTCACCTCGACCATATTTTCTACATAAATATCATTCGTCTCCTTAACAGCTTGGCAATCATGCTGCATTTGGCACGGTTCACTTTCTCATTGGAAGTTGACATTTTAAGAATCGGCATTGCTAATTTAGGCACTTTTATTTTTATTTTTATCTTTTGGTTGTATCATTTCTTACAATTCTTTATTAGTATTGTATTTTGCTTTTCTTTTGTTTTTCTTCTTATTTGTTGGTACTTATGGAGAAACATTCAATAGAAGATAGATTGGCTCTCCCATAGAAGCCAAGCTTGGAACTACTTCTTCATATAAATTGGACCAAAGAATTCACAATGACTCACTCATGGAACAAGGAGTAATAGCCTTTATCGAGGGAGTTTAAATCCCACATTTCAAGAGGAAGAAGAGTTGTCTCCGCAATATGCATTTTTTATCTTAGCATGGAAGGAACAAGAAGATGATTAATCTTCATGAGCAGAAATTTCCAGATTTAGATGCCTTCAAGTCAACACTAGTGCTGATTGAGAAATGTAGAAGCTCAAATAGGGGACACTTTGGTCTAAGCATTCAAGGAAAATTCCTCTAGGACCTCCAGTAATACCGCTAAATCCCAATGAATGCATTGATACTCCTTTGAGCAATGTGCAGAAATTTCCTATCCCGAAACTGCGGAATAAGGTGAAATGAGCCGAAATTGAGAACAAGGTACTTAAACAACTTAGATGATGAAGAGTCATTATCGATAAATCAAATTTGAAGAAGTAAGTCAAGTAATGGCTATTGAAAACATTTTGGTGAAGATTGACACATTTTATCTTCCCATGGATTTTGTGACTTGGGCATTGAAGGATCTACAAAATTTCATATACTAAGAAGACCACTTTCCTCAAGCCAAGCATGCGGATTGACATCATTGCTGGGAGTCCACTCCGCTTATGGGTGAGGAGAAAGCAGTTCAATCTCACCTGAACTTACAACATCTTAATGGAGCAAGAAAGAGTCACAAAGTAAAATTCCTGCAAACTTGTTTAATCAAAAGGGCAGATGTTTGAACAATTTCCTTAAGTACAGAATGCTGTTGTATCTACTACATAGAGGGACTTTTTTGAAGAAGAATTTGTGGCTGAACCACCAGCCCATAATTAAAGGGCATTTGCAGAGTTTATTTCTCCTATTCAAAACTGAAAGAAAACATCCTCGAGTCGAATGGTTATGAAGAGGAAGTGCTTTCCAAGATGAATGATTGGTCAAAGAAGCATTTAGTACTTTTCCAATGAGTCTGGGGTCGACTCTAAACTGAGCAAATTTCTTGGGAGTAAACTTGTTAAGTAAAAGGATTCTATCCATTCTCTTTTTCTTTTTCTATTTTTTTAGTTATTTTATTTGTCGTTGTTTTTTTTACTGTTGGATGAAAATTCCAAAGAAGGTTAACTCATGTTGTTTACACAAGATAAGTCGAAGCTTAACATGTTGTCATGACTAGTCTGGCAAGAGCGAAGGCAAGAAGTTGAGCGGTTGATTTAATTATAGTGCTTGAAGTGTGAAAAAAAAATTGAGTGAGATGTTCATCAAATTTCGTGTTTGAGATGAAAGAACCAAACTCGAATCAATATAAGTCGAAGGGTTCATGATCATGCTTGAGGAGAATTGAAGACAAGAGATGAGCTTAAGTATGAATGTAGAAAGCATTAAGGGTTTCTTTATTGAGGAATTTCTTGAGAGAATATATAAGCATGAAGGACTTTTTAGCGATAGCAAGTGATATGGGCAGAGACAAAGCAAGGAGAACCTAAGGAGTTAAGCAAAACACACACTGGACAGCATGAACATTCTGATTTTTTCTGTATTGATTGGAGGCTCCCAAATGGTTCACCTCAGCCCATGAGCACATTCCCACATTGAAAGATCTTTCCAACGAGTCCTTTACATATCCAATTCCGGAAGCAAATGAAGGAGATAAGGAGTATAACAAGTTGGAGGAAATGTGTGTTGAGTAGAATTGTTTATCGTGACTAGCACCACAAATACGAAAACATAGGCTTTTAACCCAAAACCCATTTTTCTTCTTTCCTTACTTTATACTCTATCTTGCCATACTCTTTCCCCTCCAACCTTGCAACTTCCAACCACTTTCAAATTCATTTCCCATCCATCAAATCCTAACCACATTCTCCCAATCCATCTCCATCATCTTCAAGCTTCAAAACCCATCACAAAACCCACAAATCCTTGCTTGTTAATCCCAATTTTCCATCCATCATTCCAAGCATCAAAGAGAGTTACAATGAAGAAAATTTGTGCTTGGATTGTTTGTTTTTGGGTTCTTGTGGATCAATGTTGATTGTGGAGGATTTGCATGTATTGAAGGAGGTTTTAAAGAATCAAACTCACTCATTTGAGGTGAAGGAAGTCAGCACACCAAGTGTTTGAGAAAATGCCAAAGCCACTTTCATGGCCCAAAGAAGCAAAGTATATATCAAGGGGTAGTACACAATGTCAATGTCTGAAAATCATCAAGTTTCCTTATTCAAAGTGGCCAAGACTACAAAGGGGGGAGTCTACTCTTCCTCTAACTTTATTACTCTTTTACTTTATTGCTTCCTTTTTACCATTGTTAGACATTTGTGATAATGTTCATCTCAACGCTAGTGTTTATTTTTGTTAGTTTATCATGTCACACCCTACATGTTAAATGACAACTTTGGAGGATGAAAATTTTTGGTGCTTTTTGAGATAATGACTTTGTTTGATGCTTCCCTAACTTACATCTTAGTTTGGTATATATTTTTTAGTTAGAGCTTATTGAGCACTGAGCTGGGCTTTTGAGTTATTGTGATACAACAGAACCATAAATGAAACCTTTTGGATATGGACATATTATAATAGGACTTAATGCTTAATGAGTTATCTCTTTAATAGGTTATTTAGTTATTGGTTTCTCAAAAAACTGCTGCATCGTCACTAAGTACCCTTTGAAAAGCGCTTTTGTCAGTTAGAAAAGGTTTATGAGAATCCATCTATATTTGATCTCCATAGGTTCTAGAACTTGTTACTCTTGTCGCTTGAGGCGAAATCCTAGGCAACACAACAATTGAGAAATGATCTAGGCCATCCTTGGAAAGTTTGTGCCTTTCGTTAAACTATTAATATGATACGCATATTCCTAGTAGCCCAAGATGTTGAGCCTTAAAGAGCCAAAATTCTGTTTATAAAAAAACCAAGTTTGAAGCCAATAACCTTCCTATAGCATCACTATTCTCAATAAAGAACCAACCACCCATAACATGAGGATTTGAACATACTGAGAATGGGTGAGGAGTAGGTTAGGGAGTTGGTTTTTCCTATGGAAAATAACTCCAAATTGCTGAAATGAGTTGTTGAAAATCAAAAGAGGTTGTCAAAAAAAAAAAACAGAAAAAAGATAAAGTGTAAAAGAAGCTAAAAAACATAATAAAAAGTCAAGGAGAGTGAGTCTAGTCAGCCTTCCCTTCCCTAGCTGTAGAAAGCAGTAAATCCTAAGTGGGTGTCTCAACACCTATACCTAAGGCCAATTGGTCTAGGAGCTATTGATTTAAAGCTCAAGTAAGGGCTGGTAGAAAGCTTATGTTTGACATTGCACCACTTAATAACCTTGTCTTAAAGAAAAGGCTTTTGGTGTTTGTTGAAAGAATGCACCAGCAGAAAAGTGATATGAGGAGTATGGAAGGATGCACCCAAACAGATTGGGGTGTCTGAGAGGTCACTATGTCGATGGTAAAACCAGATGGAGGCAGGAGTCAGAAATGCAGAAAATATATACATAGGTAAGTTTTAGGCTTCAAATGACTACTCAACTACCCCTTACCCAAGCCTTACATTACAAGCTTATAAAGACCTACTTGATCTTGAGAGTTGTGTGTGTTTACTAGTGTGGAGAGGATAAGAACAACAAGCCTATGGAACCTAAATAAATTATCTTAGGAGATCCGCGTACTTATCTCAATTCTCATAAACTCATCTAGCTTGCAATTGTTTGATAGGGGAAGACCATACACACACACACTAGTGAGAACCATGATCTAAATTTTTTATTATTATGAGATTAATTCACTATTAAAATGAATAAATTATCTCTGGATCATATTCTCTATATTCCTGTGGGCAATTTTGAGACACATCACATACCCCTTGCAAAGCTTGATTACTCAATTTTGGTTAAATAAAAGGGTGAAATGAACTTTCTTTCATTTTCTGGGACAAGCAACTTTTCTTTTCTTTGCTTGAGGACAAGCAAAACTTCAAGTTTGGGGGTGTTTGATGAGTGCAAAACTCATCTATGTTTTGAGTTCATTTCACATGCTAGTTTTTGCATTTTCATATCCATATTCATGTACAACTCATAACATTTCCTCTAAACTTGGTTTTTTAGGATTATTGATGAAAAAGAAGTGATTTGGCAAGAATTGAGCAATATATTTTCAAAAGAAGAGTCAACCGGGAGTCTCATAGCGCACCACTGGGAAGATAAATTTTTATGTACCATCTGGAACATCAAATGGTTCAAATTCTCTCATGGTTGTATTCTCCACATCCAAATAGCTTCTTCCAACCAGCACTACACCCAAATCCGTAGTTAAAACGAAGAAGCATGGCCCCGATACTAGAGGTAATAGAAACCAGCTTGCTGTCCAAAATGATGTCGCGACTGTAATTGATGTCGCGACCAGATTTGATGTCGCGATCAGAATTGATGTCGCGTCCAGATTTGATGTCGCGATCTGTAACGCTGCAGCAACCTAAAAGGCCGAAATTGATATTTTGGTTCTATTTACCCATTTCACCAGGGACCAGTATATACTCGTTTTTTAGGTAAAGAGGCAAGCCAGGGAAGATTGAGAGCCATGGGTTTCTCTCTAGACTTACCCATTTTTCCAGCTTTTTCTGTAGATTTTGATTTGTTTTAGATTTGCAGAAGTCAGAGCATATTTTTATTTCTATTGAAGAGATTTTTGTTGTACAATCAGATTCATTTCACTAAGAAACAGATACAAAGATTAGCTAAAACTGATTTTCTCTCTCTCTAAACCGCCCATTTTCTTAGTTTTTGCTCTCGCATTTTTATTTTTAATAGATCTTAGAGTAGTTTTAGAGATTTATTTCTATTGAAGAAATTTCGTGTTTGTGACTAAATATTCAATTTATTTACTGTTGAGGCGAAGATTTAAGCTCAACTGGTTTTTCTCTTCTTTCTCTTGATTTCTTTTCTTTCATTTTCTTACTTTTTGTTTGATTAGTGATGATCGGAATTAAGAATGGAACATTAAACACCCTCTATGGTTGGGGATTGCTGAACATTCAGACGGCAGCTTTCTCATTTATTTTGTGGGTTTGAATATCGACTTATATAATTGGTACCGTTCATATAATGAACTGCTTGAATATTAGTAGCTTATACCCAAAAAGAGCCGCATTCTTACTCTCGATTTCCAGAGGCCCTCCGAAAGGACACAGATGGAGATTCTCGAGAGTAAAGAGCTGTAACTTAGAGGTATGTTAGATCAATATTCGAAACTAATGAACTCAAAATTACTTTCTTGATAGATCACTAATTTACTCATGGTGTGAGGATTAATTAGATGATGTATCAATTTAGTTGATTAGAGGTTTTTCCTAGTCTAATGAAAGGATCTTTGATCCCAGTTGTGCGTGCATCTAATCATGAGATAGAAAATTTTATTAGATTTGAAGGACAAGATACCCATTGCTATTGGAGAAGGCTATAAAATATCCTGCCTATGGGGGCAAGAATTCCTTCATCCTAAGAAAATGGTTGTGAAGTATTGAAAAAAAAACAATCAAATCTTAAAGAGTGCCAAATTTTACAAGTAGCTATTTAATCTATTTGTCCCTGAAAAGGAATATGGTGTGTTAGATAGTGAAATGTATGGTGTATGGAGAAATCCAAGCTATACTACATTGCTCTTGGACAAATCTAGCATTCAACTCACAAATGTTGCACTTTCAAGGAAATGCAAACTGTTTTGTAAATAATTATCCCCATCCCTAGTGACTCTCTTCACAATTCCTTAGAATTAAGTAATGCTATTTGGTAGATTTTAGGATTAGTTTTAAATCAGTTTTTGTTTCAATAATTTTGATTTTATCTCACATCCTACTTGTCGCCTAAATAGTGAAGAGCCCTTGTAATTGGGGTGATCAAATTCCAATTAGAGAGAACCTCCAATCCTCATGGGTACGATATCCGATTCCTGTAGTCTCACTTTATACATTGTATTTAATCTCGTGCACTCATGAAAGGTCGAGGTTGGTAATACTTTTCATTTCAGTTTTTGAGTATACTTACTTTTGTTTCAAATCAGTTTTTGAGTATTTACCACATTCACTCCCTTGACCATATGCTCAAAAACTTCTATTGAGCATCAAAGAGTATCGAACCTGCAGAATGAAAAAATATCAAAAGAAGTTCAAATGGTTAAATGCGCATTTATATATGTTATATCGATAGTTCTGGGTAAGCCCAGTACGTGGTTCCCAAGAAAGGTGGATTCACTGTGATCGAAATGAAAAGAATGAACTCGATTCCCACAAGAACTGTGACAAGATGCAGGGTGTGTATCGACTGGCGTAAAATTGAATACTCGGGCAAAATCTCAAAAGGATCATTTTCCCCGCCTTCATTGGATCGGGATGTCGATAGGTTGGCAAGACACCCTATTTGTTTTCTTGATGGATACTCTAGATATAACCAAATTGCTATTGCACCCGGTTATCAGAGAAAACCACTTTACATGCCCATTTGTACTTTTGCTTTTAGGAGAATCGCCATTTTCCGTTTGTGTATCGCTCCCGGGTACCTTCCAAATATGCATGATGTCTATATTTTCCGATTCAGTGCAGAAGTTATGGAGATCTTCATGGATGATTTTACAAAGGTATGGATCCACGGAGCAATGCTCTTCATAACCTCGGGGACAAGATTTCAAAGGTGTGCAAAGACAAGAATCGCCTCTAAATTTGGGAAAAATGCCATTTTATGGTTAAGGTATGAATTGTCTCTGGGCACATGATTTGTACAGGCTTCGAGGTAGACCAGCAAAGTTTCAATTATATGAAACCTAATACCACCCACTACAATCAAGGGAATCGTTTCTTAGGACATGCCGGATTTTATAGAAGATTTATCAGAGATTTCTCAAAAATTGCCAGACCACGCGTGTATTGCCGAAAAAGATACAAATTCTATTTGATGAATCTCACATAAAGCATTGAAGAAATCAAATCTGGGATTAGTTGAAGCTCCCATCATGGCAAAACCATTGGAACAGAATTTGAAATCATGTGTTGTCAAGATTTTGCAATGGGAGTCAGAGCTGGGGATTAAAGATGAAAAAGTGTTCAAGGCTGGTCATTATGCTAGTAAACTTAATGAAGCACAAGAAAATTACTCACTACGCAGAGTTAGATGTCACATATCACAAAAACGCATTACATTTTGGGGTCCTATGTTGTATCACACTAATCGATCATGCAAAGAATTAAATATCTAATGGCTTTAAGAAAGAAGCAAAAGCCAAGATTGATCGTGGGTGTTATTATTGCGGTGAATTTTATTTAGAAATAAAGACAAAAGGGAAGTGGATACGTGATAGCCATCATCATTAAGAGTAGAGAAACCATTGTACAAGAAGAAGGAAGAGAAATAGTGAAAATTTTCCAGATGAGTGCGATTTCTACCACACCCAATCACCCCTGTATGTCGATATTGTGAAACTTAGCTTCAGGGAATTATGTCACTGGGACCACTACCAATGTGAGAAAAAGCTAAGGACTGATAAGAGATTACATCCGGGATGACCCATTATTGCTTAGCAGGAGCTGATCAATTATATGAGATGTACCAGAAGGTGAGCAAAGCAAGATTTTTAAAAGAATGTCATGCATCACCTATGGAGGACACTTGGTAGAGATAAACAGCCCATAAAATTCCCTCCAATGATTTTACTGGCCTACAATTTTTAAGGACTGTTTTGAATGGGTAAATCGCGGTGATCAATGCCAAAGAATGGGAAATATCAAAAAGGTACGAGATGCCCTCGCAAGTGTATCCTGCAGCAGCTTGTTTGAAGGTATGGGGAATGGATTTCCATGGGACCTTTCCGCCATTTGGAAATAAATACATACCCTAGCTATGGATTATGTATCAAATGGTAGAAGAGTAATATCCAAAGAATGATGCCAATACAGTTGTGGGGTTTTTACAAAGAAATATTCTCAGCAGATTTGGGATACCCAGTGGAGGAAGCCATTTTGCAAATAAGGTGTTTGACAAACTCATGAGCAAATATGGTATCAAACACATTATGAGTTTGGCTTATCATCCTCAAACAACGGGTATGCTTAAATTTCACAAAATAAAGAAAATTCCTGAAAAGACTGTAAGTTCCAGTTAGAGAGATTCATGTCTTTGAAGCTTGATGATGCACTATGGGCACAACGCTTTTAAAAACTCCCATTGAATGTTCCCACAGCGCACTTGTCTTTGGAAAACCTTGTCACCACCTCTCTGAGCTAGAATATAAAGCTATGTGGGCCATCAAGAAGCTTAATTTTGATTTTTTAAACATAAAGAAGATAGGCTACCCAAGCAATGAATTGGAAGAGTCGAGGAATGGGTCATGATAGTGCCGACTACAAGGATAAAAAACAAAAATGGCATGATCAACTAATTTTGAGGAGGAATTAAGTGAGATCGTCTTGTTATTCAACCCGCATCAAGACTTTCCAGAAAGCTGAATCCAAATTGAGTGGACCATTTACGCTGGTATCAAGCACACAATTTAAAGTACGACACTTAGAACCAAGAATCATGAGGAGTTCAAAGTTAATGGTCAGAAAGATTAAAGCACACTTGGAAAAAGTAATTGGAAGATAAACCCTTAGTTCAATGAAGAAGATTGAAAACATAACAATGGCACAGAAAGTCCAAAGAGAGACTAAAATGGAGCAAATTTTGTGGAAGGCAATCCACAATCATTGTTTTTAAATTTTTCTTGTTTCATTTGGCGCTTTAGTGTTTAAAATTTTTTTAGAGTCCTGTAATTGTATTCATTAGTGATTAATGAGTAGTTAAATATTTTTGTTTTACAGGATAATGAAGATTGTGCAAAAGGAGAGCATCTGCATTCTAACATCTATCAGCATAAGAGACCAAAAAGGGGCAGTTTTTCTTCTTCTTCTTGATTTGAATTTTTTAAATTTGTCTTTGATATAGCATGATTGAAAGTTTGGGGGAATTTTTATCTTGTTTTGATGCTTAACTGTTGAATATGAAGCATGATAGAAGTTGCTAAATTTTTGCATGATACAGATGAGTTGAGTTGTAGTTGTTTTGAATTGAAGTGAATATATTGAAATTGTTGTGAAATTGAGTGTTTTTGTTTTGATCGCAAATATTAATTCAAAAGTGGCAAACTAAGAGTGCTGGATGTAAAGAATAAAAGTGGAAAAGTAAGTCGTAATAATGAAATTGAGGTCACAACTAAAATAAAGGAGGGAAAGAACATTTTTTTTTATGTGGCAACACAATTTTCTCGTCGTAGATTCCAAATTTTTGTGTCACGACATAAAATTTGAAGTCGTGGACTACAAAAAGCCTCGAGAAGAGTAAAACCTCACTTTAAGGCCCAATGCTTAAAAAATAAAAATAATAAAAATAAAATAAAATAAAAATCATTATACAATCATTGATTTAGTGACCCAATATTTAATGTCTTGACTCCCAAAGCGCTGTCATGACATTAAACCGAGCGTCTATTTCCATTCAAAGTCCACTAAACTACAATTCACCCAAACCATTCAGTTTTGCAACATTCATTCAAAATTTTGTTGAAATAAATGGTTATTAATGCAGAAACATAAATTCATTTCTCGATGAACTAATTTGTTGAGTACGCCACTCGTGGAGAATAATCGAGGAAGTTAATAAATTCAAGAAAACGATCAAAATTTCATAATCAAAGACCAAAAGCGTTTGAAATATCAGAAGAGCAAAATTGAGGAACCTCATTTTAATCCACTCATCGTGAAATTTAAAGAAAGAATAAATGGCCTGTTCTCAAGAGACGTAATTCACTATAAAGGATGAGAGAACAAAGGAAAATAAAACACAGAATGGAGAGTATGAAATACTTCGAGAGAAAAGAAGAGTTCTAAGGTTGCGAATCACTGGGGAGTTTATGGAATGAATGGAGCCTGAAATAAACCAACTCCATTCTTGTTCCATAAAACGTTGTGTAATCAAGAGTGGTCGATGGAAAGGAATCGAAGAAGGGTTACTGTAACCCATCAACCGTATAGCTCCAAAGAAAGGAGAAAAGGCTCCAATTTGTCAACGACCTTGTTAATGTACCGAATCACTCTTTAGAGGAGCCTGCAGTCTGGTGAACCAAATTTTGAAGCAGGAGTCGCAACCTTCAGAAAGAAGATATAGGATCTTAGGTCAAGAAATAGAGAGTTTTTCTTGAATTTAGTTACAGTTTTATTTGTAAAGAAAGCAGATTGTACAATATCGAAATGTTTTGATATTTGAATAAAATTTTGTTGACTTACAAATTGGAATGTTCATGATCTCCAATTTTATTTCGTGTCATTTATTTTCCGTTAGAATCAAATAAATAACGCTTCTTTCTCAAGAATGTAAATTCTTGGAAATAATCGTACCGAATAATTAAACCGGAAATTGTGGAGCATTTAACGCTTGTTTAAATCTCGCTTTAGTTTGCAAAAATTGGAAAATTGGTTATTGCTGATGGAACAAAATACTTGGTTAAAATAATGTAAGTAAACAGTAAATAAATACAAGTCTTGAAGAAATAATACACTTAGGTCAACAAAACTTATGAAACTTTGACAGAATTGGGTGGACATCTTCCGAGATCTGTGAATTCAGAGTCCATAGTCCTAACTTGTCTGACATTAGATTGAGGCGAACTTAGGTGAAAACAGCCATCAAGAAGATAGAGGCCATCCTTGGCAGCCAGCTTTTCTAAGTTTACCATCAAAATATGTTACATATGTTTCATTCTCGATGGCTTTCAAATAAGCCTTATTTCTTCAATAAACAATCAAATCAAATTCCTTCCTTGCAATAAACTCCGCAAAGAAAGAGCCCAAATTATCAACAAATTTCCAACAAAAAGTTTAGTATAAAGGAAGAAACAATTGGGGAAATTAAATACTTCCTAAATTTTGATACAATGAAGGAGTTAAAGAAGTAAAGAAGGTTAGTGAAATAAGGAATAAGTTTTGTCTTGTGGCCTATTTCCTCGAATAATAAGCTTTTAGGTGTATTAACACCTAGCACCCTAATGCCAACTCGGTATGAGCTGTTAGCCCAAAGTTCTTCAAGAGTAATAGAAACAAGAAGACAAAACATTGCACTATTCCAAATCTTAGAAGAATAAAAGAAGGAGTAAGAACAAAGGAATCTCGAATCAATTTATAGAGGAAATCTTGAAATTCCATACAAAAAGAATTCAAAAGATGAATCAAAGCAAGATTGAGGAGATTCACAGAAGAACAAAAAAAAAAAAAGTATGTGAAAGTCGAGGCAACAAGTAGAGAAAAGATGGAAACTGGTAATTTTCAACCTAAATTTTTCCACATTATCTACCCAATTACCTAAGCCCAACATTGCAAGCCTCGAAGACTCATTGATTTTGGTTGGTTGAATTTACCTACATTTAGTGGAGATCAATATGAAAACAAGCCTATGGGACTTTAACAAACAGTCTAAGAAAACTCCCAGAAGATTAACTAAATTCAACATGAAGATGAAAAGGATTGATGACTCGCACACACATGTATCAAGACTTGTAAAATAAACTGTTTAAAACATTAGTTTATTAAGAAATTTTGTGTTAGAAGTATACCATGTCTTGTTCTTGCATCAAAACTGAAATTTAAAATAATGTTGGTATCTCTTAATTCCAGTTCAAAAAGGTGGAATGGGAAAGACTGTGGTACGAATCATAAAAATGTCCTTAAAAATTTTTTTTAAGCTTATTTGTTTGAGGACAAACAATTCTTTCTCTTCTCATTGGGACAAGCAAAATTTAAGTTCGGGGAATTTGATGGTCCAAAACTCATTAGATTTTAATCCATTTTTCTCGAGTTTATCATGAAAATAATGTTGAATTTGTCATAAAAGTGATAATTGACTCAAATTCCAATTTGTGAAAATACAAAGAGAACTCAAATTTTAGCAAAATAAGAAGAAATCAGCCTTATACACTAAGGTCACAACTGGAATTTCAATGCTGACAGAAGTTCAGATTCAAAGAATTCCAAGTCACTATTACATCAACAATTTAAGCCAGGAAGAAATTGAAACGTGAAATAAATCAAGTCACATCAAGTGGAGGTTGCAACAAAGAAGACGGGTCTAGATTAAAGGAAACAATAAATGAAGAAACTATGTCGCTGATTTCTATTTCGATGTCACGCCTAAAATAAAAATGGATGTCTCGACATAACTCTGGAGGTCGACAAGGATCCGCCAGCGAAGCCACAGAGAGACTGCAGGCAAAAGAAGTCGCAATCGCTTTAATTAAAGGGTCAAATTGAAGTCGCTACATGCGGGTCGCTTACATGAAATGTGAATTGAAGCCTTAATAAGAAGAATGATGTCGCAACCACTCATTCAGGTCGCGACATAAAGAAGAGCTGAGCGTAGATGTTGCGACATCACTTGATGTCGCACTGGAAAAGAAGCGGGAAGAAAGAAATCGCTTGCAACGTGGAACCGAGATAAAAACAAGAAAGAAATGAAAGAAAGAGGTCGCGATATCACGATGAGGTCACATAAATGAAAGTTATGAAGACAAGAAAAACATCGTAATTGCGACCAAGAAATCAAGGTCACAACATGAAGTCGCCTTACAAAAACAAAGAAAGTGGTCGCAATCCTAAACCGATGTCGCAACACGTATTTAGAATAAGAAGATAATAGTGTCGCAACATCAACTTGAGGTCTAGACACATCAAGACTCGATGAACAGATCAACAAAGATGTCGCAACATCACTTCGATGTCGCGACCACTAATTAAGGATTTTACAAGACAAACTCGGTTGCGCGTAAAAGCAAAGAGGTCGCGACTGATCAGGCTGAGCCAGATCTATGTCGCGACATCACCTGAGGTCGCACACAGAACAAGGAGCCGGGCTTTTCTTTTGATTTCCACCTAGAGTATTTTGGGATTCGCCTGCATTCTTTTCTTTACAAAGATAAATAGAGAGCTTCGAGTAAAGTAGTTTTCTCCTTCTTCACTACCCAGCAAAAGGGAAAAGAAGAGGAACTCAGTGTATATTATAGAGTAGATTTTATTTTAGTTTTATTATTTTTAGTTTTATTTTCTGGATTTGAATCTGCGAACTGTGCAGAGACGAGTTGAGCTGGATTTTTAGTTCTGTTATTTTTTGTCAAGATATCGCTCGAAAATAATGGAAAATCTTAGACAAATTTCGAATGCATTTCTTTCAAATTTATCAGAATTACAAGGGTTACGCAGGATCGACACTCCATTTCTTGATTCGCACAAGAATCAGAAGGCAAATACCTGGATTTGATTTATATTTAGTTACACTTTCCTTCACAATTTACTAAGAATTAATTTGTCTGGTTTAATCTAAGGTCGCTTTTAATGGATAAATTCAATAGTAGTACCTGGGCATCACTAAGGAATGTATCTTACCCTGATATCCAGGATGCCCTCTGCGTGACAATGAGACGGAGATTCCTGAGAGTTGAGAGCGTTCTTTTCTAGGTATGTTTGACTACCCATTGACGACCGTCAGCTCGAGAGTTCATTTTGATAAATCCCCTATCCGCCTCATAATTGAAGTCGGGAGGGGTGTATTTAACAATATCAACAATCGTAGAGTTCACCTTTAATCTACGTGCACGTCCCGATCCCCGTAGCCACTAGATATAATCATGAAAGGGATAACCCATAATTTGAGGTTGAGCTCACCATTTCTACTAGTAGAACTTAGCTAATATCCCGAGAAGGTGAAGAAAAGTCTCATTGTCAACAGAAATGTGGGTGGAAGTATTGAGAAAGAAACATACCCATGTATCTTGAAAGAGAATGTGGAATAGGGGCTGTTTGATCTTGTCTTCGAGAGAAGCAAGGATATTAAATCGTTGAAAAGGAGAAATCCAATTCCAATAATTAGAAATCTTGACAAACATCATATCCATACATAGAACAAAGTAATCCGATAAGATAAGGTCGAATCGACCGTCTATCAGATTTCATTGATAGTTTTCGCTTTCACAAGAACCGATTCAAACCATTCTTTTATGTACAATTTATTTTTAGTCATTCATTTTGTTTTAGTTTAATTTGAGCATATTCATAGTAGATTTAATTTTTGTTGTTTTGATAAAATTTTCACTACGGTTTTGAGTCCAAATAGTATAAATTAGTATTAGTTGAATTGCACTGGCTTATCAATCTCTGTGTGGAATGATACCCGACTCATTCAGATTTACTCATTGTACGATTTGTGGCACTTGCAAGAGTCATAGATCGAACCCTTATTTTTTTTATCCTGAACATTAAGGGAAAATTATTTTAGCAAGCCAAATTATCCAAAGTGACATGGGTATAAGAGAATTGTAAGGCTCTGGTAGCTGTGTTATTTTGAGGGGTTTTAGTCTATATAGAAAAAGGCGATCAGTGTGGTATCTTTTCTAGGGCACCCCCTCTCCACAAAAAGTCTCTTTGAATATTTTCCAATTTATAAACCACAGTTTTTGGCATCCTCATAGGAACATTGTACTGCAAGTAATAGTCAATAGAATATTTTTTTTGGCAACAATATAAGTTAAAAATAAAAAAGAGAAATTCTAAGAAAATAAATTATAGACTAAAATATAACAAAAGATATTTTAAATAATATAAATAACTCATGAAAAAATATATCCCACCATCATTTTTAAGTTTATTATCAAAATCATTTAAAGAAATGCAATTATAAATTTTAAATTGTTTCCATTAGCCCTTCAAGAAAAAATATCTGTGATAAACCAATTAAACTAAAAATAAAAAAAAATATCGTTTTAAAAGAAATTTAGTTGCAATATTGATGAGTCTAAAAACTCATTTGGTTTTTAATCCATTTTTATGAGTTTCTTACAAGATAATTGTTAATTCATATACAGAAACCTGGGTAATTTGCTCAAATTTATTTTTGCAGAAAAATACAACATAAACGAAACTCCGAGCAATAACTGGAAGAATTTAGCCTGAGAACAAAAAGGAGGTCGCGACTAGGAAATGAAAGTGGCGACAAGGAGCTCTTTTCTTCAGTAATCTCTAGGTCACAACATCACCAAGACCAGTTAAGGAGGTTACGACCAAGAAAATGTGGTTGAGACGAAAGAAACTATTCAAGGCAGAAGTTCAGGTCGCAACGCCAATCTAAGGTCGCGACGTTGATCCGTTAAGGAAACCACAGATGAGGTCTCTGCAAGAAAATTTGAAGTTACAACCAGCTCTTAAATGAAGGACTCAAATTGTGATCAACATCATCTCGAGGTCACGACATGGAACCGAATTGGGAGTCACAACAAAGAGATTTCAGTTGCAATACAAGAGATGGAGAACGAAATGAAGTCGCAACTTCAAATTGAGGTCGCGACATGAAACCCGGCTGCTTTGCCAGTCCTAGTTAGGAAATCGGCCAACCACTTGTTATTCAAAGATCCCATGGAGGTCAGCACTAATCACGATGTCGCCACCTCCAAAGAAACATCGACATTACAAAGCCACAATGTGACCTAATATTTAAGTCGTGACGTGAAACTCGCTTTAACGGGTCTTTACTAAGCAAAGGGGAGTCACGCACCTACTTAATCGGGCCAGAACCCTAAAAGAAGTCGCGACCAGTCGTTGAGGTCGCGACCTGAATGCACTCTGAGCATCGCCATCCAGTCGCACTATGTTTAAAGTTAACTCAGTGTTAACCGGTAACCGCAAATGGCAAATCTGAGGTCACACATCATACTAAGTCACGACCGTTTAAAGGAAGGCTACAAAGGCCGCGACCAAGCATTGGAGGTCGCGACATTACCCTGGCTACATCAAAGCAAAAAGACCTAAAAGAAGGTCGTAATCAAAAGAAAGTCAATGACTGAGGTATATAAAGAGAAATAGAAAATGTCGCAACTCTAAAATCCAGGTCGATACGCTGGCAAAGAAGGAAAGAAGTCTAATTAACTAAAGTGGTGACAATTAAAAGGAGGTCGCAACCTAAAACTGAAGTCGTGACTCAAAATTTCAGCAGAAGGGAACGACAATGAGGTTGCAACATGAGACTAAGGTCGCGACATCAATTCTTGAGAACAATTGAGCCAAAGAGGTCGCAACCAAAATTGAGTAATGAACCACCAGTCAACTAAGTCGCAAGAAACGGTAATACAACTAAAGAAAACTTAGTCGCAATTGAACTGGAGCAGATAAAGAGAACCCAGGTCGCGACATCAATCCGAGGTCGCGACATGAGACAGTGATTTAGGCTTTTCTTTTGAGAATTCCACTGAGTTTAAGCCAGCTCCACCGATTTGGACAGCTATAAATAGACAAGAGAGAGGAGAATATAAAGTAGCCTGCCTTCACTACCCGTAAAAGGGGAAAGCGAGAGTGAACTCATAGTTTAGAGTAGAATTTTATTTTTTTATTTATTTTTATTTATTCTTAGTAAATTATTTTTCTAGATCCGACCTACGAATCGTGTAAACGATAGAGGCATGATTTTTATTTATGTGATTTTCTTCTAAAATTACCGCTGAAAATTTATGAAATCTAGACAAATTTTTGGAATTCATTTCTTCTCGCTCATTGTGATTACAAAGGATGTGCTTGATTGGTGTCATTTTTAATCGCAATGCACGCAATTGGAACGCGCCGCCGGATTTGATATACAATAGTTACGCCTTTTTTGCAAAAATTTGAGAAAGTTATTTGGTAGGGATTTACCACTTGGTGTCGGTTTTTGAATCGATGTTCCCAATGGCAGTAATTACTACCGCTTGAAGAGTGTAGTCTGCTCTTAATTTCCGTGATGCCTCCTTTCAGGGTAGACACAGAGATGGAGATTCCCGAGAGCGAGAGTATTCCCCTTTATGCATGCTAGACTACCATTGATGAATCACAATTAAAGTCTATATAAACTCTATCTCGCTCAATTGAAGTCGAGGGCGCATTTAACAATATAAATAATCGTGAGAGTTCCACCTCAACCAGCGGGGAAGTTCTGAACTCGGTGTTGAACAGATCTAGCCATGGAAAAGGATGAACTGGTCAGATTCATGATTTAGAGCCACCAATTAAGTGGTAGAACTTTTGGCAAAATCCTAAGAAGGAAAGCAAAAGATCTTCGCAATATCAAGAAATGGGTGAAGTACTAGAAAGCAAATACCTGCATCTTTCGTAAGAAAGCATAATATAGCAATCACCTCGATCTGACTTCCTGAGAAGGCAAGAGTTTAACTATCAATGTGGAGAATCCATCTATGAATTTAGCAATCTTGGAGACAAATCCAGATCCATCAATACAATAGAGCAATAATTTTCAGGAATTGACTGCTTCATTGTAATTCACTGATAGTTTTCAAGTTTCACAGGAAATGGGATAGTCCAATATTTTGTTTTTATGTTCTCGTTGTTTTATTTTTATTTTTATTTTTCTGTTTTGTTTTAGCTCAACGGTTAGTCAACCGATTAGGATTTTCATATTTAGATAAAAAGTTTATTTACGCTTTTAGTCCAAATAGCACGAAAGCTTCAGTGAGTCGTAGTTGATCTCTAATTCTTGTCAATCTCTGTGGGAATGATACCTGGACTTACATTCAGATTTTACTACTTGTATGACCTGTGGGAATGATACCTGGACTTACATTCATAGACTGCCAGTGTATATTATACTGAATTATATCTTGTATAACTCAAAAGAAGGATTTTAAAACCCATCAAAAGACCATACCCAACAACTTTATTTATTTCTATCAGTAATATAACAAAAAAGGCTCAAGATTTATTGTTTGTAAAACGGCGCCATAAAAACTTGTTCGCCTTTTTCTATATAGACTAAAACCCCTCAAAATAACACAGCTACCAGAGTCTTACACAATTTCTTATACCCATGTCACTTGGATAATTTGCTTGCTAAAATAATTCTTCTTAGTGTTCGTGGATAAAAATATGGTTCGGGCCATGACACCGCAGTGCACAGTCGTACAAGTAGTAAATCTGAATGTCTGTGCATCATTCCCAGCAGAGATTGATAGTGAATTACAGATCAACTACCCCAACTACTAAAATTTCATACTATTTGACTAAAACTCATGGTGAAAATTTTTATCAAACAACAAAAATTAAAATCTATACGACATATGCTCAAATTAAACTAAACAAAAAATGAATGACTAAAATAAATTGTACATAAAAGAATGGTTTGAATCAGTTTACTGTGAGAAACGAAAACTATCAATGAAATACAATGGAACAACACCTGTTGACTATATCCAAGTACTTTGTTCTATGTATGGACTGATGTTTGTCCAAGATCAATTATTGGAATCGATTCTCCCTTTTCACTGATTTAATATCCTTGCTTCTCTCGAAGATAAGATCAAACCAACTACCCGTATTCCATATTCTCTTTCAAGATCTGAGTATTTTTCTTTCAATAATTTCACACCCATTCCTCGCTGGATGTTGGTAACTTTACTTCACCTCTCGTGATATTCGCTGAAGCTCTACTACTTCTAATGGTGGCTCAACCTCCGATCTAAGGGCTTGGTCCCTTTCCTTGATTAGATCTAAGTCCAACACGGGATTCGGGACGCACCTGTAGATTAAGGTGAACTCGATTGTTGATATTGTTAAATACACCCTCCAACTTCAATTATGGAGCGAATGGGGATTTATCAAATGAACTCTCCGAGCTCGGGCCAGTCGTCAATGGTAGCCTAACATACCGTAAAAGAACGCTTCAACTCTCAGAATCTCTGTCTCGCGTGTCACAGAGGGCATCTGATAATGTGAGTTAGATGACATCTCCCCAACTCAATAGTAAGTGCTATTGGGGAACTGTTATCCATTAAAACGACACCGATTAAGTAAAAACTGAACCCAAATTAATTCTTCGTAAATTGTGAAGGAAAGACTGTAACTAAATGTAAATCAAATCCAGATGAGCTGCGCTCTGATTACTGCATTGCGAATCAAGAAATGGAGTGCCGATCACGCACAACCACTGTAATTGCAATAAATCTGAAAAGAAATGCATTCCAGAAATTTGTCTAGATTTCACACTTCCAGCAAGATATCAAGAAAAATACCGTAACTAAAAATCCAAATTTCAACTGCCTCCGCACAGTCACAGATTCAAATCCAGAAAATAAAACTAAAAATAATAAAACTAAAATAAAATCTACTCTATAATATACACTGAGTTCCTCTTCTTTTCCCTTTTGCTGGGTAGTGAAGAAGGAGAAAACTACTTTACTATTCGAAAGCTCTCTATTTATACCCCAGAAAAGAAATCTGGGCCGAATCTCTAAAATACTCTAGGTGGAAATCCGAAAGAAAAGCCCAGCTCATCGCTCTATGTTATATCTTCGCTGATGTCACATGGAATCTCTTTGATGGCTCGCGATCACGCGACTTCTCTTTCTCGTTGCAACCAGTTTGTCTTGCAAAATCCTTAATTAGCGGTCGCGACATCGAAGTGATGTCGCGACATCTTTGTCTGCTTCTTCAAAGGCAGATGTCACGACCTCAAGCTGATGTCGCGGACACTATTATCTTCTTTTATTCTTCCACTTCAGGTTATGGACATCGCTTTTAGGTCAGCGACCACTTTGTCGCTTGTAAGACCTAATTTCATGTTGTGACCTTGATTTCGGGTCGCAATTTGCTCGATGTTTTTCTGGGCTCTCATAACTTTCATTTATGTCGCGACCATCGATGTCGCGACTTTTTTGCTTCTCTATTTTTCTTTCGTGTCGCTTATCTCGGGCCCACGTTGTAACCGACATTTTTCTTTCCAACTATTTCCGTGCTCTCATCAAAGTGATGTAGCTACAATCCTTTCTTCGCTCAGCTCTTCTTTATGTCGCGACTAATGAGTGGTCATGACATCATTTTTCTGTTAAGGCTTCACCTCAAAGTACATGTCGCGACCTACATAGCATGTCACTCGACGACCTCTTTAATTAAAACTAGTTGCAATAACTTCTTTTACTATGAAGATCTCTCTATAGGGCTTCATAGACGCATCCTTGCGCGACCGCAGTTATGTCGCACATTTTTCTGATTTTGGCATCGCGACATCGAAATGAAGTCGCGATACATGAATTTCTTCATTCGATGCCCCTTTAATCTCACCACGCCTTCTTTGTCGCACTCCTTCAAGTCACATCAATTTGTTCACGCTTCCAATTTCTTCTTCAGCCAAATCGTTGATGTCGTGACTTGAATTGCTAGAAATCAACTTCCCGGCCGCGACCGGGTAAATTCCTGGGCCAGACCTCAATTTCGCCGTAATGATTTCTTGTTATTTTATAAAATTTGAGTTTCTCGCGTATTTTTCTCGCAGAATTGAATTTGAGTCAATTATCACTTTTCTGCAAACAATTCAACATTATTTTCATATTAAACTCATAAAAATGGATTAAAAATCTAATGAGTTTTTGGACTCATCACACACCTGGTCAACTAGAAAGTGGTGTGTACAGATAAAAGGAAAGGTGGGCTAGGTGTCAAAAGCTTAGCTATTCTTAACAGAGCCCTTCTAGGTAAATGGTTGTGGAGATTTGCTAATGACCCTAAGGGCATTTGGAGACGTTTGATATGCACCAAGTATGGTGAAGAGTCCCATGGTTGGAGACCTGGGAGGCTGGTGCCTTTCGTGTGGGTCTGCGGAAGGAGATACTAAAAGAAGCCGATTGGGTTAGTGAGAATTGGAAGTTCAGACTTGGTAATGGTACAAGAGTTGGTAATGTTTTACCTGGTTTGATCTCTTCTTGTTATGTTTCCAACAACTAGTGGGACCACCTCCGGGACTACCTACCTAACCTCAGGTTTTACGACTGACCAACGAATAACTAGGGGCTGACCAACGCAATATTATGGAAATTTTGACAAAATTTTTGCATAAACATGGCTCTGGTAATAGTATGTCTAAAATAGATGAACAATTCAAAAATTTACAAGAACATACTAAATAATATGAAAAAAAAAAAAAAACTATATGTCTCAATAGAAAATTGGGAACATTATATCAAAAATTGGGAAATGTCCAAACAAAATATCAAAGAACTTTACAAAGTAGGAAAATGGGAATTCAAAAAAGATTATAGAATCAAAGTTTTTGAAAATACTCATTCAATAGGATCTGAAACATAAACTATTGAATTATTATACCTCAAAGATTTAGAAAAATACAAAGAGAAAAAATATAAAAATTTTCATATAGGAGCAATCCAGGTTGCTGCTAAACCTTTGAAAAGATTAGGTTTAGACAAACCAATTTGTATTTGTCTAAGAGATGCTAGACACAACTAACTCCAAGATTCACTTTACTTTTTGTGGCACCCTAATCCCAGGTGGTCTTTTTTTTTTTTTTTTACCACTGTAAGAAGTCTGTCGCGATAGAGAAATCTCTGTCGCAAAAAAATACCTCTGCCGTGCGGGCCCACCCTTAGTGTGCCAGCCTTGTCGTGCACGCCCAACCTAGTCTATCTCATGCGCATGGCCTTCTCTGTCGCGACGCAACGTAGCGCCACAATGTCATGACAAAGCGTCTCTGTCGCGCGTGCATAGGTTGGTTGCATCACAGTGCCTTGCTCCACTGTCGCGACATGGAAGACCTCATGTCCTGGAACTCTCTGTCGCAACGTAAGGTGTACCCTATCGAACCACAATTTCAGGCAACTCTATCGCGACATCAAATTCTTTGTCCCAACGTAAACTCTCTTGGCCTTTGCCCCAAACTCAATCATGGCAAGAAAATACTCTGTCGCGACCTAAAATTCCCTGTCTAGGCCAAACTCTATCACGACGTGAGAATACTCTGTCGCCCATCCAAGGTCAAACTCTCGCTGAAGAGCAAAATACTGGTCACGACATAGAAACTCCCGGGCCTCACCAAACTTTGTCGTGACCGGAACGCTTCTTCGCGACAGAAACCCCTTGTTAAGGCCAAACTCGCAGAACATCGGCGGGTGCAACACCGACTTGGTCAGGGTTGTCTCTTACGCCGTGACATAGAAACCTCTGTTACGACATCGTCACGATAGAGAAACAAAGCATTGTCGCGACATGGAAAAACTATACACTCAAGCAACACCAAAACCATGTCGCGACACGACCGCAACTCCGGTCGCACCAGAAACCTCGTCGCAACCTTAAAACTCGCTAAACCTGTAATTGCCTTTCTGTCATTTCCTGCACCTCCAACTCTTTCCTAAGACACTATAAGTTATCACAATGGCCTCAGCATGATAAAGGCAATATAAAAACTGGAAAACCTCGTCAAATCAGACAACAATTCAAATGAGTTTTATTACAATCCTTCTTTACATACGTAAAACCTGGATAATTGTCTAGAATTTTACAAAATAAAGAATAAGTTTCACTGCCTTCTTACCATTAAGGCCTCGATGAGCCTCCATCTCCTCGGTGGGCCTCCAAAGACTTAAATAATTTTCCACGACGGGGCCAGGCCGCCCGCAGAGGAATTCCTCCTGCCAAGGCTACACCTCACCTCTGGGCGCACATGCATGTAACACCCTTTCTCCGATCCGACCGATCATGTCCGAACCAACCGATGCTCGATGTCACTGAAACCAGACGCCCCAACTCAAGATAGGGATGACAAGGAGGGTCACTTTATCATAATTTATAACCTTTACACTTGCATAATCGCAGGCAGTAAACAATTAACTTGTATTACATTCTCGTAGCAAATGATTACAAATATATATATAAGCTCCAAATATGGAAATGTTCAACATTTACAATATTTACATACTGTTTACAAAATTTCATATAAAATAGAATTTCCAAAGGTCTTCCAAAGGCACCTATTAGATGTGGTGGGCCTTTGACCATCGAGCGTGGATTGCTAGGTCCTCCGTTTCCTCTTCCACTCTACACCCGATTGAACACCCGTATAAGCTTTACGCCTTAGTGAATATGACTTCTATTAAGAGTCACCACACTTTTTTATACAAATGCATATAACACATATAACAAGATGCATTCTGTCATTTCTCATATATATACTTATCATAACCAGTTTATTTTATATCATCTTCCTTATACTTTTCATGTAATCTTGTACTTTACTCGTTTGTAATCGTATACTATCATCACATAGCAGTGCTATGCTTCCCATATTCTCTTCATTTCCTTTGCATATACCTGTCATTTCTTTTATGTTTCATGTCTGCATAAACCTTAGGAGTGGATACAGGAATACTATAATCCATGAGGACCCGAAGGTGCTATATTCACTGTATGAAACAGTGATCCATGAGGGCCCGGAGGCGCTGTAATATAATATACCCGAAGGTATCATCACCGTCGAGACAAAGGATCATCCATGAGGGCCCGAGGCGCCGCGGGTGATCTCTTCGTGGCCACCCGATCCAAACGGGATCTATGTCATCGACCCACACGGTATTCCGATTTCCGAATATAACCTGGAGCATGTCAAGCAGACTTATTCTTCCTAATAGGCATGCCCCATCTATCCCTCTACCAGTTCTAAGGCATAATCAATATGTATTTTATGTTTCAAGATATATCTCATATCTCCGAATAATTACTGTCATTCTAAGAATCATAATGGTATATATATATATACAATCAGTTATTCATATCTTTACATTTTTCATACTTCATTATATGCATAAAATAACTATGCTAATCGTATGTTTTATGAGCTATTTATGAATTCATAATATGGCGTTCTTCATAATACAAATAACTATGGTTACCTGTACTGCCTACTGTTTTCCGTGTTTTCTGGAACTAATATGAGTTCCAATCTTATCAAGCTGTCTATTTCTGAATTCTTGACTCAATGGGCTTTCCATAGAGTCCAAGAACACCCAAATCGGAGTTCAAACGAATGAGATATGACCTTCCGAAGTTGAAGGTCATGCGCAGTCAGTCTTGAAGACGACCAATCGACGAGTCGCACGGAAGTGACGAGCCTAGCTCCAACACCTCGGTCTGACATCTAATATTCTTCAGCATATGGGTGGATTCTTGACTCGTCGGGATTTCATAGAGTCCAAGAACACCTAAATCGGAGTTCCAAATGAAGGAGATATGACCCTTCCGTTAGGAGGTCATGCGTGAGCCTTGACGAAATGATTCGAACCGGGCCAGAGCCAATCGGGGTTACGAGCCTGGGCCCAACACTCTTGGTCTGAAATCTAATATCTTCTTCATGCATATGGATGGTTCTTGACTCAATGGGCCTTCCATAGAGTCTAAGAACACCCAAATCGGAGTTCGGGATTTAAGGAGATACACCCTCCGCTGGGAAGTCGCGCGCAATACCTTGACGAGCTCATTCGATGACGAGCTGCAATTGAAGTGATGAGCTCGGTCTGACACCTGTCTGACATCTAATAATCTCTCAGGGCATATGGATGGATTCTTTGACTCAATGGGCTTCCATAGAGCTCCGCACCCAAATCGGAGTTCAGATTAAGGAGATATGACCTTCCGGGTTGAGGTCATGGTGCAACGGGCTCTTGACGAGCCGACCTGAACCGACGAGCTGCACCGGCGACGAGCCTACTAACACCCGGTCTGACATCTATCAATCTCCTCAGCATATGGATGATTCTGACTCAATGGGATTTGATAGAGTCCAAGAACACCCAAATCGGAGTTCAGATTTAAGGAGATATGACCTTCCGCTGGAGGTCATGCGAAATGGGCCTTGACGAAGCCGATTCGGATTGACGAGCTGCACTGAGGTGACGAGTTTAGTCTAACACTTCGGTCTGACATCTAATAATCTCCTCAGCATATGGATGGATTCTACCTCAATGGGCTTCCATAGAGTCCAAGAACACCAAATCGGAGTTCGACGAAGGAGATATGACCTTCCCAAGTTGGAGGTCAGCGCGCAAATGGCCTTGACGAGCCGAGCTCTTCGTGATCCGGATGACCTCACAGGATCCGACGACTTCTACGTGACCGTTTAATTTGCTGTGACCTGGACGACCTCTCATGCCAGACGACTCTTCAGACCTGACGACTTACAAAGGCCCTGGATGACTCTTACGCTGTGACGACCTCTTCTCAGACCTCGACGAATTCTTACAAAGGCCTCTCGACGAATTTATGGCTGACTCGCACCCATTTGACTGCTCAGAAAGTAAAAAGACCATAACTCGCCCACCAAGTCCGAATTAAGAAATTCAAAGCCTAACATCAAGTTCATTTATGTGGCTAAGTACTCAAGAAGGACTTACCTAAATTTCTTTATTTCTGGTTCAAAACTCGTTCTAAGGTCCGGCTAGTTGACCTGAATTGCGTAACTCGACTCTACCAGATTTAGCTGGTCGAATTCTCGCAAGAAAAGGACTATAACTTAGCTCAGCGAGGTCCAAATCGAGAATTCCTTAAAAGCCTAACATCAAGTTAATTGATGTGGCTAGCAATCATCAGCATGACTTACTTCCATATTCCCTTTACTTCTGACCTAAAAACTCGTTTCTAAGGTCCGCCATCGTATATGATCAAAAATAGGAATTTTCTGGTTCAACTTGCAACTAGACTTCTTCCTAAAGCATATCTAGATCCTTAGAACTCTTCTCAACTTAATCCTTAACAAGAAATGATCGGGAGTTTCCAAACCCAAGACATGTATATTCATACAAATATTCATGCTCCATACAACCTAAGATATGTATCCGTACTCCATACTAAATTCCATACCAATACTAAATTTAGTAATTCCATACCAGAATCTTCTTTCTTCTTCTTCTTCTTCTTTCTTCGTATTTGCTCTCCTTTTTCCAAGACCAAAATAAGATATTTTCGTCTTATCCTTATTTGATCTTATCCCCTTTTTTATTTTACTTTGGTCCTCCAACTCTTTATAATATTTGCAAATCAATTTATAATATTTTTACAATAGCCTCAAATCTTCTTTATTATTATTTGTAATTTAACTTAGCGATATTCCTACTTTTGTTTTTATCTTTTATTTTATTCCGAATAAATATACTTATTATTATACCCAAACATGTTATAAAAACCGTTAGGTATAATTTGGGTGTTACAACTCTCCCCTTAAAAAGAATTTCCTCGTCTCGAAATCTATACCGATTCAAGAGTTGCGACATCGTGGCTCTCATGGGGCTGTTTCCTGCTCCAAGTCGTCTTCTCTACCATGGTAAGCCAAGCCAGAGAACTCACTAATGGTACTTGTTTGTTCAAGAATCTGTTACCCTCGAGCCGTAATGGTCTCGCCCTCATCATATGACAAATCTTCTTGTACTTGTATTTCTTGTGAATCGGGGTGAAATAAAGAACCATCGTAGCGGTATCTCCGAAGCATCGACATGAAAACATATCGTGCACTAGCTAACTCGTAGGGAGGCCAATCGATAAGCCATGTGCCAATACGCTCCAAAAATCTCATATGGCCCTATGAACCTTGACTCACTTGCCTTTCCGACTCAAACCTAAGAATTCTTCCGCTGGTGATACCTTTAAGAAGACCTCATTCCCCACTTTATATCTCCAATATCTTCTCTTAGTTGGCATTACCGACTTTGTCTCCATCACTAGCCGCCTTAACTCTCGAATAACTTGTATCACTTCTTCAGATCTTTACTATGTCCGACCTATCGCCTTATGCCTATTCAATTCGTCCAAGACACAGGGAGTCTACATTTCCTACCATACAAAGCTTCATATGGTGCCATACCAATGCTTGATTGATAACTATTGTTATAGGCAAATTCTATCAATGGAACATACATATCCCAAATCTCCCGAAAATCTCCCATAACACAACCCTCAAGCATATCTTCAGCACTGAACCAATCCTCCGACCGCCCATCCGTTTCATGCATGGAATGCCGTATAAATTCAGCTGGGTGCCTAAAGCCGATCAGAATTCCTTCCGTAACCTTGATGTAAATCGCGGATCTCTATCCGACACAATAGACAACTATGACACCATGCAATCGCACAACTTCATCTGCCATAACTCCAGCTAGTCGATCCATAGAATAGTCAATCCCGATCGTATAAAATAATAATTTCAGAGCCTATCTTACACCACCAAACAGAGTCAGTGTTTTGTTGTAGCGAGGAAACCCGACAAAAATCCATGGTAATGTTAACCCACCTACTGAGGAACTGGAAGGATCAACAAACCTGGCACTTGGTGTTCAAATTTTGACTTGCTGACACGCCAAACACTTAGACACATATTCAAATACATCTCTTTTCATCTCCTTTCCACCAATAAACTGCTTTCAAGTCCCGTATCTTATTCCCTCCCTGATGCATGGTAAATACCGCATTATATTCAAAGAAAACCTTTTCTTTTAGCCTTTTATCATCCGCACACATAATCTATCTCGAAATACAAAATTCCAAATTTTCTTTTCTCTAAAAAACTCCTGCCTTGTCACCATCTCTAACCATCCAAATTTTTCTCAGAATCCCTTCATCATTTTTCTCGCACATCTATAATCATTTGCTTTAAACTGGTTGCGTCGACCAGCCAATATAGCCCACTATCACCTAATCTCCAATCAGATCGTGAGTGACATTGCTACCACCGTTTTCACAAAGCATCGGCTACTATATTAGCTCTTCCGGATGGTAATCATGATGCAATATAACTTTAATAACCTAACCACCCGCTGTCTCAAATTTAACTTTTCAAGAAGCAAATACTCGAGACTTCTATGATCGGTGTAAATTCTACACTTTTCCCCGGATAAGTAGTGTCGCCATATTTTTAAAGCAAACACTACTCGCAGCCTAACTCTAGGTCATGATGGATACTTTGTTCATGTGGCTCAACCGTCTGAAATTTTATTAAGCCAATTACTTTCCCATCTTGCATTAACACGCATCCTAAACCAATGCCCGAAGCATCACTATACAAGGTATACTCTTTCCTGAGAGGTTACACACATCGGTGCTTCCAAATCCAGCATCCTCTTTCAACTGCTCAAACTATTCTCGGAGCATTTTGTCTGCCAATCAAACTTTATTCCTTTCCCGAGGACCCCGTGAGCTTGCTTATGGATCAAAAAAGCCTCACAAATCTTTCTATAATAACCGGCTAAGCCTAAGAAACTTCTCACCTCAAGCATTTTTGAGGCGATTTCCAATCACAACCTTCCAATCTTAGCAGATCACCCTTATACCCCTCAACAGATAATAATACGTCTAGGAATAAGACTTCCTTTAGCCAAAATCACATTTACTCTGAGTTTAGCATATAACTTTTCTCTTAACAGAAGACTATTCTCGTGTGTTGTTCATGTTCCGTGCATCCTTAGAATACATTAGGATGTCATCAATAAAAACTACAACAAATTAATCCACATAGGTCTAACACCCTATCTATCAAACTATGAATGCCGCTGGCATTAGTCAAACCTAAAATGGCATGACCAAAAACTCATAATGACCATATCGCCCTAAAATGCGCCTTCGGCACATCTCCTTCCTTTACCCTTAATCGATAATACTCGATCGTAGGTCTATCTCTTCGAAAAGACACCCGCTCCTTTCAACCGATCAAAAAGATCTTCGATTCTCAGCAATGGGTACTTATTTTTCACTGTCACCTTATTGATCTGCCGATAATCGATGCACATCCGTAGAGTGCCATCTTTCTTTTTCACAAATAAAATGTGCACTCCCAAGGGGGATACACCGGGCCTGGAGCAAACTTTATCTAAAAGTTCTCGCGAATTCGACTCTTTAACTCTTTCACCTGGCTGAGCCATCCTGTATGGTGCCCTTGACATGTGACCGTTCCTTGGGTGATAATTTCTATGGCTAAGTCCACTTCTCTCTCATGTGGAACATTCGGCAACTCTTCAGGAATACATCCGAAATTCCCTTACCATCGATCTTTTCTACATCAACTTAATTTCTTGGAGTCAAGTATCAAAGCCAAGAATGTCTCAAGCATCCTTCCTCATAATTCCTAGCTTGCATAGTGGAGATGACATTAGACATTACACTTGATCCAATGCCTTGTACTATTACCTCGCTTATTCGAGTATCTAACACTAATGCCTTTTGTCCACAATCACTTATAGCCTCTGCTTAGATAAATCAATCCATTCCTAGAATCAAGTCAAACTCGAATGGTAAGGTTACTTCAACCAGCGGTAGAAACTCTCCGGGGTTTGTATAACAATGGGGCAATTTCGTGATATGTCTACACTAACGCTGTTCCCTCAACCCGATCAGTTACATGCATGTCATATGCACTCTCTCCTGTCGGTACTCTTGGTCAAATACATGCTCCATGCACACATATGAATGAGTAGATCCAGATCAATCAACGACGATCTCTATATCATCATATAAAGAAAAATATACCCGCTATAACTCAGATACATTCCGATCCTCAATGAGCCTCTCATAGCATATACCAGAGCCAGGTCAGAGGCATAGGACGACCCACGCTTCCGACACTATGCCTCCTCGCCCTCTATGTCGATGGGCCACTACGACCCCTACCACGATCACGATCGAAGTGGTGTCGCTGCATCTTCCTCCGCCACTTCCCTTGTTGGCTTCTATTATTCCCTAACCTCGGGACACCGCGGCTTCAAATGCCTGGGCATTCACACCTAAAAAACACTTCACAATATCCTACAAACTCCTGTAAATGCCTTTTATGGCAATGAGGGCACTCGAATTTCTCCCGTCCAACCGAAGCACCCCCACCCGCACTACGTACTACATTGACCTTGCCTTCACTCCCCCGGCTTTAATCCATTCCGATTGAGCCGAGACTCTAAATTTTTCCCGAGGAGGACGTAAGCTCCTGTGAAACTTCTTCTTTGAAATCTATTGCCGTTTCTAGTCTCTACTTTCATTGCAATTGACCAACCCGATAAAAACTACTCGGGCTTGACATAGTCATAGGTGCCAAATAATTTCCTTGATGGAACTCATGCACCATCCTCACTGCCTACACCGAAACACTCACGAGACCAATTCCTGCATATTTACTAAGATGGCTAAATTCCTTTTCTATTCAAATTCACCGATAAGCTCCTTGCTTCAAATTTAGGAACTGCTTCCACTCTTAACCTTATGATCTCGCAACATACTTTGTCCTCGAACTTCGACAAAGAATTCCTAAGTGTCAGGATTTGGAACTGACTTCGAGTACTAGTTTCCACCAATCATATGCCTCAGCACCTCGCAATAGTGAGACTCCGCACATGATGCCTCCGATCGGGAGTGACATCTAACCTCTTCTAATACCCTCTAGCTTTTCTAACCAGACTGCTTTCTCCGACTCTTCCATGCTCGACCTACGTGGAATTCCTCCGCCCATGTCTTCATCGTGTCTACTGGAGCCAGGGAGAGGTCAATCTTATCCAAAACCCGAGCCATGTCTTGCGATATTCTCAACAAGGCTTCCTGTGGGTCTGGTTTAGGGTACATTACTTTCGAAGGTTCAGGCTTGATAACCCTTGTTCCATCGGGGTTAACACTCTCATGAGCCTTCAGATCGATCCATCTATAACAAAACACAAGGACATCCACATCAGCCCACACATTACTAAACACGCTTTCTGGCTCTTTATATACTCTATTGTGAGCCACCTGGAACTTAGGGTTTTTCCGTAAACGCCTAAACCTAGGCCTGATACCACTGGGGGAACCCAGAATAATCCCTTTCTCCGATCCGACCCGACATGTCCGAACTAAACTGGATGCTCGATATCACTAAACCCGTGACGCCCCAATCCTCGGCATGGGATGACAAGTGAGGGTCACTCTTTTATCATACTTATAACCTTACACTTGCATAATCATATATAATGTTAAACAATTAACTCATTACATTCCTTTACACTGGACAGCAAAATATATATATACAAGCTCCAAATATGGAAATGTTCACCATTTACAATATTTACATTGGTTTACAAAATTTCATATACAAATAGACTCTAAAGGTCTTCCATGGCACTCTATTGATGTGTGGCCTGACCGATGGGATTGTCCCGTCCTCCTGGTTTCCTCTCTACTTCCACCTGATTGACACTCGCATGTTTTTACGCTTTAGTGGGAATATGACTTCTATTAAGAGTCACCACTTTTATACAAATGGCAACACATATAACAAAGACAGACTTTGCCATTTCTCATATATATACTTATCATAACCGCTTTCATTTTATATCATCTTCCTTATACTTTCATGTAATCTTGTACTTTTTACTTTGTTCTTGTAACTCAGATACTCATCATCACATAGCAAGGCATGCTTCCCATATTCCTTACTTCCTTTGCATACCACATTTCTTTATGCTCTATGTCCGTGCAGAGACAAACCTTAGAGGATACAGGAATACTAGTGTCCATGAGGACCCGAAGGTGCTATATTCACCGGGATGAAACAAAGGATCCATGAGGGCCCTGGGAGGCGCCAGAATATATGACACCTGAAGGTATCATCACCGCTCGAGACAGTTGACTATCCATGAGGGCCTCGGGAGGCTGTGGTGACCCTTTTCGAGGCCACAATTGATCCAAACGGATCTATGTCATCACTCCACACGTGGTCCGATTTCGAATATAACCGATATGTCGTAATTTATTCTTCCTAATAGGCATGCCCCATCTATCCCTCTACCGTAGTTCTATGTATTAAATCAATATGTATTTTATGTTCGGGGTGATATATCCTATATATTCCTAATAATTACTGGCTATTCCTAAGAATCATATGAGATATATATATATACAATCATTTATTCATCTTTACATTTTCATATTTCAATATATGCATAAATAACTATGCTTACACCGTATACTTATGAGCTATTTATGAATTCATAATAGGCGTTCATAATACAAATAACTATGGTTACCAGATCATTTTTACTGTTTTCCATGCCTTGAAATAATATGAGTTCCAATCTTATCATTGTTCATTTCTTGGAATTCTTGACTCAATGGGTCACAGAGTTCGGGCTAGCACTCCAAATCGGTTCAAACGGCTGGCATGCACCCTTCCGGGTTGGAGGTCATGCGCAATCGGGCCTTGACGAGCTGACTAACCGACGAGCTGCACTAAGTGACGAGCCTAGCTCCAACACCTCGGTCTGACATCTAATATCTTCTTCAGGCATATGGATGGATTCTGACTCAATGGGATTTATGAGAGTCCAAGAACACCCAAATCGGAGTTCAAAACGAAGGAGATATGACCTCCGCTGAGTCGCAAATACCTGACGAGTTGACCTGAACTCACGAGCTGCACTGAAGTGACGAGCTCAGTCTAACACCGGTCTGACATCTAATAATCTCCTCAGCATATGGATGGATTTGACTCAATGGGCTTTCCATAGAGTCCAAGAACACCCAAATCGGAGTTCGTGACGAAGGAGATATGACTTTCCGTTGGAGGTCGCGCGTATCGGGCCTTGACGAGCTGATCGACTGGACGAGCTGCACTGAAGTGACGAGCTCAGTCTAACACTTTGGTCTGACATCTAATACCCCCATCAGTAAGAAAGATGGATTCTTGACTCAATGGGCTCGACAGAGTCCAAGAACACCCAAATCGGAGTTCGTAAGGAGATAAGGACCTCCGGTTGGAGGTCATGCGCAGTCACCTTGACAAGTCGACCTGACGACGAGCTGCAATCAAGTGATGAGCCCAGCCCAACACTTTGGTCTGACATCTAATAATCTCCTCAGCATATGGATGGATTTGACCAATGGCTTCCATAGAGTCCAAGAACACCTTAAATCGGAGTTCATACTGGCTGAGATATGACCTTCCGGTCGGACATGCTAGCCGCTTCCTGGATGAGTTCGGAAATTTTCTCAAGATCTCGATGACTCTGCAGGATCCGATGACTCCCTACTGTGGACTCCCGATGACTTCACAGACTCACGACTTACAGATGACCTCTTTCAGGACCTGACGACTTTACAAAGGCTCTCGACGACTTCCACAAGACGACCTCTTCGCACCGACGACCTCACAAAGGTTCCTCGATGACCTCATGGCTGACTCGCACCCATTTGACTGTCAGAGTAAAAAGATTCATAACTTGGTCTCACTGAAGTCCGAATTAAGAAATCTAAAAAGCCCACATCAAGTTCATTTATGGCTACAATTTCCAAGAAGGACTTACCCAAATTCTCTTTATTTCTGGTTCAAAAACTCGTTCTAAGGTCCGGGCTAGTTGACCGAATTGCTAACTGACTACCAGATTTAGCTGGGCTGACCTCAGTAAAAGGACTATAACTTAGTCTACAGAGGTCCAAATCGAGAATTTCAAAGCCTAACATCAAGCACTGATGTGGCTACAATTTATCAAGACTTACCTGGTCCCCTTTTACTTGATCTTAAAACTCGCTTCTAAGGTCCGCTAATGATATGATCAAAAATAGGGAATTTTCGTTCAACTTGCAACTAGACCCTTCCTAAAGCACATATCTAGGATCCTTAGAACCTTCAACTTTAACTTAACAAGAAATGAGATTGGGAGTTTCAAACCTAAGATATGTATATTCATACAAATATTCACAACCCATACAACCTAAGACATTATCCGTGCATCTATACTAAATCTATACTAATACTCAAATTTAGTAATTCCATACCTGTAATCTTCTTCTTCTTCTTCTTCTTTCTTTTCGTATTTGATCCTCTTTTCTCCAAGACCAAAATAAGATATTTCTTGGTTCATCCTTATTTGATCTTATCCCCTTTTATTTTACTTCTCGTCCTCCAATTCTTATAATATTTGCAAATCAATTTATAATATTTTTACAATAGCCTCAAATCTTCTTTTATTATTTGTAATTTAACTTATGCATATTCCTACTTTTGTTTTTATCTTTATTTTATTCCGAATAAATATACCTTTACGTTTATTATACCCAAAACATGATATAAAACTGTTAGGGTATAATTTGGGGTGTTACAATGCAATGCCATAATTTAACATTTATCAACACATTGAGCAAAACATATGCATTTCTATATGAATGCTCTCATGTCATGCTAATGTCCAGAGCCCTCACTAACTCCCTCACACATGCACACGTCATGTTTGAAAAACCTTCATTTCCAAAACAAAAGATTTTTGTTTTATATTTCAACTCCTTAGACAGTCTCCGAAAAATACTTTATTCAAAAGCCATGTGTCTTTTATGGGTAACGAGCTTTCCGGGGTTTCACCACAGGCATTGTACACCTTTCGACACTTTCGCGGACTTTCACCGCTAGACACATGTGTCTGACCAAGAATACAGGCCTATCACCGGGAGGGGGTGTTCATCCTTCACACCGACATATTTTCAAATCGCGCCACCCCAGGACGTTGCCTTTTTTTCAGAGCCCACCATTTAAACACCAAACACAGTGTTCATTCATGCCATGCACTCACACCCGTTACACGCGATGCCCCCGTGAATATGTAATGCAAAATGCCATTGCATGTTCTTTCATGTTACATGCATGATGAGAGCTACATGCAACATTTATGATTCATGGATAATCACATCTACAACATACAATTTACATCCATAATACAACCCATGTAAATACATCAATTCAACATATACCCACATGATTTTCCACACACTTGCATGTCATTCAATCAAGCAACAACACACAAAATGTGAATCTTCTGGGCTATGCTCAGACTATAATAAGACATTACGCTCAGCATGTCAGCCCATGTCCAGCCTCCGACAATTACAAAACCACCATACTAAGCCCCAGATTTTCCAAATAAGTACAACCTCGCTTTGCTAATCGCAGCCTCGAGAACAAAAAGGACCTAAAAACTGGCCCGTAATTCACCAACAGTTTGATCACAACTGTTCTTGAATCAACCCCACCGTTAGGGCTACACCACGTACCTAATTTAACGGCCCTTAGACAAGGACTCAACTGCAGGAGAGAACCTCACTCTTGAGCACCCACCGCTCCTCACCCGCTACTCGAACTCTCGCTTGTTCGAACACCGGCACCAAGATATACGGACCTCATTTCCTCTCCCTTTTCTTTCTTTCTCTTTCTCTTCTTCTATCTTTTCTCTTTCCTCATTCTTTCCCCACTAACTCCTTTTCGTCTGTGTGTAGGACACCTTCTTAATCCAAATCTTGACACATGGCAATCATCACATGTGTTTCATGCCACTCTATTTCCCACTCCTCATTTCATGCATGATGACACTTAGCTTTCCATGTGCCAAGTGTTCACTCGTTTGGTGCCACATGGCACGTGTCCTCGTGCCATGTGTTGTTGTGTCATTCGTCCACTTTGCCACGAAACACATGAAATTCCGATTGTCTCGGAATTCAACGTAATTCGATCGTGCAACTAGATTTCACGAGATGAACTCAACGGTGTGATCCGTGTCGTTATCTGAGATCTAGAAAAATTATCGGTCTTACAACCCGTACTGTAACGATAATCTATTATTACACTTTACCCGGGTCCTCACACTTTTGTTCTTAGTTTGGAATCCCTTGGATTCTATGCTAGAACTTTACTTCTCACCGTTTATGTTCAGCCCATTTTCCTGAGCATTTGGCAAGGGAATTCAAAATTAAATGGTGAGCAACCTTCAAATTTTCTAATTCTCAATATAAATTTTGTATTGTACTTGTAAAGGTTGTAAAAACCGGAGAAAAATTCAATTTTTTTGAAAAAGGGCAAAATTGTAATTTGCCACTATAGTATAGTTGGGAAGTTTGGAAATTCCCTAGACCTTGGGGGACGGAACGGGCTTCACTAATAAATTCGTCTTGTGGAGTTTAGTTACCTTGACGAATTGCGTTGAATTATGAGGCAGTTGAAATTTCACGTAATTCAAGGTGAGACGGGGTAAATGGATGATGTAACGTGGCAATTTACGCCATGGCATCATGACTTAAAATAAGGATATGTATAAATTCCTGGCATATGGCGAAAGACTCATGTGTGGTCTTGAAAAGATCAAGTAGGGAGTGGTTTAGGTGTCATAGATGACACTTGTTACCAAAAGGCAAAACAAAAGAAGACACATGGGAGCCATATGTCACACCCCCAAAGAAAGATCAAGTAGTGGATAAGAACGGATGAAGGAAGGAGGGGAAGAAAGGAAAAAGAAAAGAGGGGAAAAGAAAGAGGGAGAGGAACGAAGGAGCGATTGGCTACATTTCCTTAGATCTCTGACAAAGAGACGATCAAAACTTGTTGGAGCAAGAGGTAAAGGTTATCTATGCAATGAGAGCTTCATCTAGATAACCAGATCTGAAGTTTTCGTCAGACTCCAAGAGGTAGGGGTTCTCTCCTACTCTAATTAGTCCTTATCTACATGGGCTGTTCACGCCATGAGGTGTAGCCCTAACGGTGTGCTGGATTCAAAACTAGCTGTGATCAAACTATTATGAATTTCACCAATTTCTAGGTCCTTCTATTCTCGTAACTCCGCAGCTCAAGTAGGTGTGCTGATGGAAAATTACAGCTCAGTATGATGATTTCAGAGTGTGTTAGTTGTTGGACATGGACTGACATGTCGAATCGCGGTACTATTCTCGGGGTCTGAAATATGAAGATCCAGCTTTTGTGTTTTTGCTGATTGAATGACATGCAAGTGTGTGAAAAATCGCGGATATATACTAAATCGATGTATTTATACGAGTTTTATTATCGGCGTAAATCGTATGTCAGATATATAATTATCCATAAATCATGAATGTTGGGTATGGTGCCATCATCATGCATGTAACATGAAAGATCAAGCAATGGCATTCGTGATTGCATATGCACGGGGACACGTGAAACGGTGAGGCATGGCATAAAAAGAACACTGTGTTTGGTGTTTGAAACGGTAGCCTAAAGGGATGACGTCCTAGAAGCCAGTAGACGGCTTGAAATTATGTCAGTAGGTAATAAGAATGGATAGACACTCCCTCAAAAAGAAGCCCAGGACCCTACCCGATCCACAGGCCGGTATGACTCGCTTTTAAATGAAAAGAAAATGAGGGTTGATTTTCAAGTTTTAGAAAATTCGTCCCTGAGGAGGAACAGTTTTGCTTTGGAGTCGCCACTTACTTTTTGTTTTTATTTTATAAAGGGGAAAACCAAGTAAGAACAAAAAAAAACCCAATGACTCCAATATGGAAAAAGCGATCTGCGAAAACTAGATTTCTTAGTCCAGGGATCAGATTACCTATCAGGAAGGTACCTCATATGAGGTAGAGACCTCTCAGTCTTAACTCGGTCTCTACTAATGAATTGTGGCATATGGGAGCATATGGGTCAAAGATCGAGTATCTCCTAGGCTAAACATACAACTTAGATCACACCAACCTAATTGGTATCTAGCATGCTTAAGAACACTCAACCAAAAGGGCAAATGGCACGTACCTGTGGTCCCTAGCCACGCTCTACATCAAAGGTTATCCAAAAAACATAGCAAGCATGTATGACACTCAAACACAAAGCATCCATGTGAAATTCATTACCCAACATTAAAGCACATACCTGTGGTCCCTAGCCAAGCGCTGTAGGGGAAGGTTAGTCGCACGTTTCGGGCATACTGTTCTCAAAATTAAATATCAAAAGAAAAGCAAGCCAAGAAAAACCATACATTGCATCTCAACCACTCATTGATGCTATAACACTTGTCCAGCTATACAAACACGTCTATTCATCTAAAAGAATTGGTCTCGACAAAACACTAGACTACTATTTCTTAACTAACCACCCTTCAATTCAAGATTAATTCTAATTTACAAATCCAAAATAGAACCACATTAACCTGAACTAAACCCCATTTCAGACCCTAAACGTAGCCCTACACTAATCTGGAGTGAATGGGCTGGACTCACAAAGGTCACGGGCTTCAATCAAACTAAAATCAGATGACCCCTACAAAACCCGACAAACTGGCTAATCTAGTTCCCCAACCGGTTGATCCGATTAAGAACAATTCTGAAAATTTGTCATAACATTCCTTACAGAGTAAGGAAACCAAAAAAAAAACAAACGGTGTACAATTTCAACAACGAAAGAATGAGATCTAACCCAAACAATGCAAAGTACCTTAACATCTATTTCTAAAAAAAAAACTAAAACGAATTCCAAGATATCCGGCTTTCCCAACCTGCATAACCATTGAGAAGTTCTCAAAATTTTTCAAAACCTTCCTTATAGAGTCAGGAATCCAACAAAATGAACGGAGTGCAATCCGACTCCGAATGACTAAGAACCGACACAAACAGCTAAAGTACTCCAAACTAAGGTTCTGAATAACCTAATGAATCGAATGGTCTCGTTTCACAACCAGTCCATCTGGTTGAGAAAATATCTCAAAACTTTTCAAAACCTTCCCAGAGTCAGAACTAAATAAAACGGAGTGCAATTCAATTCGAATGACCAAGAACCGACACAAACAAAGCAAAGTACCCAAACCTGTTGTTCCAAGAACAAAACCCAATGCATGGTTTGCCCGGCTCCTGGCAACTCGGTCCAAATTGATTGAGAAACATCTCAAAACTTGTCAAAACTTCCTCACAGAGTCAGGAATCTAACAAAATAAACGGTGATTGATTCTCAGCTCGGATGAGTAAGAACCGATCCAAACAAGGCAAATTGCCCTAACTCACGCTCTAGAAAATCAACTTCATGAACTAATCGATCTCTATTTCCTAACCAGCTGAGTCGTTGAACAATTCTCAAATTGGTCGAAACTTCCTCAATGAAATGAACTAAAAAACAAATGGTGATTGATTTCACCGATGAGTGAGAACCAACCTAAAACAATATTAATATGTTGTTTTCAAAACCTGGACCACCAGAAAATCATGAACCTGGCCTCACGCATGAGTACGAAAACCTATCTAAATAGTTGAGGAAAAACTTCAAATTTTGTTAGAATATCCCTTAAAGAATAGGGAAACTAAAAAAACAAACGGTGTGTGATTCTCAGCTTGGATGAGTGAGAACCAACCGAAACAATCCATTGTTTTCTAAAACTGATCGCTAAAGAAAAATCGTTGAACCTGGCCTCACGTATGAGCTTGAAAACCAGTTCAAATGGTTGAGGAAAAACCTCAAGTTTGGTTAGAATATCCCTTAAAGAATAGAGTGGAGCCAGGGTCTATTTCTTACCTCTTCCACAAAACGTAGAAAAAAAACCAAGCTAAGCATTAGAAAAAATTAGCAAATGTGCATCCGAGCCCGGAAAAGTGCCCAAAGGTCCTTTCTGTTTTGATCTTTCTCTCCTTTTATAATGATTCTCCTCCTCAGCCTCTGAGCCTACTTGGTTTTTCTCTCCTTCAAGCTTTGGAAAAAGCCCAATCAGTCTCGAAATAAGCTTCCCCATTAACTCCCCTCCTCATTTTCCATGCAAGTTGACTATCTTAAGTTTTCAGCTTGCTTCACCACCAAGTATCCACATGGATTCATGGTGGGCTGCATGTAACTTAAGCCAAAGCCCAAAATGGACCCAAAATACTGCCCAAGACCGATCTGGAGCATATGGGCATGATCCATAGTATGGATTTGGGGCTTAAATCACAAAAATCAGCACTCCAATAAGCCGACTACAAGAATCGCAAATCGGATGCCAACCGGTCGAGCCAGTTGAGGAAAATTATGAAATTTTGACAGAATGTTCCTTGAATAATAAGGACACCAACAAAAAAATGGTTCATAATTCCAAGTTCAAATGAGGGAGATATGATTGAAACAAGGAGGAAAGTGTCACAAAATCACCCATAAAAATGTTGTTGTATAAATGCCTCACGAACCATTCAAACCCATTGTCAAATGGTTGACAAAAATTCACTTTAAATTAAAAAACCCTCCTTTGGCGAACAAGGAATCCAAATAAACAAACGGCAAGATGATTCCGAATGTTCGTATTGGGCTGAGATACGATCGAAACAAGCTCAAGTGCTTCGACATACTCTAATAAACTCCGATTTAGCTAAAACCTCGAGGGGGCCCACTTGCTTCCTATGGCACGATGCCAATAAAAAAAATTGCCATGATAGCAATCCGGCGAACTTTATATAATAATAATTCAATGGACTACATACAAGCCCACTTGAGGCTCGGAAACTGACTAAGGTTAAATGGGGCCCCAACGGTGCCATATGAGAACGATGGGTGAGTGTGACATCCATAGGATAAAATGTAAGCGTTGAAGGACAAAATTGAGGATCTACACCTGTATTCTTAGTCAGACATATGCATCCAGCGATGAAAGTTCGCGAAAGTGTTGAAAGGCGTACGACGCCTACGATGAGCCTTCAGAAAGTTCATTACCCATAAAAGACACGGCTTTTTAATAAAATGGTTTTTCGGAGACTTTCCAAGGAGTTGAAATATAAACTAAAAATATTTTGTTTTGGAAATAAAGGTTTTTCATACATGACATGAGCATGTGTGAGGGAGTCAGTAAGGGTTCGGGACATTAGCATGACATGAGAGCATTCATATAGAAATGCATATGTTTTGCATAATGTGTTGATAAATCTTAGGTCATGGCATTGCATGTTCACTTAGGTGGGGAGTAGCCCTTGTAGGAGAATTCCTCTACTGGGCATTGCTCACCTCGTCATGGGAAAATATTTTTCAGGTGCTGGAGGCCCACCAAGAGATGGAATCCATCCGAGGCCTTAATTGCAAAGAAGGCCATATTATGGCTTATTCTATATTTTGTAAAATTTTGGACAGTTATCCAGTTTTCTGCTATGTAAAATAGTAGAGTTGTAATAAAACTCATTTTGAATTGTTTAATACAATTTGACAGGTTTTTCCCAGATTTTTATGTTGCCTTTATCATGCTGAGGCCATTATGATAATTTAGAGTGTCTTGGGAAGAAGCTGGAGGTGCAGGAAATGCCAAAAAAGGCTATTGCAAGTTTGGGTAAGTTTTAGGTCGCGATAGGGGTTTCCTGGTCACGACAAAGTTTCTGGTCCTATGTTGCGACATGGTTCTTAGGCTGCAGGCATTTGCTTGGTCACGACATTATATTTTCATGTCGCGATGCTTGCTTCTCTGTTATGACAATGTCGGGACAAAGGTTTTCTTATCACAGCCGAGACAACTGATGCAACATGTTTGGTCTTAGCAGGGATTTCTCTATCGCGACAGTTTGGTCAAGGCCAGGAGTTTCTATGTCGTGACATAGTATTTCTGTGTCGCGACAGAGTTTGGCCTTGGGTAGGGATTTTATGTTGCGACAGAGTGTTTTTATGTTGCACCAAAGCTTGGTCAAGATCAAGAGTTTTTATGTCGCGACAAAATAATTTTATGTCGCAACAGAGTTGGCCAAGGTGAAGAGAAATTATGTCGTGACATAGTGTTTGTGTGTCGCAATAGAGTTTGGTCAAGTCAAGAGTTTTTATGTCGCGACAAAGTTTAGCTCTTGATAGGTTTTTAGCAGGCCGTGATAAGTAGAATTTTCACATCGCGACAAAGCTTGGCTCTGCATTGTGAGATATTGGGGCCAGTGATAGAATATTTTCTTGTCTTGGCACCAAGCTCGGGGGCAAGGACTAAGAGAGCTTACGCTACAAAATAATGGTTTCTATGCTGGGCGCATAGTGCGCACCACGCCGAACCGCCGTATGCACGCGGATAAAGACGCCTGGCCGCGATGCTGTGGCGTCAGGTTGCGATCACGCCAAAGAAGACCATGCGCGCGATGCATCAGCTAGCGTGTATCACGTGGGATGTGCCGTGCCAAGCATGCACGCGTGGGACAGACCAGGCCTGGTGCGCACAATAAGGATGGGGCATCAAGGTTGGGTGCGCACGATAGAGGTATTATGTCGCGACAGACTTCATACAGTAGTAAAAAAAAAAAACCCTTGGGATTGGGGCATCACAAAGGTACATTACTAGCAGTTTAAAGTTTTTGAGATGTTTTGGTAAAATATACAGTAGAGATTAATCCTTTCTGTATACAGTTTAAATCCACTCCTGAATCAATCAAGGCAACAAAAAGTATAATTTTGATAATCGTGATTTATTTTTATACTTTAGATAATGATGAGTATCTTATATACTCATTTTATCCCCATGTTTTGCTTATGTTTTAGTAGTTCTGTGATATAAATAAGTGTCCTAATACTACATTTTCCTAATTTATTGATTAGGCCACGTATTGAGTGGAAATGAGCGAAATCGAATAAAAATCAGTAAAGTCATCATGAAGTCACAGAAAACATGTGATCATTTCGCTTGTGTAATTTTCGTATATGGCTCCGCCATTAGCATGGGTAGATTCTAGACTCCAAGGGTTTTCTGTAGACACCAAGATCACATGATTTGGAGTCCAAATGAAGAAGTTATGAAGGAAGGAGTGAAAGATGTAAAAAGATGAGGCTAATAGAGAGTTGGAGAACAACTCACGTTGTAGCGTGAGTGGCTTCACGCTGTAGCGTGAGTGGCTTCCCGCTTCAGCGTGGTTTGGCTTCTTCTCCTCCAGTAGCTTCCCATTTTCGCCACGCCGTAGCACCAAATCCATCAAGTTACAGCGTGATTCCGAGGCCCATGTTTTTGTTGAAGCCCATATCTTCTGCTCTTCTGCTTTTTGGCCATAAAAAGGGAAATTTTGGGCATTTTTTAGGGAGGAGAGTTCGAAGAGGAGAGAGGAGTTCTCTCATCTGCAGAGAGAGAAGACCCTAGGGTTTCTAAACCCTAGGGCATAAGGAAGAAAAGGAGATTTGAAGAAGATTGAAGAAGATTGAAGAAGAAGGGGAAGATTTTAAGAGGAAATTGAGCATCACATCTTCCATATAGGCTATTTCTTCTCCTTTTTATGTTTTATATCTTTTATTTGGTTGTTTTTCTCCCCTCCATGAACTAATCCCATTTTCTTGGGTTTTAGATGTAGTTTAAGCTAGGATTTATATATTTGGGATTTGATTTACACTTCATTTAATGTTTGGATTATAGTTCTATTAAATGTCTAGTCTATTTCCTTTATACTTGTTGAAGATTAATCACCATTGATATGAGTTGTGGTTCAATTTGAGACTGAGAAGTGGGAGTTGAATTAGACCATAATTAGAACATCACAATTCGCCATTGATAAGAGATTCTCATGGGTTTTATGTGGTAATTAAGGTTTCCAAGGATCATTGCACTTTTAGGACTTTAGGGTTGAGTAGAGATGCAAAATACCTAAGCTCTAAGGGTAGATTGTGGATTCTCGAGAGATTCACAAATGCAATAGTGAGACTTACCATTAATAGTGATTCGAATGTTAATTGGGGATAAATTGGACCTAATACATAATGATTAGCTAAATGAAATCTAAACCCTAGGCTTTTCCACTTTATTTCTTATCCTTGCATGTTAGCTTAGGATTTTAGTTTATTAGTTTTCCTTTTTATTCTCATATTTTCCACCATCAAATAAAGCTAGGATTACCCAAATTCATTATTTAGTAAACCAATCTTCGTGGGACAATACTTATACTTTCATTATATTACTTGAGGCGATGCGTGCACTTTCACACATAGGCGTACTATTTTATGCACACATTTTTGCCTATCATATACCATCTCTATTTTTCAACGATGGTTATTGAATTGACAAAATTTTCTAGTTCTTCAGTAGTTTGATTTCTTACAAATGTTTCTTGATTTTCAATATTTCAAGTCTTCGACCTATATCTTCTGAGTAAAGACTTAATCTTCAATTTATTTTTTGATTTGTTTTATTTTAATCTGTAGGTCTTGTATTGTTATACGTTTTTTAATTTCAAATTTTGTTATTATATCTTTGAATTTATAAGTATTTTGTAATGGTAAAGTATTTTTTTTATTTTTCTCCATTATCGTTCTTATAAATTTTGCTTTTGCTTCTTTGTCTTCTATGTGATATATCATGTCTACTAATATTTCTTGGTCTGCAGTTAACATGTTGATTTGACAAAGGCAATTTTCTTTTTTGTTCATTAATTTAATTCTTCTTTTGATTCTGAATTATTGTTTTTGGAATTGTCTGAAGAAATACTTTCTTCAAAGGCTTCTTAATGATATCCATCATCAAAAAGAGCAATAATTTTCTGTGTTTTGCAATTTGGGGCTATATGTCCCTTTTTTCCACATTTAAAACATTTGACTTCTTTCTTTGGTTTTGTTTTTGTGACGCTCTAAAATCCAGGGGTCCGTTGATCACCCGTCAACCCACAGGATGCATGTGGATATCATGTAACTCTATGACACCCCAAAACCTAGGGGTCCTGTTGACAACCCGTCAACCCACGGAATTCCTATGGATTTCAAGTAACCCGATACCACACTGTTGTGTCCCATTTATCGGGATTCATATTTTCACAAAAAAATCTGGGCAGAAAGTCCCTCTTGCTCTCAGGAGCCCCACTCAATATACAATCCTGTATAACAAAGATATCCATGACCTAACTGTGTCTCAATGTATAATAATGACCACACAGGGTCCATCTGTCTATATCCCTAATATACAACTATATCACAATAGTCCATAAGATTTTGTTACAACACTCTTATTAATATATAGATACATGTCAAAACAACTACCAAAGCCATTAACCTATTTTCTTCATTCAGCTCTATCGAGCCGTCCTCCGCACTCCATTCCAGATTCTCGAAATGTGGTCCCACGACAGGATGAGCAATGCCCAATAGAGAATAATGTCTACAAGGGCTACTCTCCACCTAAGTGCACATGCAATGTCATTTCACACATTCAAGTAAAAACATACACATTCCTACTCAAATGTCTACATGCCATAAATAAGAATGTGACTTACCCTGTCCCATGTCCCAAGTCCTCACCGACTCCCTCAAACATGCATGTGCTAAGTGTGAAAACCGTCATTTATGTTCCATCAATGACCATTTTTCTAAAACAAAAGATTTTTGTTTTATAAATCAAAATCCACACAAACTCGATATTCAATTGCTTTTACCCAAGTCCCGTGTTTTTGGTGGAAAGAATAATTTCCGGTTCATCGCAGTTTCTCGTGACGCCTTCTGACACTTTCGCCAAGTTTCATCGCAGGATATATATGTCTAACCAAGAATACCAGGTTTTTCACCCAAGGGGGTATCTATCCCTTCTTGCTATACCCAACACACGTATTTTTCATTTCCTTTTTCTTTTATGCGATCTTGAGACTCATTTTGGACGTTATCATATTTTACCAAGCCCACCATATAACATTAAACACAATGTCGATCTACCATGTACTCACAACATACCATCATACAACAAACACAGTGTCGTTCTCTACCATGCACTCACACCCATGTCATGCGATGTCCCGTGTATGCGTAAATGCAATGTTACCGTGATGTTATCTCATGTTACATGTATACAAACACTACATGGAACAATTTATAACTCAGATTTATGTTAAGTACTATGGATAATTATATTGAAAGCATATAATTTACATCCATTCATGCTAATATATATAACACCAATAAATCAACATATTTTACAACATATTCAGCATGTTATAAAATTTCTAGCAATAACACACAAAAATAGTCCACACAAACTAGCAATTCCCAACCATTAATCCGACCATACTTGGCCTTGGAAATAATCTAGACTCAATCCAGAAATTTCAGCTTTTGTTTTATTTATTTATTTATTTATTTTAACAAATTTCAAGACTGCCACACCCGCTATAATCCAGCCATGAAGCGCCCTCAACCTCGACTAAAACTGGTCTCTCAAAATAGTCCCAACGTCCAAAACTCACCCTATAGTCACGAAACCACACCACTACATATACTAATTTCTTAAATTAAGAGGGAACCAGTGTAGAAGAAAACCCTATCCCTTTTGTTTTTGGCACCTACTCGTAGCCTCACGAAAGCAATTCAACTTTAATTCCTGACTAACGACTCCGAATCTGGCCTAACACCGGAACTGAGTCCTTTTTTTTTTCTCCTCCACGCACGGTTTTCCTCCTCTCTCTTTTTTTTCCTCATTTTCTTTCCTTTCTTCCTTTTCTTTTCTTTTCCTCTTCCCTATCGGATTGTTTGATTTCTCTGGGCGAGAGGAAGCCTCTCACTCTTACTCATTCATTCCTACATGTGTCACTTTTTCCATAGTCCATGTGTCACATGGACACATGTTCTAGGTGGCACTCTCCACACCACATGGATCTCATGCCATGTGTCCTTCTCCCATTGTGCCATGTAGCAGTCCCTGGTCATGCCATGTGGCACCACCCCATGTGTCACTCGACACCCGATGCCTCAAAAAACATGAAATTAATTATCTCGAATTCAAAAATTAGACTGGGTAACTAGATTTCGCACACTAATCTAACGGTGAAGTTCGCTTCGTTATTCGAGATCTAAAAATTTCCGCATTTTCCACCTATACTATAAATAAGAAATTGGCACTTGCCAATTTTTCTTAAAATTGAATTTTCTACCTGATTTTACAAACTCGATACCACACCGTTGTCCCATTTACCAGGATCCATAATTTAACAAAAATCAGACAAAGTCTCCTTTGTACAGGAAGCTCTATCCAAAACAACATGTACAATTATACAATAACATGACTCATCCGAGGCCCAATATAACACAATGACCGCACCGGGTCCATTTATGAGTAAAAATTAACAACACCAGTCCCATTTATCCACGTTTATATAAAAACATGTAAGATTGTATTAAAAACAGTCCATAAGAGTTCAATCACAACTCTTTTACATAAAAATACGTATGAGTTAAATTTCAACTCTTTAACACATTAGTACATGCCAAAATTAATTTAATCCAAAAATTTTACAAAAATACTCATAGAAGCCACAAGTCAACTTTCTTCACCCTTGCGGCCCCGAATGAGAGTCATCCATCGACGCATGTCCCGCACCTGAAATGTTTTTCCCATATAGGGTGAGCCACGCCCAGTAGAGTAATCTGCTGCAGGCTACTCCCACCTAAGTACATGCAATGTCTACCTTTGACACTCCATATCTACATCACAATTCCAAACAAGAATATAATCATAGATTGGAATTCTACATGTCATGCCATGAAATGAGATGAGACCCACTCATGCACCATAACCCCGAGTCTTTACCGACTCCCACTACACAATGCGATGCCAATGTGTGATAAAAACCGTCATTGATGGATTACATCCAATGATCCTTTTCAAAATGAAATCATTTGTTTATAAACCAAAACCTCGAATGATGATTTCATATACAAAACCCTGTGTCTTTTTCGGGCGGCAAATTTTCGGGGTCTCACCGCAAGCTCCGCTTGCCTTCCTACACTTTTTGGACTTTCACCGTTGGAGTGTATGAACCAGTACCGAGTCTTTCACCCGAGGGAGTGTCTAACCTTCTCATGGTCATCTTAATAAGTCCATTTTTTTATCACTTCATGCAACAATGTTACTTGTTCATTCAGATAACTATGATGCTCGAGCCCACTCATCAATCACCAATGTGGTGTTTGATTTCAACCATGCACTTACACACATGAAATGCATTGTTCTCGGCATATGCAATGTGATGCACCATTGCATATCAATGTCATGCCACATATGTAATGAATGTCATATGGACAATTTAATTCATAAATTTTACCATACGCATGGACAATTATATTACAAGCATATAATCTCCAAAACAAACATTCAATTCAATGTCAATATATAAGCACACATATATCAACATTTCTGACACCCCAAAAACCCAGGGGTCCGTTGACCAACCGTTAACCCGCGGAAATATTTATGGATAGCGTATATCCCAGTACCCATGCTATCTAATCCCATTAATTGGGATTCATTCATCGAGTCCTAGGTAATCACATACCTAAGCCCTAATGCTGTGAAACGAGGGTTAGAATTACCTGTGGATATCGTGTGTTTCGATACCACTCTGCCAATCCCATTCACAAGATCCATGAAACATTCAATAAACTTTTATGGTTATTTCTAAAAAACATATTACTGTGAGTTTAATCACAAACTCTATCGCATACACAGGCATATGCCAAAACTAGTTTTTACTAAAAGAACTATACTGTACCACAAAGCTATTTTCTTCAACCTCTCAAATCTCCGAATGAGAGTCACACCTATGTATACCTTTCACATGAATTGTTTTCCCATAAAGGGTGAGCCATGCCCGGTAGAAAGACTCCTTCAGAGGTTATTACCCCCCTAAGTGCACATGCAATGTTCACTTGGACACATTCACATATATATCAACATTCTAAAAGAATGATGCAACTCTAGTGGAATACTACATATCATGCCATTAAATGAGATGAAACTCACTCAATGAATGAAAACCCAGTTTATCATAACTCAATACAATGCACAGCTAATGTGTGATAACATCTATCTTCAATGAATTTCATCCAATGATCACTTTCAAAACAAAATCAAGTTTTAGAAATCAAACTTCTATCAATGTTTCACCTGAAGATCATTTTTATTAACAAAACATGTGTCTTTTTGTGGGTAGGCGACTTTCTGGGTCTCACTCAGTTTCTTGCCAACTTCTTACACTTTCACGGGCCTTCACCATTGGACACATATATATAACCAAAAATACCGGGTCTTTCACCCGAGGCATTCCAACCCCGCTGCCACACCGACACAAGTTTTCATGCTCTTACAAATAGTGGAACTCGCTAAACTTCGCTCAACGTGATCATACCATCAACCACCAAGGATGGTGCGGCGGCACCATTTCATACTTCGCCAATAGCCGAACTCCGCCGGAAATTCATTCAACGTATCGAGCCCACTCATCAACCACCAAGGATGGTGTGTGATGACACCATGCACTTACACCCATGAATGCGTTGCCTCAATGCATATGCAATGCATTATGCCACTACATGTCAATTCCATGTCACATATGTAATGCGTGCCATATGGATAATTTATCATGTATCATGGACAATTATATCAAAGACATATAATTTTCAAACAGTTCATCTTAATGTCAATATATTAGAATTCATATATCAACATTCACTCAATAACTATCACCAAGTAAGTCAATCAAAAGCAAGCAAAGACAACTGGGTTCTGAAGACCAATTGTGGCATAAGAGATTCCCACAAAGCAGTCAACACATACAACCATCACATGTCACGCAAACATGCCACAACCCGGGCATAAAACAGTTCCAGATCCAACCCCAAGACTGTCCAAATCTAGCAACCGTCTACAAACATGCCATATACCTAAGCCCCTACATCCGCCTCTACATGCCATGGGATAATCTTAACTCAATCTAGAATTTCAATCCTAATTCAGATTCAACAAATGCCATAAGATCATTAAGTAATAGGCTATGCAATTAGCCACAAAGTAGTCCCCAACCCGATTTTAAATAGCTTTGAATTGAACTACACCCACTGGCCAACACCCGACCAACCAAACCTCAATCACCCAACACCGGAAATCACCCTAAACAAATTCCGAAAAAGTCCCTAACCCGCCCCATTGAACACTCAGTCCAAAAGAAGGGGCAATCAACAAAGTAGGAAAACTTTACCTCTTTGAGCGTAGCCCCTGAGTAGATCGAACTTAACTCGGCCCAATGAACTCGACTCGCGAACGCCGAACCCGATAAGAAGCCACTCTGGATCTTCCTTCCTCTCCCTTTTTCTCTTTCTTTTTCTTCTCTTTCTCTCTCTCTTTTCCTCCATCGATCCTCTTTTTATAGGCTGGACATATTCACATGGCATGCATGCATCATGCCATGTGTCACCCACTCATTTGGGTTCCTTTTTGCCTCAAAAATCATGGAAAATACAACCATCTCGAAATTCAACGAAATTCGTCTTGGTAATTAGATTTCGCGAGAAGAATCTAAATTGGTACCAGCTTCATCATCCAAGATTCAGAGAATTTCCAAAGCTTTCAAACTCTATATTGCAAAGAAGAATTTACCCCTTTTCGCTTTTCTAGTAGAAAGTCTCAAATTTTCCTGAGTTTTACATAACATTCATCAAGCAACAATTAACCAAATCATGTTATTAAAAAAATCAAGTAATAACAACTTTAACTCTCACACACCATATAACCGCCTACAAAAACTCCGCCTCTACAATGTACTCTTTAATCCGCCATAACCGACCAAACAAGCCTTCCTTAGTACTAAATTATCTTTTAACTCAAACAAATTCCTAAACAATTTTTGGGACATACTATACACAACCACGAACCAATTCACCAAACCGATCACAACAGCTACAAACGGCTAAGGTAAAGCCGCTTAAAAATGCCAATGTACCCTTAGCTTTGAATTATTCTTTTAATCCAATACCCCAACAATTTTGGGATATATATACACAATCACAAATCAATTCACCAAACCAGTCATAAACGAGCCACAAAAAGCCATTAAAATCTTTTAAAATTGGTCAAACAACCCCTTAGGGCATCAACACAACTAAACTCCCTTAAAACAACCATAAGGTTGGAAAAAAACCAAAGTAAGAAGAACCCCTACCTCTTGAAGAGAAGTGTGGAATTTGGATAGATGGTGATTTATTTAAGATGTAAGGTTTTTGTCTCAAAACAATGATTTATGGTGAATGAAAACCATCAATGATGACGTGCCAAAAATTACATCTCTCTCAACCATACCTCTCATATCATTTCGGATCATGTGGTTACAGCAACTTTTTTTATTTATTTATATTTGTGTTGTACCAACGAAAGCTTTGTTACACAATAAAATTAATTTAAGAACACAAAGATAAAGTAATTTACATAAAGATACATGAGGTTTTACATGGTTTGGCCATTAATCATGCCTACATCTACATACGATTGAGTTCTCAAATATCTCCATTCCTTGTTTCTATATCTTAAACTGCAAAATTCCTTACTCAATGGGGTATTTGTATTTTTCCTCATTTCGTATAGTCTTACAATTCAATCTCTCTTACAATTTTGTCCCCTTATGATCAAGAATATTTATAATGACATTCTTAACAATTTTTTTTTATTTTACAAGAAAACCTTCCCTTCTCCTATAAGAAAGTCTAATACACCAAAAAATGACTACTATACAATATTTTACAAAAATAAATTAAAATAATTTGAATTTGAGACGATTCTAACATTATGTTGATTTAAAAAAAATATCATGTAGGTATTTAATATATGTTTTTTTTTTATTAAATTATAAATGATCTCTTTGATATTACTAGTACAATTAAACTAATAGCATGCTTCATTCTAATAATTTTGGTTGATATAATTAACCTATTAAATAATTTTACATCAACGTGTATCTTGGTTTAAATTAGTTTATTTATATTACTTTTCCTTGTAATAAAATTACAATTCTAAAAAATTAGTTGGTTTATTTTAATTATATTAAAATCAAATTATATTTTAAATTGATTTATATTGCAGATAAATTTCTTTTTAAATGATTTTTTTTTTCAGTTATTTTAATTGGTTTGTGAGGAATAGTTTTTTCTTGAAGGGCTAATGGAAACAATTTATAATTTATAATTTCATTTCTTGAGATGATTTTGATAATAAACTTAAAAATGATGGTTGGATATATTTTTTTCATGAGTTATTTATATTTTTTAAAATATTTTTTGTGATATTTTAATCTATAATTAATTTTCTTAGAATTTCTCTTTTTTATTTTTAACTTATATTGTTGTCAAAAAAATCTTCTATTGACTTTTACTTGCAGTATAATGTTCCTATGAGGATGCCAAAAACTTTGGTTTATAGATAGGAAAAGATTCAGAGAGACTTTTTGTGGAGAGAGGGAGCCCTAGACAAGAGACCACACCTGGTCAACTGGAAAGTGGTGTATACAGATAAAAAAAAAAGGCGGGCTAGGTGTCAAAAGCTTAGCTATTCTTAACAGAGCCCTTCTAGGTAAATGGTTGTGAAGATTTGCTAATGATCCTGAGGGCATTTGGAGACGTTTGATATGCACCAAGTATGGTGAAGAGTCCCATGGTTGGAGACCCAGGGAGGCCAAGGGGCCTTTTGGTGTGGGTCTATGGAAGGCGATACTAAAAGAAGCTGATTGGGTTAGTGAGAATTGGAAGATCAGACTTGGTAACGGTATAAGAGTTGGTAATGTTTTACCTGGTTTGATATCTACTTGTTATGTTTCCAACAACTAGTGGGACCACCTACCTCACCTTAGGCTTTACGGCTAACCAACGAATAACTAAGGGTTGACCAACGCTAATTGGTGGAATAATAACCAAATTTAATAGAATATTATGGAAAATTTGACAAAATTTTTGTATAAACATGGCTCTGGTAATAGTATGTCTAAAATAGATGAACGACTAAGAAATTTACAAGAACATACTCAAAAATATGAAAAAAACTTTCTGCCTTCAATAGGAAAATTGGGAATAAAAGATATCAAAAAATCGGGAATGCCCAAATAAAATATCAAAGAACTTTACAAAGTAGGAAATTGGGAATTCAAAAAAGATTATATAATCAAAGTTTCTAAAAATACTTATTCAATAGGATTTGAAACATAAACTATTGAATTATTAGACCTCAAAGATTTAGAACAAATAAATAGAAAAATATAAAATTCTTCATATAGGAGCAATCTAGGTTGTTGCTAAACCTTTGAAAAGATTAGGTTTAGAAAAACCTATTTTTATTTGTCTAATAGATGCTAGACACAACCAATTACAAGATTCACTTTATTTTTGTTCTCAGTTTGGAATCCCTTGGATTCTATGTTAGAACTTTACTTCTCACCGTTTATGTTCAACCCCTTTTCCTGAACATTTGGCAAGGGAATTAAAAATTAAATGGTGGGCAACCTTCAAAATTTCAAAGTCTCAATAGAATTTTTGTATTGTACTTGTAAAGGCACACACACAAGAAAGTTTTTGAGATGTTTTGCAAATATGCATGGATTAATCCTTCCTTGTAGCTTTAAATCGCTTCCCGAATCAATCACAATAAAGCAGGTTGATAATCAGAATATATTTTTAAGGTACTTTTTGTATACCATCTCTATGTTTTAACTATGGTTATTGAATTGACAAAATTTTCCAGTTCTCCAGTTGTTTGATTTCTTACAAATATTTCTTGATTTTCAATATTCTAAAGGCTTCAATGTATATCTTAAGTAAAGACTTTTACTTCTTCAATTTTATTTTGATTTGTTTTATTTCAATCTGTAGGTCTTGTATTGTTATAGGTTTTTGAATTTCAAATTGTTTTATTATATCTTTGAATTTATAAGTATTTTGTAGTGGTAAAGTATTTTTATTATTTATCTCCATTATCTTTCTTATAAATTTTTCTTTTTCTTCTTTGTCTTCTATGTGATCTATCATGTCTACTAATATTTCTTGGTTTGTAGTTAACATGTTGATTTGACAAAGGAAATTCTCTATCTAGAGTTTGAACTTGAGCTTTTGCCATTGCATATGACTCTTTGGTAGTTGGTTTGAATTGTGGTGGTTTTTTGCTCATCTTCCTTGTAAAAATTCTCGAAAAAGGAAATCAGATAAAATATTTGAAGAACCTTTTATAAACTCAATTTCAGAATAAAAAACAAATAAAATAGCTTGCCATCGGGAAAAAAATCTTTATGGAAACTAGATTTTGAACATCCTTTTGTAAGATTTCTTTGGCACTTTTTCAATCAATACGTAAAAGAATTTTTTTGTTAAAAACATCACTTTGAAATTTTTGAATGCAAAGGACTATAGCTCAAATTTCTTTTTTGATAGTAGAATAATTTTGTTGTGAATTATTCCATATGCCTGAATGAAAACGGACAATGGAGATTTTGTTTTGCAAATCTCGCTTGAGAATTCTACCATATCCTATGTCAGAAGCATTAGTTTCTATGATAGGAAAAGCATTTGGGTGTAATATACCTAAACAAGACAATTCTTTAACTTGTGTTTTGACTTGTTTGACTATCTTAGTATGATCTTCCGTCTAAGGAAGAGGGTTTTTCTTAAGCCTTTGGAACAAAGGTTTGATAGATGTCCTAAGATTTGGATAAAATTCTAAAACATGATTAAGGCTTCCTAAAAATCTTTGAAGTTGATTTTTATCCTTAATCTCATCTGGAAATTTGTTTGCAAAATAAATAGCTCTTTGAATTGGTTTTATTTTTCCTTGATATATTTCAAATCCTAAAAAGCTTATTTAAGTTTGAAAAAGCTTCATTTTTGGAGCTGAAACCACTAGTCCACTTTCTTTGATAATTTTTTGAAAAATTCTTAAGTGTTGAAAATGTTCTTCAATAGAATTTGAAAATATATGAACATCATCAATGTATACTATGGAAAACCTAGTATAATCATTGAAAATATCGTTCATTATATTTTGAAATTTTGAAGGTGCATTTTTAAGTCCAAATGGCATTACATTCCATTCATAATGCTCTGGTGCTCGGAACTCATGAATCTAGCTTTTGTATTTATCTTCTTCTTTTAATTTGATTTGCCAAAATCATGCTTCATATCAAATTTGAAAATATTGTTAAAATGTAGCTCCTTTTGATCAAACCTTTATTAGGTATAATTCAGAGTTTTCTAACATAGAAATAAGTATAACTCCATGGAGAGACTCATTTGTCTATTACCCTTTTTACCAATAGTTCCTGAAATTTTTGCACATTCACACATTTCTTATTCATTTGAATAGTCTGCTTTATAAACTCGTTTCTTCAATGAGTCTTTTCATATAGAAAGAACTATATACAAGTTTCTCGCTCAAAGCACTGGAATTGAGGAACATAATTGATTTTCTATTTGTTTTTCAACTCGCTAGATTCTTTTTTGTATTTGTTTTTACTGTAAATTTTCTTTTGTTTTCTTGTATTGAATTTCCTTTTGGATAAATTTGATTTGTTTTTTTTATTTTGAATAAGATTTATCTTTTCCTGAATTTGATTTATTTCTTTGATTTTTATTCCTTTTATGAAATCAAATGTTAGTCTTGTTTATTGAATTTTGTATAACTCTTTATTATCTACATGTATGATATAATTTGTTATGAATGGAGTTTCTAAAACATCTTGATGACTAATATTTTTTATTAGCAAGAATGATGTTTTGATGCATACTCCATTTTTGCATATATGACATTATGGTATTTTGTATTGTACTTGTAAAGGTACATTACTAGCAGTTTTAAGTTTTTGAGATATTTTGGTAAAATATATGTAAGGATTAATCCTTCCTGTATACAGTTTAGATCCACTCCTGAATCAATCAAGGCAACAAAAGTAGCTTGATAATCAGGATATATTTTTAAGGTAATTTTTGTATATTGATGAGTATCTTAAATACTTATTGTATCCCCATGTTTTGCTTAGGTTTTAGTAGTTCTATAATATAAATAAGTAACTGATTAGTATCTTAAATACTCATTTTATCCCTATGCTTTAGTTAGTTTTTCTAGTGTTTTTATGTTAAATAAGTGCCCTAATGCTCTAAAAGTTCACACTTATGATCGTCATCCATTTGGTGAATTGTGCAAAATAGTGGAAAATCAAGCATGTATAAAGAGATAGGCTACTATACTTTTGATTGCTTTCAGACATCATGAGCCATTGCAACAAGCCATATATGGATGGACTTTGGCACTTCAAGAGCTTTCAAGGAGGCCAAGAACACTGAAATTGAGTTAGAAATAAAGTAAGTTAGCAAGCTCCAAAACTTGAAGAAAATCGCATACTTGAACACTTCAAGAGAGAGCTACTGTATTTGACGTTTCCTGTATTACTCATATGAGCTCCTATTTCATCAATCCATGGATGGATTCTACACTCAACTGTTTCAATCCGCATCAAGAACACCCAAATCGTAGTTCAGATGACAGTTATGGCCTTACGGGGGTTACAAAAATGGGGGACCTAAGATCAAGATTGAACCAACGCTGCGACGCCAAATGCAGATCCAAGATGTCACATGCCTCGGTCGGGTTTCTGTGGATTTAGCCCATAATGGAGGGTTTGAAGTCTAAACTAAAGAGACAAGGAGGGGGCGGCTAGGCTCGAGAAGTGTAATTTTTTCACACTTTAGACCATGAGGAGGTCAGGAGCCAGTTTCAAGATTCGGGGAGAAGATTAATAGATTGGTGAAGAAAACCCGAGACTCACTCATCATTTGATCATTATAGCTCTTCCCTCTCTTTTCTCATGTTTTATCCTAAGCTTTACAATGGACAACCTCACTACGCTTAAATTGCATCTAGGGTCAGGTTGTATATCAATTACTTTGGCTTATATCTATTCTCATGAACGCTCCGCTTTCTATTGTTTCCTTCTGTGGAATGACTCTATTGATTCATATACTTGGTTCATTTATATATTGATTTCTGGGTTAACTTTAATGCGCGAGTGGTTCTTTGCAAGATCCGAAGGAGAAGAACTAGACATATGAACTAAACTCTAATTAGCCTGCAGTGTAGAATTATTTGAATTAGGAGGCGTGTGAGACTTTGATATTAAAGCATCTCTAATGCTTCGGGGTCGAGCGGTAAGAAAAGACCTAATGTTAGTTGGTAGGTTATTCGACCTCGAGAGGCATTTATAATTAAATTAGACAAGAGCGCTTTAAAAGCATTTTCAAGGAAACAATAGAGTAGAATTTCCTTGACTTAGATCTAAGAGGATTGGTCCGATCGCACCATGCACCCTATGAATTTATCATCTCTCGTATCCCTTAGTTGCGAACTTCATTAGGTTAGATTTAGAAATTTCATTAGTTTAGTTTAAATTTTGTTTACTATCACAAATTGTTAGTTTGATAATAGAGAAGTATTATAATTTTGGCACTTAGCATCCCCATTTTCCTCCCTGGGTGGATCGGGAGATCCGTACTTAGGTACACTTTATTACTTGACAAGCGTATACTTGCGAGGAATAGGTGCTCTTTTTATATTTTTCTGCATAAGTTTATATACACATCACAAAAAACGCCTATCAGTAACCTAATGCTACATTTTCCCAATTTATTGATTAGGCCAACTATTGAGCGGAAACGAGCGAAATCAAAGAAATATCAGCAAAGTCATCATGCAATCACAGCAAACATGTGATCATTTCGTCTATGTGATGTCCATATATGGCTCCCTCATTGGCATAGGCAGATTCTAGTTCCGAGGGCTTTCCGTAGACACCAAGATCCCATGATTTGGAGTCTAGATGAAAAAGTTATGAAGGAAGAAGTGGAAGATGCAAAAAGAGGAGGCTACTGGCGAGTTGGAGAACAACTCACGCTAAGGTGTGAGTGGCTTCACGCTATAGTGTGATTCCACTCACGTTGTAGCGTGAGTGGCTTCATGTTGTAGTGTGAGTGGCTTCACGTTGTAGCGTGAGCCCACTCACGCTATAGCGTGAGGTGTTCACACTTCAGCGTGGTTTGGCTTCTTCTCCTCCAGTAGATTCCCATTTTCGCCATACCATAGCGCTAAATCCATCATGCTACAACATGATGCCGAGGCCTATGTTTTTTCTGAAGCCCATCTCTTCTGCACTTTTGCTTTTAACCATAAAAAGGGAAAATTAGGGAATTTTTTAAAGAGGAGAGTTCAAAGGGAGAGAGGAGTTCTCTCGACTACAAAGAGAGAAGCCCTTAGGGTTTCTAAAACCTAGGGCACAAGGAAGAAGAGGAGATTTGAAGAAGATTGAAGATGAAGAGGAGATTGAGCATCACATCTTCCATATAGACTCAGTTCCCTCTTCTCCTTTTATGGGTTTTCTCTTTTCTTGGTTGTTTTTCTCCTCCATGAACTAATCCTATTTTCTAGGTTTTAGATGTAGTTTAGTTAGGTTTTATGTATTTGGGATTTGATTTAATACCATTTAATGCTCGATTATAGTTCTATTAAATGTTCTAGCCTATTTCCTTATACTTGTTGATGATTAATCACCATTGATATGAGTCAGGGGTTCAATTTGGTATTCAGAAGAGTATTGAATTTAGACCAGCATTAGGAACATCACAATTCACATTGATAAGAGAGATTCTCATGGGTTTTATGTGGTAAATTAAGGTTTCCTGTGGATCACGTTTTTAGGACTTTTAGTGTTACAGAGGCAAAATACCTAAGCTCTAAGGGTAGATTGTGGATTCCTAGATATTCAAATGCAATAGTGAAATTTACCATTAATAGTGATTCTAATGTTAATTTGTATAAATCAATTTAATACATAATGATTAGCTAAATGAAATCTAAACCCTAGGCTTTTCCACTTTATTTCTTATCCTTGCATGTTAGCTTAGGATTTTAGTTTATTAGTTTTCCTTTTTATTCTCATATTTTCCACCATCCAAATAAAGCTAAGATTACACAATTTCAATACTTAGTAATCCAATCTTCATGGGACGATACTTATACTTTCATTTCATTACTTGAGGCGATGCATGCACTTACAAACATAGGCATACTATTTTATACACACATTTTCACCTATCGTATACCATCTCTATTTTTCATCTATGGTTATTGAATTGACAAAATTTTCAAGTTCTTCAATAGTTTGATTTCCAATAGATATTTCTTGATTTTCAATATTTTGAAGTCTTGAATCTATATCTTGAGTAAAGACTTTTAATTCTTCAATTTGTTTTTTGATTTGTTTTATTTCAATCTATAGGTCTTGTATTGTTATAGGTTTTTGAATTTCAAATTGTTTTATTATATCTTTGAATTTATAAGTATTTTGTAGTAGTAAAGTATTTTTATTATTTTTCTCCATTATTGTTCTTATAACTTTTGCTTTTACTTATTTGTCTTCTATGTGATCTATCATGTCTACTAATATTTCTTGGTCTGCAGTTAACATGTTGATTTGACAAAGGCAATTTTCTATTTTGTTCTTAGAATTTAATTCTTCTTTTGATTCTAAATTATCATTTTTGGAATTGTCTGAAGAAATACTTTCTTCAGAGGCTTCTAAATGATATCCATCATTTAAAAGAGCATTAATTTTCTGTTTTTTTGCAATTAGGGGCTATATGTCTATTTTTTCCACATTTAAAACATTTGGCTTCTTTCTTTGGTTTTGTTTTAGAAGTGTTGTTTGGTTTTTTTATAGTTTGTATATTTTTTATATTTCTTCTTTTGATAAGGTTGGGATTTTCTTATATTATGGCGGGTTTTATGCGAAGGAGGTAAAGGCATTTCAATCTTATATTGGTTATAGAAAGATCCTAAGTCTTTTCTTGAAGCTTTTAAATCTTTCTTAACTTGGTATTGTAGTTTTAACTATGAGCAAAGTTTTAAACTTTCTTTTTTGACCTCACTTATGAGATCTACATAATTAAGTTCATCATAAGGAATAGTACCTTGCTATTTTTCTCTTAAAGTATTTTGAACATTTTCTGTTAGGGCTCTTGGAAGTCAAAACAAGAATCTTTCCTTCTAATAAGATGCATTTGCATCTGGTCTGGACATGAATTTCGATAGGAACACATCATGGTATCATCTAAAATCCCTGAGAGTCCAACATCTTAGATTTTGTAGGATTTCTGAACTTCTTTCCTGAAGATTTCGTAGATTTTGTTTTGAAGATGAAGAGTTAGTTGGTTTGAACTCTAATGTTTCTAACTATTTTGCTATAATTTTGTAAAGTTCTTCATTCTTATTGTTGTAAAACCCGATAAAATTCCATTTTTTGAAAAAGGGTAAAACAGAATTTCAGTGGGAAAATCTGAAATTTTTTCTAGATCTCAGATGACAAAACGGATATCACCGTTGGAATCATCTCGCAAAATTTAGCAACCACGTTGAATTTCATCAAATTCCGAGACAGTCAAAATTTCACGTTTTTCGACGCATTGAGGGTAGTATGAGACACTTGGCACTTGATGAGTAGGTCACATAGTGCCACGTGTCAAGTGCAGGGTAAGTCAAACAAAGAGCTCAAGTGGGACCCATAAGAGACATGTGGCAACACATGATTGGAAAGAAATCTAAGGTAGATGGATAAGGCGAAGGAAATCCCAGGGAGCCAATGAGAGTGACATGTGGCAAGAGAGGACATCACACTTGACTTTGGACCAAACAATTCAGTGGAGAAGGAAATTGGTGGGAGAAAAGAAAAAAAAAGGAGAGAAAAGAGAGAGAAGAAGAAGGTAGAGAGAGAAACTCCACCTTCTCTCTAGTTTTTCCGACGATCGGACCATCAGTTCCCATTGGAGCAAGAAGGAAAGTTCTTCCTCATGACAGATATTCAAGTAGAGACTGGAAACTGGGAGTTTTGACAAACTCCAAAAGGTAGGGGTTTTTCTCCTACTTTGTTTAATCCTTGTCTAAGAACCATACGAATGGTCAGTGCTCAGCCTCGAATGGTCGACGCTTCAGTCCCAAGGATTTTGGACTCCAGTGCTAGAGTTCTGTATCGCTTTCTGACAAATTCCTGGCTAGATTTATGGACTGTCTTCGTGGTCCGTGAGCTTCCAGCCTCGTGTTTGTTTCTGGGGCGCTTCGAGACGAATTGTCGAATCGTTGATCGCCCATGTGTGCCGCTTCGTGTTATTAAGCAAAGATGAATAACATGTTATCAAACATCCTAGTGTTGGTATATATGGCGTATGATATATTAACATGAGTTGGCATGAAATTGGCATATCGCATTTCATATGCACGGGAACACCGTAGAATATTATCTGTAGTGCATGACATGGTTTTTGGAGAGGTTTATATCGGAGGGTTGACCAACAATTATTTGTCAAAGTATGTCCACTAAAATATATCGGAGTATGTCCACTAATTAATATCGGAGGGTTGTCCACAATTAAAACAAATATCTTTGTTTTGAAAACAATTTTTCCATATACGGCAAAATGTACGGTGAGGAAGTCATATGGACTCCTGAGGTACGGGCATGGCATGTAGACATTCGAGTAGGAATGCGTATAATTTTACTTGAATGTGTGTGTGGTTGTCATTGCATGAGCACTTAGGTGGGGAGTAACCTATGTAGGAAAATTCAACTACTGAGCATTGCTCAACCTATAGTGGGAAAATAATTTTCAAGTACGTGAGTGATCGATCAAGCCTCAAAGTACAAGGCCTTAGCGGCGAGTAAAGGCCGATTAGGCCTTGTTTTTATCAGAGCAAATTCGTGAAAACCCTATTTTTTGTAATTGTAATTAAAGAATAAAGAGTTGTAATTAAACTTGTTTTTGTTTGATAAATACATTTTGGCAAGTTTTCCAAGTTCCAGTGGCCTTTATAGTAATAAGGCTAATTTATGTTGATTTTAGAGTATGCTGAACGAAAGAAAAGTGTGGATCAATGGGGTAAAGCACGCCCATTTCAGCTATGTCGCTGACATCAGAGTTGTGTCGCGACAAGAAGTGGCATGGCGCGGCACGGCAGCGGGCTTGTGCGCACGCATCGAACTCTTACGCATATCCACGCGTACAGAAAGGGAGTGCCTGTCGCATAAACCTCTCGGCACTTTCATCGATGAGCGCCTACCTTGTGGTCGCGACAAGGGTTTTTAATGTCGTGACAAGGTTATGGCAACTGGGACTTTTGTGTCGTGACATGACTTTTGTGGTCACTTGACAGTTAGCATTTCAGCTGTGGAACTGATCGTCACTACGAGTTTTCTCTCAGAGCAACAGGGTTAGCCGCTTGGCGCTTTGTATTACGCCTTTGGTGTCACGACAGACTCATTGGGTCGGGCAAAGGTCATAATTATAAAGGAAGCATGTGAGATCCTATTCAAATCAAAATGTAGCATGTCTAGCCTCAAATCATGTCCACATTCCACACTGATATTGGGAGATAATTCTGCCAGCTTGTACGTGATTGTAATAAGAGCTTAATTTTAGCCTTTATCAAGTGACCAACTGTATGTAATTGTAATAGTAGCTTAGTTTTAGCCTTACCATTTACATGTTTACTAAATTAGACTCTCAATCACTTTGTATATATTTAGAACTTCTATCAATGAAATGTGTCGGAAAATCTATTACTTTACATGGTATTAGAGCTGCAGATCTCTAACGAGTCACCGATCCAAGTCCCTGCCATGTCTTCCTCCTCCGATCAAAGTCCAAACTTTAATCTCCACACCCAACCTCCTTCCATAGCAACTAAATCACTCATTGCACTCACATCACCGCCCAAATCAATGAAAAGTTAACTACCACCACCTTCCTCAATGGCGTGCCTACCTGAAGCACCCCACTGGTTACAATTTACTCCGATTTATGTCAAGGTACTCCTCTGTCCCTCTTCCGCTGGGTGTACCGTCGATGAGCCGTGCAAGACCTGATCACCCGCCAGATAACTTATCCTCGGGAAAGTGCTATTTTAGCATCTACATCTCCCTCCATCACCCCACTTATTGCTAAATACACCTCCTTATGACGCTGGATAGCTTAAAATTTATATGCTAACCGATCCCGAACTCGAGCTATGCAATTAAAGGAGGAACTCACCTTAATCCAACGTGAAACTTAGTCAATCACATAATACCTCCATGTTGTGAAGGCCTTGGCTGATGAAATAGCCATTATTGATAATCCAATTTCGGATGATGACCTAACTCTTTATGTGTTGAATGGTTTAGGTCCAGATTTCTCGAGAGATCACAACACTTATTCGAGCCTAAGAATCGCTATCATTCCTTTGAGGAGTTGTACGACCTTTGCTGACATGATGCATATCCGAGGCGCTTGGAAACCACAACACAAAGAATTGGTTGTTTCGCCAACTCATGAACACGGGGCGATCTCGCACTAGGGGGAACTGCGGGTCCTTCAAGAAACATGATTCGCCACGGGCCTCTAGGTTCCAACTTAAGAAACTTTTAATGGAGCCCAACGTGATGGTCAGGCCACGCCCCCAATAACATCCTCTCGGGAGGCCTAATTATCTAATCGGCAAGCATTTTCAACCCAATGCCAACTCTGGATCAGGCTGGGCCATTGCCAAGTCCTTGTGATGTAATCAGAATAATAGCTTAGTTTTAGCCTTACCATTTACATGTTTATTTAAATTAGACTCAATCACTCTTATATATTTAGAACTTCTATCAATGAAATGTGTCGGAAAATCTATTACTTTACAGTGACCGAGCTCGCAGATCACACTACAGAGTGATGTCTTATGTCATGTTGTACTCTGTGGCTGAAAACTGCTTCAACTACAAAGTACTCATGAACCGCTTCATGAGCATTGTTCTGCGGGCATTGTTCAAAAAAAGTACAAAATGACCTGGATTGGGGTGTCGCTAAATTGTTATTGGTAAATTTTATGGGTTTGGCTATTTTCAAGGTTTGAATGTTTGTCATAACTGCTTTATTGGTAATACTTTAGGCATATCTTTCAAATCTATATCCATTTGAGTTGCAATATTACCTAAAATTTGATTTGTAAAATTATTTTGTTGTTGAAGACCTTTTATGTCTTTTAAATTTGCATTTCTATTTTCATCATCTTTTGCATTTATCTTTTTGAAAGGAGAAGCAATTATTTCAGAGTTTTGAACTTTTATTATTACTTCTTCTAAAAGAGGATGGTTTGATACTACTTTCTTTTCAGAAGTAGTAGTCCAATCCTTTTGAAACATGCTAATTTATGCAAAAGGATAATCTATATTATTATTTGCTGCATAAATATCAAAATAGGTAAACATTGGAATATTCATTTTCATTGTTTCCATAGTTTGATACCATTATTTTTTAAAACATTCTTTTTGTTCATTTGTTAATTTTGAGAAAAAAACCATCTACTTTTGTTTTTGTGTTTTTCTGATTTTGCCTCATTTCTTAAATATTATTTGTCTATCTCAAATATTTATGTCATCATCATGAGTTGAGCTGGTTCATCATGTGACATCATTTGAGAATGAGTGGGTGACATTTCAAGTGAAATGTTTATTGACGTTTGTATTTTAAATCTAGAATTGTTGAAGAAAAATCTACTTCTTCTAAACTTGATTGGAAATTAGATTGAACATTAGATCTCCTTGAAGGAGTCCTAATTTCCAAAAAAGACTTAGCAAAATAAGATCTTCTAGGACATTCTTTTCTTGGTTCAAAGTTAATTTGTACATTTCCTTGTCCATTTTCTACTATGGATAGAAGTTTTGGCTGTTCAATTGATTTTGGGGCTAATAATTGTTTGAAACTCCATTCTTTGGATTGTGTTAAACTGTGACACCCCTATCCCGGGGGTCCTATTGACAACCCGTCAACCCGTGGAAACCTATGAACATCGGGTGCTCCGATATCACACTCACATGTCTCATACATCGAGACCCATTTATGATATTTTTCTTACAAATAACCAATTTCTTATAATATTTTACAAGAGTTTGATGTACAACTCTTCTACACTTTTACATGCCAAAATATATTAAAACTAAATTGTTCTAATATATTTTACAAAAATGCTTCTCAAGGCCACAACCCGGCCTTCTTCGTACTCACGACCTCAAAGGAGCGTCGTCTTCTCGCGTACTTGTAAGGGGCCCCCATGATGTGGGATGGAGCAGCTCCAAGAAGAAATAACTCCTGGCGCGGCTACTTCCCCATCTAAATGCCATTACTTAACGACGTGACAATCAAACAAACATCCAAGTAAAATGTCTACACGATCAGAAATATGTCATGCATGGAATGTTTTCATGCCCATATCTCAAGTCACTCACCAACTCCCTCACACATGCTCAGCGCTTGCGCGACAAACCGCCACCTGTAGTATCAATGACACACATATCCCGAGCCCTTACTACCACTAGTACCCAATGCAAGTGCTACTGGCACCAATCCCGGTCAATCCCCGACTCTTATCACACAACTTGAAGTCTATGTGATAACCATAACCGTGTGTATTCTTTTGGGCAACAGAGCTTTTCGGATTACACCGCGGGTCTCTTACACCCACACAGAACTTTTCGGATAACACCGCAAATCTCTTACACCCGTACAAAACTTTTGTCCCACGCCACGGGTCTCTTTCACCCATACTGAACTTTCAAATATCTCCGCGAGTCTCTTACACTCGTACATAACTTTTGGCTCAAGCCCCGGGTCTCTTACACCCATACTTCCGCGGGTCTCTTACACCCGTACATAACTTTTGGCTCAAGCCCCGGGTCTCTTACACCCAAACTGAACTTTCGGATATCTCATCGGGTCTCTTACACCCAAATTCCAAGCCTTTGACCTGTGGGGATTAACGGCCCCCTTCTTACTTCGCCCAACACACACTAATTTATTTCACTATGATCTGAACCATGAGTCTTTTATTGGACGTCGTCCCAATACAAGCTCATCACACGTTCACCAAGGTTGGTGAACAACCATACCGTGCACCCACACTTGACTTGACGCGATGCAACCGTGCACATGAATGCAATGATGCCAATTCATACATCCAATTCCAATGGCTCATACACAACTATATTTCATAACTGTAAACAATCTATGTTAACACATCACCTTAGCATGCATTAACAATTTCATTCTTCACACACGCATGTTATTCTATATGAGTAATAACACACAATATGGTCACACCTGACTCCATCCAACGGCACCTCACTTCTGGCCCTTCACAAATATGAACCAGTTTGGTTCCAATCATCCATACATGATTAACAACGAATGTCATACAACCTTCCTTAGGCTAACGCATGGCAATTCCCATCTAATACAATAGCCTACAACATGTCATGCAATGGTCATGTCAAAACTTGGCTATTTACATCGACACAACCAAATAACCTACACACTTGGTGCAAAACACAGGTTTTCAGTAAGATTATGATCATCCACTGCCCTTCACAAGAATATAGCTGGAATCTTGACTCAATGGGCTTTCCATAGAGTCCAAGAACACCTAAAACGGAGTTCGGACAAAAAAGTTATGACCGTCCAAAGTTGGAGGTCTCACATGAGTAGCCGCCTACCCGTACCACCACCTGACCTACTCCCGATGACTCGCCCTTTCCAGTTTGGGCTCCAAGAACCACTGCCCTACATAGGAACATGGTTGGAATCTGGACTTAATGGGCTTTCCATAGAGTCCAAGGACACCCAAAATGAAGTTCGGACGAAGAATTTATGACCGTCCGAAGTTGGAGGTCTCACATGAGTAGCCAGCCCTACCCAGCCAACCTACCCAACCTGCCTTGGCCGACCTGCCCTTGCTGGCCAGCTCCATCACCCACTACCCTCCACAGGCACATTTCTGGAATCTTGACTCAATGGGCTTTCCATACAGTCCAAGAACACCTAAAACAGAGTTCGGACGAAGAAGTTATGACCTTCCGAAGTTGGAGGTCACACGTAGTCAAACCCAGCCGAGCTAACCTGACTTGGCCGAGATGACCTGACCTAGCCGAGCTGACCTGACCTGGCCAAGCTCACCTACTGTCCTCCACAAGCATATGAATGGAATCTTGACTCAATGGGCTTTCCATAGAGTTCAAGAACACCCGAAACGAAGTTCGGACGAAGAAGTTATGACCTTCCGAAGTTAGAGGTTACACGTAGTCAAACCCAGCCGAGCTGACCTAACTTGGCCGAGTTGACCTGACCTAGCCGAGCTGACCTAACCTGGCCAAGCTCACCTACTGTCTTCCATAGGCATATTAATGGAATATTGACTCAATGGGCTTTCCATAGAGTCTAAGAACACCCGAAACGGAGTTCGGACGAAGAAGTTGTGACCTTCCGAAGTTTGAGGTCACACGTAGTCAAACCCAGCCGAGCTGACTTGACTTGACTGACCTGACCTGACCTAACTGAGCTGACCTGACCTGGCTGAGCTCACCTACTATCCTCCACATGCATATGAATGGAATCTTGACTCAATTGGCTTTCCATAGAGTCCAAGAACACCCAAAACGGAGTTCGGACGAAGAAGTTATGACTTTCCGAAGTTTGAGGTCACACGTAGTCAAACCCAAATGAGCTAACTCGACTTGCTGAGCTGACTCGACCGGCCGAGCCGACCTTACCCAGCCAAGCTGACCTCTCGTTTCAGCCGACCTCCGGTCCGCTGACCTCCGTCGTCGACTCCTCGTCGGCCGAATTTAACTCCGTCGTACTCCATTTAGACCTCAGTGGTAAATGCACCATAACTTGGGTTATAGAGGTTCGAATTGAAAAATTAAAAAAGCCTAACATCAAGTTCACTGATGTGGCTACAATTTACCAGAATGACTCACTTCCAAATTTCCTTTATTTCCAACCCAAAAACCAGTTCTAAAGTCCGATTAATGTGTACTACCACAATATGGCAGCTTCCAATGGTTCAAAATGCAACCAAACATTCCCCTTAGGGCAAGACAACCAACACCATTATTTATTTTAACTCTAACACATTAAAATGGCACACAAGGACAATTACTTAGTCCAAAATCACCCCTCAGACTGTCCGAAACAAATTCCTAATCTCTCCAAAGACACTATCCCAAAGTCTCGGATTCGCTCACTCCGCCCACTCACGGCCTCACACAACCCATGCCATTTGAATGACCCTTAGGCAAGGATTAAACCAAGTAGGAGAAAAACTCCTACCTCTCAGAGTTTTTCGAAACTCCCCAACTTCGGTCTCTATGCGAAGCCCTTATCGTGACGACTTCGCTTGAAATCGCCGGTCCGATCGCTAGGAAATCTAGAGAGAAGTGAGAGCTTCTCACTCTAAAATCTCTCATCTTTTCTCTCTCTTTTCTCGTTTTCCTCTCCTCTCTCCCTCACCTTCTCTTCTCCCAACCAATTTGGTCAAGATGAGTCAAGAGAACTTGTCATCTCACTTGCCACATGTCACATTCTAAGTAGCCACCTAGGATTACACCTTATCTCTTTATCCATCTACCATAGATTTCACCAATGATACGTCGCCACGCCTCTCATTGGTCCCACTTGAGCTCATGTTTGAATTGCTCAAGACTTAACACGTGGCTCAATGTGAGCCCCTCAACACCTGCCATGTGTCATCCGACACCTTACGCCTCAAAAAACGTGTAATTCTGATTGTCTCGGAATCCAACGAAATTCGACGTGGTAGCTAGATTTCGCAAAACGATTTCAACGGTGAAATCCATTTCATCATCCGAGATCTAGAAAAATTCCAGATTTTCAATTGAAATTACTGTTTTACCCTTTCTCCGAAAATTTAGATTTTCCGGGGTTTCACATAAACTTTCCCATGGAATAGGTTTTTGTATTATTACTGTAAAATTATTTTCATTTGCTTGCCATATTAAAGTTTGATCCATAGGGGAGGATAACAAGGCAATTTGATCGACTAACAGTCATTACCTTACAAGAAACTCAGAAACTATAAGGATATTTCCGGGATTCGATCCATGCTATAATTCCCTTGCTCAACATTTAGAGTCAAAGCTTTGTGAAAACTTTGATCATTCATACAGTCTAACTCTAGATTTGGGTAACAAGTAAAATACACCGGTCCAAAGGATGTATTTGCTTGAATCAAACCTAAAAGTGAATCTTGAAATTGGTTGTGTCTAGCCTCTCTTAGACAAATACAAATAGGTTTGTCTAAACTCTGTCTACAAAGGTTTAGCAAAGAATCGATTGCTCTGTATGAAGAATTTTATATTTTTCTCTTTGTATTTGTTCTAAATCTTTAAGGTCTAATAATTCAATAGTTTTTGTTTCAGATCCTATTGAATGAACATTTTCATAAACTTTGATTCTATAATCTTTGTTGAATTCCCAATTTTCTACTTTGTAAAGTTCTTTGATATTTTGTTTGGCCATTTCCTAATTTTTGATCTATTGTTCTTGTAAAACCCGAGAAAAATCGAATTTTCCTGAAAAATGGCAAAACAATAAATCGCCGCTACAATACAGGTTGAAAACCTAGAAAATTTCTAGATCTCGGATGATGAAACGGACAACACCGCTGATTCTCTCGCAAATTCAGCTTATCAAGAAGAATTTCATACATTTTGGGATGCTCTTTCACAAATTTTCGCAAAAGGAACCCAAATTATATGACACATGGCATGATGCATGCATGCCATGTGGATTTGTCCGGTCTATAAAAACAGGATCGGTAGAGGAAAATGGAGGAAAGAAAAAAAAATGAGAAGAAAATGAGAGAGAAAGAAATGGAGGAAGGAAGATCTAACAGCTTCTTCCTCTAAATTTCGCATTCCGACCTGGGCCGAGGTCTCTCAGCCAAGAAGTGTCGCTACGCCTCCAAGAGGTATGGATTTTTCTTACTCTAGTTAATTTCACTTAAGTGTCATGTGTGGCCGCAGGATCAGTTCCCACCCAGGTGGTTTGGTCGCAGTGACCGACGGCCACGAAAGCCGCTGCTGTGTTTCCACCGTAAATGCCCGCCATGGGTTGTCCGGGCCGTGTGGGTCGCTCGGGTCGTGTAGACGCAGGATTTGTGGTTTCCACCTTAGGGCCTTCTAAATTGCAGACGCTTGGCCATGTAAGGTCATGTGGCTGTGTGGGACCGTTTGGCCGGTTAGCCATGTGGGGTCATATGGCCGTATGGGTCAGTTCGCCGTGGAGCCATCTCGACCATGTAGGCGCCAGAGTGTAGCCATTTGACTCATGTAGGCGCTCTAGCGCCTGTCTGCTGAGAGATGTCTCGTTCACCCCAACTTAAGGGATGGTTTGGCTGTCTCGCAGCCTATATAGGGAACGGTTTGCGTACTCCATGGTCATTTTCCTGTTGTAATCGGTAGCCTGAATCAATGCAAGTTCCCAATTGTTTAAGACTGATTTGTGCCCTGTTGGTGGCCTGAATATGGCCAAATTTGGGGTCCAGAATTGTGGACTGTTTTCACGATGTTGTTGCTTGGCTTAGTGATAGCATGTTTGTGTGGCTTGTTATGGCTTGTTGCAAGAACTGTTTTATGGGCATCTCTTATGCCACAATTGGTCTTGATAACCGAGTTGTCTTCGCTTCACGCTTCGAATGACGTACTCGTGCCAGTTATCTATTGAATATTGATATATGAATTATAATATATTAACATTGAGATGAAATGTTGGAAATAATATTGACTATTAATATATGTGTGTTATTATATTAACATTAAAGGAATGATGTTTGGAAATTATAAGCGTGTGTTATAATTGTCCAAAATGCATGATGTGATGCATAGCTGGTATGGTTCATATGACATTCATTACATTTGAGACATGAAATTTATATGCAATGGCGCATACATTGCATATGCATGGGGACATCGCATTAAATGAGTGTGAGTGCATGGTTGGTAAATCGACACTATGTTTAGTGTTTGATTACGTGGGCTCGGTAAATGGGACAACGTCCAACAGAGTCGCACGATTGATTAAAATGGTAAAGAAAATATTTGCCGGGTATTAGCAAGAAGGGATAGATCCTCTCTTGGGTGAAAAGCCCACCAATTATGGTCAGACATAGTCCCCAAACGATGAGTGCCGTAGTGCTGCCTGTTTGCAGAGAGTCATAAGATAATTAAAATCCACTACCCACACAAAAGCGCATGATTTTGAACATAAAATGGATTTTGAATATAAAATGATTATTGGATGTCATCCATAATGACGGTTTATCATACATGGGCTGAGGCGTTGTGTGAGGGAAACATGGAGACTCAAAGACATGGTACATGGTGAGTCGTGATCTCATTTCATGACATGACATGTAGGATTCCATATAGAATTGACATGTTATTGTCGAATGTGATTATGAAATGTCGAGTAACATCAGACAGGCACTTAGGTAAGGAGTAGCCCTTATAAGAGGTATTCTCTACTGATGCACTCACCCTTCATGGACAACCCTTCGTGTACAAGGTCGATGATCAGGTGAACGACGCCGCATCGAGGTCATGATTATGAAGAAGGCCGACATGTGGTCTTAATAAACTCTTGTAAAAAGTGCTTAGGACAAACTAGTTCTAGCAAGTATTTTGTACAAAAGAATGGTAATTAAATTCTTTTGGACTATTGTCAATATAGTAGGGTATGTAATTATGGTAAGAGGGTCGTGATCAGACTCTTACGGACTGTATTTAAGTGCATCATTCTCATATTTTTAATTTAAATATAAATGAATGAGTCCCAATGAAGTGGACGATAGAGTATGGTGTTGGCAACCCCTGTCCACGAGCACTGTTCCGGTCCGGAACCAAGACTTAGGTGCGAAATGACCTAAGGTAGAATTTCTGCAGGTTGACGACTAGTTAACAGGACCCCCGGGTTTTGGGGCATCAGAGTTCCTAATTTTCTATTGAGACAAAAAGTTTGTTTTCATATTTTTGAGTATGTTCTTGTAAATTTTTGAGTTGTTCATCTATTTTAGACATACTATTACTATAGCTTGTTCCTACAAATTTATTGATAAAATTTGTCATCCTATCCTATCTCCTCTTGTTATGTTTCCAACAACTAGTGGGACTACCTTCGGTACCACCTACCTAACCTCAGGCTTTACGGCTGACCAATGGATAACTAAGGGGTGACCAACACTAATTGGTGGAATAATAACCAAATTTAATATAATATTATGAAAACTTCGACAAATTTTTTGCATAAACATGGCTTTGATGCCAAAATTCCAAACTTTTCACTTAATTGTTGATTGCTTTATTAAAGAATCCAAATAAGCTATCAAACATGGTTGCAAATGGTCATGTGATTGACATACAAAAATCATCTACTTTTGATAAAAGACAGTCATCCAGAGAGCATGATCATCTTTATGAAAAGCAAATACCAAACAGTGAAAACAAGATTCTTTGTTTTCTACTACGTTACAAGACGCCAAAAGACCGACTTGTAAAGTAGATTCTTTCGTATAGAAAGAACAAGATAAGGTTGTGGTGACTCTTTCTTTACCTCAAAAGCAAGATAAGGTGTTGAGCTGTCGCTTTTTCGGATTTCAGAGTTCTTCAAATCGGTCCAGATTTCAAACAATTTCAAATCTGCGGACTAATAAGGGTTTCAAATCTGCCAAAGTTTTCTATTTAAAGAGACTAAGTCTCTTAGTTGAGGTAGGCGAGGTTTGAAAGTGAATACTTTTGTAATTGAGAGGTTTTCATTCAAAGAGACTAAGCTTGTTAATTGTTCAAATTCCTGTATCAAATTCCAAGTTTGTATCTCCAAATCTTGTAAGTTTTATTTGTCAAATAAAGTTTTAGTGTTTTCAAATTTCAAATATCTATGTTATATTCTGCTGTATTAATTTATTATTGATCCTGTTCAATTTTGGTATTAAAGCCATGTTTATGCAAAAAATTTATCAAATTTTCTATAATATTCTATTAAATTTGGTTATTATTCCCCCAATTAGCAATGGTGGAATATTATACAAAATTTAGAACAAATCAAACTCGATCTTCAAGAACATTTGCAGAATCTAGTCAAAAGAATGAAAGAACAAATAGATGCATTTATAAATAATATTACTTTAGTAAAATCACAGTAGTGGTGTACTTTGACCAAAAATAGTACAAGAGTCAAATATTATGGCTAAAAAAATAAATATATTAAAATCCGTAAACTATAAAATATATCATATAGTTAAAGACATCTCACAACATAAAATGTTCATGCCTTATGAATCTATGATGATGAAATGAATGTGTAAACATTAGTTTGTAAAATATTATAAATATAGGGAACTCTCAAAAGTATTAGTTATTCAATAAATAAATTATTATTCTTACTAATTTGATAATAAAAACGATAAATTATATTAATAACCGGTACTATATATGAAAAACAAGTGATTTCATGAGATCGGGGACAATAACAACTAATAATATAGAAATATTTTGTTAAAAAACATCAAATAATCACAAATTTATAAATTTAAAGTGGAAATATTTTCATCTAACGAACTGTACCTAGTTTATATAATATTCAATAAATATTAACAAAATTGTAAACCACCAAAAAAATCATGGTAACCACCTAATTGTTAAAAAAGAGACAAAAATCATCTTAATTGGCTTAACAATTTAGCTTGGTCTATAAAAATGGAGATAATATTTGTTAAATTTAGCAATGATTCGATAAGAGTGAGACTTGCAAGGGTTGTCTACTTACCAAGAAATGAACATTCGTGGAAACCAATCACTATTGGATGGTCTCAAATCTTAGTAATTATATATAGGCTTTCAAATAAATTTAAGTGCATTTTTTCTCTTAAGTGGTTGATATTCAAAGTGGATAAGAGGGTTCTTACTCAAGTTGGAATTTGGATAAATGGTGATTTATTTAAAATGTAAGGTTTTTGTTTCAAAACAATGCTTTATGGTGAATGAAAACCATCAATGATGACTAGCCAAAAATTACATCTCTCAACCATACCTCTCATATCATTACCGATCATGTGGTTGCACCCACTTTATTTATTTATTTATATTTGTGTTGTGCCAGTGAAAGCTTTGATACACAATAAAATTAATTTAAAAACACAAAGATAAAGTAATTTACATAAAAATACATAAGGTTTTACATGGTTCGACCATTAATCATGCCTACTTCTACATACTGATTGAGTTCTCGAGTTTCTTCATTCTTTGTTTCCATATCTTAAACTGTGAAATTCCTTACTCAATTTGGCATCTTTATTTTTCCTCATTTCGTATAGTCTTACAATTCAATTTCTCTTATAATCAAGAATATTTATAATGACATTCTTAACAATTTTTTTATTTTACAAGAAAACCTTCCCTTCTCCTATAAGAAAGTCTAATACACCAAAAAATGACCACTATACAATATTTTTTACAAAAAAATAAATTGAAAATAATTTGGAATTTGAGATGCATTCTAACATTATGCAGGTATTGGATTAAAAAAAACATCACGTACTTAATATATGTTTTTTTTATTAAATTAAAAATGATCTCTTGGTATTAATTAGTACAATTAAAACCAATATAATAAGCCCATTCTAATAATTTTGATTGATATCATTAAACTATTAAATAATTTTATATCAACACATACCTTGTTTTAAATTAGTTTATTTATACTAGTTTTCCTTATAATAAAATTACAATTCTAAAAAATTAGTTGGTTTATTTTAATTATATTAACATCAAATTATATTTTAAATTGATTTATATTGCAGCTAACTTTCTTTTAAAACTATATTTTTTATTTTTAGTTATTTTAATTGGTTTGTAAGGAATAGTTTTTTCTTGAAGGGCTAATGGAAACAATTTAAAATTTATAATTGTATTTCTTTAAATGATTTCGATAATAAACTTAAAAATGATAGTGGGATATAATTTTTTGCATACCTTAGCCGGATCACCCACCCCTTTTTACAGCTATTTATAAATTTTAGAGAGAAATAAAAGGGTTCAATTATAAAAAATTGGTTCTTATATAAAAATGAGATTAAAATTTTGTTTGAGAACTTTTTATATTTGAACTCGAAATAAAATAAAATAATTAATAAATGCATTTTGAAAGCGCGGCTTTCCACTGAAAGAAAAGGAAAGAAGAAGATAAAAAAAAACTAAAAAGGAAAGGAAAATTTCAGATACAAATCATATCTGCTCAGACTCGCTTTCTCGTCCTGTTTACCAATCAGAGTCGTCTATTTCTTAACTGGAGTTTCGCTCCAAGGTATGAATCGTCCTCAACAATGGTGGATTCACTTCTTTTCTTTTTCATTTCACTCGTTATTTTGGCTTCCTTCCTCTGTAATTTCTAGTTTCTTTTCGCATTTTTCAACTGTTTTCCGCGGATCCGCTTCCTGAATTTCGCATTATCGATTTCAATTGGTTGTCTTTTGTCGGTTTTGGTGGCAGCTGTCTTGAATCCAAGATCTTACTTTTTTTTTCGACTGTTTGGTTTCGGAGAAATTTGAGGGAAACGGGAGGAAATTGAAATTTTGGATCTTTGTTGTGTTGTCTAAAGAAAAGCTCATTCTTTTCTGGTTAATTACAATGGGAGATCTGACATTTGGTTTGAGTGAGAGGAAAAAAAAAGAGACGCATTGCTTCATTCAAACGGCTTGTCCGCTTGGTTCAGTGTTTCTCTCTATTTTTTCCTTTTCGCCTTTGTTCCTAGGAAAATTTTTTGTCAGCCAAGTAATTGAATTGAATGATTGGGTTTCTCTCATTTTTCTGCTGGTTACTGGCAACCAGACTGGGAAGTTTTGAAAATTTTCCTTCTTTTTAGTTCTTTGCCAGGTAAAATTTGCTCTATTTAAAGCCTTCTGGTAGATTCTTATTTGATTTTCAGTAACTGGATCTAACTGTTCTGCAAAATGAGTGTTGCAAATGGCTGATGAAAGGACATAATGGATTTTTGTAAGACCTGCGATTTCTTCAACCAATTGAACTGGAATTTTACTTTATGATTATCAGGTGCTTCATCTGTCATAATTGTGAGCCCATTAAAGTTCGTGGAGTTTGATTTGATCTTTAACTGCTGCACGCTGTGCTATGGAGGAGTAAGTGTCCTATAATGGGGTTCCTTATTCGAATTTTGATAAGCAGAACACACTTCATTTTATTTTTCTTGTAAAAAAAGTTATTTGCTAAGAACTAACTGTGGATTTAGGGAAAATGCTGTGGAGCTCCTACAACGATACCGGCGGGATAGGCGTGTACTTCTTGATTACATACTTTCTGGTAGCTTAATTAAGAAAGTTATAATGCCTCCTGGTGCGGTTGCATTAGATGACGTGGATTTAGACCAAGTCAGTGTTGATTATGTTCTCAGCTGCTCTAAAAAAGGTGATGAAGCATGTTTCATTTGCTTCTGGGCTTGCCATATATTTTGTTGAAACTCTTCCTCTAATCACTCTTATTATTATAGGTGCAATGGTTGAACTTTCAGAAGCTATCAGAGAATACCATGATAGCACTGAGTTCCCAAATATGGTAAGAAGGAGCTTGCTTTGAATTTCTTTATATTTTTTGTACTTATATAGTGAGTAACCTCCATGATGATTGGCCCATTTTCCCTTTAGTTTATGTATGAAATATGTACTGTGCTTGTTGTATTTGTAGTCTAACCTGTTTTGCCCTTTCAGAACAACACAGGTTCTGTAAATGAGTTCTTTTTGGTTACAAGTCCTGAATCCTCGGGTTCACCACCAAAAAGGGCTCCACCGCCTATTCCTGCTTTGGCACCATCACCTATTCCGATTCTGACACCATCACCTGCTCCAGTTTTGGCATCATCACCTCTTTCTGCTTTGGAAACATCGGCTAATCTCCCTTTGGCAGCATCAGCTGTTATGTCAAGCCTATCAAAATCAGTGTCCCTTAACTCTTCGCGTGACCGAGAACTATCAATAGATGATATAGATGTAGATGATTTGGAGGATGATGATGCAGATGAAATCGATAGTCTCAGGACTTCAAGGCGGAAGCCAAATGATGCTGCTGATCTTGTTCTGGGATTGCCTCCTTTTGCAACAGGTAATTATAGTAGATACGTTAAGATAATAATGTTATGCATGACAATACAACCTCAGAAGGGACTTAGAAGTTTTCTCGTTCTCTCATGCATTTTAAGGGCAATTTTTCTGTGGAGTTTTCTCCAGAAAAAGCATAAAATCAACAGTTAAGAGCTTGTGTGCTTGAGAGGTCTCTATTACTTAATTGTTTGGTACATCTAGAAACTTTATTTACTAGAGTGTGTTCACAGCTTCTTTGAAATCTTCTCACTTTTATTTCATGCCCATCTTTGTTTTAGATGGAATTTAGTTGTTTTGCATTTGTACCTTTTTTCAGGCATTACTGAGGATGACCTTCGTGAGACTGCATATGAAGTCCTTTTGGCTTCTGCTGGGGCTTCTGGGTAGGTTTTCTACTTTCTGGCTTGGTTTGGAGATATTCTTCTTATGTTGCTATATAAGTGACTTGCAGTGGTTATTCCTGTATCCGTTGCCCCTAATATTCTTCTGTTTCTCCACACACAATTTTTCTATTTTACTATTTTTGTAATCATTGTGTAAACAGGGGATTGATAGTACCATCAAGGGAAAAAAAGAAAGATAGAAAGTCCAAATTGATGAGGAAGCTTGGACGAAGTAAGAGCGATCACGTTAAAGTGCAGTCTCAACGTGCACCTGGATTGGTTGGCTTGTTAGAAACAATGCGTGTCCAAATCGAGGTAATTTAGTGTTATTTTTGCTTATTCTATAGCAATTTTCTGTTGTCATTGTTGTCTAAATCTTAGAGCAGACCTTGGTGGTGGGTGGATCTGTCAAGTTCTGCATGTTGCCTTGACTTGGGTTTTTCTTTCTCTCAGTCTCCTTGTTTAGCTAATAACGTTGCGAAACTTTCAGCAAAATATTTAGCAAAGCATCCAGTTTTCTTTGTAGGGGATTTTTTTTTACCCCATTGAGGATTGTGGAGATGCTCTAACCTTGTATAGGCTCTTGTGATATTCTTGTACTATTTGTTCCTCCTAGAGAAGTTCTTTCTATTTATTGTTTTGATAAAGCTTTTGCATGTCTTGGAAGGATTTTGTGTATAAAAAGTAAAAATTTGTGACTGGGCCAACTATGCTCCCTTTCCATTTGGTAACTTGCATTGTCTATTTGGTGATACCTTTTTAGTTTGCCAACAAATGCTAGTGAGAAGATTATAGTTCCAAATAGTTGATTTTCTTAGAGCTATATTGTCAATTATACAATCATTATGCAGTTTCTGCAATGATAAAAAATCGGCTGGTAATTATGTTTTCCTTTTGTCCTTCTTACATTTGAAAACAGGTTTCTGAGGCAATGGATATAAGAACAAGACAGGGGCTGCTTAATGCTCTTGTGGGAAAAGTTGGGAAAAGAATGGATACTCTTTTGATTCCTCTAGAGTTGCTATGTTGTATTTCACGCACTGAATTTTCTGACAAGAAAGCATATATACGGTGGCAAAAAAGGCAGGTAAGTGCTGTCTCCTTTTTGTTTTCTTTCCCTTTTTTAGGGAGGCTTTGGACTGCAGTTGATATCTGCCAATTATCCTTTTTAAAAATTTTCAGTTGTGTCAGGACAGTTGAACATGTTGGAAGAGGGCCTTATAAATCACCCTGTTGTTGGATTTGGGGAATCTGGGCGCAAGGCAAGCGAATTGCGGATTCTTCTAGCAAAAATCGAAGAGTCTGAGGTATGTGTTTTATTGGTCAGCATGATGATCTACTGTGATATGTTACTGTTACCTTCTCCACTGAGCCGTCATGCGCATTACGTTTGTGGTCCTTTTTTGATTTGCTTGCTGAAACTATTCCTCCATATGAAATTGTGTTGGATTTGAATTTGCTGTTGTCTTTATTGTCAAAACAGATGTCCCATATTCTTATTAGATGTTGTTTGTCTTACCTCCACCCTCTTGAGGGTAGTTTGGCTGTGAATGGTTTATATTGTGATTGATTATTTAGTAAAAGAAAAAAAATCATGATAAAAGGAAGAAGAAACTTCTAAGCTTAACCATATTCATATGAAGGGGAATGACATTCACAATATGATCTTGACATTTAACAATTATATAATAAACTAGTACTCAATGTGCCTTCTATTTGTATGAAGTGATAAAGCCTTAACAATCCTCTTATTTTTCTCTCTCTCACTCTCTTATTTCTTTATAGGATTATGATTTTCATTGAGTTCACCTTCTTTTTGTTCATGCCCATTTCCTTTATTTTGTGAAATGAGAGAAGAAAAGAATACTTTTCTTTATTGAATGAGTGAGTGGGAAAAATACAGTATAGGTCCTACCTATTTATCTAGGTCAGGAAGACACGAAAAGGAAACAAATAAAATACAAAAAGGAAGGAAAATAAGGTACAGGAAAGGAAGGAGATAAATTAGATAATATCATAAGAATATCTTATGATTTTCAACACTCCCCCTCAAGCTGGAGCATATAGGTCATATGCATCAAGCTTGTTACATATGTACTTAATCGGAGAAAGTTTGCCGGAGAGGGTTTGTCCGAGAGGGTCCACTGAAGAGGGTCCGTCGGAGAGGGTCCGTCCGTTGGAGAGGGTATGTTAGAGAAGGTTCGACGGTAAAGATCCATCGGAGAAGGTTCGACAAAAAAGATCTGTCGGAGAAGGTTTGTCGGAGAGGATCCGACGGAGAAGGTATGACGAAGAAGATCCGACGGAGAAGGTCTGACGGAGAAGGTTCGATGGAGAATTTCCACCGGAGAAGGTCCGACGGAGAATTTCCACCGGAGAAGGTCTCCCGGAGAAGATGGCAACCGAAGAAGGTCCGACGGAGAAGATGGCTGCTGGAAAAGAGGGCTCACTCTAGAACTAACCATGGCTCATACTCATGCGAATGAGTATTAGCAGTTTTTCTTTATCGAATGAGCGAAATGTAGTAAAATACAGTATAAGTCCTACCTATTTATATAGGTCAGGAAGACACAAAAAGGAAACAAATAAAATACAAAAAGCAAGGAAAATAAGGTACAAGAAAGGAAGGAGATAAATCAGAAAATTTCATAAGAATATCTTATGATTCTCAACAATATGCAAGAGGCTGTTATACCTCTAGGAGTTTTCCATTCCTAAGAGGTTTGCAAAATGATGCATTATTAAGAAAACACTAATATTTGAGCCCTTTCCGGCTCTCCGTTTTATTTAAACTTATTTTTGTTAATTAACATTTTGTTTTTGATAAGAATCAATAACAGTTTTTCCCTGTCCCTCCCTTGCTCTCACAGACTTACCATTATGCAAAAACTGTAAGAGATTCTTGAAAAGACCTCTTTTCAGCTTTATGGCTTTTACTCTTGAGTTTTTTGAAACCCAGGAGGATTTTTCTATTAAATACAGCTGAAGGTTTGCCAAATGTTGATCTCTATTTTGCTCAATGATGGGGTTATGCCCTGAAATCCACACCTCTAGCACTAAGGGGTCCGAAAGACCTCTTTTCAGCTTTATGGCTTTTACTCTGAGGTTTTTGAAACCCAGGAGGATTTTTCTATTAAATACAGCTGAAGGTTTGCCAAATGTTGATCTCTATTTTGCTCAATGATGGGGTTATGCCCTGAAACCCACACATCTAGCACTAAGGGGTCTGATTGTATCTTCTCATAGTCAACCTTAGCTCAACATAGACAACTGAACCTATCAATAAAATAACTTATATAATGAATATGAGAAATCAGAGTAATGGCCATGAGTTAAAGCAATCAAAATATATTATTCTTAAAGTTCATAACTACACATGAATGATCTAGACCAACATCCCAAAATAACTATAGTGATTTAAAATCCATATGTTAAAGCCATATGAAAAAAGTACTTATAAGATCAATACTACTTGAACTGCCTCCAAGTCCTATTCAATTCATGGAGCCTATTTAACCGTTAATCCTACCAATTTCTCTTCAAACAAGTTCTCGCATGAAATATGGTTGTTAAACTGCCAACTCTTCTAAAAGCTCAAGCTTGTAGGATTTGGGTTTAATAGGAATATCATGCTTTAACACCCTCCCTCACGTGCACACGGCCCCATACCCGCGCACGTGGAGAGTCAGAGTCCATTATGGACTTTTAAATAAACAAATGGGGATTAAATTGCAAGGACAGGGTTTGAACCCATGACCTCCTACCAAATCAAGCTCTGATACCATGTTAAACGACCAACTCTCCTAAAAGCTCAAGTTTGTAGGATTTGGGTTTAATATGAATATCATGCTTCAACAATGGTAAAAGAGAGATGAGTGCTCACAGCTAGTTAGTGAATAGCAGTATAAAATGTCTAAACAATTCAAATAAGGATGTTCAAATCAAAGTTACTGCTCAAAATCCTAGTCTTCAAAATATATTTTTGGTCATTTTTGTTACAAATATTGTTTAAAATATTCAACTTCCATTAGAAACATACTTTTTAGTAATCCATATTTTCAACATGGTTCATGTAGTTGTTTACACTGAAGCATGCAATCCCTTGTTTCCAAAGCTGCTAGTTAAATAAGTCTCTGGTCAAGGAACCAATGTGGGTCTGACCACACTGTGTTGGTTACAACGGAATTGAGGGCTACTACTTATTATATGAGCTTCGAGACTTGTGCAATTTATTATGTTAAACATTTGAAGGCCATTCATTATGATTGTTTGGCATTAATCTTCTTTATGCCCTGTTTTTTCTTGTTCTTTTTCAAAGAAAATTTCAATTCTATCTGAACAAAGAAAAGGAAAATCTACATCGATCTTAACATATTTGATGTGTTGTTGTAGTGGTGTTAATTGGTCCAATTAGTAACTGATATTGTGTGATAAGGACTTATTATTTTTACTGTCGCTCTTTTACAATGCAGTTGTTATTATCTAGGTGATTTTTTAGGGATGTTTTTCCTCTTCTCCTTTGTAACAGAAAATCAAGAAAACCTTTTTGATATTGGAAGTGCAACTAGGACCCCCCTTTCTTTTGTTTCTCTATCTCATTTATTCTATTGAATTAGTTCTTGCACCACCATTATATTTCCCTAGTTTTTGGTGTTTCTTTTAATCCTATAGTATAGATGGAGAATTTTATGTGATTTCTATGCTTCTTTGGGTTGGTCCTATATAACTTAAATTGTATCTCATTTTGTAGATTTGCATTCATTTTGATTTTTGATATGCCTAATGTTAGATTTTGGGTACTCTAATGCGTTTCTTATTACTCTTCTTCTTACCCGCTATCAGTATGTTATACTAATTACTTTGTAGTGTAGTGAGTTTGGTTAATTTTTAATTAATTAATATTGGATTACTCCATGTTTGCTTACATCTCGTGCTTATGTATGTTCTTCATGCTTTGAGCTAGTTGCTGTATCTCTCATTGTCTTGATCTAACTTTTTTTTAATGTATGTTTCTTCTGTTTTAGTCTCTTCCTCCTTCTACTGGTGAACTCCAACGGACAGAATGCTTAAGATCTCTTAAAGAGATTGCCATTCCACTTGCTGAAAGGCCAGCTCGTGGTGACCTTACCGGTGAAGTATGCCATTGGGCAGATGGTTATCACCTTAATGTTAGACTATATGAGAAACTACTTCTCAGCGTCTTTGATATTTTAGATGAGGGAAAGCTTACAGAGGTTGGTATTTTTTTTTCTTCTCTTGATGGTCATCAGTCAATCAAGGTGGTTCTAACAAAATTCTAAGTTTTAGGGTTCCTTGTCATTTTTTGAGTCATTTTTTGCCTGAAGAATTGTATTAAAGCCTTGTGGAGTTAGGTCTTTTTGTTCAGTTGAAATCACTTATCAGTTCTTTTCAGAGGAAAAAAAATCTCTTATGATATCATGGAAGGAAGAACTGAGATTTTAAATTTCAAAATTTTCACTTTTAACTAGGGATACATATTAGTATTGGAAACAAGAATTTTTATTTAATTTTTGTAAAATATACTATGTATTGATTTCTTTCTCTCCTCTCTCTCTCTCTCTCTCTCTATATATATATATATATATTTTTTTTTTTTTCAATTTTCTCAATAATTACAGTTCCTGGTTAAATCCAGGAAGTGGAAGAAATTCTTGAGCTTCTGAAGTCAACCTGGCGTGTTTTAGGAATCACTGAGACCATCCATTACACCTGCTATGTGTGGGTATTATTTCGTCAGGTACTTTGGCATCATAAGTTTCATCGTAATTGCAAATATCAATATTGGCTGAGTTACTGTTGATCTCTTCATAGGAAATTATTCATACTTCAGATTTGTTAAATGGATAATAACACAGCTTGATTGAGATAATCTAAATCCCATATTGGTATCCACATGTTGCTAAATTTTTTATTATGGAAATGCAAACAGAATGCAGTATCCTGGATACTGTTGCTGAATGATTTGGTTTCATACTCTGTTGGTTATTTCTTACACTGTAGTTGCTGAATGATATTATCCTAGTAGAATCTTCTCCATATTCTTTTGTTTGATTTAATTTTTTCGACATAAATAATCGCCATTCCTTTTCAGAAGCATTTTAACTCACATCCAATTGACAATTAAAGAAGAGGTAATCACGTCTGCACACGACATTGAATTTTCTTGTCCTAGTTTTACTAAAATGCTTCATGGAAGAGGCAGAAACTTATTTGAAGTGGTAGACCAATCGATCTTGTCTCTTGCAAAAAATGAGTGAAAAATAAGAATATACACTATACATATCCCACATTTGACTTTTGCTAATCTTCTTTGATTTGGAATGAGTTGACAGACACCATATCATGGTATTCACGTTGGACTATTTTTTGGAGATGTATTGGGTATCAACTAGTGCATAATTGCAGTCAATGAGACTTAAAAGCGTGTCTAATTCTGGTAGAAGCAAGGTCACCTAGGTAACCAATTGTTACAAATGATGCAGTGTCGATATATAGGGAATGAAAAAGCAATACTGTGTGGGTGCATAGAATTTTCATAGAAGTAAGATATGATACAGAGCTGTTATTTGGCTGAAATGATCTACTAATCGATTACCTGAGCACAAAGGTGTAAGAAAAAGGAGCATTCCAAATCCCTAGTAGCACCAATATTGATGTGGAACAAGATGAAAAACCGTTGGACATGCTTTGAAATCTTATGATAGAAGATGAATAATATTTAAGCAACTGTAGTTTAGTAATTTTCTGTATTGTTGAAATGAGCTATGCTGCTGGGCTATTATGGCCCTGTTTGGAGTCTTTTTATTTATTTGTATAGGATTGTTTGTAATAGTTTATATATATTTTTACTTTATTTAATATTTTTTTTCTAATTTGATTAAGAAAAAGGAGCCATGTTCTTGATAGATAAAAATGGTTCTTTTCTCTTAATGGGAAAAGTTCTCTGTCCATGTACACTTATGCAACTTTAAAAAATTTTGATAGAATTTATTGAGAATTCAATGATTACAAGCTTCCTTGAGACAAGCAAAAGATTGCTTAGTAGTGCAATCTTTCTGGCCCCCTTCATCTTAGTTTACAATTCAAGCAACTTCTACAGTGTTAAAATTTAATGATGTTAGATCGAATAATTTGGTTAAGCCACCCATCAAACTTACACAATGCCCATAGAATAATAAAAGGAAATAACAGGGAGAAAAAAAAGCATGAACACTGCTGTAGAGACTGCAGAATGAACCCCTTTTTTCTATATTAAAAATGGTAGATTTACAACCTTATATATAGAGCCTTTGTAAGTCCTATTTTACAGGTAACAATAAGTCTATAATTACGGCCTCTAATATACACCAGATCAGCAAATATTCCAATAAATACTATTAAATAACAAACTCCTAAAAAACTCTCCAATACTCCCCATCAAGCTGGGCTGTACAAATTGTACATTCCCAGCTTGTCTAATAATTTCCCATAGGCTGGTCTAAAGAGACCTTTCGTCAAAAGATCTATTGTTTGTTCTGCTGTTGGGACATAAGTAATCTTGATTATCCCTTCTTCAAATTTTTCCTTAATGAAATGACGATCTACTTCCACATGTTTTGTCCGATCGTGATGTATTGGGTTGTGGGAGATACTTATAGCGGTCTTATTATCACAAAACACTTATAGTGGACTTTATAGTGGTGCTTTCAATTCTGCCAGAAGAAGTTTCAGCCATAAACCCTCACAAATTTCTTGTGCCACCGACCTCAATTCTGTCTCCGCGCTGCTTCTTGCTACGACTGTTTGTTTTTTAACTTGCCATGTCACTAAGTTCCCCCAAACAAACGTGCAATATCCTGATGTAGATTTCCTATCACTTAGAGATCCAGCCCAATCAGCTTTTGTATAGACTAATATTATTCTTTTTTGTGTTTTTTTAAAGAATAGACCTCTACCCGGAGTCCCTTTGAGATACTTGAGAATATGATAGGCTGCCTCCAAGTGAGCTTCTAATGGTGCATGCATATACTGACTTATGCAGCTTACTGCAAATGCAATATCCGGCATGGTGTGAGATAGGTAGATTAATTTCCCAACCAAAAGTTGATATTGACCTTTCTCCATAGGTGCTCCCCTAGAATGCAAATCTAGCTTCACACTTGGATCTACTAGAGTGTCTATTGGCTTACAACCTAGCATCCCAGTTTCCTTGAGAATGTCTATCACATCCTATTTCGAGCAACCTCTATACCTAGGAAATATCTTAAGTTTCCTAGATCTTTAATCTCAAATTCTAACGCTGAATGTTCCTTCATTCTTCTCATCTCAACTAGATCATCTCATGTCAAAATCATATCATCTATGTAGAAAGAAAGACAAAAGAATTGGAGGAATAAATTCCTTGTGTTTTTTATTGATCTATTATGAGTATATATATACAAAAGCCAATCTAACCTTCTTAATAGATTACAACTCTATAAGACAAGTTTCCTAATAGGTTACAACTCTATATGTAAAGTAGATATATGCTTATAACATCTTCCCCTCAAGTCAAGCATGATATTAATCAGTCCAACTTGTCACATGATAACTAACTCTATCCTCAGGCCTTTGTGAAGATATCACTCCTAATTTGTTCCTCCTAAATTCTCATGCATTATCCCGTAAAATAAAGTCGAGTTGTATTTTCTCACGAACGAAATGACAATCTATCTCAATATGTTTAGTTCGTTCATGGAACACAGGATTAGAAGCAATATGAAGGGTAGCCTGATTGTCACACTAGAGTTTTGCTGGGACTAGTGTCTCAATGCCGACTTCCATCAAGAGTTGATGAAACCACATGATCTCACACTTGGACTGTGTCATCCCTTTATGTTCAGACTTTGCACTAGATTAAGAGACAACACTTTGTTTCTTACTCTTCCATGAGACTAGATTCCCTCCAACAAACACACACCCTGAAGTGGACCTCTTGTCCTCCTTAGATCCTGTCCAATTTGCATAAGAAAAGCACTCAATTCTGTTATGCCCATGATTGTTGTATAAAATACCACGTCTCGGGGCTCCTTTCAAGTAACATAGTATCTATTCAATAGCTACCCAATGGTCGATCGTTGGAGCGTACATTTATTGACTTAGAACATTGACCGAGTGGGCTATATAAGGACGAGTTATTGTAAGATAATTCAGTTTCTCAACTAGTCTTCCATATCTCTCAAGATCCTCAAATGTTTCGCCTTCTCTAGTAAGGTGTACACCTGGAATCATAGGGGAACTGCATGACTTTACCTCTAACTTTCACTCTCAAATAATAGATCAAGCACATATTTCCTTTGAGATAAGAAGATTTCATGTTTGTTTCGCATAACTTCAATGTCCAAGAAGTATCTTAGCATCCCTAAATCCTTTGTATGGAAGGCTCTGAAGAAAGGACTTAAGAGATGAGATGTCTTTAGAGTCACTCCCAGTGATAACAATATCATCCACATACACTACCAATAGAATGATACCTGAACTGAAGTTTCTGTAGAAGATGGAGTGGTCAGATTTACTCTTTTGCATGCCAAATTTCTCAACGGCTTAACTGAATTTACCAAACCAAGCACGGGGGCTCTGTTTCAAACCATACGAAGACTTTCGAAGACGACAAACTTTCCCTATCTCCCCCTGAGCAATAAACCCTAGAGGTTGCTCCATATACATCTCCACTTGAAGGTTGCCATGAAGAAAGACATTCTTAATATCAAGTTGGTGGAGATCCCAATTATAAGTGGCACCCAGGGAAATAAAAAACCGAATAGATGTCATATTAGTAATAGGGGAAAAAGTGTTAGAATAGTCCACACCATAGGTCTGAGCATACCCCTTAGCCACAAGTCGTGCTTTCAATCGTGCAACTGAACCATCGGGATTAATTTTAACTGCAAAAACCCAGCGGCATCCAATAGTTTTCTTCCCAGCAGGTAACTGTACCAAGTTCCAAGTACCGTTGTCATCTAAAGCCTGCATTTATTCCACCGTAGCACTATGCCAACTAGGGTTAGATAAAGCCTCACGGACATTGTTAGGAAGAGAGATAGAATCCAGGGATGTAATAAAAGAATAGGAATGTCATGACAAATGGTTATAAGAGCAAAACAAGGAAATTGGGTGAACACACTGACGTTTACCTTTAAGATTTTCTTTTTTTTCTCTGTTTTTCATTGATCCATTATGAATATTATATATATATATATATATACACACACACAAAAGCCAATCTAACCTTCCTAATAGGTTACAATTCTATATATAAAGTAGATATATGCTATAACAATCTACATAGACAATAATAATAGTAATCTTACCATCCTTCTGCCTATAGAACAAGGTGTGATCCGAATGTGCTTGTTTATAATCTTGCTTTCAAATAGCTTTAGCAAATTTGTCAAACCATGCCCTTGGAGACTACTTCAAGTTATATAAGGACTTTTTCAACCTTCAAACCATCCCATCCTTTCTTCTATCATCAAACCCTAGTGGAAGATCCATATAAACTTCCTCTTCCAAATCACCATTCAAAAAGGCATTTTTAACATCTAACTGTTGAAGTGGCCAATCCAGGTTAGTAGCTAAAGAGAGAAGGACCCCAAACAGTATTAATTTTGGCTACCGGGGCAAAAGTTTCCTGGTAGTCAATTCCATATGTCTGTGTGTATCCCTTAGCAACCAACCTTGCCTTGTAACGTTCAATTGTCCCATCAACCTTGTTTTTTTACTGTGAAAACCCATCTACAACCAACAGGTACCTTGTTATGAGGTCTCGGCACCACTTTCCAAGTCTGGTTTTTTTCCAAGGCTCTCATCTCGTCTAGAATAGCCTGTTTCCATTGAAGACTTTCTAATGCTTCTTGAACGGTTTTCAGGATTTCCACCACTTCAAGATTCTTGACTAGTGACTGAACTGAATTTGATAGATGATTATACTTGACAAAGTTGGATAGAGGATGTACTGTGCATGATCTCACTCCCTTTCGCAATGCAATGGAGACGTCTGAATCTTCTATTTGAATTTTTTCAGTCTCAGATACAGTTTTAGAGGGTTGAGCAAGATTCAGAGCCTTCAAACTATTGTTACCTTGCAGGATATTGAAATTAAAATTAGTTGTGCCTCGTTTTGAATTTTTTTCTTGAGTACACGTTAAGTTGTTGCTGAGTTGAATCTCCCCCCGCCGCTTTGACCTGCTGATGTTGCGATTCTGAAGGTACTGAATCATGTGTACTTGAGACACTTGGAATAGCGTGAGATCCTGAGGAATTTGAAAATTGTTGATATAAACATAAATCAAAAAAGAAATCTGGAGACAAGGCTGAGAGTAATGGAGGGATTTGTTTCGGATTGGATGGAGATTCGGTGGAAGGATTATGTAGCTGGGTTAATGGAGAAAAAATTGGTCGAGGTTCAGTTTGAAAATTTTAATTTGAAGTCAGATTTTGTGTTGGAGAAGTTGGTGGAGAAAAAGTTGTAGGTTTAGTTGGAAAATTTGAATTGGAAGTCGGATTTTGTGGAGACAGATTTGGTGGAGATGGATTTCCACGTACTAGGGAATTCAAAGTGGTTGAGGACTGTATCAAAATCTGTGGAGGATTTTGTGGACTGAAATTTGGAACATAATTTGAATTCGTTGGGGATAAGATGGATGGAGCAGATTTAGAAGCTAAGAGTGGATTTAGTGCCCAAAAAAATTCCCATAAACCCGGTTGATGATAAATTGAATCTGCCGTATTTTCAGGACTGGGAATTTTTGAAACAAAATCTGTGAATGTCCCGTAAAGTTTCTGGTTTTTTGAAATATGGCTCATCTTCAAAGAAAGTTACATCCCTTGACACGAAATATTTTTTATTTTCAGGAGAAGAACACAGATAACCCTTTTGTGTGATTGAGTATCCTAAAAAAACACATATATGAGAATGAGGCTCTAGTTTACTCCTATTTGGATCTAGATTGTGAACAAAGGCTGTACATCCGAAGACTGAGTTCTAAATCTGAAAAATACCTTGAGCCATTAACTGAATTTGACAACACCATCAATGGAGATTGAAAACAAAGGACTCGAGAGGGAACACGATTAATTAAATAACCTGCAGTGAGAATTGCATCCCCCAAAAACATTTTGGAACATTAGAATTAAACATCAAGGCACAAGCTACTTCCAATAAGTGACGGTTCTTACGTTTTGATACACCGTTTTGTTGAGGTGTACTCACACATGAACTTTGGTGAATAAGGTCCATTGTTTAAAAAAAATTGATTAAGTTCATTGTTGAAGAACTCTGTTCCATTATCACTACACAGAATCTGAATGTGTTCGTTATATTGCGTTTTGATCATGGAATAAAAATTTTTAAACGCCGATGCAACCTCAGATTTTTCATGTAGTAGATACACCCAACATATTCGAGAATGATCATCAATAAATGTAATAAATCATCTTTTATTAGAAATACTTAGGACACGGGATGGACCCCAAAGATCACTATGAATCAGAAAAAATGGCTTTGAACATTAGTACAGTTGAGGAGGCATATAGACTCGTTTGTGTTTTGCAAACTGACAAATTTCACTCTGGAAAAATTCATTTTTCTTAAACAAGGATGGAAAAAGATGTCTCAAGTTCACAAAACTCGGATGACCTAATCGACGATGCAAAAGCAAAATTTTATGTTCTCGAGAGAGACTTATTCATGACAACTTGAACATGACTGCTCATGGAGGGCAAAACCTCAAAGTAATATAGTCCAGAGAACTCCTTAGCACTGCCAATCCTCCTCCTTGATATCTGGTCTTGAAAACCACAAGTAGAAGATGTGAAGTTAACTACACATCTTCTACTTGTGAATTTAAATCTCTTGTTAATTTGCTAATAGACAACAAATTGCATGATAACTTCGAGACATGGAGAACAACTTTAAGGAGGATATTCGGATTGATTTGAACAATTCCGATGCCTGCCACTACTAAAAAAAAACCATCTGCAACCCTTACTTTTTGATTACTTGAAGAAGGCTGTCATGGAACCTCTTTTCTTATCAATCCACCAAAGGCTGTCATGTTTGTACCTTGCTGAGCAATTAATCCTCCCTTAATATGAGATTTAGCCAGCATCTTACAAAGTGTCTCCATCTGTGTTTTAGAAAGAGTTATCTCATTATTGTGGTCCTTCACTTCTACCATTTGTGCTCTCTGGAAATTGCGAGTCTCTTGGCCATGAGACTGGTTTGGAGTCCAATTTGTTGTTTTTCCATGTAGTTTCTAGCATGTGGTTGTAGTATGATTTGGCCACTGACAATGATCACACCAAGTGAAAGCCTTCTTCCTTGGACGATTATGACTATCTGAACGATGTGTGACCAAAGCAGAATTTTCATTGGGCGAGGCCACAACGGATTGATTATTGAACATCACGCTTTTTCTGCTTTCTTCTCTACGCACCTCTACAAAGATCTCATCTATAGGAATTTGTAGTTTAGTGCCAAGAATCCTTCCACGAACCTCATCTAAGTCTCGATTAAGTCCTGCAAGAAAGTCATATATCCTTTCTTTTGCTAAAATCTTCTTGTACAAGGCTGCATCTTCTGGATCCTTCCAATTTCAAGATTGAAATAAATCTAGCTCTTGCCACAATTTTTTTAGCGAATTGAAATACTGGGTGACATCTAGATCCCCTTGCTTGAGAAGTGTCCTCATAATCTGAATAAGCCAGATGAACTGCGTCCCAGATTCCTTTTGTTGTCGGATAGAATAAATATGTCTCTCAAATCGAGTCTCCATTGAATGAACAAGCCATGCCATCACCATGGAGTTCTGAATGTCCCATGTTTGAAATAAAGGTTCTTTTTGGCTAGGTTTCGCTATACTGCCATCAAGGTATCCGGATTTTCCCTTTCCTCAAATCACCATCTGCACGGATCAAGACCATTGAAGAAAATTGCGCTCATTCAATTTCTGATTGGTTATTTGGAGAGACGTAAGGGACTTAAGTTCTAAAGAGGCAGCGGGAACAATTGTGGAGGTTGACTTGGTGACGCATGAGGCCCTCGCCAAGTCATGACCTTCGCTTGTTCCAGGAAAGCTCGTTGTCCTCAACCTGTGATTTCCCTTTTTACTGCTCTGATACCATAAAAGGAAATAACAGGGAGAAAAACAAGCATGAACACTACTGTAGAGACTGCAGAACGAACCCCTTTTTTCTATATTAAAAATGGTAGATTTACAACCTTATATAGAGCCTTTGTAAGTCCTATTTTACAGGTAACAATAAGTCTATAAGTACGGCCTCTAATATACACCAGATCAGCAAATATTCCAATAAATACTATTAAACAACAAACTCCTAAAAAACTCTCCAATAAATAACAATTTAGAACTTCGTCTCCATCTAATTACTTGATTGAGTCAAGGCCCTTAGTTTGCAGCAGGCCATCTAGCAAAGTTAGTATGCATTTTCTTGGCCAAAACCTTATTAGCATGTTTTCAAAAAGTTATCAAAATTTCACCAAGTAGCTTTTAACATTACTCTAGTACATAACTATTTTTGTTTGTTTCCCAAAGATAAGTATCAAAATTTACCTATGTAAAACCATTGGAGATGGTATCCCTGTGGGTTATATACTTATATCTCCTTAACTTGCTTCTTAGAGTTGTGAGGAAGGTTCCAATCTAGCAAGGCCTAGCGGAGTGCCCAAAAGGCTTCAATAACATCCACCTTAGAGGAATGGAGAATGAAAAGGCAAAGCTTAGGTGTCTCTGAAGACTCCATTTTCCTAAAGATCCTAGCATTCCTCTCCCACTTGGTAACCCATATAAAAACTAGGCTACTCGTACACCATAGTACCATGCCTCTGAGCTGCTAGAGTCCTATTGCTGATAGACAATGTAGAAAAGTAGATGGTAAACTAATTTGTATCTATGAAAAAAGAAAAGAAAGTAGATGATAAACTAATCTGTGACTACTCTCATGTCAACACCCCAAGTTCTGAGCAACCCAAAACTTGATCTGTGACCGCAGGTTGAAGGTTTAATCTTAAGGGTTTCTCCTAGTCTAAGCTGATGGTCAAGTTGAACCATTATTTTTTTCCTTTCTAAAAATGAACCCCAACCCAATACAAAACAAATTCTGCTTTAACATACTACAGTCAGTTGGGATGAGAAAATACCATCCAAGTCTCTAATATAAGATTGAACCAAAATCCCAACTTTTAAACAAGTTGTTTAACATAAAGTCCAGTATAACCAATTAATTAAAGTAGTTTTGCGACAGACAAGTCTAAACATAAAGTAAACAAGAATACATAAAGTTCCTGCCTTAGGCTACTCCAGGACCTCTTGGGGGTATTCTGAAACCCTTGTTGCTCTGTTTGTTGGTCCTCTTGGGCTATCTATATATGCATCTAAAAGCTATGAAAAAGAAGAGGTGAGCATTACCACGTTATTGAGTAGGGTGCTTTACACCTAAAGGGGTTACGGTTCAAGGATAATTAATTAAATAAAAAATAGACATAAGAACCTGCAACACCCATATCAACACTTCATCATAGATAACTGACACAATTTATTCATCATTTAAACAATCAAATGAGATGCAAATGGGATGTGACAAATAATCATGAAATACACTGTTGTTCTTGGGCTCTTGTTGAAGGATACACGCCGTACCCAAATACACTCCCCATTCAGAGTGTTGAATAAATTTTTGTTTCTTTCATAGTAGGAATCTCTTTCCCATCTTAATTTGCCGTTCATGGACTTTTTTTCCCCATCATTTCATTTCTTTCTTTCTTTCCTTTTTTTTTTTTTTTAATTACATTTCACACATTCATTTCTTCTCTCAAAAAATCATGATGCATGTGCAATGCAATAGCTTTATATATTAATATCCACTTATTCACAATATGTCCAATTTTTATTTTTCAGCACATCCACTCATATCCAACAGTTCTCAACAAATCCACGTTATCTTTTTAATTAAATAAACTTACTCAGTCACTTCAATTCACAACATCATAACATGTACAAATTTGATTCTTTTTCTTTTCTAAATCACATCCACATCTACTATTTTTTTTTTCAAATAATCCACGTTGCCGTTTTTAATTAACTAAATTAGTCCCAACACTTCCAAAAAATTCATACATCCCAACAAGCCTTTTTTTTTTTCTTTCGGAATCATATCCACATATACCTAAAGATTTCAAAATAGTTTACATTGTTCCATTTTTAATTAACAAAATCAACCCCAATAGTTCAAAAAATTCACAATATTGGAACATGCTCAAATTTCATTTCATTTTTTTCTTTATCACATCCACATAAACCAAAAAAAATTTCTAAATAATCCATATGGCCATTTTAATTAACTATATTAATCCCAACACTTATAAAATTTTTCATAACATATCAGCATACCTAAAATCACAACAATTCTACAAACCATCATTTATCCTCAAACTTTCTGTAAGAAAATCCAAAAATCACAACCAACAATAGCCCCAACGAAAAAATAACATTTAAAATGGTGTGGAGGAAGTACTCAGCAACTACTATAAAAAGCATATCGAGCTTCTAAGACCAAAATTCCACAAAAATTTCCCCAAAAAAACTATTAATTAAAAGTTTTGAGTTTAAACTACCTTATCTCAAATATGAAAATCTAATCGTTAAAACTGAAATCAGACACCAGAAGGGAGTTCCTCGTGTAAATAGAACACTTCCTCAAAATTTCAGGCCAAAAAAGAGGTTTGGTGTGTGAACTGAGCACCCTAATTGGTTTTCTTCTGTGCTTCCTAGCCACTGCCTCTTCTCTTCCTTTTCTTTTTCTTTCTTTCTTATTCTTTCTTTTTTTCCTCTTTATAAAACTCATGTCCATTATTGTGCATTTACATTTTTAACATTTTTGTATTATTTCTTTTTTGTTTCCTCTTTTTCTTTTCCTTTCATTTTAATTTGCCAACTCGCTTTTTTTTTCAAAACAAACTCCACTTTACAAAATAGCTTTTCAACAGAATGCAATATATTTTTAATTATGAATTAACTAAAATCAATTTATTAATTAATTTTAGCTTTGATATTGATTTAATACAAATTCGAGCAACAATAATTTTTCATAAATAACTATTAATCTATCACGGTAAATGCTTTAGTTAATTTTTGTAATATTATTTTTTACTAAATTCCTTACTAAATTAACAGAAGTGCATTTATTTTTTTTTCCAGTATTATTTGTGGTGTGAGGCATAAGATCAGTGCTGAAATTCTGTCTTTCTGCAATTAGTTATTCAGTTTTGCTGATACCTAATCATGATAGCTCCGTGTCAGATTGCTTTTGTTTACCTTTGTCATTCTGTCATCAAGACAATTCATCCTAATCCATGTCTCCTTCTTTGTCATCGTTCATGGGAATATATTGTTATGTTTGAATCCTGTGTGGTTGCAGTTTGTTATCACAAGTGAGCATGGAATGTTGCGACATGCCATTGAACAGTTGAAAAAGATACCACTGAAAGAACAACGAGGGCCACAAGAGAGGTTACACTTGAAAAGCTTAAATTCCAAAATTGAAGGTGAAAATGGAGTTCGAGATATCAATTTCTTACATTCTTTCTTATCACCCATTAAGAAATGGGCTGATAAGCAGCTAGGAGACTACCATCTGCACTTTGCACAGGTTTGATAAGAGCACTATACTTGTTTATGTTGAGTTTTCTTAATGATTCATTACATAAACACGTAGTTTGGCTTTATGCCATGATATTGATTTTGTGCTCTTAAAACTAGCACATTTTGAAGTTATCTTTTCATTTGCATAATCTGCTTTTGGGAAACTGGTCTTCATTGTTTGCCTATCACGCTTTTGCCTCAGTTTATACTGGTATATGCATGAGAACATTGTGCATGTGCTCACTGACATGTTTTGCATCTGTTTTAAAGTTAAGGTGTGAGTACCAGTTTGTTTTTAGCTGTGTTTTTTACTGTAGTATTGCACCTATCATAAATAAACCAGTGGGAGTATTTTCTGAATGGATTTATCCTGTCTGTTGTGTCTATGCATTACTAGGAGTTGTGATGCAGATAGATGTACTCTTTCAATTAGATGAGTTATTATCTAGGGTGATTATCCCTTCCAAACTACTACTAGATCAGGTATCTAATGCTTTCAGTCAAGGAGTCTTTTTTCATATATTTGCCTTGTAGTTCCTTTCATTTTCTGGGAAACATTATCGTTTGGTTTGGATTTTTCTTTTAGTTGTCTTTTTCCTTCAAGGACACTTAAATTTGTCTATATATGTGTTCCATGCCTGTATGCATGTTCAACAAGCTTTAATCTCCACAACTCTCTCTTACACATAAATGCATAATGGTTTGAGATCTCTATCTAGATGTGTTTATGTATTTGTACATGCATGAATGGCATCATTGTTCTTATTATTAGTTTTGTGGAGTTGGAGGGGTAGTTTTGTGGGCAAAAAGAGAAAGAATACTTGGGAGTTCTATTCCTTTGTGTATCTTTTGGTCTATTTGGAAGGAGAGAAATCGCATAGTGTTTAAAGATGGGTTTTTAGCTGTACAAAATTAAAATATTCTTTTGTCTATAATTTGTGGAGTTGGAATAGAGTGTACTTAGGAGAAGAGGCTTCTTCTCTTGTAGGTTTTTTGGAGTGGTTGGCCTCCACTTGAGGGCTGGTGGGTTTTTTGTCTTCAGCCCCTTTTTTGGTTTGTTTTGGGCTGCATTTATACTCCCTATATACTTTGTACCTGTTTGGTAATATATGTTTGTTTACTAATAAAAAAAAAAAGTTCTTATTATTAGTAGAGAGATGGCCGATGGGGTTTAGATAACAGTACCTTAGACATAAAGAGTTCATACGTCCATATTTCATTTCTTTTGGGTTTTTTTTTTTTTTTTTTTTGATAGGAAAATTGGTGTTCATAAATAATTAAAAAAATAGCCAACAAATAATGAGGTGCAACCCAAATATGTAGGAAGTATACAAGGTGAACTATGCTAATAGGATAAAAAGAAAAGCATAAATGACGTGGTTCAATGAAACACTGAATTGTGTAAAAAATCAATGATATTGATCTCTACATCAATCTCTAAACATTAGATGAAGGTTTAAATTATCGGTTGAGTCCGGTACAACTAGGCTGATTTGTACTGCCTTGACCAAGCTCAAACAGTTACAACACCCAATCTATGATTTTATAACACTTGGTTGTTGACTCGGCTGAATTGGTTGACTTGACAAATTTCTTGAAATGAGTTGGTTGACTTAGTTGAGTTTTAGAGAGAACTCTGAGTTAGGTTACAAAATCCTCTATTCTTCTTCTTCATTGCCCCTCTGCTTCCATAATTATTGAAAGTTGAGAGGCGAGGCTCCAGTGCTGGAACGGTTCCTCCTGCGAAGTGTTAGATTTCCCTAATTTGCAGCATCTCTTATAGAGGCTTGGGTTTTCTCTTTGTGACTATATTTTTTATGGTGGTTAGCTTTCCCTTCAGTGACATCTTTAATGATGCTTAAAGCAAGTGACAACATATCTGGTGATGATTTATTGATTGCTGTTGGTGAGCATTGTGTACCAAGTTTTGAAAGGAGAGGATTAACAAATTTAGCTATATAAGAAATTCTGGAGAAATTCTGCTGCAGTATATATGATTTGAGGGGAGGATTGATATATTCTGGATATTACTGCAAGTTTCTGAGGTGATGTGCCTCAATACCTACCACATCAGTGATTGCTGGTGCAACGCAACTTTGAACAATGCTTTAAACCACAAAAATATGGTGTTAATGAGAGTTAAAATTGACTACTTTGAAATCCAATATTTGAACAACCAAAGATGGAAATTAGAAGGCTCCATAATCAATAAGAATATGGTTTGTGCTCTCCTTATTTGGTTTGCACAAATAAAATTTACTAAACATATTCTATTTGTCTTATAATGTTAAGGTAGATGATTAAAGGCTGACCAGTTGTGTTCTCTTTTATTAACTTGTAATGTTAAGGTATTCAACTGTACCTTGATTTAGGAAAAGATGTGGGTAGGACATTTCTTTTGAAACTCGAAGTTTAAACTAGGATAAAGTATTTCATATTCTTAGATATCTAGAAGTTTCATTTGATTCCCAAGCTTTTGAGGGATTCTAACCTTGTATCAGGACCTACAAGTTAAGGGGCAGTCTCATGTTCATGGTTAAAGGCCATCCATTTTTTCCTTTAATTCAATGTTAAATACAGCAATTTTGAAATTTAATATCTTTACATTCTGAATCATTTATTTGTCTTTTAGTCTTCTGTTTTTTCTTTTTCTTTCTTTTTTTTCAATTTGGTGATGTAATAATTTCAAAATACCTTGCAGGGGTCAGTGATGATGGAGGAGATAGTAGCAGTAGCAATGATTTCTCGGAGACTTCTTTTGGAAGAACCTGTAGGGGTATGTATAACCTTATTTCTTGTGCCTCCTTGTGGACACATATCATAAATTTTAAATTTTTTGTTAAGTTATTAATTATCTTTGTCCTTTTTCCAGAAGAATATCCTGTTTTCCCTTTTGAAGAAGTAAATATTTGGCAAAATTACACATTTTACCTCCCACTTTGTGTTTTCATTTGAAAATATTTGCACATTGTTCTATTATTTTAACCATAAAATGTTGAAAGTTAAACTCAATCTTTCTTGTAGGCAATTGAATCGACATTGGTTACGGATCAGGATCAGATAGAAGCATATGTGTCATCATCCACTAAGCATGCATTTGCAAGGGTAGGTGATTTTATATATTTGCTCTGTTTTTACTGATCAAAAAATGGGTAGGTGATTTTATGGCTGAGTGTGGTAGATTTTATGTTCTTCTTTTGGTGAATAGTTACTAAGATGATAACTAAGGCTTAAGAAGAAACTTGTGTAAAATGAAAATTTTGTATTTTCATTGTGAGAAATTGAAAAACTCACATGGATTCAATTCCTTTTATGCATACCTATATTAATGATTTATTTGCATATAAAAAACTATCTTTTTTTAGTAAGCAAACTGAGCAGTTGTTGTTTTATCTGGGCTCTATTTATCTAATTATTGTTTGTCAAGGGAGTTGAAAAGAGAAGAAACTTTTAATTTTCCTTCATTTGGTTCATTAAAGAGGGTGATTATTTCTTGTTAGGGGAGATTAGAAGAGAAGAGTGAGTTTTTCCTTCATTTGATTCATGCAAGAGGCTGGGGATAAGGAAAAGGAGAGGTTGCGTAGGAGGGAGAGGAAGCTTAGAAACTTTCTTTCTGCACGTTAAGATGGAGGAGAATACTTGGGTGCAAGTTAAGATGGAAGTTGGTATTTTCAATTTAGAAACAATTGGTACTTTTCTCCTCAATTGTTTTCACCATCTTTAGGATGTAATCATGCACCCTTATTCTAGTGCCAGTAATTGTGCTTTGATTTTGAAGAAAGGATAAATGAGAAAAGAAGACATGAAGAAAACAAGAAGAAAAAACTAGGAACAAAATTGGCAGAATTAGATGTGTTATAGCATATATCTATTTTACATATAGAGTTGTAACCTATTAGGAAACTTGTCTTATAGAGTTGTAATATATTAGGAAGGTAAGATTGACTTTTGTATATATATATTCACAATACTTATCAAAAAAAAAAAGTATTTATATATTCACATTGGATCAATGAAAAAACACAAGGGAATTCTTTCTTCCAATTCTATTGTCTTTCTTTCTACATGATACTAGAGCAAGGGAAGGTTCGGGTTAGGACTTCGTTGTGTTTCCTTTTCCGGCAACCCATCTAGTGTCTGGGTCCCTTTTCGACTATCCCACCTTCAATACAGAAAGCTTCGAAACCTTCCACCGCCGTCAGAACACCTTGCCATTGCCGAAAAATTTTCCGGTGAACTTTTCCAGTGACCACCTCAACTCCAGCCGATGACCCCACCATCAGGTGCATCGTCCCTTGATCTACCTTTGGAAAGGGAAGCCCGATTCCGGCAAGCAAACCATGCGCCTCCACGGTTCTTTCCTTGGTGACAACCACCACGCATTGGTGTGGGACACGTGTGATGGCGCGTGGGTGGCTCTCTGGCCACCGGATTTCACTTCCGGTGTCTCTAGTCGCCGACAAGCACCTTCAGTTACCTGTATTGACATTCAAGCCTAGCAACAGTGTTTTTTAAACACTTTTCTGTCCGACATCCTGTTTTTCTATGGTTTTTGCTTGTCTTCCTTGAGTTCCTCAAGGTCCAGAGGTGTTTTGTGGATTGTAGGGCCAAGTTCTACTCCAATGCAGTGTTTTTTGTAGAAAGGTGGTTCCTTTCATTGCAAGATCCTATTTTTTTTGGTATTTTTCAGATTTTCAAAGGCTTTTTTGAGTTAGATATGCTTCTATGACTAACAAGAAACCCTCAGGAGGAGTTGTGTGCCATTATTGCCATAATCGAGGACATGTACGTCGAAATTGTAGGAAGTCAGAGAATAAAATCTAAGACTTCAAAAGATGTTCCTTATCGTAAATACTTAAGTCCGTGATTCACCATCTCAGACACACTCACCGAGTCGTAAAACCAACACATATTTTCTTCATCTTCCTCCACATGGGTCATTGACTCGGAGCCACCTGTACTACATGACAAAAAATTCCAGCTTAATTTACTACGCCACCTCACCTTGCTACCTCTATCGTTACCCTTGTAGATGGGTCAATATCTTCAGGTCCTCGGGGTCGTGACACCATCCGACTTCTCTAATCACTAATTCCTCTCGTCTCGCAGTTTACCACAATTTCTTTTACTTAATTTATGAGCAAACTCAAATTCCTGCATAATTTAATCGCAATATCTCATTTTTTTCGATTATCAGTTTACACTTAGATCTTTCGACGGCTTTCTGTTATTGGTAGAGGACGTGAGTCTTGGAGTCTCTACATCCTTAAAACCGAGGTGCCAACGCCTGTTGCTTGTTTTGGTGTTGTTACCTCATTTGAATTCCATTGTCTCTTGGGTCATCCTTCTCTCTCCTTGTTAAAGAAGCTATATTCTCGCCAGCCTATCCTCAATAACTGAGTCGGTCATGCGTTCCACTGCGTGCATCAGTCCCTGTGGTCACAAACCAGCTTCCGCCTCCTTTCGAGTTAGTTCATTATGATGTTTAGGTCCTCATTCCGCTTTGTCTCTCGACTCGGGCTTACATATTTCGTTACCTTTGTGGATGATTTCTCTCGTGTCACTTGGCTTTATCTAATAAAAAGTCATTATGATTTTTTATATCCTTTTAGTGCTTTTTGTGCTGAAATTCAAACACCATTTCATGTCTCTATTCAAACATTGAGAAGTGATAATGTCAAGGAATATTTGTTGGAACCTTTTCAGTCCTTCATGTTACAACATGGGATTCTCCATTAGACCTCGTGTGTTGATATGCCCTCTTAAAATGGGGTAGTTGAGAGAAAGAATAGACATATTTTTTAGACTGCTCGGGCCCTTTTATTCTAAATGAATGTCCCTAAACATTTTTGAGCCGACTCAATCTCCACAACTTGTTTTTTGATTAACAGGATGCCCTCATCGGTTCTTAATTGGGCTACTCCTTACCACCAGTTGTTTCCAAATAAACCATTGTTCCCTACTGAGCCTAAGGTATTTAGATGCAACTGCTTTGTTCGGGATGTCCGTCCTCAAGGCTCTAAACTTGATATGAAGTCCTTAAAGTGTATCTTTGTGGGATATTCTCGTGTTCAAAAAGGGTATAGGTGTTATTGTCCCACTCTTTGACGTTACTTTGAGTCTACTGATGTTGCCTTCTTTGAGACTACCCCGTTTTCCCTTTCGTCTACTGTTACAAGTTCGGGGGAGGATGATGATTTATTGGTTAATTATGTTTCCTTACCAGTTCCTACTCCAACCCTCATCCCTGTTAAACCTCCCATTACTCAGGTATACTCTCGACGCCAAAACTCCCTAGTCTCGAGTCCAACACCAGTTGCTTCGACAATAAATCTAGTCTCCACTGATGATCTTCCTATTGCTCTTCATAAAGGTTAACGTCAGTGTGTTCATCCAATTTCCTCATTTTGTTCTTATAGCCTTTTGTCATCACATTCCTATTCTTTTATTTTATTGCATCCTTGGATTCTATCTCTCTTCCTAAAATTGTCCATGAGGCTTTATCTCATCCTGGTTGGCGTAGTGCTATGGTGGAAGAAATGCAGGCTTTAGATGACAATGGCACTTGGAACTTGGTACAGTTACCTTCTAGGAAGAAAGTCATTGGATGCTATTGGGTGTTTGCAGTTAAAGTTAATCCTGATGGTTCAGTTGCTCAATTGAAAGCACGACTTGTGGCTAAGGGGTACGCTTAGACCTATGGAGTTGACTATTCTGACACTTTTTCCCCCGTTGCTAAGATGACATATGCTCGGCTTTTTATATCCTGACTGCCACTTATCATGGGATCTCCACTAGCTTGATATTAAAAATGTCTTTCTTCATAGCTACCTTTAGAGGAGGTGTATATGGAGCAACCTCTAGGGTTTGTTACGCAGGGGGAGATAGTGAAGGTTTGTTGTCTTCAAAAGTCTTTGTATGGTTGGAAACAGAGTCCTCGTGTATTGTTTGGTAAATTCAGCCAAGCCGTTGAGGAATTTGGCATGCAGAAGAGTAAATTTGACCACTCCATTTTTTAAGGTTAACTCTACTGTATCATTATTTAGAAACAGATATGACGATATTTGTTATCACCGGGAGCTAATTTTAAAGGTATCTCATCTCTTAAGTCATTTCTTCAGAGCCAAGTCCATACAAAGGACTTAGGGTTGCTAAGATACTTCTTAGACATTGAAGTTATGCAAAGCAAACATGAAATCTTCTTATCTCAAAGGAAATATGTGGTTGATCTATTATCTGAGACTAGAAAGTTGGTGGTAAAACCATGTAGTTCACATATGGTTCTAAGCGTACACCTTACTAGAGAAGGCGATACATTTGAGGATTCTGAGAGATATAAAAGACTAGTTGGGAAGTTGAATTACCTTACAGTAACTCGTCTTGATATTGCTCACTCGGGCCAATGTTGTGTTGTTACGTTCACTCCAAATGGGCCAACCATCAGTCAGAGAACAAATTCTATAAGACAAAGGAGCACCGGGACGAGGTATTCTATATAATAATCATGAGCATAATAGAATCGAAGAGTTTTAATGTACGCCCTAAGTAGCAGTAAGAAGTGAGCATGCAGAGATCCAATTTCCAAGTTACCAGGTCTCTTTGCTAGTGGAAAAACCAGTATCATGGAAAAGTAAGAAGCAAGGGTTACTCTTGCTCAAGTGTAGAGCTCAATATGTATTGAATTCGCACGGGCCGCACAGATCACGCGCCCATCAATCTCTTGATGAAAGTCGCATTGAGACACTGGGCCCTGGGCAAAACTTTGTGTGACAACCAGCTACCCTTCATTGCTAATAATCCCAGATTCCATGAACGAATCCACCATATTGAGATGTGACCGGGTCATTTAGTTCATAAGAAAATACAACTCGGCTTGATTTGTACAGGATATGTGAAGACTGGAGAACAATTGGGTGATATCTTCACAAAAGCTCTAAATGGAGACCGGGTTAGTTATCTATGTAACAAGTTGGACATGATTAATATCTATGCTCCAACTCGAGGGGGAGTGTTATAGCATATATATCTACTTTACATATAGAGTTGCAACCTATTAGGAAACTTGTCTTATAGAGTTGTAATCTATTAGGAAGGTTAGATTGGCTTTTGTGTATATATATATTCACAATAGATTAATGAAAAAACACAAGGGAATTCTTTCCTCCAATTCTATTGTCTTTCTTTCTACAAGATGATATTGGGCCTACCTATAATGCATACTACATTATGGAGGAGGAGAAAGGAACAATGATTTTTCTTTATCTTATTTTTTTTTTTGTAATACTTGGAACTTATTTTTCCTCTTGAAGTTGAAGAATCAATATTGATTAGGGCCTTTAGATTTGCTTGTGATGTCAAAACTCTTTTGAAGGGTTTTCAACTTGGTTTTCTTTTATTATTGGGGTAAGGGAAATGACTTGTGTTCCTTTTATTTGTATAGATTTTGCAGATTGTTGAAACATTAGACACAACTCATGAACATCCTTTGGCATTGCTTGCTGAAGAGACCAAGAAACTTCTAAATAAAGATACAGCCCTATACATGCCAATTTTGTCTCGCCGACATCCACAAGCAACTTTTGTTGCAGCATCTCTTCTTCACAGGCTTTATGGGATTAAATTGGTAAGTTTCGACTAGGTTGGTGTTTGGACTAAGCACTTGTTAATGCATTTTGATATGCTTCTATTTTAGTACTTGAACCTAATTTTGCATCTTATCTCCAGAAACCTTTTCTCGATGGTGCTGAACATCTGACAGAGGATGTTGTATCTGTATTTCCAGCAGCTGATAGCCTTGAGCAGTGTATACTAGCAGTTATCACAGCTTCCTGCGAAGATGGAACTGCAGATGCCTACTGCAGAAAATTAACACTATATCAGGTTGAAATTAATGGACACATAAATTGTTAATGCAACTTATTAGTCGTAGTAGGAAAGAATAACAATGTCATCCCAATTGGTTTAAAATATAAAATCTCACTCGTTCTAAAACCCTCAAAGACATTGACCGACATGAACTGAGATTTGGTCCAACATTTGATAGATCCTTTTGTACTGGTTTTTGTGTTCTTTTATTTCTCCTCTTCTTTTCTTTCAAGTGTTGATGGATTTTTTTTCACTCTCATTCTGCTTGCCTCTCCTTTCTCAAGATAGCAACACTAATCTTTAGCTCAGCTCATTTTGCAAGAATTGTATTGCTCAAATAGAGGCCAATTGCATACATGTAAAGTATGTGACCGCTAAGATGCATTTTAACCGCTTGATGGTGCACCTTCCTGATGTGTGAATTGTATTTATTAATCTATGTTGCTTATGAAAAAAATTATTAATCTATGTTCTACATAATGGATACATCTCTGCATTTTACTACTGCTATATGTGATTGTGTTTGCCTATGTGGACAACCTTATCGATTTATAAGAAAAATACTTGCTATATGAAGATGGATAGAACTTTGTTCCTTAATGGCACCTCATTCTGTAAACGTTTCAATCTCATGGATTTTCTGGTTCCTGACATCAGACACATCCAAATGCACTGGGTCAAACTGTGTTCACACCATTGTTGCATGTCCATGTATCTGTTTGGAAATGTGCAGATGATTGAAGATCTCATTTTTTAATGTGTTTCTTGGATGTACAACATTCGTTCATGATTACAACATTTGTTCATCATTTTCTTGTCCTTTTATCGATCCTCATATTAGATTTATCTGGTACATCTTTTCACAGTTTTGCTTTTGTGTTTTAGATTGAAACAATATCTGGAACCTTGGTGATGCGTTGGGTTAATGCACAACTTGGAAGACTTTTAGGTTGGGTTGAACGGGCTATTCAACAAGAGGTAGTTACTCTATTTTTCATTTTACATGTGCATGAAGCTACATCTTGTGGTATTATTTGTCATGTGTTTTTAAGGGTGGGGGGAGCGGTGGATAGAAAAAATGAATACAAATTTCGAAGTGATTTTTTCTGTTTATTTTTTTTCATTTTAGAAGGATGGGAAGAGCGGTTTTTATGAAATATTCATTTGGATTAAAATATTATATTATCTCAATTCAGGTATGGAAAAATTGGTCATGTTTTGTTACATGATTGAGCTTGTCTTGTATGCATTAATTTTTACTAGCATGTTATGAACCTTTCATTTTATTAATATTAGCAAAATTAGTGCTTTTCAGGAAAAATATTTTTTTTTTTAAAAAGAAAGAAAATGTAGATGTTGTTTAGGAGAGAGTTTTGCACGGTCATCAGTGGCCTCATAGAGTGATAGATTGTCAATACCTGCTTGAAGCAATGGTAATATAACATTTTGAACAAACAATGTATGACAAGGAAAGAGTGATGGACAATGGAATTCCTACTCAAGGTTGACAAGTGTTGTCCCCTGATTTCTGATAAACCAAAAAAGAGACTCAATTGTAACTCGTTATGTTCAACAAAGAGAATATGATTTTTAAGTTTCCATATATGTTAAAAAATGACTGGTATAGGGGGAGGAGGTATACAAGAAACACTTGGGAACAAATGATAGAGAATATCGAACAAATCCTAAAAGCTAACTTTCCCACCTCAAAGATAAGCTTATGGATCATTGAAACAATGTCTTGTGAAAGAATTATTCAGCTTGAAAACGAACTCTAGTTCTTTAAAGATTCTTAGCATGATCCATCTAAAGTTCTATAGGTTATGCTCTTCCATATGCACTATAGCAGACGGGGAGAAACCTCCCAATTTTCTTATTCCTCTTTCTAGGCCATTTGCACTAAAGCTGATAAGAGGAGAAACATCCTAATTTCCCTTTTCCTCTCTCCAAGCAAAGCCACATCTAACAAACAAGGGAATCCTTCATTCAATTGAGTGTATCTAATGCCTGAGCACCTCTTGATAGCATTTGAGCGATCTCACTTTATCTAAAATCTAATTTTCATAAAAGTTACTACCCTTTTCAAAGTTTCTATACTTATGCAGTACTGGATTGATTTTGCGGTAACCTTGAATCATCAAACGAGTCTAAGTCACAGGATAATACACAAAGCCCTAAATCATGATAAGTGAAACAAAATTGTCAACTTAATCTTATCAAACTAATTCCATAATAAAATGATTGATGAGCTATCAAGTTTGAAGCTTCTTCCATGTTGTGATAGTTGGACTTGCTATCTTCACCTGGCATATGTGTGTCGACATGAGACATGGGTGTGGGCATGGGATCTTTGTTGACTACTATTTTTCTTCATAAATGAATCTTTGATTTTAATCTCCTTTTAAGACATTTACATTGAGAAATGAGTCAATCAAAGTTTGAAAAGAATAGGTACGGATAAGAGGGAAAGGGTAGGGATAAGAGAGAAGATGGAAAGACCTTGCTTTTGATTTATGTTTTTACTGATATATATATATATATATATATATATATATAATATATATATATATATATATATATATATATATATATATATATATATATATATTTAGACACACACACACACCTCATTATTAAGATCCTCTTTAGTTGAGTCCCTATATCCTAAAATTTAAAAGTCTGAAAAATCAAACTACTACACACATACCCACACCTGAATCCATGCAGCATAACTTCTATGGAAGTTCTTATGCTTTTGTCCTGGACTTGGTTATGCTTGTAAATGTTATATTTTCTCTTACAATAGGTACTTGGATGTTGTAGTGGCCCTTGACAAATTTGACATCCGTCTTAGTTGAGTCCCTATATCTTAAAATTTAGAAGTCTGAAAAATCAAACTACTAGACACATACCCACACCTGAATCCATGCAGCATAGTTTCTGTGGAAGTTCTTATGCTTTTATTTAGGACTTGGTTATGCCTTGTAAAGTGTTATATTCTCTCTTATGGTGGGTACTTAGAAGTTGTAGTGGGCCTTGATATTACCTATTGGATAATCCAAATGAGACTGAATTTTCAGCTATTCACAATGTTCCTATAGAGTCATGAAATGGAATATACCTTTCCTTGAGTCTATTCTCACACCCTTTCCATAATTTCTAGATAATTTATGGTGACCTACTTTTTTGCTTTGGTCTTTGTATAAGCCTTTTCTCTTTATTGGGTAGCTCTTTGGTGGTGGTTACTTTTTCAAAATTTTCCCATTACAAGGTAATGTGTAAGGATAAAAATGTAAAACAGTCAAAAGAGAAGAAATAGTGGTTTCTAGAAAAGGATTATATGCTGATCCTTTGTTTTGTTATTATCAAAAGTGGTTTTGTAAAACCTTGGGCTACATTGCGTACCATGGTGGTACCTCGCTTAAATGCTTGCATTCAAGTTCATGAGTGCAAGGTTTTCATTTCTTTCCTTTTTATTTTAATGAGAACATGTCTCAAAGTTCAAAGTTTTCTTCTCTCAAACAATGAGGTTTTGTGGAAGATTTCTCTCTAGCTTCAGATCAAACTAGATTGAAATCCATGCTTACATTCAAGTTCATGAATGCAAGGTTTTCTATTCTTTTATTTTTATTTTGATGAGAAGATGTCTCCAAAGACAGTTTTCTTTTCTCTCTAACAATGAGGTCTCTAGGAAAATTTCTGACTAGCTTCAGGTAATTGGGAAATTTTTTGATTGAATTCAATTTAGAAACAGCAGTTCTTGGCATCTGGATTGTTAGAATATAGGTCTTGATAAGCATCACAGCATCAATAAATAAGAAACTGCATCTTTGATATTTTTTTTTAACTATATTTTTTTTATGATTGCTCCAAAATTTTCTCTTCATTCACCAATTTAAGAAGCTGCAGCACAAGGTCCCAAGCTGAAGTCTACTTATGTTCTATAGATCTCTAGGTCACAATTCATTTCCTTTTAATGTCTTGACAACATTGAAGATCTTAAAATGTTCTCCAATAGGGGGGCTTTGCATTTGCAACTTTTCAGACGTGATGCAACCCTAGTGTTTTTAGACAATTAATGTGGTATTGTTTTGGCAATTTGTCAGATACAATGCAGCCCAAATTGAATTCTTGCAACAGAATTCCAATTTAAAGCATAACATGCTATTTCTAATTCATAATATCCATATTTGTCTTTGAAACAAATGCCTTGTGGCACAATAGAATGCGGGTATATCCAGGGAAATGTTGGGTATTTCCTCGTTTGTTATCTTCATGGGTAGAGGGGGACCAGGAACATGCTTTGTTTTTTTCTGTGTCAACATATGAATAATTCTGATGTAGAGAATCTTCAGCTGCTGTCTTTGTTGGGGACTTTTACCCTCCTTGAGGTTGTGGGGTGGGTATGTGGTCCACTAGTTTGTATTGTTGTTAAGTGTTTATATTTTGGTTTCCTTCGAAAGTTATCTCATCTTTCCATGTGTTTGTTGTTTCTAAATACCTAATTCCTTTACTAAAAAACTCATTTATAGCGGTGGGATCTGATATCACCTCAGCAACGGCATGCGAGTTCAATTGTTGAAGTCTACAGGATAGTGGAGGAGGTATGTGAGTGTGTCTATGTGTGTGAATACACTCATATATTCTTTTTTATGAGAAACCAAACTTTATTATATCTGATGAAAAACTTTTGTACAAGAAAAATGCTGGTGAAAGCAATATTCCTGTATATTTTTATTATTGAGCATTTTATAGTCGGTATGTTGTCGTAAAATGTGGAATTTTGGATGAATCAGGAGGTGGGAACATACATATTTTTTAAATTAAGTGCTGAGAAATTAATAATTGGGTCCCTTAAAAAAATAACAGTAGCAGTGGAAATCAAACCAACAGGACTGACAAATGGATGGATGAACCTCTTCTAATTTGATGGGATGTTCTGTACGCATCTAGACTGATAAAAGTTTTAAAGACCAAGAATTGCTTGAATTGGTCAGGCTTTTTGCAACCTGTTTAGTTGGGTCTACATTATAGAGACGAGGCAGGTTAAACTTTCTTGTCACTTTTATCTTTTTTTTTTTTTTTTGTTACCAAAAAGTATTCAAGTATGGTGTTATTATGATCTCAATTATAAGACTTTACATATAAACAGAATCAGTTTGTCTACTTTCTATAAAATAAACTTCTCTTAGTTTGTTGAACGATGTATAAAAACTGTGATAATTAATAGATTAGGGGAAAGACACCACATTTCAGCTGAAGATACCTTTTGCTTCAACTATTTGGAGAAATTTCTTTAATCCTCTTTCACTAATCATAGTCTCTTGGACAATACATTCTGTTAGATTAGAAGCTCTCATGTCTCTTTCCCTACTTCAACATATGTCAATTTCAGCTGTCCCCTTGCCCTTCAGCACCCTAAACCTTGATTATGTCATTCTTTTGTACTCACACAGTTACTGGTAATTGGTAGATATGGGCTTCTTAATCAATTATCTTCCATAGGATTGACCTCCTACTTTTCTAAGTCGCCAGATCCTACTGTTAAGGTTTGTAACTAATTTGATTCCATTGACTGTTTCTGCAAAGACCTTTAATCATACTTTTTTTTTTTTTTATTTCTTTAATTTTCAATTATAAAAGGCAGCACATGGAATAGGATCAACTTCTATTAATTTCTTGACATAATTAATTTTAATTCTTACTGTATATTCATTCATATTATATAACTTATTACATTTAGGGTTTTGGTCTAATATATTACGTAGGACTAAACACTCGTTAATGACCAACTCTCCTAAGTTCTCGCCTTACAGATTTCAAGCACATTAATATCATTCTTCAACACCCTCCCTCACGTGCACATGGCCCTATACCCACGCACGTGGAGAGTCAGAGTCCATTATGGACTTTCAAATAAACATGGGAATTAAATTGCAAGGAGAGGATTTGAACCAAGACCTCCTGCCAAACCAAGCTCTAATACCATGTTAAATGACCAACTATCCTAAAAGCTCAAGCTTATAGGATTTGGGTTTAATATGAATTTCATGCTTCAACAAACACTATTTATAAAAAAAGATCATTAAGCTCATCTCCAATCATAGTAAAATAATGGTGGAACCTAACTTATCTGGTGCGGCGGCAAGGTCCCTTTTTGCTTCCAATATGTGGATCCTCCTTCTGGGTATGTTTGTAGGCTTGTATGTATGGATCGGAAATAACCTGGTATTTCTTGTCACCTGGATGGTTGGAAGGTAAAAAAGGATTGGTTTGATAATGCAACAGTTCAATCACTATCTTGGAGGCCTCTTATCTATTTATGTTGTTGATGGCAAGGTAGCTCGGCAATGTTGGATGGAATTTCTGTAATCTGAATGTGGTTACATTCTTGTACAATATATATTGTCTCACTTAGGTCTGGGTTTCTGAATTCATTGAGAAATTAAACAATTTATTAGAATCTGTCTCCTCATAATTTCTGTACATTTGCTCCCACATATTTATCTGCTTAAGGAGGCTTATGTTTTCGACTATAAATGTTCTCCCATTGCAGACTGTGGATCAATTTTTTGCTCTCAAGGTTCCAATGAGGTCTGCCGAACTGAGTAGCTTGTTTCGTGGCATTGATAATGCATTTCAAGTGTATGCAAATCATGTTGTTGACAAATTGGGTGAGTAGAAAATTGTAGATGGTCCTCTGTTCTTACTTAAAGGACTCTATTATCTTTTTAATGAAAGAAAATTTAATATTTTTTTAATAGGAACATAATTTTATTGGTTAGAGGAAAGGAGATAAAATATAATGCGAGAGATCCTTAAAAATAAAGATGGGCAAACAATCAACAGAAGTAAGAGAGCATCCAAATAACAGAATCTCCTGGGAAAAGTCCTGTGATGGTGTTGTGTATAGATTCAGAAAAATAGCCATGCCCCCTGGCCAAGCTAACAGCTTCCAGATTTTTTAATCAGTATCTCTGTCTAAAGGAATCATTTCTGGATTCTCTATTCATTGAATCTTTTTACTTGGGTGATTTTACCACCAAGGAACTTTAGCATAGAGATGACCACTGTTGAATAACCTTCAATGTTGATGCTGTAGCTCCTAATGGAGTGGAAACCATATTATGCTAGCAATGGATGCTTCTTAGGGCCCTTCTTGGTTTTTCTTAACTTCGTCAGACATATGAATGATCATGGAATTGATGCACTCTCTAGTTTAGGAGGGGCATATTCACCTTTATATTCCTTCAGTTTTTGTTAAGGAATATAGCTGTTCCTTGTTCCTTCAATCCAACTTAATCACATGCTTCAAAACAGGTCTTAAAAAATAATTGGCCTAAACAAAAACTGAAGCTTTGCCACTTCACTGTACTCTGATATAGTCTGGTGGCATGGTCTCTTATAAGCCAGGTCAAAACCATGATGTTGCTTATCTTTGAACTTAAGTATCATATGAAATGTGTGGATAATGTAACAACTTCACGCTTAGTCCCATTACCAAGGCAGAAAAACATGTTCTTTTGCACACTTTCTTAGCAAACTTTTACATGTTCTATCTTTTTGTATGTGCATGTTAGCAGGTGTGGAAGAACATGAAAATTCAAAAATAATGTATTAACTTTATGATAAATCTATTAGAGAAGGCATAACATTCTTCTTATATCCTTTTTCATATTTTCTAAGTAAATACAAGTTTGCATTTCTAATATGAGTTAACACCACCAAGTCTTAGCTCTTCAGGCATAGGCATTCTTTGTCTTTGTGTGCATGTGTCTATCTGTGATATGTAATGATACTATAAACTGGAATACTGTAGCGACTTATGATATATCATAACTTAGTGGTAAATGTCATTGCAATAGGCATAATACATTTGTTCTTTCACATATTTTCTGGACAAATATAAGGTAGCCTTTCTGAAACAAATTAACACCAAGAAGTGTTGGGAATTGATCATGGGATTATTTGCTGGTCAATAATGCTATTTGTGCAGTCATACTGTTCTTTCCACTAACTATCTTGGATGCGCTTCAGCTTTCATTTTCTTATCGTGCATTCTGTTATACCATATTTAGTTTTCTTTGTGAATCCCAATGTAGCTTTGCTCTCTAAAAATGTTTTTATTGTTCTTTTTCACTTCTTGGGATTCCTCCATGCTGGTAAAGTCTAGGAAAATTTTATTATGTAAGTATTTTATCTGTTATCCTCCAATGTTCTCAAACTTATACATTATTATTATTGATAGGTTTTTTAATCATTATTATTAGAATTATTGATAGGTACATGGTTTTTTATTTTTCCCTTTTTTTTGTTTGTTCCAATTGGCTCCCATAAACCCACCTCAACCCTTTACTGCTTGACCCAAACCTTGATAGGTAGTGTGTTATTTTTTTTCCTTCTTTTTTCTTTTTATTTTTTTTCCTTGTTGAGACGTGAATCTAGAAAATCCCATAAGCCTACTCCAATCCTTTACTGCTTGACCTAATCCTTAGGGTCATTGTCAAACTTAAACATTCATACTTTTCTACTTGATATTTTTTTCAGCCTTTATTTTCTATACCATTTTCTTATCTTGAAATAATGTCGGTTTTGTGCTTTTGGCCATGCAGCTAGCAAAGAAGATTTAGTTCCACCAGTGCCTATTCTTACACGATATAGGAAGGAAGCTGGAATTAAGGCTTTCGTAAAGAAGGAACTAATGGATCCTAGGTTGCCTGACGAGAGAAGATCTAGTGAGATCAATGTTCAGACAACACCAACACTTTGTGTTCAATTGAACACCCTATATGTGAGTACAATGCTTCAAACTTCACCTTCTCTTTGGATAATCTATCCTATTTGGTGTTCCAAAAGTCATCATTTCATTTTGTGTATCAGGTATATTCCTTTATTATTACCATTCAAAAATTTGTTGCGATACATAACCTAGACGTTTATATGTTGTGGCACAGCTTTACACATGTTCCCTAATTTTCTTAATTATCCTTTTCTTTCCATAATCACACATTGTGTCAATTACTCATGCAAAGGTGCAGAAACACTGTTAAATTTTATTGAAACACTTTCTAATCATTGTTTCTTGGATCATTGCCACATTCTATTTTTGCCTATGCTCTTGATGTTTTGGCACCTTTAATATAAACCAAATACTTATATGTCAGTGCATTTATTAATCTTAGTGCCTGGCAGATCCTTCTTGGATGATTTTTCCTTAGCTAGGGCCACTGGTAACTTTCATTTGATTAACTTATTTATTATTCCTTTTACTTTGTTCTTGTGTCATTACTTTTACTAAGCTGTTTGATCAATTTCCGGTAATCTATGTTGCATGGGTTAAGTGAGGTAATTGAGTATGAATACGTTTTAAGTTTCTTATCCTTCACACTCTAAATTTATGGATACTGAGACTCAGTAGAATAAGATCCAATGGAAACAAGCGTTACCCTTGGAACACTTTGAAAATTTGTCTTCCATTTTTCAACATGTAAACTTAGGGGCAGAATCCTTGAGATCTCTAATTAAGGCATCATTATACTTTAAAGTATTTCTTGGTGGCTTGAGTAATATTTCTTTAAAAAATATGAGCACTTTTGAGCATTTATTAAATTTTATTTATTAATAATGTTGCGTTTTTTATAAAAGCATCATGCCTTGTATTGTATGTGGATACTGGATGCTCACTGGCTTTTCTCTGGTACGTGCTCTGTTCTTAATGCAGTATGCAATTAGTCAACTGAATAAGTTGGAAGACAGCATTTGGGAGCGATGGACAAGGAAAAAGCCTCAGGAAAGGTCAATCAGTATGTATCTAAACAAACACACAAATATGTGCGTGTGTGCGTGTGCATGTGTGTGTGCGCTCACACGCATGTGTGATTAGCATAGAACTTTTCAGACAGAACGAAATCAATAAATTTTAAAAAGCTTTTATCATGGGTATAATTAGTTTCAAGTTATGGAGTTCAATAGCTGTTACTGTAGAGTTATTGATAGTGGCTTGTGAACCCCTCTTGAAAATAGACTGGAAATGGACCATCCATTTGACAATCAAGTCAATTTAGAAAATATTTCCCAACTTTCTAGTTGTACTTTGTTCAGTTTTAAAGTATGCAACTTGCTTTAGTTTCCTTAGGCATGATATAAGCTTATTTTTCATTCTAATATAAGTTGTTTTCTACACTTTGGAAGTTAATTGTTAGTCATCATCATATTGAAGTTATTGTTCTCTTGGTTTCATGGATCAGATTCCTCTTTCGTTGAACTCCATGTCTTCAGTTCTCAGTTCCAGCTATACCAATTTTGTTTATCACTATCTCTCTTTTCCCCTCCCTCCTGCACCCTGCAACCTCACCCTAAAAGGTACCCTTTTGAGTTTTCTATAACTTGATTGGGATAAGATGTCTAGGTCAAATGAGATTAGAATCATTTGCTTTTAGTATGGATTCTGACATCAATGGGTTTGACTAAATTAAAATTTAATTGGGTGTTCTCTTGATAAATCTGGTCATTTGGGAATTAGATGTTGGATAAGGGATTATTATGGTTTAGTGTTGAGAGTTATATGAAAACTGGTAGGAGAGGATTTGACCTTTGAGGGAAAGATTATAGCATTTCAGAAGGGTAATTTTGGGCAGTCGATGCTACTCAGAGGTTTAATATTATACTATTGTGATCTTATAGGTGTCTAGTTAACGAGAGGTCCTTGAAAGTACTAAAAAGTTTGCAAATTTTTAGAAATAGATAGTAATTTGAGTTGTTCCTTTTCTTAGTCTTCATGTCAACTAACCATCTTGCAAGTCAATTATTAAAACATTGAGCCAAGCAGGGGTCTCTTTTATAGGGGATTTTTGCAGCTCCTTACACTTTAAATGCTTCTCCATCTCTTACATTATGTTTTATCCTTTAGCCAGCTTCTTGTTTTTTGTTAGATATATTTTCCATTTGCCCCAATATTACCATCCTTTGTATTTTTAGAAGGATTCGTCATTCTTTGTTTGTATGTCAAAACACATATCAGTGAATTGTTCGTCTTTTATTTTGATTTTTTAGAAGATTATGGCTGATGCTAAAATTTGTGCATTGTATCACCTTGGCTTTAACAGGGACACACCTTTCCAAGTTAATCTGTACAATTTTTTTTGCCCTATGCTCTCATATTATTATGATCCATTATTTTGTCTATTCTTCAGGAATGAAGAAATATTCAAGTTCTAATTGATATAAGGCTACTAAACCATGTGATCCTGCTTCTCATCTGATGCTAGTTAGAAATAGTCCTTGTCATCCAAGTGAATATTTTGTGGATTTTTTTAGTCCTTATTCTCTTGAAAAAAGACCTACTCTGGAACTCTTACAGCCAAATAGTAACCTTTTCTAATACTTGTTCTCCTAAACTCTGGTGCTTAGAGAGGTCCACTGATGAGAAATCAAGAAGTTCCATTCAAAAGGACACATTTGATGGGAGTAGGAAAGATATAAATGCAGCTATAGATCGAATCTGTGAGTACACTGGTAAGAACCATTTGTGCTTTTCATATTTATTGATGTAAAATGAATTTTGAATGCTTATCAGCATACTTCCATGCTATTCTGTAGGAACTAAAGTTATTTTCTGGGATTTAAGAGAGCCTTTTATTGACAACCTGTACAAGCCCAATGTTACCCAATCTAGGTTGGAAGCACTCATTGAACCACTTGATATGGTAAGTTTTGTCTCATTTTGAAACTACATTTGTGTGATGCATTTGCTATCAATTTGACATAAAAGCTTAAGCTATGTAGTAAAATTTTGGCCAATAATGTATATCAAGTTCATTTGAGTCACAACCCTAATACTACATCCCATTGGTTGCCTTTTGTCAGGCTTGCATGGTACAAGCAATAAGAATAATTAAAAATCAGTGAAGATCAAACTCATAACCTCCTCAAAATGAAGGCTCTAATACCATCTTAAGCTATTAATTTGATCCTAAAAACTTGAGCTATTAGCTAATGGTGAGTCAACAGAGTAAATAAAGCTGATTTGGGTCACAGCCCTTACAAGTCTGGAAATAGTCACCAAGTCTGTGGTAAGATTGTAGAAACTAAAGTATTCAGTACCACTTGTGCATCTTAAGTCACATGTGCCCCAACTTATTTGTTCGTTTTACTTTTCTCAGACATTGATTTCTGGGTTAACTAAGCAACTTAGGTTTTGTTGATGATATCACATTCATACTTCTGAGGCAAACACCATTACATTTTACTGCCTTATGCCTGGTGATAGGGTGCCAACAATCTAAATGTTAGGGGCGTCTGGGGTTGTAAAGGCTAAAAAACAAAGAAGAAGCAATTGTTTGAGGCAGAGAAAACCTTCTACACATCGAAGTAAAATCAGTTATGAAGTGTTCTTGCTTCAGCTACTGTTTCTCTGATGGTTGTGTCTCTGAATGGGGAAACTCCATCTATAATGGACCTAGACAGAAATCTGAAATCCATCTATTTAACATACAGAAATCTGAATCTGACTTGTATGTGTAACGTACAGGATCTTTGTTGGTAAAATCATGCTGACTGGTTTCAAATTTGTTTTTGCTGAAATGTGTTTGCTGTAAATTTCTGCAGGTACTAAATCAATTATGTGATATCATCGTGGAGCCACTCAGAGACCGCATTGTGACAGGTCTCCTCCAAGCAGCATTGGTTTGTGCTTTTTAACCCCATTTGTTTTGATAAATCTATTATAAGTCTGAATTTTTAGTTTTATCCAAGTGTTATTTTCTTCTAGGATGGCCTACTCCGTGTCATATTAGATGGAGGCCCATCACGTGTTTTCTTCCCAAGTGATGCTAAACTATTAGAAGAAGACTTAGAGGTCTTAAAGGTATTTGCACTGTGACTCTTTACTAATATTTACAACTTTATGCCTATCAAAATGAAAGTTTAAAAATATTTTAGCCATTGTTTTTGGACAGTATTTGTGTGTGAAAGGAGAGTCCTTTAGATAAGGTGTTGCAAAATTGTCCAGCGTCAAATGCAGGCATCAGTAATTCAATTTTACGTTGGTTAACTCTTTGCAATGTTCGGGCATCCAATATGTTGAGTCCATTGGACTTCATATATCTTGGGTAGAAACTTAATCCTCTTACATGATTTGAGTGAGGTGTAGGAATTCTTTATATCTGGAGGAGATGGACTTCCTCGAGGAGTGGTTGAAAATCAAGTAGCACGTGTTCGGCTTATGATAAAGTTGCACAGCTATGAGGTTAGTTCTTTTATTTACGTTCTTTTTTACTACTTGATTAGTTCTTGTGTCGAATTGTTAATGAGCTGTGGGCATCTGAAACCAATGAGATCCCCTGGTTTAGAAGGAATCTCAAGTATACCATTCTTATTCCTATTGATGGCAGTCTAATTTAGGATTGATATGCAAAAGTACATTATAATATTCTCCGATTGTCATTATGTCTAACAATTTGCATACAGAGAATTTAACTATAGTTGTTGATATGTGTTAAGGATTAGTTTCCTAATCTATTTAGAAATCTTTTCTTTATTTCCTTTTCTCTTTAATCTTTTAATTAGACTCTAATTTTGTTTCTTTTCTTTGCTCTACTACTTAAGAGTATAAATATGTATGTTCCCTCACTTTGTTAATCAATAAAAATCAAAGAGTTATTTTTCTCTTCTCATGGTATCAGAGCCACTTTTCCGGCCACCTTTCCATCTTACCGACTCGCCCTCTTTTCCGACAGCCCCTTTTTTCGACGACATCTTTCCTAATCTCCTGCGGCCCTTCTCCCATGGACCCTTCTCCCACGGCCCTTCTCCCGTGGACCTTCTCCGACGGACCTTCTCTTGCGGACCTTCTCCGATAGACATTCTCCGACGGACTTTCTCCAGTGGATCTTCTCTAACAGATTTTCTCCATTGGACCTTCTCCAATGAACCTTCTCTAGCATACCTTCTCTTTCAGACCGTCTCCCACAAACTTTCTCCAATGGACCTTCTCTCGCAGACCTTCTTCTGCGGACCTTCTCCCGCAGACTTTCTCCGATGAACCTTCTCCGATGGACCTTCTCCCAAGGACCTTCTCCCGTAGACCTTCTCCAATGAACCTTTTCCAATGGATCTTCTCCAGCAATCCTTCTCCTGCGAACATTCTTCGAAAGACTTCTTTTTCAACAATCTACTTGCAGGCCCTCTTTTGGTCACATCAATTCACCGTGCAGTCAATTCCGGCGACACATCTTATGGTCGTGTCTCACTCCGATCACATCAACTCATCATGTAATTAATTCCGACGACTTTTCCAACAACCCCAGATCTACCCATCGGATTAAGTACATGTCTAACAAGCTTGATGCATTAGGATTAAGTACATATGTAACCCATTTGACCTATATGCTCCAGCTTGAGGGGAAGTGTTAAGGATTAGTTTCCTAATCCATTTAGGAATCCTTTCTTTCTTTCCTTTTCTCTTTAGTCTCCTAATTAGACTCTAATTTTGTTTCCTTTCTTTGCTCTAGCATTTAGAGTCTAAATATGTATGTTCCCTCACTTTGTTAATCAATGAAATTCAAAGATTTATTTTTCTCTTCTCAAAATGAAAGCACTGCTATAATTTAATCCAAGTCTTAGAGAAGCCATATATGCTGAAAGTACTGGCTGTTGGAAATTTAACTTGGAAACTTTGATGAACTTATTCTTCATCTGTTAAGTAGTTCCTGTAGGAATTCTTCATGCCTCTTTGGGCTCATCCAATGATGGAGCAAATTTCACAAATGGTGTTCTTTACTCATTTTCAAGTGCAATCCCTCAAGCAATCAGCAGGACTACTCCATGAATTTCTCGTTATGGCATTTTCAACTAGTCGGAAGTGGTTAGCTGCGCTTTATTGATTCTTTCAATAGCCTATAGACCATTCTGTAGCATCACATTCTTCTAAAAAGTTGTAGAGCAGTAGGATAAGTTTATCCTTTCCTTTTGGATTTCAAGAATTCTTCATCTTTCACAGGGACAATAAGTGTCTTACCTCTATTAAAAGTAGAATCTATAACGTTCTTGCCTCCAAGGTGAATATTCATACCTATCTCTTGAATGAACGTGGACAAACATAGCGCAACCAAAGACATGAAGAGGAATAAATCCTAAGAGATTGGAGTGTGGAAAAAGACTCTCTAAGTGTCAACAAGTGTATTTGTTGCTAAGACCTTTGAGGACATTTGATTTATAAGTTACACAACAATTTGAATAGCATCTCGCTAAAAGTGTGATAAGGATGAATCTCCAAGATATATATCAAGGAAGTGAAAAGGTATTAGTTGCAATTGCCCTTGAGGCCTGACTTAAGTGGTAAAAGGATGGGAGAGTTTGTGGGAGGTTCTAGGTTCAAGTCCCGGTGGGGACCAATATTCACTTATAAAAAGAAAAGATATTAGTTGAATTAAAATAGGATTAACATTACTTGGAATTAAATTTGGATTATTATTTGTTGGAGTTAAATCAGGAGTAGCTAAAAGTTATAAGAGAAATAGAATTAGAGTAATACTAAATTATTAGAATCCTAGTTGAATTTGGATTTTCTAGAAAAGCCTATGAATAAGGCCAATTAATGTAAACAAGATACATTGATTGATGATGGATAATATTATGTTTTCTTACATATTTTTTAATTCTCAATGGTGAAACTCCATTTACTTTCTTTTATGTGAGATTCTTATATGGCTTGAGTGCGACTTCAAGATTCTATCCCTTGTTATCCATATATTTTTTTTTCTGTATTTTTTTATGGGCAAGGGTAGGAGTAAAGTTACATTTTTTTTTCTCTATATTTGATCTTTTTCCATCTCTTGTGGCCATATGCTTTACGTCTTGTTCCTTTCTTAAACCTTAAAAGATAAGAACCGTAGCCCACTTGGATTTGGGCAATCATCTTAGGGTTGTGCTACAACACCTTTTTAATCGAAGCCCAAAGTCCTTGGCTCTATGGTGTGTGCAACTAAGGAGCATAGCAACATATGCAACCGTGGTTTAAAATTGCAGATTTTTTATGAAATCATTTGTTGAACATACCAAGGCTAAATTAGGATGAGGATTGACGATTTGCTAGCATCTTCTAAACTCATGTTGCTTGCCAAAGAAGATTATATACTATGATTATGATGGAGGTACTAGTCCTAACCTAGCTTTAAAGGAACTTATTAAAAGCTCAATTTAAAGATAGAAGAACATCAAAATCTTTATCAAATAACATGAATAAATGACACATCTCTTTCGGTGAGTTCTCGTTATCTAATGATATTTAATTTTTTAATAATTTTAAATTATGTTGTGCTTTGTTGATGAAAAGTTGTACAGATTATGCTCAAAAGACCATAACTTTCTTTTGAAAGAGTCCAACGTGATGGATATGAGAACACTTACACACTTGCACATAATGGATATTAGAAGATCTTCTATTTAATGAAGAAGATTCTATTACTCAAGCAACCAAATTTTCGTGATGGATATGAGAACACTTACACACTTGCACATAATGGATATTAGAAGATCTTCTATTTAATGAAGAAGATCCATTATTTTGTTAAACTAAATTCTTCAAACAAACATAATATTAGTAGTATTTTGGGGCAAACCTTCATTATAAAAGGAAAAAGGGAAAAGAAAGAAGAGATAAAAGACTATTAATAAAACCTAATTTAATTGCAAAGATTGCACCATGAATAGACTAAAGTCCCGTATGTTTTGTGGCTTTTTGTTGAAAGCTAGATAGCTTTCAATATTCAGTATATTTGTTTTTTTTAACTTTTTCATGACTTATTGCTGAAATTTCTAAAAAAATTTTGAATAGAAAAATCTCAAATATTTTACTTTTCCTATTTAGAAAAAAGTCATCTTCCAAAACAGGAAACACCACATTTGCCCAATAAGGAAAAGAGCTAGCAGCACTCACTATCCAATGTTAAAAAACAAACAACTTAATACGTAATACTAGTACTATTAACATTAGTCCATCTGTCCATCAGCTGTTGAAAAACAATACACTTAAATTATCCTAAATGCAGATTTGAAATGTTTAAGAAACACATCTGTTTGAGTTAAAATATTGGTGTTGCATCCAATCTTCAGCATATGTAACATAATTCAGTTGACATTGTTCAACCCAACATGATAAATGAAAAACCTCAGACAGTGAAGAACAGAGTGAGAGAACATGTCATATCTGTCATCCATAATTGTTTATATATCATTAAACATGGTTTACTGTTTACTACTGTTCCACATATGCATTTCTGATAGGATGATACCGATATGACTGAGGATAGACTATTTACTTGGGTTGGTAGACTCGAGAATTGACTGGAAGACTTGAAATCTGCGCGGGTTAGAAATGCAGGGCGGCAGAAGTAATCGAGCTATTACCAATACTTATTGAGAATTTTATGTCACAGGAGTGATTCGGAGGCTTCTCATTTCCTCAAGAAACAATTCAAGATACCCAGGTCAGCTGCTGCTTAGGCAGAATTTGTAATTGTATTGGTAGGCAAGACACTGATTTACATGTTTATATAATAATTCTTTGATTAAAGAGAAAATAATGGGATTAGAGAGTCTTGTTATATTATTAATTTCTCATTTGTTGTATCTTATTCTCTTTTTTCTTAATGTTTAAGAACAAAACTTCCTTGTGTAGTTCGTCATGGCACCTGAGAGTTTATAACTTTATATAATGTTCTTTTTATTGAAAACCTCTCCATTTCAAAACTTATTGTTTCTTTTTTACCCCCAAAGCTTATATTTTTTTTATTTTTCATGTTCTGTTATTTGTCTGCTGAGAAGAATATTCAGAAAAGGAAGGTCGGTCTTTTTACTATTTTTGAAAATTGTTTTTTGTTGAGAACAAGGGAAACACAAAAAACACATTTGGTTCTCAGTTTTTTTTTTTTTTTTTTTATTATTATTCTAAAAAACACAAAGAATATATAAAATACTAAATTCAGAAAATAAGAATAGTTTTTAGAGAACATTAAAATAGTGTTATTTGTGTTTTCAAACGTTGTTTTTAAGAATAGTTTTTAAAAATAAGAACCAAATAGGTCCTAAGTTATCGTGGACGTGGGAAAGGGATGAATGGGTGAAATTAAAAAAATTTAATATGGAAATTGAAATAATTCTCATTTTTTAATAAATAATCTTGACTATTCAAAGTATTGAGTTATTTTACTAAAATAAAAAGGAGTTTTGTCAAAATGAGACCAAAGGAAAATTCGTGATTTATTTGGTAACTGTTTTCTAAAATAGTTTAAAATTTTAGGTCCTGTTTCGCAAATAGTGGATAACTGTTTGTTGCTGCATTAATTGTTTTTGTTGTTAGCTGTTTGATAGCTATTTAATTGTGTAAAATGACTAAAGACAGTGACACATTTATTATTGAGTATTTTTCTTTTTTTGTAATAAATTATATATATAAGGTGAGTCAAGGTATGCTAATAATGAAGAATTAAAACATCATTTTATAGAAAAGATTAGTCATTTTAAAATTTTAAAATATATAAATTTCTTGAGCTGCTAATTCAGAAAAATATTAATCTTACATGCAGTCAAATAAATATTAATGCTGGCTTATCAATGTAACTTATATTTTTATTTGCTAGCTGAGGTAAGAGGAAAGTGAAAGATCGAAGATGGGGCAATTAACTAGTCAGCTCTCATAAGGTTTTGTAAAAATCTTAGGGTAAAAACAATAATTATTGATAATTTTAAGATAAATTTATCTTTTTAACTCCATATATGTAATCCTTCATTTGGAAAACGTTGTTGGGAGTAATGTTTTTTAAACTAATGGATTGGGTCCAATCCACCATTTCAATCCACTTTTCACCAATTAGCAACATTAGAGGTTTTGATTGATCAATCCTCTAAAATGGATTAAATCTTTTAATTTTGATACAAAACGCTGTCGATCAGATGAGGCCTAAGTTTTTTGGGCACAACTTTTGAAAAATGTCCTTAAATGTTTCGTAGAACAAAGTTGTGGAGACTGGAATGTTTTCAACTTGACGTAGTTTTGTCAAAATGATGCCTAAAAGAAGTGTTCGGAAAATAATAACAATACCTAAAAGAAAGGTTATATAGCCTGTTCAATAACTTTTTAAGGAATAATTGTGAAAAAGAAGTTCTTAATATTTATTAAAAAACATATTTTTGGAAAATTAAATTGTTTTAAACTTATTCTTAGTATTTTTAGATATATTTTAATTATACTTTTATGTCTAGTGTTGTCCATTCTATATTTTGTATGATTATTTTTTAGAATCGTCCTAACAAACAACTAAAAGATATTCTATAAAAAACTTATTGTTTATTCTTAAAAATAAAAAAATAAAAGAAAATTTATAACTAACATATATGCTTTCTTTATCATGGTTATAAAAAATAATTTTTTTTTTTAAATTAAAAAAAAAGTGCTTAGAATGGTTTAAAAATCGGATCAAATCATTGATCGATCAGTATGATAGATAACGCACCTGGGTCCGGGTTTAATACAGATTCGTAGCGATTCAACTCGGTTCAAATCCTAAACCGCGAATCAGTAACTTTTTTGGTTCAATTATCATTCTGATTTTTAAAACATTTGGAACAATTGTTTCCTAGTTAGATAACCTAACTTTCTAAGATATGTGCCTTATTAAAAATAAGAGGCCTCTTGTAAATTTTAATTTCCTATTTGAACATATCTATTCTTGAAAATTTTAAATTATTTTTTTTATTGAATGGGTTTTTTAAATATAAAGAATTTTAATTTTTTTATTAATTCAATTATATTTTAAATTATATTTTATAAAATTAACGTGCATCAAGAGGCCTATTTATGAAATAACCTTTTTTTTTTTTTTAAATTATAATAAAATGTTTTTAGAAATGGAAATTTACTACCTATTTAGAATTAGAACTTAGAAGAAGAGAAGCAGGCAGTCGAAAGCACAGTGAGAGCAAAGGAAAAGGAAAAGGAAAAGGGGAGAAGTTGAGATGGCGTCAGGTGCCGGAAATGCAGCGGTGGAGTGGCACCAGAGGCCTCCAAACCCTAAAAACCCTATCGTCTTCTTCGACATCACCATCGGCACCATCCCCGCCGGCCGCATTAAGATGGAGCTCTTCGCCGACATCGCCCCAAAACCACTGAAAATTTCCGAGGCCGGATTCTGCACTGGCGAGTACAGGTTTTTTATTCTTTTCTAACTTCAATCCTTTCCTTATTTTCAAAATGATTTCTTTTTATTTTTTATTTTTGATGAATACGATAATGATTTGCAGAAAAGCTGGATTACCTGTTGGTTACAAGGGATGCCAGTTCCACCGGGTCATCAAGGATTTCATGATTCAGGCTGATGAGTGCTACTCAGGTTCCTTCTTATTTCTTCTCTTCTCTTCTTATTTCTCTTCATAAATCAACCACCTTTATTGTTATTCCATTCGCTGAGTTGTCTCATTTTCTGCTCTCCCTTTCTGAGGTGATGTTGATAAATGTTTCCATCTATGGAAGCAAGTTCGAGGATGAAAATTTTATTGCCAAGCACACTGGTCCTGGTCTCTTGTCAATGGTATTCATTTTAACTTCCCCTTCTCGCTTCTTCTTTGTTAACTTTTTCTTCCTAAAAAATCAAAATTTATTTCGTGATTAAACTATTTATTATCTTGATACTTTGGATGGGTTCCATTGATTTTGGGATTTTCCTTTGGATGGGTTCCATTGATTTTGGGATTTTCCTTTGGTTTATTGTCTTGATATGTTTGCACATCCCTCCTGCCTAAATCTCAATTTATACTGAGACTCAAAAAAATCCAACACATTTTGAGTGTGACTCTAAGTCGCAGAAGATTATGGGTATTACATCAAAACTTCTTTTGGACGCCTTTACAGTTTCAATGCCTGTAATGCCCCTTGACTGATTTACTTATAAATTATAATCAAGGATGGATTCTCAATTTGCTTGAGTAGTTTGGTTAGAAACACTTGTAAACACTGAAACCTAAGCAATATTGGCTTCCCCCCTTCCCTTTGGACTTCATTGTACTGTAATAGTGCTGCATCTTTTATTGCATTGTAGAAATTTAGTGAGAAGTTCACTTAACTAGCTGTAACTTTAATGGTGTGTGTGTGTGTGTGTCTTGTAGCGTGTGTATATACTCTCCATATATATACATATATATATATATATATATATATATATATATATTTGTCCCCAGTGTGAACAAAGTTCCATTTAGAAAGTGCAAATCCAATGAAGAGAGAAGAACATGAAAGGTTTCCTCTTGAGAAAAAGATAGAAGTGAGAGAAACAAGTGGTCCTGAAAAGGTCTCTTCTGTGTGGAAAAAGGAAAGAAAGAATGAGACAATAAATTTCTGTGTATATCATTGTTATCTATTGATTGAATATAGAGTAGGATAAATGATAAAAATAACTGGTCATATCTCATCCCAACAAACATAAGATAGGATATAGAACACTTTGACCTATCTCATATTCTATCCAGCAAAACAAATATGACCTAGGTGGAAACATCATTGGGGAGCATAGTGTTATGTTTCCTTGAGTATTTGGTCTAGTGTTTGGGGAAAATAAACACGGGCATGGGCAACTTGGCACCATTAGTTTGTCTTGCTTGTTCATATTTAATTTTTCTTCTTGTAGTTTATCATCTTCAATATGTAGTATGTTACAAGGTTGTAAAGTTCATCAAATAGTTAAAACATGAAGAAATTTCCTTGTTTTATGTTAGTTTGTTTGACTTGCCAGAACAGTAAAAAGAAATAGGAAAGTTAGTTTGACTAAATAACCAAAACCAACCATCACCCAATTCCCCCATATTTCTGTAACATTAACCTAACATGTTCTGCAGTGCTATGTCTTTCATGTGATATGAACAACAGGGAATCCAAGTGTAATATACGCAATTCTAACACATACGAGGATTCCTTAATACAAATTTTATCAGGATGGTGATATTTTGGGTAAAATGAAGTGAGCCTTTCCATGTCAGAATTGGTTTCAGATTTTCTGACCTTGTCAGGGATAGGTTACAAGTGTTAACCTCTCATCCCTGAGAGCCTCCTGATTGGACCTTTTTCTTGCTACACTATTCATACAAATAAAAGCAATCGCTCCAAATTCCTGATTTTGTGGAGTTGGTGCTTTATATCCCTTGAGGGGCAAGGGGTAAGGCTGGGGATGTAGGACGCTCCTGTTCGCTTGTAGGACTCATAACAGGGACCAAGAGAAAATGTTGCTGAACAATCAGACCTTCATGCTTGAATAATCAAAACCTGCTGGTTTTGGATAATCTTGTATGAAGAACTATTCCTATGTTGGGAGGTCTAGAGAAGCAAAGAACATGGGCTTGTTTGATCTTTAGTTGGAACAGGATCAGCATGTATGCCTATCAAAAAAAAAAAAAAAAAAAAAAAAGGATCAGCATGTATCATTTCGAAGTACTTGGGATATTTCATTAAATAAAAATTTTGATTTATTGATGTTTATGGCTTTACTTTTACTCCTCAATTAGCAAATATACATTTCGATTTCTTGCCAAAGGGTTTACTAACAATAAGCTGTTATGGAAAATCGTTCTGCTTTAGATATTATGTGTCCTTTATTTGTTTACTTATAAAATCTCATTTATTTTCTTTCTTTTGATGCTAATGCTTTGCTTTCCAAGAGAAAACATCTCCCCACTTCATTGTATTTTTCTTTTGTTTCAATAAATGTAGTTTCATCATCAAACATTATCATAATCAAATTTAAAACCACATGAAATTCTATGGTTGAAATGATATGTGGAGGTGGGTGTGGGTGGGGGGTTTGGTTTCTGTCATAATCCAAGGAACTATTCCATGCCCACTAGAGCCAAATGTTACATGGAGAAGGAATACAAATAAACAGCTAATGAAGGCCTAACTCCTACCTTAGCTCCAAATGAAATCTAAATAAGACAGATTAGCAGTTTTTTAAAATCTCATAGACCAAAGCCCTTGAGGCTTGGCTTAAGTGGTAAAGGAATGGGATGGGGTTATGAGAGGTTCTAGTTTTGAGTCCCAACGTGGACAAAAATGAACATTTACCTATAAAAAAAATCTCATAGACCAACAAAAAGAAATTGGTGAATTAGATTTTGAACACCAATTCTGGATGCTCCAAGCCTTCAAAAGTTTTAAAATCCTATGTTTCCATATGCACCCAAACAGACATAAAGTGTCATTCTCTGTTCAATCCTACAATCCTTATGCATTGAACTACCATCACTGGTGGTATAAATTCTTCTCCAAAATTATGCAGGACAATGAGATTCCATTTGCATTACCTTTTTTTTTTTTTTTTATATTCATTGAGATTCCATTTGTGTTACTGATGAGCATATATTGTTCTCCTTTTGCAGGCAAATAGTGGGCCAGGTACCAACGGTTGTCAGGTGATTCATCGAATATAGTTCTCCTTTTTCTTGATATTAAATGACCAACTCTCCTAAAAATTCAAGCTGTTAGGATTTTGATTTAATATGAAAATCATGCCTTTAACACCTTCCCTCATGTGCAGCCCCATACCCGCACATGGAGAGTCAAATAAACCAAATAGAGTGACGTCATATGTGAGAACAGATGTCTGTGTTAAATGACCAAACCTAAAAACTCAAAGTTGTTGAGATTTGAATTTGCTCGATCTCATCTTTAACCCTTTGTTATCCATTCAAAACTAAGTACCCAGCATTCATAGTGGGTTAGGATTAGAATTCGTTCTGTCATCGCATCGCACCTGATATATTAGTAGCAAAACCCAAGTATTCTAACGCTTGTACCTCGTAGAATCATACAATCAGACATATGTCAATTCAACAAGCTTGGAAAATTTAAGGGTTTAAACATGCCCTTAATACACCAGTTATCCAGGTTCTCAGCTTGTCAACATATATATATATATATATTTTTTTTTTTATTTATATGTTGTATGTGATGGGATATGGCAGTTGTCATCATAATTGGGGCTCCACCTTTTATACATCATTTAGCACAACCTTCTATATTCATCAGAACTGCTTCTATGGTTGTTTAACCAATAAAATGAATAAATCGGAGTTGGCAGTGGCCCTAAAAACAGAATCTTGTTCTGGTGTTATAGTCATGAATTTGAGTTTAATGCAATGTTTTTCCTTTCCCCATGGCTCTTAAATGTATTGATAGATTTGATCATTATACCTTGAAAAGATGTTAATACTTTTAACTTGGTTACAAGTTTATTACTATATTCATTTGGGCTACTTTTGTTGCAGTTCTTCGTCACATGCTCAAAATGTGACTGGCTTGACAACAAGCATGTGGTATTCGGGGTATGTTCATTAGTCTCTTTCCTTCTGGGTTCTTTTTTAATATTGTGCTGAAACAAAAAATCCCATGCCTTAACAAGACCAATGTCAATCAGGTTGGGTTGGGTTGGGTTGGTTTTGTTCACATCAAATGTAAAGTAAAGCTAAGGAGGACTAGTTATCATCAACAACCATCCAACCTGAGAACTAAACCGATTAACAACCCTAGGACTGACCTGAGATTCTAATTTACACCAAAGTCATGTCGATGATCCATTTGTTGGGATAATCTGATAATTTTTACCCAATATTCCTTCAGAGAAGGCCAAAAAATGTTTTGTTGTTGTTGTTGTCTTTATAGTTTCTGATTAAGTAGTGATATCTGAAATTCTATTTATATATCTGATTGTGCAGAGAGTTCTGGGAGAAGGGCTTTTGGTTGTGAGAAAGATCGAGAACGTAGCAACAGGACCAAACAATCGGCCTAAACTGGCATGTGTGATCGCTGAATGTGGTGAAATGTAGAAAAGGTCAGTTTCAGTAGTAATCAATCCTCTCTCTCTCTCTCTCTCTCTGTATACAGAGAGAGAGAGAGTCAAAATCTGATTTATGTTTCTCCCCCTTCTCAAAGTCAAAGCTAAATAACATTATGAATGCCCAGAGAGGCAGCCTTCTTTGGCTAATTGACTGAAAGCCTAATCAAAATATATGATTTGAACATTTTGAAGACAAAAAGAAGTCTCTCTCCCTTTTCTTTTAGTGGGTGGTGGTAGGTAATAATATTACAGAGTCATGTGCCCTGAATATTGCTGTCCTGTCCTGTGATGAAAAAGTTCACACTATGACTATGCTAAAACATTCTCTCTCTCTCTCTCTCTCTCTCTCTCTCTATTTGCCCCATGAGATTGGTTTCTAAAATTCATTTTTAAAAATAAGAATAACATGGTCAAATGTGCTTCAAATTTGTTTCCACAGATTTCAAACTAAGTTGAATTTTCTTATTTCTTGAAAATTTAAAACACTTGGATCGGCTTGATTATATATATTTGCTCTTGGCTTAAGGCTTTCTTCAACGGTAACTGGCCGGTGTTAACATTTAATAGCCACAAAAAAAATGTCAACAATTTCTTATTATTCTTTTTACTATCTACTTCTAACGGTAAGCAATTGATAAAATTGGCTATTGCCAAATTTACATAAAATAGATATTTTAAGTATATATTTTAAACATAATTTTAATATCTAATTTTTATTTTTAATTATTAATATATTTTAATTAGTTTTCTCAGTACAGTTAGAAAATAAGTAAAAATAATATAAGATATTTAATAGTTGATTTTTTGAAAAATGCCATTTTTTAAAGAAAAAGTTTTCGTTTTTATCTCAATTTCAATGGGAGCCAATTTTATCAATTTCTATTTACAACGATATTGTCAGTTTATCTTATCAAAGGGTATTTAAGTAATTTTATTATTTGACCTGATTAAAAGGTATTTAAGTAACTCCATTGTTTTATATGATGTAGAATGCATCCTTTAACTAGTGGGGACACCATCCAAAAAAGAAGGTGAGACATCAAAATAAAGAAAAAAAATCGAAAAGTTGGACAGCTTTCAGATAATTAATCCTTTTTAAAATGTTCAACTCAAGTTAATCTGACATTTTTTCTTTTAACTCAGTTAGATCAAATTGCATGATATAGAATTAATCTGTAATAATTTAAAATAATGTATTTATATCAAATTTAAATAATAAATAGGAGAAGCCCATTATACTAGCTCATGTAGTACATCAATCAATGTTACATAAATTTATGACATAGGTCCTAAGTTTGAGTCTTAATAGGGACAATATAAACACTTTACTACATTGTAACTAAATTGTTTAGAAAAATAAGACATAAAAGAAACTTTAAATGAGAATAAAAAAATTTATATATCTTTTTCATGACTCAACCCAATCAAAGTGGATAATATTTACCGCCTTGAATCGAGCCGATATTTACGTAGTTTGGATCGAATCGTTATAAATGATATTATAGGCGATGTGGCCGCCGATTTGAGAAGTGCATCTTTATTTTGGTCTCGTAATGGTTCTCTCAATTTAATAGATATATTTTAAAATTGTGAGGACCCTTCTGACTCGAAGTGAATATCGCAAGCAATGAATTGATATTATTTTATTAAATAGAAAATTTATAAAAAAAAATTATATTTTGAAGCCGCATACAAATATATTAACAGAAAAACAAATGGATTATTTTGATTTTTAAACATAATTTAATGAAGAAAAAAAAGAAAATTAAAAATGTAATGGATCGTCCCGAGTTGGAGAAAACGACGACGTTTTAAAGAGGAGATACCATATAGACAAATTTCAGAGAAAATTGCAAATAGTTTGAAGAGCAGAGAGAGAGTAAGAAAAATGGCGTCGATGATGCTGAGGAACGTTAGGGTTCCACCGAACTCAGTGAGTCTGGAAGAGGCTCGGAATCGGACCTTTGAATTCTTCAAGATGGCTTGCAGATCCACACCTACAATCATGGATATCTACAATCTCGACGACGTCGTAACGCACTCCCAGCTTCGCTCCATCATCGCCTCTGAGATCCGCAAGAACTCCCACGTCACTGACCCTAAGGTACTACCCCTCTTCTTTTCTCACTCTTTTTTCTGCCTAAAACGGCGTCGTCTTTTTTGGTGTGTAATCTGGTTTCTGCCCTCCCCTGTTTGGTTGTTCTGAAAGTGTGGGAAAAGTAAAAAAATCAAAATCATTTTTTTCCACCGTTTGAGACTTGAGAGAAAAAAATTCCGTTCATTTGGACCTAATACTGGCATTTGGATCGAAGGCGTGAGGTTTTGTAAAATTTTATTTTCCTTTTTTTTTTTTGTTTCGTGTCGATTATCTCGGTAACCGAATGAAGGGTTAGGGCATGTTTGGGTGAATTGGGGAAATTGGTGATCCCATTGTGTTTACATGTGTGAATTTAACGATCATTACAGTTGATCTGTTGTGGGTTTTAATTCGTGTATCCTTTGCGTCTTTCAATGCTGGCGAAACCCTTGGTTTTGGGATTATGGAATTTTGGCTGTTAGGTGGATAATGTGGGCTCTCAGTTAAGTAGTTTTTGTGATACAGAGGATGTTTCGTCTTAAAAATCCTTTTCAAGCTTGATTCTGATGTAAATGTTTCAATTAATTGGGGATTCGAATTAAAATTTGTCTTCCTTTAATGCATATTTTGGCATCCTTTTATTGCTTTAGTGACCAGTTGATGGAGCAGAGTCTGTGTTAGTTGGCTCAAGAGTTTTTGTGGCTGACAGTTCAATCCTTCATTGCATCTTTTGCCATGCTTTTATTGCTTTAGTGGTCAGCTCATGGGAGCGCAGTCTATTAGTTGCGTTGATCCGTAGTAGTGTCCTTGTTTATGTCACTTTGTCTTTCTCGTTTAAGCCATTGGAAAAAGTGAATGTGAAGATTTTCACACGAATTGAAAGAGCTCATTTCAGGTCCTTGGTTGGTATAGATGAATTTTCAAAATGAATGTTTTCAAGTGTTCCATTTCTTTGTAATGGATGTTTCTGGTAGAGTTTTTCTGAGCCCTCTCTTTGGTCTTAGTTGAAATTCCTCAGTATCTTTGGTACCCCCATCATGTTCTCCAGATAGATGTTTCCCACTCATTGTTTTTTCCTTAGAGACTTGCTATGAAGAAAGTATGTGTCTAGTAAGAAGGGCTGATACCAAATTATTGATTAACACTTCGTTTACTACATAGTAAAACAGAGAAACAAATTGGGTAACTCAGGTGCAGAACGAATACAATCTATTTAAATAGATGACTTGATGCTATATGTTATGCTTGAAAATAATCCTTTTTGCCTTATATAAATATACTTTTAATGACTTGGCCTAACAACTTTTTATCTTGATTGAATCGGTGGAATGAGGTATATACAAGTTTTATAACTGATACAATACACAAGTCTTCATTTATCAAATAAATAAATAAAATAACTAACATAATACACATAGTTTGGAAACCTGGGCCTCCCATCTTGTTTGGAGTGCTTTTGGTAACTGCCTTTTCAAGTTGAGGAGTGTTTGTTTGCTTTAACTAATTGGATTTATATCAAAGTAGGAGCAATCAAATACTAGCTTTGGCTTCACATCATGGTTTGGCCACTTTGAAGAAGGGGGGTGGTGGGGGTGAGAAAGGGAGGGAGGGAGAGAGAGAGACTTAGGAAAAGAAAAGGGGAGAACTTACTTGCCTGTTCCCTGCAGTGCAAGCTTTTCATTATTTAGTTCAAATTGGGAAAATTCAAATTTAGTCTTAGTTAATTAACTTGTACGTTTAACATCAGCATGGATGAAAGGTGTCATACATAAAAAAACTTCAAGTATCTCTTGATTTACATAGATTCTCAAATTACATCTTGAGGTTTGATTTGTCATTCAAGTATTTTACTGTTGTGGCAAAGGTTGAACTTGTGATAGTCCTTGAAAAATGTAGGTACCATTTAAGGCTTAACTGGCGATCTTTCGTTTTGGGTGAAAAATAGAGTTTATTAAAATACAAGAAAAAGGATGAGGAGGGCAACCTTTATATTCGAAGTGGCATAGTGGAGAAGGAAGCTACTATTGTTCCTGTTTATCTTTACAATTTCCTTCTCCTTTCTTTAAATGCTCATCTTGATTGTCTTATTGAAGAAAGGGCTAGTTTTGATTTTTGATTCTTGCCTTTTTCTTTCCCCTTAACCACCAGGTTTGGAAAACCCTTTTCTCTCAGTTAGAAGCCTGATCTTCCATGGAAGTTTAGCTTGCCTTTGCAATCTTTTCTTGATTCTATCAGACCTACATAAATTTAATGTAGTCAGGTCAATTCTATCAGTGACATTAGGTGCATAAAGCATCTGTTTGATGTTGAATGTGTTGTCAGTTCAATGTTGACATCTTCCTGATGAATTTGAGAACGAACATACAGGTGATTGACATGCTTCTCTTCAAGGGCATAGAAGAATTAAGGAATGTTATTGAGCATTCAAAGCAACGTCACCACATCCTTGGGCAGTATGTTTTGCCAGTTTTGGATAGGGAAAATCTTGCGCAGGATGCTGGCGCCAAGGACCGTGGCATGTCTGATTTCCTCAAGAATTTCTATAGCAGCAACTACTTTTGAAGCCTTTCCAGTTTCTTATGAATTCTCACCTCATATGGGGTTTTGCTTAATTTGGGATGTAGACTCCAAATAAATATGATCTTGAATTTGTATTGTAACTAACTGATGGATGGATAATGATCAGTTATTATTTCTCTCAGGGCATTTAAAAACCTTGATGTTGTCCAAAACAGGTTCTTTTGCAGAAAATGAAATGAGTCAATTGTGTTAATGATGTCATTATTGTCGTTTTTATACAAGGAGATCTGGAAAGAAAGTAATGGAATTGTCTTTCAAGATGCTGCATTCTCAATCCTCGGACTAAAACACTCAATTATTCACTCTTTTTACTTGGGCAACACTTAATTATCCACCCTCTTTTTACTTGGGCTGACTGTATTCCAAATGTGATATTTATTTTGTTAGGCTACTTTTGTACAAATTCTATGGCTATGCTTACGAGCTAGTTTTTGTTTTGTGGGTTAGTTTATGTTTCTCCTCTGGCATCTTGGGCCTTTTTGTATATTCCCTACATACGTTTTTTTGCTTCAATGTTATCGCTTTTTGCCTATATATATATATATATATATATATATATATATATACTCTCTCTGCTCTTATATCACCTGCTATTGTTGTTTTTATGCAGGAAGTCATTTGTCTGATTACCTAAGTGCAGCATAGTGGGTGTCTTTGGGAGAGGTGCATTTGAATGAAATCACCAGAGTTTTCTCCTGGTCCTGCATTTATAGGAAAAAGTCACTTGGATTCTTAAGAACAGGTTTATTTTAACAAGAAAATAATTAATATTTTTGTCAAAATAAGATCAAAAATTGATGAAGGATTGTTTTTCCTAAATTCAATTTTCAAAATATGTTTTAATCAAATCACCCAAGTTCTATCTCACAAGCCTTTGTTTTTTCATTTTTTATTTTTTTGATAGATAAGCCTTTGTTTTTTATTATGCTTTATAGAATGACTAAAAAGCTAGCAAGGCCTTTCCATAAGCCTCCAACCCATGCACCTTTATTGTGCCTCACTTATTGGTAAGAAAATCTTTGATATACAAATATTAAATAATTTAAAAATATATAATTCTCTAAATAATTTTAATTATAGTGTACTGATTTATTTTTATTTTTTATGTTGAGATAGAAACTATCATTTTTGGGAAACAAAATTTTTTCGAAGTTTGATGACATCAAAATATGAGAAAAAAAATATAAAAAAAATATTTAAAAATATTATAATATTTTGATAAACATCATTAGATTTATAATATAGTAGCTATCTACTGTGGAACTTGAGATCCTAAATGCTATACATACCGAGATCCATAAATACTCGGTATCCTCGGGGATCCCACCCTTATCTCATGTATTTTTAAAATGTTGAATGTTTTACCATGTGGGCTAGGAATAATGTTCAAATATTATAATATTTTCTCTGTTTATTCTTTTAAAACTGAATTAAAAAGGAAAAATATCAAAATAACACGGAACGACGTTTTTCCTTTAAATTATATATGAATAATCATATTTGTTTGCTTCCATTTTTCTTTTAATTTATTTTCCTTTTTCCTTAACATTTTCTATAATCAAACATACCCACAATAACCTTAATTTTACAAGAAAATGGGGATTATTAAAAAAAATAAAATAAAAACAAAAGAACACAAATGATCAGAACGAAACACAAATCAAACGAACAAGGAGGAGGTTTGAATAAAAGAAATGATGGAGAGGAAAAGCATGAGGAGAGATTCTCAGTTCCCAATTTATTTCTCTTCATTTGCTTTCACATCCCCCATCCTCACTTGCATTATTATATGCAAATTAAACCAACAGACAAAAAAAAAAAAAAAAAAAGGAAAGATAACAGATAACAGATTACATAATTATAGGAAATATTGAAAAAGAATATAGGAAGTTGATAAAAGAATTATTTTATTAATATCTAAAGTAGTTGAACCTAAAGTCACTTTATAAGTTGCCTACGTAATCAATACTAAATAATGGGATCAAGCCACACGTAGTTCTTATTTTTACAATTGTATATATAATCTAGTAATAAGTGATTCCTTTTCTACGTCGTGATCTATTACGTTTTTGAAGCTTTTTAAAAGCTTTCTCTATTTTTTCATGCACTGATATCATATCATTTTCCTTGATTGTCATATGTGAATGCTTCTTGAGAACCGAAGATGTGACTTTCTTAATTGGTAAAAATGTAAATGGTATTACTTATAAAATGAATATAAATCATAGAAATATTTCACATTTATTACGAATCACATTTCTTTACTTTTATGATTATTTGAATTTATTATTAACTTCACTAATAATATGTTTAGAGTCTAGGCATTAAATGGAAACTTGTTTTTTTTCAAATGGAGCATTAAATGGAAACTTATCAACTCTTCCTCATTTTAATTAATTTGGAAAATACAACCAAATAATATAATTATTTTATTGTAAAAATTACATTCGTCCTCCAATCTGAAAGTCTAGGATTTCAAAATAAAATAAAATTCAATAAAATGTTACCATTCGTGACAAAAAAAAAAAAATCTATAGCTTTATATATATATATATATATATATTAGGAGGAGGAGTCCTACCTCAAAGAACTAGGGTTACAATGAATTCTTCTTGGTTAGAGAGGCCCCATCAAATCTTGTTGAAGGATGTTTCCTCATCAATTTCGTGGTGCACTGTTGTATTTTCTTTGCTACCATTTATTACCTTTTTTATTAGGGGGTCTTGGTGATGTTTTGCAAAGAGGTGATGTGGATCAAGTTCTGTTACTGCTAGCTTCAAGTTGGTTTTGTGCATGTTGGACCAGCTCCGTTCTTATTTCCTTATTTTTACTAGAGCCCATTGATGAGTGTCCAGAACACTCATTATAGACCCGTGTTTTAGTTTTTTTTATGTTTTAGTTTGTACTTAAATAGATGGTGCTCTTGCTCCATCCATACCTAATATTTGGTTTTATATTTGATATTTCAAGTAAAATGGTGCAGTTGGAGACTTGAAGATGGAGGAATACAAAAGCATGCTCCAACATCGCGACGTCCCAACATCACGACATTCGCACGTTGCGACATCCCAACATCGCGACGTTCGCACGTTGCGATGTTGAGGTCCTGTAAAACCCGGAAAAATTAGAAATTTTTAAAAATGGAAAAATGATAATAATAATAATAAATTGCTATAATGGTTCAGGAAAATATAGAAAATTCTCTAGATCTCGGATGACGAAACGGACTTTTCCGTTAAATTCATCTTGCGAAATCTAATGACCCAGAAAAGTTTCGTTGAATTTTGAGACAATCGGATTTTTTTTACGAGTTTAGTATGTAGTCGCCATCGGTTTGTGGACTATATTATAAAACTTCTAAGTCGGTAATCATGAACTAAGTTCTAATTAAAATAAATCGAATCGAAGTTAAATAAACTGCTTCATACAGTAATGATCCAACGAGTGATGGACACATAATGCGAATGCCGCCATGTATCCAAACTAAGGATTAAATAAGGATAAGAACAACGGACAAAACAGATAGAGAGGAGCTTAATAGGAGAGAAAAGGAAAAAGTTTTTCACTCTCCCAAGACGACGAGATCGGGCTGAGTTTTCGTTTGCTAAAAGGTAAGTCGGTCCACGCACGAGAGTTAATGTATGGTACCAAAATCTTGAATTTCACAAATTCATTTATAGAATTTTACTTATTATTTTTAACCTAAACATTTAATAAGAGATCTGGGCAGAATCGGTTGTTTTGAATCCACGACATTTGGGATTGAATATCGAAATTTCAGATTAGTTCGTAATCCCGACTATGTTGAGATTTGGTTTTTGATCCCTGGACTCGATGTCTTCGTGTTTTATCGAAGTTTTCTCAGATTACAAAAGAATTTGTTGATGAATGGAACCAGCCGGTTCATGGTCACACAGCCGAAACGCGTGTGTATAAAATGAATGCCTAAATGCGCAAGCGCACGCTGTAGCCCTAAGTAATATAGTGTACTTAAAGTACGATATCGATCCACAGCGGTAGCGTAAATTGACTACAGAGTGCTCGCTGCATAATATCCGAATAAAGCCGAGTTTTGTGTGGTAAAATTAAATAAGGAAATCGCGACTGTCGTTGATTCAGTGAATTAATGGTATTACGCTGTGGTTAAATCGCCTATCACGCTCAATGGATTACTTTTCTAGAAGATATCAAGTGTCTGACCTATTTTGTATACGTCAATTAGCGAGGTGATCTTGCCTATACGAGATATCCTCTCTCTCGAGGTATATCCGCCTATCTCATGGAATAGAATCGAGTATATCTCTATCTCGACTCTGTGATTCGAATGCTTAAATGCTCGAACCTCAATTCGCTACCTTCAGGTTCTAATATCTCTATTAACTAACTCCAGCTTAAAGGCTAGTCACCTATCCCGACGCCTCATCTCTCGAATCTTTCCCCATCAACATTACTTACACTCATTATCAGAAGTGAAAGAAGAATAAAATTAACATCATTGTCATGTTATGTCAATCATCCGAACACAGTCCACAACCAGAACAGATTCAGAACATATCACAAACAACACAGCGAACGTTAACTAATCAACGATCCAACAAATGTTATCTCACTTCAGCAATTTATCGATCTCATTTCAGAGTTCCGGTCCCGATTCGATCATCCACGAACGATGATAAGATTGATCCATCATGATCGAAGAAAATACTGACGATTTCGATACAGATGCGATTGACGCCGGCAAAAACAACGACATTCATATTCCGTCATCCCAACCCAACCCGCTTTGTCGCTTTTCACCCTAATGCTCCCGCATTCACAAAAGATATCAACCTATGATTCAGTCAAAACTATAAATGTCCCGGTGCCAAACATGAAAACCAGAATCATTAAAACATGGATGTCATCTCACATCCCCAAACAACTGTTTCAACCCACTGAACCGACTCTAGATGCAGATTACCACCCACCCGATATAATGTAACTCACACTAACGCAAGGATGCACATGCTGAAAAGTAGGGGACCAATTTGACCGACTACATACCTAACGCTTTTCCTTCGATGTTCGGGCAGAAAGGCATACAGATATTTCTGACTTTTGTAAATTAGATTTAGCTAGGTGAAACCAATTAGTGCATCAAATCCCATGTGTGTTCAATAACCTTCCCAAAATCCCTACGTGTTTATAGTGAATGACCCCCCTGGTGATATGCCTAGGTTCCGATAATTCCCAAACTTAAGCTCAACGCGCCTAATAGGAAGAAGCTTTCAAATTGTGGAAAGATAGAACGCACCCATTTATTCGTCCTCATATTTGGAAATTTCCAATGCATCTAAAAAACAAATGAAGAAGACCCAGCTAAGAAGTTTTAGGCCGAGTTCCCTGTGGAGCGGATCCATCGCACCCTTTCACCCGCTGGTTATGGGCACTGTGCATTCAATTCTTCAAACTTTGACTCCTAACACTCAACCCAAACCTTAAAGGTTCTAGTTGCGTGAATGATCCATCTTCGTCCCATGAAGTGGGTAAGAAGCTTCACGACTCCTCGGCCAGTTATTTCGTGGCATTAGGCTTTGATAGCTCTCAGACTGCAAGCCCGGATTCATTGGAGTTGATCCCGCTTTATTCTTATGTGCATATTATACCTTTATTTTGTCATATTCTTTTTTTTTTTTTTTTCTTTTCTTTTTCTTTTCTATTGTTTTTGTATTTTCTCTTTTGGTCAGGCTCATGACAATCCTTTTGATTAGGTGTCCTTATCACTCAAATAGTTCGAATCTCCCTAGGTTGATCGAACTTTTAGTTGTTGGTTTGGCACTTAAGAAGTACTCTAAAGTCACTAGTGGTGAGTGTGATAGGTTTTTTGAGAACTCCGGTTTTGATCACCCGGATTGATTCACTAGCCCTTTCTTAAACTTATTCAATCTAATTATCAACATCGCAAATGTATGCAATTGAACAAGTTTATAGTGAACTCAATCCAAAATTGATCCTCAATTTTCAACATGGCACACATGTATGCAATTACCACATGCAAGAATGTCCTAAAATATAATCAAACAACTAACACATGACTCATGAAATGAAAGTGCGATGTAAATAAACTGAAAACAAAAGACACTAATATGCGGAACACACTAAAAATACTACACACTACTAAAACCAAAACACAATAAACACAACACAAAACATGGTACCCGATCACCAAATCCTCCCAAACAAATATCATCCAAAGGTCCCCTAATCGCAAGATAAAACATATGCAAGGAACTCCCCGACATCACCGCGCGGAGGTGGTGGTGGATGGTGAAAAGCCGGTTTGGCTACCGGGCCTCGTGATAGACCGGCCATTGCCGTAGAACGAGGGGCCCCGATCGGGCCGGGAACCGGCCCTCGTATCAAGACGCAACGCCTCCATGTCTCGTAACGAGACTCGCGGCTCCCGGGTCTCATCCTGCAAGGCGCGCCAAACGCCGCTGAGCGCGAGCACCGGTCCTCAAGATCCGTGAAGGACTAGAGGAGTGCGGCCGCCTCGTGGTCAGCTGATGGTGGTGGAGGTGGTCGACGACTGCCAGGTCTCCGGATCGCCTGTGGATCCATAACGAGCCCGACACTATAAAGCCTGGGCCCGTCCGAGGGCCTGACCTGAATCGTAGGCCCTTCGTGCTGCGTGACACCAGTGTGTCCCGCTTGACCGACATGGCTCGACGGATGAAGCTGTGCCATTGTCGTCAAGGGCACCCGCTTGCTTGGTACGTCAAATATCATAAAGGGTGCCCCAGTTCATCTTCATCCCGCTATGGTGATGCAGTGGTCCGATAACCCGCCCAACATCACGGCATCCCTGTATGATGGGCGGTTGGAGCAAGGAACGCCGGGCGGTCACTCTCACACACATTCGCTTCGCCTGATAAGACGCCGGGCGATGAAGTGCGCCAAACCTAGGAATGTAGCCAAATGCTCGGGCCTCAAATCGACCGCACGGCCCACAGACCGTTGATCCCCTCCACTCACCCTGGCCCTCGGGTCAATACGCTGATGACCCCATGGTAGCCTGATGCTCGCTGAGCCGGGAACAAAGGTCCCGGTGACATGTTCTAGGCCATAGAAATCCATTGATCGACTCGCGCCCGTCGACCATACCGTGACTCGACCTTGGCGACAATGGACGCGAGGTCGCGTAAAATTCCTCGAACTATGCTCATTGTCACGTGGGCCGAGGGGGTCGCAGCTAGCGCACGCCACCCTTTAGCCTCGATGGTCTTTCTAAAGAAACTACTCCAAGATGAAACCCCTTCTCTTGACCAAGGATCTACGGTAAATTGTGCTAAACCGACCATGCCATCAAGGCTTATAAACGTGAGGCATCGAACGCGGGAGTCGGGTCCTCGATGGGCCGACTACTTGGCAGTCAACTTTGGCCTCTTGCCAGACATATTGACTTAGGCAAAAACTCGAACACCTAATGTGCACCACAACAAATCCAACTAAACTACCGAATGACTCAACAAAGCCTAAATGGAACTCCAAAGACCCTAAGGAACCCAATTGACCCGAAATGAAATATCTAAAAGACTATGAATACCTAAAAGATCTCTAGACTGGCTACAAAACGCACCAATGAACTCCTAGACTACTGCATCTAAGCTAGAATCGGGCACACAAGCATGGAGAGATGCCACTATGACCCAAACTCGCCAGCGTGACTTACGTTGGCCTACGAGCAGGGGAGCGGCCTCCGACCAGGATGGGAGCCCGGCTACTGTGTCCGTGCAGCCGGGATGCAAAGGGAGCCAGGGTTTCAAGGAGTGAAGGTGTGAGGAAGAGCCAAAATGAACCAAACTCGCTGGTATCAGGGTCACGTCAGCGACGCGGCGTTCACGCCGCGACGCGGGCGCAGGACACGACCCACGACGCCGCTGACGGCGGACCACGCCGCGACGCGGGCGCAGTAAAATGACCAACCGACGCCGCGGACGCGATGTGAGCTTCAAAAATGACGCCGCTGACGTGAAATCCACGCCGCGACGCGATGCAGAGCTTCAAAATGACGCCGCGATGTGGAGAATCCACGCCGCGACGTGACAGAGTTTCAAAATGACGCCGCTGACGTGAGAATCCACGCCGCGACGCGACGTGAGCTCAGTCGACGCCGCTGACGTTGAGAATCCCACGTCAGCGACGCGTGAGAACTTCACGCCGCGACGCGACAGAGATGAAATTTGACGCCGCGACGTTGAGATCTCCACGCCGCGACGTGATGTGAGAGTGTCCTGCAAGAATTTTGAACACACAATTTACCTACTTTTTGAGAACTCTCCACGTAAACATCATTCCGCATTGAACACGCTGACTAGACCCACGCTTCCGAGTCCTAATTAAACCAATGCGTAAACACCGATCGTGACACAACTAGAAACCAAAATTGTTTAAAATAACTAATAGAACTCGAACTACAAAATTTAGGAACACTGGGTTGCCTCCCAAGAAGCGCTTATGTTTAATGTCGCAGCCCGACGAATTCCGAAACTCAATGTGATCGTGGAACCCAAACCCCGTGATCGCTGACTATACTTCTTCATGGCCGCTAAAGGAATGACTCGCTTGTTCGTAAAGAAACCCGCTCCGCGCGACGGGCTTCAAGCGTCAGCGCATAACGCGGAATGTGCCTTCTCAGATGTGAAACTTCATCACCGCCGGAAAGACCTTTGTTAATGCGGAAAGGTCCGTAATTATCGAGACTTCAATTTCCCAGAAAAGCTTTGTAGTCGAACTGAATAGGCGACTTGTCATCCTGGACGTAAATTCTTTCTCGTGATGTGCTTGTCGTACAAAATTATCTTCCTTATAAATACGCGCGCTCTTTACATGCTTCGCTTCGAACTCATCTAGCTCATCGAGTCGAGGTCGCTTTTTCACCGTACCAAAGTAATCAGCCCATGTCAGTCGCCGAGCGCTCCAATAGCCTCGATGCTCCAATTCTACTGTAAGGTGGCACGCCTTCACAAGCAGACAAGTCCGAATCCAGGACATACCTAAAGGAGTTTTAAATGCGGTGCGGTATGCCCAGAGCGCATCGCCTATCTTTAGACCAATCCTTCCCGAGTCATGACCCGCCTTCTCGAGGATACTCTCGATTTCTACCGATACTCGTCAGCCTCGCTTGATCGCGGTGGTATGCAAGAGATGTACCATGATCGCACTTTATGCCTTTTGCAAGACTCGTCTATTACCTTATTGCGTAAAATGCACTAATATCCGTGATTTAAAGCTCGAGGAGTCCAAAACGTGAGAATATATTGTCAAGGTAGAAATCGGGCTACAATCTCGCATCATCAAATTCAGGTCAATCGTCTACCCCACTTCGAGACATAGGTCTCACAAATGCAACAAGATGTAAATTGTTGTATGATGCAGAAATGGTCCTAAGGAATCGATCCCCATAAGTCAAATAACAACTCCAAGATAGGATGCATAGGTGGCTCGTCTCTTTCTGTGAGATGTTCCCATTCGGCCGACATTCACAAGTGGAAACGAATCGATGAGCATCTTTAAATAAGGAAGGCCAATAAAACCCCGAACAGAACCTCGGTCGCCGTCGCCACCAAAGTGTCCACTACACGATAGAAAGTGTGACAATGGTTCACATCGAAAGATTTCATCTTCGCACATCTCCTTATCACTGACGCGACAAAGGTCAGAAGAATTGTCCTTCCAACAGCAAGCTGGACAAAGAAACTTTCTTCTGATACAAACTAATCATCGCCACAAAATAGTTCACATAATCTGCAAACCAAGGAACTGCCCTCTGGTTCTCAATAGTAAAAAGTTTCTCGCCCTGAAATTGGCCATTCACGAATATCATCTCCGTCTCTTCCAACATGCATGCGGTCTCGCCACTAAATTTTCGCTTATTCCTTCGTCTCTTGATTTCTACGCCGAATCTGCAATGCAAGGACCCACCGAATCAACTGGCTTCAGATCTTCTCGTCATCAAGTACTTAATGGCCGAATGATCGCTGTGTACCAGCTACCTTGTTGCTAATCAAATATGGCCCGAATTTGTCAAAAGCAAAGACAATGGCCAATAGTTCTTCAAGAGTGGCATACCCAGCTTGAGCGTCATTCAAAGTCCCGCGGTTAAGAAATCACCTCGAAAGATTTTCTCGCTTTCGCCTGCACGCCCCCAATCGCATAGTCACTGCATCACATCACCAAATGGAAAAGACCAATCTGGAGCTACAACAATAGGAGCTGAGATCAACTTATTCTTCAATACGGTAAAAGCATGTACGCATTGGGAGTCAAATTCGAATGGGATCCCCTGGACTAGCAAATTAGACAATGGTTTCGCAATCTGTGAGAAATCCTTGATAAACCGACGATAAAATCCAGCATGGCCTAGAAAACTTCGGATCCCTTTCACTGAAGAAGGTGGAGGTAACTTCAATCATTTCAATCTTCATCCTATCTACCTCTCATCCCTCTTGCGAGATCCGATGTCCAAGGACACACCCTCTCGTACCATGAATGGCACTTTTCCCACCGAGTACTAAATCGGGTCTCTTCACATCTTGCTAGCACAACTCTCAAATTTGCTAGACAATTGTCAAATGAATTTCCATTACCGAGAAATCGCCCACAGCGGTAATTCCCTAACTGCCTTCTACCATGTCGAGAATATGGCCATCATGCATCAAAAGTACCAAGTATCAGATAGTCCAGCAGGCATCCGCCGGAAAAGCGAATGTACCATAGGGCAAGTGAATGTCATTTCTCCGATCTTCAAAGGCCAGGTGCTACGACTGTAACCAATATCCATCCAAAAGCAATAATATTCATACCCTAATTAATCGATCGAGCATCCGGGTCTAGAAATGGCGCGGAAAGTGATCTTTTCGAGTGGCCTTGTTCAGCTTTCTATAGTCAATACAAATTCTCCACCCTACACCGCTCTGGGATGGCGTAAGATATTGGTTTCGCCTTATACGCTTATCCCCTTTCTTCGCACTACTCAATACGGCTTACCCATGCGCTGGTCTCGAAATGGGGGTAAATCACCCCAGCATCAGCCATTTTAGAACTTCTTCCGAACTACCTCCTTCATCATCGATTCAACCTCCTCTCGCGTCTAATCGAGGGCTCGTGTGTCATCTTCTAATAAAATACTTGCATACACATAGAAGGGCTGGATCCTTTTAGGGTCACTAGAGACCATCCGAGTGCTTGTTTGTGATCGCTACAACTCCCAATAACTTCTCTTCCTCCATTTCGCTAGTGGGATGATGAGATAATTACGGTAAAGTGTAGATTCTGTACCCCGCATATGCATACTCAAATGGCTAGTAGAGGTTGCTCCATCTTGGGTGGTTGCTCAATTGATGGAACCGGCTGTTTAGCTCCTTCGCCTAGCGATTCGAAGTATTTCCTTCTATCAGGCCCAAAGGAATCCATCCACTTAACGATTCTTCCGCCTCTCACTGTGTTCTCAACAGATTTGTCACTGGGGGGTTAGTCTCCAAAGGGTCGTAAGTGAGACCACTTCATAGACACTATAGCCTCTACTATATCAACCATTAAGCACGATCACTCTTCATTGTGTCTGAATCGCCAAGACATTGAATTTTACTTCTTCAGACTCTTAGCTCTCGGGGCCGCCTCCGCACATCAATCTACTGCTCTCGCGCCTGCTAGAAAGCCTCCCAAGATAATTCTGTGATTTCTTTATCTTCTCCTCCCATGTCTAAAACTATGAAATCACGGTTATAAACTCTCAGCGAATTTTACTAAGACATTCTATTATCCTCCTGCAGGCTTCCAAAGATCCTGTCTGGCAAGCCGAAGAGTGATCGTAGCCCGCGACCGCTTCCTCCTAATCCCAAACGCCAAAGATGGATATGGTACAGACACGTCGGGTAATCTAAATCACACGCCTCAAAATAGCATTTCCAATTGTGCACTGATAGTGAAACCGGGGCCTCTGGCCTGAAGCCTCGCGTAGCTTCCTCCTCAAGGATGGTAATCGCATTACTTGCTAAGTTTACCGTCTCAAGTTCGCAATCTCTCTTCCGAGACAAAATGTGTATTTCATGAACTTTATGACAACTGCATTGCCTAGGGCACGCGAATGGATGTTTATATGCAAATTTTTTGAAAATATCCATGAACTTCGGGAATTGCTTATCCAATTTATGTTTTCGAGACGCCAGGGGTAAGTGGACCCAGATGCCGGCCTTGCTTCACTAGAGGTCTCTCACGATCGCTTTCCTGCGGATCGTTTTTGACGCATCATCTGCCTGGCCGGGTGATCTCTAGCTTCTAACTCTCTACGATTGGAGGGTTGCACTTGTGATTCCAATTCTCTCCCACTTCCCGCCGTGGATCGCTAACGCGTCTATTCCCATCTCTTCTCGTCTACTCGACTGCTCCTACAGAGAACCCATTGCCTTCTCTCGTAAGTAAGCTTTGCCACTGGGCCCATTTGTGCCTCCAAACTCCTTAGCTGTGCTGCTTGATTGTTTAACTGGGTTGATTGCTGCTGCATGTTCGCCTTAGTCTCATTCATGAACGCGGAATGAGAAGTTAACATCTGTGCTAGAGCTTGCTCTAAATCCAGCCTTTCTTCGTGGTGTTCATTAGTCTCTGGCTCGATCACAGACTGCTCCGATTGTTCCGCCACCCATACCCTTGGCTGTTTCTGACCATTCCGGTCTGGACACACGCCCATCCCTGGTCCCGATTCCGACCTCGTAACTACAATTCCATACCTACCCTGTCGTGATTGATTCCGATTAAACCCGACTAATGCACTGGCCTTTCCACTCCGTATGGTTTGATCGACCGACATTCGCGTTGTTGTGTCATTCTCCACAAAATTCACAACCCCCACGGATTTAGTTCTGTGACGGCGTCTCTACTCAGCTCTCATTGCCTATATTCAACGCTTAGTTAGTCAGGCCACATGATTCACCACAGCTAAGGACCCTAATGACTGTGCCACCCACCGTGTTCACATCGGTGTAGCCTTCTCTCTGTGCCACCTGATTAGTGCGTTGGCTGCATCTCCAATATCTCATACGCCCGGGTCTGTGTTTTCATCACCCATCCTCCACCGAGGCATCTATCATCACTGGGTCAGATTTCTCGCACCATCGGTAGGCGGATTGGCATCCATCCGGTTAGCCTGGCAGAGGACACTTCCTCAATAATTCATGAACCCGGCCCCACGCCTCCGCTAGGGTTCTCCCCTCTAGTTGACCAACGTATTGACCCTCGCACAAGTCAGGCAATCTTCATGGCAGGCAGAACTTGGTCAAACTGCACTAACCTCCGCCTCCATGTAGTAACGGAGTCCGGTGGTCGACCGGTCGTACCAATGTCAGCTCTATCTCCGGAAAGTGAAAGTGGGAACAACCGTAATCTTGTGAGTTTCCAGAACTCAGATTTGATGGTATCGCAAACTCGGTGAAGTTACCAAATGCATGTTCGATTCTCATGGGGTAGTCCATGAAACAATATGTTCAAGCATCCAGACCGTGGACTACCACCAAACGTTTGCTTGAATCTGGTCGTCTGATTTACCGTCGAACAATCGGCTGCGGTAAAACAAACTCATCTAATAGCATGTAAGGATCGCCCTGTCAGAGAAACGTGGCCTGGCGCTTGATTCCTATTCGCTCTCCGTGGTCTCGCTTTGTTCAACGCCAAAATTGCTCTTCAAAGCCTTCTCCATGACTATTGAAGTTCTAACTGCCTGCTCTCTGCTCTCGCAACTGTGTAAGTCTTCCTGCTCAGATCATACAGTGTTGATTAATTCGGTTTTATCGCCGATGTACTCATCGAACCTCAGATCGTTAATAACACACAAACTAACAAAACCCAATTACCAAAGACTTGTAAAATAACAAAACAAAGAAAACTAGAATATTATCTATGTGCCTACTTATATCAATTTAACCTGTCCTCCAATCGGCGCCTAAAAACTCGACAGCCCAAACGCTGCATAAAATGAATGCCTAATGCGCAAGTGCACGCTGTAGTCTCAAGTAATATAGTGTACTTAAAGTATGGATATCGATCCACAGGGAAAGGTAAATTGACTACAGAGGTCTCCGCTTTCGATAACATCTAACAAAGGTTATAAAATTAAATAAGGAAACTCATGATCGTCGGCTGATTCTAGTGAACTAATGGTATTGGCGCCTGTGTATTAAATCGCCTCATCACGCTTCAATGGATTACTTTTCTGAAGATATCGTTATTCAATCTATTTGTAATATGTCAATTAGCTGAGGTGATTCTTGTTTACGAAGATATCCTCTCTCGAGGTATATCCGCCTATCTCGTGAATAGAATCGAGTATATCTCTATCTCGACTTAATATTCCGAAATGCTTAAATGTTCTAACCTCAGATGCCACTTTCAGGTTCGGAATATCTCTATTAACCGACCGCATTTAAAGGCTACTCTACCCAGATCCCCGAATACCCTCATCTCGACCCTGATCTCCAAATTGGACATGCTAACATTACGTACATTAACATATAATTTAAAATGCGTGTATGTATAGATGTGACAAATTAATAATAACTCGAATAACATGAAAGATCAAATTTTTAACCTATCAGACATGACAGGCTCATGTGTTCCTGTAAAGAGATCTAGAACATAATGAAGAAAATATAAAATCGTTTTTAATAAAGGAAACATTATTCTAAAATCCGAAATATCCGAAAAATGAAAAGTGTTACACTCCTGGCACTCGAAGTCAGCGGTTACCCGCTCTCGAACTGCGCCTCCGCCTGGTGTGCTCCGACCGATTTCCGACCCTAATTTGCTTTTAATGACGGCGCAGATTGAGTCGACGCCGCACGTGGTGGACGCCGCGACAGGCGGTGTCACGACGCGGGGACGCCACGACAAAGGGGACGCCGCGACGTGGGGATCGCTGACGTGGGACGCCACGACGTGGAGACGCCGCGACGCGGATGTATTTCATCGCTTGTTCTGTATTTGCTCCAAAATCAGCTTCTCGTTGTAGCTCTTTCACCCTAATGCTCCCAGATTCACAAAGATATCAACTCAGTATTCTAGTCGCAAAAACTATAAAATTACTCTAAAATAAACAGGAAAATGTAGACTGACGCGAGTATAATATGAGTGTTTTAGGCACTCATCAGTCGAGAAGGGACCGAGAGGTGCTTTGTTTGTGTGGGTCCGAGATTTGGGCTATTTTGTGTGTTATTGTTGGAAAAAAAATAAATAAGATGCTGTTGTGTGTAAAATCATGTTAATATATACTTGTTTGATGTATTAACATGGAAATTGTGATGAATGAAAATTATATGTAGAAAATATAATTATCTGGAATTTATCAATGTTACATGTAGCTCTTATTGTGTATGTAATGTGACATAGCATGAAATTGCATAATTGCATTTCATATGCAAGGTAACATCGCGTCAAGTCGGGCGTGGTATTGGTTATTCACCATTCTCGTGAATGTGTAAAATGAGCCTTAAATCAGACAACCTCCAAAATCGAGGACTCACGATGCATAAAATAATAATAATAAATTTCGCGGTGTTCAAAGGGCAAGATAAAGTGACTTCCAGGTGAAAGACCCAAATTTTATTCTTGGTCGATATATGTATCCAACGATGAAAGTTCGCAAAGTGTCGTGGATGCAAGTATGGCTTCGCTGAGACCTTAAATTTGCGACCCAAATAAACACATGAGATTAGATAAATTAAAATGAATATTGAGGGTTGTCCAATGGGTTAAGTCATTAGGTGAAACACTAATGACTGGTTTTCACACTTGGTACTTACATGTGTGAGGGAGCTCGGTCACAGACTCTGTTATGAGCATGAGGAGTCTCATCTCATGCATGACATGAAATATTCCATATAGGATTGCATTTTCTGAATGGAATGTGGTTAGATGTATGTATGTCATTCATTGCATGTGCATTTAGGAGGGGAGTAGCCCTTGTAGGAGAATTTTTCTACTAGGCATTGTTCACCTCGTCTTGGGACCCCCTTTTAGGAACAGGGGGTGTACAAGGAGGCGGCGCTCCGACGAGGCCGATGTGTGGCCTTGATATTTCCTTTGTAAAAAAGTATTTTGTATAAAAGAATTGTAACTAAATTCTTTTGAGACTATTGTCTAAATAGTTGAGTATGTAATTATGGTAAGAGGGTCGTGATCAGACTCTTACTAACTGTAATTAAATGTTTTGTATTCTCACATTTTAGAATTGGAATGTGAATGAATCGGTCTCTGTGAAGGGATGTATATCGGGGGATACGGGATTGCATGGACCCTATGTGGTCAATACTATCATTTTAGACCTGACGAAAGAGTGATCATACTATTATACAAGTTGTATGTCGGGTAAGAGCTACCCGAATAAAAGAGACTCGCTCGATTTTGTGAAAATATGGATCCCGATAAATGTACGCTAAGAGTGGACGTCACCCGAAATCCACAGAATTCCTCGGGTCGACTGTTATCAACGGACCCCTGACTAGTGTCATAGCTTGCATCGTATCTGCTAACGATTACCTAGGAACTCGTGTGGGGGTATTTACTAGTGGCTCTTGGATATCGACTTATCACAAGATTTATTAGGTATTACAAATACCTAGGATTAGTAATATGGGTGTAGAAATTGACTTATATCAGTGTAATTGATTACTTTTGTGTTCTAATATGTTCCATGGGAGATGTATTGTGGTTGTGTGAATATATGCATGATAGAATGTGTATAGAAATTGAAAAACATTAGGGTTAGCAAACGTAACCTTAAGGGTTCGGAAAACGAATAACCATGATTACGTAGGAATGGTTATTTATTTTTTCGCATTGCGCAATCACTGTTGGAGAAAATGGAAGAGATGGCAAGTCGAGGGCGTGGACGTAGAGGTCGTCCATGGGGCAATAGCTGACCACCGCCTGACTTTGATCGCCAGACCATGGAGGCCATGGGTGCCGCAAACGCCATTGCACGGGTGCTAGTACCGGGGTCAAGGGGGCTACAACCTCTAACGGTTTATGTGCACATCATCCGGGCCGACACCACCGGGGAGGGACCCAAAGGGTAGCTGATCATGGGTTCCGACAGGTTGAGAGGATTTTGGAGGCTATAGAGATTACCTCCAATGCTACGAGAATCAAGTTAGCCATGTTTTGCCAGAGGGTGAGTCCCAGATATGGTAGAATTGAGTTAGAGTCTCAAGGGATCCTGAGACAATGACATGGGGAGAGTTTAGAAAGCTCTTCATGGTAAAAGTTTTTCCTAAGATCTTCTAGGCATGCAAAGCTGGGAGTTCCCTTTGAGCTGAACAAGTGAAGTATGGTTTGTCAACATGAGCCAAGTTCACTCCACCGCACGCTTCGGATGACTATGTGGCCACAAATATGGCCAAGGTGAGGAAATTTGAGAATGACTTGAATATGTCCATCAGGGGCAAGATTATAGGATTTCTCCTACAAGACATGGACTCTATGGTCGTGACTATGACTATGTAAAGAGAGATGTGAGGGATGCACCTGAGTATCCGCGAGACGATCAAGCAAGCAAGAGGAAGGAGAATCAATCTCTTCTAACTCTGTAGCTAGCGTAAGACTCTCGCTTCGTATGGATTCAGTGACGTGGCCGTAGCCTATCGTGGCCAAGGATTTAGCCTGTGGCTCTGAGTTAGACTCGGCAAGATGATATGTTATTACCGCCATCACTGATACGTGGGAGACGAGATTGCCCGCAAAGGAAGCGGATCCTATGATATGGACACCATCCCAAACGCATCAATGGGACAAAGGACACAGGCTGTCTTTCACCCCAAAGGAGGGCCGCAGGACTAATACCACTCGTGGTGTTAGCATAGGTGCCTCACTACGTATACAGCCGCAGAGGTCGTGGTCTGGGTCGAGGTCGGAGGATGAGCTCACTGATCAGACTTAGGACCCAGGGGCATGTCTACGCTTATCACACCACATCGAGCCATGATCAACCTGATGTATATTTCTGCTATCTCCCTATGGCAAAGATATTGTTTGATTTTGGTATCGATTCTTTTGTTGCTGCATCTAGTACGGATGTTTCAGCTTGGGTAGGGCGTAGACCTCGAAGAAATGCCGCGCTGAGTTCTTCCTTGTGTGGACTAGTGGTGAGGATTGATCAGATATGTCGATTGTGAGTGAGATCTCTGGATTCTACTCACTATGGACCCCGAGGGTCATGGACATATCGCAGTTCGATGTCATCCTTAGGATGGATCGTCGACTGTAACACCAAGTCATCCTTGATCGCGATAGCAAGGATCACTCGCCTACACACCTGACTATATTCGCATCTTCAGGGGAGAAGCATGATGTTTCCACCTCAGACCGTGCACGACTCGAGCGGAGGGACAATTGATGGTCAATAGCGTTCTACCTCGAGGATGAGAGGAGCACATGATTTAGGTCTATCTCGTGGTTCAGGAGTACGAGGATGTCTTCCGACGAGCCATCTGGATTACCTCCGCACGGGGATGTAGCTTTGTTATTGAGTTACACCCCGATATTCTCGCCCATTTCTATGACTCCTCGCAGGAAGGCACTGAGTTACATAATCTGCTGTCCAACCGCAGGAATTGTCGACAAGGGTTTTATTGTACTGCCACTCACCCCTGGGCGCTCCGGCTCGCTTTGCAAAGAAGAAGGACAAGACCCTTCACCTGCGCACAGATTGGCTACAATCAATAGGGTTACTAGCCAAGAACTCCAGATTCATTACCGAGGATTGATGATCTGCTTTAATCACCGAAAGGGGCCAGCCACTCTAAGATGTACTCGCACGCCTATCAAGCGCCTGATACAGAGACCGATATCCTTAAGACATGACGCGTATGGTCATTTCGAGTTCACAGTGATGCCCTTTAGGTTAACGAATGCGCCATCAACATTCATGGATCTCATGCATAGGGTATTCCAGCCCTATTTGGATTAGTTTGTTGTGGTATTTGTTGACGACATCTCGAATCTACCTCGCTGTGAGGACGCAGCATGAGGATCATTTCACATTGCCTCTGTACTCGGGGTGGACCATCGCTTGTATGCCAAGTTCAACAAATGTGAATTTTGGCTTACTGAGGTGAAATTCTTGGGACACATCGTGTCGGCTTCAGGTGTGTTAGTTGACCTTGATAAGGTAGAGGTTGTTATGAGTTAGGAGAGGCCGAAGTCAGTCTTCGAGATACGCAATTTCTAGGGACAGGTAGGGTACTATAGAAGGTTCATTGAGGATTTCTCCCGGCTAGCAGCACCTATGACTAGATTGACCCGGAAGGGGGTCAAGTTTGAGTGGGATGACTTGTGTGAGAAGGCATTCCAAGAGTTAAAAAGAAGGTTTACTTTAGCTCCTATTCTGATAGTACTGACAGTGATGGGTGTACACAAAGCAGGCCCAGATGCCTGTGGGAAGACAGGATGTGTCTTAATGCAACCGCGGAGGGTTGTAGCCATGGTTCCAGATAACCTAAAGAATCGCGATGCACTACCCTACACATGATGTGGAGTTGGCGGCCATAGTCTTTGCCTTACAGATTTAGCGCCACTACTTATATGGTGAGCAGCTAGTATTTTCGCACTTCATAAGAGTCCAAGTATATTTTTACATACGGACCTCAACATGAGGCAATGCAGATGGATGGAGTATCTGGAGGACTATGACTTCACTTTGCATTATCATCCTAGTAAGGCAAATGTAGTGGTCGATGCGCCATTGAAGTCACGGAGCATTGAAGGTGTGAAGCCCCAGCGGCGTGATGCCCGAGACCGTGGGACAACTTTAGGATGCAAAGATAGTAATCAGCCCAGTGAGCATTAGGGAGTTTGCATCTACGTCATCCGCTATTGAGCAGGTGATTGAGTCCTGCGGCGTGACGCAGATATCAGCCCCATCGTGTGAGAGGGTACAATGTGCACGGTGACGAAGGTCGAACCATCCACACAAATGGTAGTCTTCGATATAGGATTCGGGCCGTGGTTCCCAAATTTCACTGAGCCTGAGAGAGAGGAGATCCTTAAGGAGTTCCACTACTCCGATTTGTCAGAGATCCAGTGGCACTAAGATGTACCGTGATCTCGCCGCGTATTATCGAGCTTTAACGGGCAACACGCTGAGATTTTGTTCGATGATATCTCACGTGTTACAGGTAGCAATGGCACGGGTTACAGGCTACTCCAACCATTGGAGGTAGTTGAGTGGAAGTGGGAGCACGCCACGATGGACTTTGGACCCACTTGCCACGAACACCGCGGAGGCATGATGTGGTGTGGGTGATTGTGGACCGGCTCACTAAGTCGACACATTTTCTAGCAGTGCGGATGACCTTCACATTGGAGGAACTTTACCGGTTGTATATTCGAGAGATTGTCCGGCTACATGGAGTACTAGTGTCCAGAAAATTCCGACAGATCCTGTGTTTACTTGCTACACACTTTTGGAAGAGTTTCAAAAGGCTACTGACAATAATCGACGATGAGTACTGCGCTTTATCCACATACATGGTCACGGAGGGGACGATGGCTGTGTTTTAGAGTGGCATGAGTACGTGTCCTAGATCTCTGTAGTCGAGGAGTACTTTCTCAGTAGAATTCGCCTACAACAATGGGCTATCGTGCGACATACGTATGACACCCTAGCGAGGCTTTATACTGGAGGCCATGTCGATCCCCGATTTGTCGACAGAGGTGGGAGAGTTTCATCACTAGCTCGACTTGATTAGAGACACCTCCGAGAAGGTGGGTTTTGATACGTACGCCTTTCCTTATGGCTCAAAGCTGGCGGTAAGAGCCACGCCCGGCGCACGGCTTCGACTTCAGCTCCGAGGCGGGTGATCACGCTTCTCGGCGATGCCTAAGAGAAGAGTGGTCGATTCTAGTTTGGTGGAAGCTAGCGCCGAGGTATATTGAACCCTTCGAGATACTCGAGAGGGTAGGCACAGTTACGTAATGGTTGGCATTACCGTTAAGTTTATCAGGTGTCCATGAGGTGTTCCACGTCTCCATGCTCCGAAAGTATACTCCAAATCCAGCTCATGTAGTGATGCAGGAGCATCCATAAACACAACAAACATTGGGAATTTAGCCCTAATTATTGAAGAATTGGATTGGGGAGGTCAAGACGCATTGAATACATGTGAAAACTCCTTTTTGACCTCATTCGGCCCCTCTGAAAGCAAAAAAACGTGGTCAAACTCGACAAAACCTCATGAAATGCCATATTTATTTTTAAAGTTTGTTTATTTATTTTAGAGTTTGCTTTATTTATTTTAGAAGATTTGTTTTATTTATTTGAAAGTTTCTTTAGGAGTCGTTTATAATTAGGGAGAAAGTTTCTTTTTCCTAGTTAAAGTAGAAGTTGTTTTTTGTAATTTAGAAAGTTTCTTTTCCTAGTTAAAGTAGAAGTTGCTTTTTTTGATTTAGAAAGTATGGGGCTATATATACCCCCCTAATGTAGTCTTTTGAAAAATCAGTTCAAGTTTAATAATATTTTCATATTTATCTTTTTTAAGAGTTCTCTTGCTTCATCTCGTGGATTCCTTGGGACAGTTCGTGACTTCTCATACCTGGTGGGATTCCTTGGTGGCGGTCTTAGTCCGCTTATCAATCAACCCATCCAGTTGATCGTGGCACCTTCAGCCCATCATCTATCTTGTGTGACTGTTTCATTAAAACCAGCAGTAACCACTCAGGCAAACTCTACTCTTCCTACCATTCTCATCTTTCTCAAACTTTCCATGTAACCAAATCTTCGTAACCCTCAAACCCAAAACTTCTCTCCAAATCTTAAGTTCCATTACCCCAAAACCTTCCTGTAAATACTCATTTTCCTCCATATGTACCATAAAATCTACCTTTCTTAACTTAGAAAATCTCCAAAGTGTTCGTCCACAACTCCATCTCAGCTCCAATAAGCAAACTACCCCAAACCCATTTTAACTTCTTACCTAAACTTCAGATCATCCATCACTTGGCCCCAACCTTGCATCAAAGTGGTATCAGAGCTCATGGATTGATGATTTGATCATAAATCAACGGTGTGCTTGATGCTAGAGACAAGATCTCTAGATACGCTTGAGCTTTGCTCAATAAATGCAAGGAGGAAAAATATGATTTTTATGAAGAGCTGCGTACTAGTCAACTCAAGGTTTCGGGCAACAAGAAAGCTAAAGGTATGTATGTACTAGACCGTGATTATCATGGAGGTATGATTACTACAATGTATCGAAGATTACTATAAGAGTATGGTAACCAGGATGAAGTAGCTTTAGATTCAATCCAAATTTAACATTCCGTAATTCATGGAAGGATGGATCCCCGATAATTTTGGATTGGCTTAATATGGTGGGAGAGAAGGTCTTTGAGTATTATGATTCCCGAACGTGAAAAAGTGAAGTCAGGCTACAAAGATGTGCAAGAATGTTTCATTTGGTGGAAAAACATGAAGAGACAACGTGAAAGAGATGGCAAAAGTTAAGATTCAAACTCGTGGGGAAAGATGAAGAAAGAAACTAAAAAGGAAGTACCTTCCCTTTAACTAACATCAAGGCATCTACCAAAAATTTAACTTTAATAAATCTAGATTTCGAGTGTGGAGGAGTATTCTTAGCTTAAGTTTCGAACTCGATTTATCAAAGAAGACTTTGAAAGAGGGCTTGAGGAACATGCATAGCCTCATCACGACATTGCTGGTTTCGAGATCCCGGGGTATTATAGATATTTTTTTGCAACCATATAATAGTCTTCAAGATGTGATGAAACTTGCTTTGAAGGTTGAGATCGAAAAGTATGGAAATCCTACTTCAACAAAGAGTGGCTAATGAAGGGTTTGGTTGAGGTTCGAATTTTGGAATCCTAGTGGTACGAAAAACTACCCCCACTCAAGTAAGGAGGAACGCAACAAGAATTGGCTTCTAAGTCAAAGGCGTGTTTTATGCCAAGGGTCAGCATATTGATTCTAAAATGTCCTAAATCCAAAAAGCGCTTGCCTTTAATCGAGGAAGATGGAAGCCAAGGGAAGAAGATGTTGAACAAGTGATCGAACAACTACAGTTCAAGAAGACGACTTAATAAATCACCGCTTGTCAAAATCTAAGTTTGATGTTGAAGAAGTAAATGTGAATCTAAATCCATATCCAAGAAGATGAGGAGAAGAGTTCACTACCGCCAAATCTTGATTTAGAAATCAAAGATGTTTCCATGCGACGACTTGGTTGTCAGAAACCAAAGTGAAAGGAATTCTCACTAGAAGCAAAATCGATTATAGAATTTGTTGATGTAATGCCTGAAGAAATACCACACGGTTTTCCACCTATGAGGGGTATTCAACATCAAATAGACCTCATTCCAGGTTTGATGTAACACAAGTTGATGATTTTCTTGACAAAGGGCTTGTTCAAGAGAGTGAAAGTTCCTATGTGGTTCCCACTATGTTGGTGCATGAAAAAGATGGATCTTGGAGTATGTGTTTTGATTGCCAAGCTTTCAACAACATTTTGATTCATGAGGAAGCAAGATTCAACAAAGGGCAAAGAGGAAACACATGGAAACAAGTGCATATGAAGGTTATCAACGGGCTGGTATTTGATCCAGGAGGATGGATTCGGTTACACATGATAAAAGAGAGGTGTTCCAAGTTGTGCACAAGAATAGATGGTTCTTCCAAGATTATTAAGAAGATCATAAAGAATGCTTACAAGGTTAAATTGCCCGGTGACTGCAATATCTTGCCTACATTCAAGGTTAAGGATTTGAGGCCTTATCATGGTGAAGACTTGAGGACAAGTCTTTTTTTTCCAACTATAGGGGTTTGATGCAGGAGCATCCATAAACACACCAAACATTGGGAATTCAGCCCCACTATTGAAGAATTGATTGGGGAGGTCAAGACGCATTGAATACATGTGAAAACTCCTTTTCTTTGACCTCATTCGGGCCTTGGAAAGCAAAAACGTGGTCGACTGACAAACCCCTCGATGGAGTCGCCATATTTATTTTGAAAGTTTGCTTTATTTATTTTAGAAAGTTTGCTTTATTTATTTTAGAAAGTTTGCTTTATTTATTTTAGAAGATTTGCTTTTTTTATTTTAGAAAGTTTTCTTTTAGAAGTTGCTTTTTTTGTAATTTAGAAAGTTTCTTTTCCTAGTTAAAGTAGTTGTTTTTGTAATTTAGAAAGTTTCTTTCCTAGTTAAAGTAGGTTTCGTTTTTTCGATGAAGTAAGGGGGGCTATATATAATTTCTAATGTAGTCTTTTGAAAATCAGCTCAAGTTTAATAATATTTTCATATTTCTCTTTTTTAAGAGTTCTCTCTTGTTCTCTTATCTCTTGGGTGGATTCCCTTGGGGACGAGTTCGTGACTTCTCATACCTAGGTGGATTCCTTGGTGGCGAAGTCTTTGTCCGGCTTATCAATCAACCCATCCATAGTTGATTGTGGCGCCTTCACTCCATCATCTATCTTGTGTGGATCGTTTCATTAAACCAGTAAGTAACCACTCTTGTGCAAACTCTACTCTCCTCACCATCTCATCTTTTCTTTAAACTTTCCATAACCAAATTTTCAACCTCAACCCAAAACTTTCCAAATCTTGTTCCATACTACTAAAACCTTTCCTAAATACCATTCTTCCCCTTTATATACCATAAATTCACCTTCTTAACTTAGAAAATTCCAAAATTGGCCCATAATCATTTTGGCCCAAGAAAACTACCCCAAACCCATATTTTGACTTACCTAAACTTCTGGATCATCCATCACGGTCCTAACCTTGCATCATGTAGTGGATTCGGGAGGGTTTGTTGCTGATAAAGATGGGACCTTCGAGGAGGGACTGGTGCGTATCATGGATAACCGGGATCAGGTTTTGCAACGCAAGACCGTGAGGCTAGTGAAGGTGTTATGGCAACACCGAGGAGTGGAGGAGGCAACATGGGAACGCGAGGACATGATGCGGGCCCCCTATAATTTCCTATTTGAGGATGAAGGTGTGTTTGTCTAATATTGGAAGTATAATATTGGAACTAGAATAACTATTGCATATGCATGTGTTTTTAGTGCTACTGTGTATGAATTTTGGGGACAAAATTCTTTTAAGGGGAAAATAAGAAAACTCGAAAATTAGAAATTTTCAAAATGGAAAATGATAATAATAATAATAAATTGCCATAATGGTTCAGGAAGCCTAGAAAATTTTCTGGGGATCTCGAATGACGAACAGACCGGCCATAAATCCATCTCAAGAAAATCTAGTGACTTAGAGTAGTTTCGCCGACCATGGTGACAATCGGAATTTTTTACGAGTTTTGACGTAAGGAGTCACCAATGACTTCAAGGATGAGATTTTTTTTTAAAATCTCTGAAGTCAGGAAATGGTTTGAACTAAGTTAAATTAAAATAAATTGAACTGAAAAGAAATAAATTGTTTTGGGGCAAAAGCGGACCCGAATGAGTGATGGACACATGCCACAATGTGGGCCATGTATCCAAACTTAAGGATTAAATAAGGATAAGAACAACAAACAAAAAAATAAAAGAAAGAAAAAGAAAGAAAAATGAGAAGGAGACATGTGGCTGAAGAAGAGAAAAGGAAAATAAATAAAGAAGGAAAAGAAAGAAAGGAATGAGGAGGGAGATGACGTAATTGCATGAGAGAGTGAGGAAAGAGAGAGAGAAAAAGGAAAAGTGTTTCCACTTATCTCTAAGATCTGGCGCGAGATCAGCGCTGGTTTTCAAGCAAAGGTAGTCAGCCCACGATTGGAGAGCTATAATGTGCATCAAAATTGAGTTTCAAGTAACTCTACGAGGTAGGGAATTTCGGGGCAGAAACTGGTTGTGTGTTTTAATCCCAAGATTTTTGGGACTGAATATTGGAAATTTCAGATTAGTTCTCAGGCAATCCCGACTATGTCGAGATTCCGTTTGATCCCGTGACCGATGCCTCGGTTTTGTTGAGTTTTTAGGTATCACAGTAATTTGTTGATGAATAGAACCAAAAATGGTTTATGGTCGTGAAGGGACCGAGAGGTGCCCTATATATATTGGTCCAAGATTTGGGCCATTTTGTGTGTTATTGTTGGAAAATAAATAAATAACATGCTATTATGTGTAAAAATCATGTTAATATATACTTGTTTGATGTATTAACATGGAAATTGTGATGAATGGAAATTATATGTAGAAAATATAATTATTCGGAATTTATCAATGTTACATATAGCTCTTATTGTGTATGTAAACGTGACATAACATGAAATAACATAATTGCATTTCATATGCACGGTAACATCGCTTCAAGTCGGGTGTGTGTACATGGTATTCGTTATTCACCATTCTTGGTGAATGTGTAGTGAGCTCAGAAATTGGAGTTTTAGACGGAAATAATGTGTCTGAAAAAAAAAATTATTAAGTTAGTTTGGATGCCAAACTATTAACCAAAGTAATGCGTAATGCTGCTGTCTGTGACAGTGGCAATTGGATTTGCCAAAAGTCGCTAATCACAGCAGCGACAATTGCATTTAATTTGAAATACCGTTAATGGGAATAGCGGCAATTGGATAACTTGAAATGCCGTTAACAAGAATAGCAGCAGCAGCAATTGCATTTATTGAAATGTCGTTGACAAGAACAGCGACTATATGGCATTCAATTAGGCTCATTATTTTTTATTTGATACCATTCTTCTTTAAGCTCTTTTTTAATGAGCCCAACTTGTTCAATAAGCTAAAGCTCTTTTTTAAGCTCTCACATATTTCTATTCTTCTTCTATTATTTTTAATGAAGTTTATTTTATTCTTTTCAAATCTATTCACTTTGTATTATAATGATATAATATTATGTTTGAGTCCTTTCCTTATGCCCTTTCAACCCTTTAAACATTAAATCCGGCTTAATAAGATCTCTTTTACTTATAAGGTTTATATATATATCTATTCAATTGGTCCAATCTTTGGTTTGTTCCCTAACGAACACTTGAGTTTTCTTGGAGTTATTGGAGGGTAATTGGTTTATATATATAAGGTTTATAAAGTTCAACCATGGTTATTATTGAAATCCCTAAAGATTGGAATCTCTTTTATTTATAAGGTTTATATATATATATATATATATATATATATAGGTTCAATTAGCTCCACTTTGGTTTGTTTCTAATAGTCACTTGAGTTTTCTTAAAGTCACAAAGGTAATTATCTAATTCAAGTAACTTCAATATCTCACGATGCACAAAATTAGTATGACAACCATGGTTATTAATAATTTTTTATGGGGAGAAGTGAAACCATTAAAATTAAAAATTATGTCCATATACCTACTACAATATTAAAATTACATTATTCTATTTAAAATATAAATGTTTTTAGTTTTATTTAGTGGCTTGAATCTTGATTCCATTCCATTTATGCCTTAAATACCCAGTGGGACCTATTTTTCTGGAAATGCAAGGTGAGCAGTTGTAAAATGTTTATGGTAAATTATAAAAAATAAAAATAGAAAAACAAACCATTTGAACTCTCAAATCTAAAAAACTAACGGTGTCTCTATCTTATCTTCAACAATTGGTCAATAATTTGGATTTAGTAAACTAATCACATAATTGATTAGGGTGTTGCTATACGATATTATTGGTGTAAAAAAAAAGTCATCATAATTTTATAAAGATGTTGATTTTGTCATTTATTACAAGGATTGAAAGAAAGTAGGCAGTTGATATTTATGTCATTTAACTTTATATTCTAAGTTTACTCTAAAATTTTCACTTTAGAAAATTGTAAGCATTTTCCAATTGATTAATGCTATAAAATTGGTTTGCAGGTCCATTCACATTATTTGGTTCTAAAATTCTATTTTTTGATTGGTTTATCTATTTTCTATTATTCATTTGATACCATTCTTCATACTTTGGTTTAATAAACTATATAAATTGTATTACATATTTTGAGTACTAAATATAATAAGTTGGGTATAATTTTACTTAAATTCAAACTACTAGAAGTATTTGATGTAATATTAATCTTATTGAACAAGTAAAACCACGGAAGATGATGAGGTCATAGGGAAGTCACATGATGGATTATTTAATATTTCTTTATAATTTTGTAAAGGTGATTGATAACATCTACACATGCTTTTAAAATCCTTAGAGAAATTTGATAACTAAATTTTTTGAATTTATAATATATTACTACATTTTCAACTATATAATTGCAGCTTGTATTTGTTTGTTCAATCATTCTTGTATTGCTTCTTCATTAACGCTTTTAGTAACACTGACCCTTAAAAAGAGTTTCATTTTTTATTTTGAAAAGGACTAGCTATGTACTGGTAAACAAAGAAGACAAATATGTGTCTATAAATGGTGTCATGGATCGCCATTTGATTTGTTTTTATACATACCTTAATTAGCATGTGGAGCCTACCGAAATGAGGTCAAGTGCTGTACCCCAAACAGTATCACAGCAACCCCAAACAGAGTTTGGGTGGATGTACAACAGTGGACTCAAGATCTATACAAAAGCAACAAAAAACAAGCACCATAACCAAGATCTTAGCAAAGACACTAGCTTCGATTATCAAAGAATCATAATGCATAACCACACTACCGTAGGAACACTAGCCGATTAAGTGACTTCCATGCATAAACCAAATCATATAAATATATTAAAAACATTGTACACAAATGGTCAATATATAAAAATATCAACATATATCAAATGAGTCCCACAAGATGGTGTCTTTGTAAGTATTTCTCAGGGATAATCTACTTCTAGAATACATAGCCTCATAGCAATAGTCCCTGCGGTAATCTCAAACGGTAAACACGTGGACAAGGAAGTCGAGAGCGAGTGGAGCTGATGGGGCTGAGGGAGCTGATGGATGAAGTACTTGACATATACGTGGAGCACGAGGTCACCTAGCTGGAAGTGGATCCAACTTTGATACAAAATCAAGGATGGTGTCACCAATGGGAGGCAATGTAGGGGATGATAAAGGGTGGGATGAGAAGGTGATATTTATTGTTATGGACACTGGCTCTGACTCTGGCAACAACAAATATGGTAAAGATGTGTAAGTGTGTGGGGGTATGGAAGGTGATGTGTCAGTGTGTGGGGGTATAAAAATCTTGGGTGAGGGGTAAGTATGGGGGGGTATCGAAGTAGGCAAAGTCGGCTCAAGTGTACCACGACCGCTCTCACCATCTGGACCATGACCTCGCCCACCATCTCGACCACGACCTTGACGATCAACTCTCCCTCTCCCTCTCCCTCTCTCTCTAACTCTAATGGGCTCCATACATACTAGAATGGATGACACTGGAGGTCTAATGGATGGTTCATGTGATGTAGATGCCTCCTGATCGTAGCCGGCGATGCGATGCTTTTCTCCGATTTGGTGTAACACTGATCAAGAAATATGATGTATGTCGCACACCAAACCGGTGGTAGCATAGCGCGGCGTGACGACTAAGCTATGTCTGACCATGTTTGAGATGCAGTGAACCAAACAAAAATTATAAATACATAATCTATTGATTCAAATTGAAACACTTTGAAACATGACTCTAACTTACCAAAACCTGAGTAGTACTAGTTGTAGTATGGAACCTCATATCATCCCTATGCAGTGGTGGTGTCATAAAATGTCGTGTAATACGATGATACCACTGCATATATGGATCATGGAAGTCCATCATACCCACCATAGGGGGTGTAGTGATGATCCTACCCGCTCGCGCATCCCATAAGGCAATGTATGGAGCATGATACGTCGCCTAATCTCTCTGAATTATTAAACACGTACATCCACTCTATGTAGTTGTTGCTCATAAGAGCAAGATGGAGGTATCTCCTGATGCAGCCCAAACTGGTGTAAGACTCGCTCTGGACGATGTCACTCAATAGTCTCGAAACATATAAACGATGACATCGTGCACCAGATCTCTTGATCAACTAAGTAGATATCAGGAAGCTAGTCAACCAACTCTCCGACGTATGGCTGCCATAATACCTACACATTTACACTTAACGTAAAAAACTTTTATGTCAATATGAATGAAATTACTATAGAACCATATACTTTTACATATATAATTACGTAATCAAGAGTTTGTGCATCTAGCTGATCTCGATATAGGAGGAGTACACCGGATGGGTTATGCACCCATGTCAAAGGTACTCTCCACCTACACCCGATGGAAGCGTCTGCAGCTTTGGCTGTGATGAAGCTCAGCCGTTAATCCATCGTCGAGGGCCTCAACTAGGTATCCATCGACAACATCGACATTGTCATCATGTAAGGCATGAGGAATTGGTGGTGTTGGATATGCGATGTCCTTGACATCGGGACGACCAATGAGTCTCTCCCAGGAGCCGTAGTTGAATATAAAATGAATAGAAAGTAAGCAACCTAATGATGTGTTGTGTTTATGAATGTGTATGTAATAAAAAAAAAATTTTACATACCTATATCAGTGTAATACAACCGCTAATATTGTGTCTATGATCCAAGCTGGCTCGGCATAACTCACGATATGTATGTGCTAGTACTACACCACCCCAACTATAAGTCCTAGCATGTTTCAAATCTTGTAGTAGTGGGAGAAAGCACAGATGAACGTGCACTCCTTTCTTGTCCGCAAACAAGAAGGATCCCATCGGCGCTAAGATGAAACCACGCACACTCCGCTCTAAAGTGACCTCATCTACATTAGGTGCTGGGGTGGATAACTGGTCACATAACCACCAGATGGAGATAGCAGATCCTCTGAGAGCATCAGCGGGTGGGGTGACATCAAGCATCTCCCCGTATAACTCCGCCCCGTAAACTTTGCTGATACAGCGGCTGCGGTTTAGATCAAACTAAGGAATGGGATCGAGGCATCGCGTGGTGATAGTCATCTTTCCAGGCTGGGACATGGACCATTGATGTTGAATGCCATCTCTAGGGACAGAGTGATAGGTGGCGATCGTCCTGAGCCCCAATAGTACCACCTGCAGAAGTCTATAAGTCACTTGGAGATGGATCATCCTCCCCGCCTGAAGCTTTCGTTCTTGCGAGGATGGAATTGCTTCTGAACTCTGAGTAATGAAGAAACCAAGTTTATAATTGAATATGTATAAATTCTGGTCTATTTGGAAAAAAGTGGTGTTGGAGTTATAAAATGCATGCACATACGTATCTACTAAGTAGGACACGTATGCGTCTTGCTGTCTGACAGAGATGGATCAATGGATCTGCATCATGAAGCCCTCTGAATGCCATATCTATAACTAGATGTCGAAAGGCCTTTATAAATATTAATAAAACACGTTGGAAATTTGTATCACCATAATTAAAGCAAGTACTAATTACAACACAATAAATTAAAATAGACATATACATGATTGATGTCTCATTTACTTAAAGATGTCGCATTTACACATACATGATTTACTTACACATACAGTACAATTTCATAATCCAAGAAATACACATTCGAACATAAGTGTTATACAAAACAACTACATTCATACATTCGTACACATGCATTTATTGAACTTGATTTATATTCTTACAAGACCGCCGATTGTGACCCAGTTGTTTGCACAACCCACATGTGATAGTTTTTTCCCCTCCCTAACGTCCATTTCATTATGCAACCGGGTTGATTTAGGACGTCCACTGCCCATGTGTTTCATTGACTCGGGTGGTACAATCGTAGGACCATCATAAAGAGGCTACTCATCTTCATTGAATATTGGATGAAACAAGGTTGCCCATGTGTCATAGTATGACTACATAGTGTAGTAGCCTTCCACTAAAAATCGAAAATCAACACATCGATACTGACATGCTGCTATGATATGGCTACATGGAAATCCATATATCAATGTCTTTCCACATGTGCATGTTTTTTCATGTAAGTTGAGGCGATGTGTTCGACCACTCCTTGACTTGACATGGAAATCGATACATGCGTGATCGTGAACAATTTCCATCGAACCAGCCTTAGCGACATGACCTTGAATGCGAGGCATCGACATACGGGGTGAGCGCTGCGTCGGTCTGATCTATTGGAACCTAGTTCCCTTCTTGTAACAAGTAACTATTGAGCGGAAGAGGTCAAACTGTGCCTAATGCGATTCTTGGTAAACTCTGAGCTCCTTTAAGGACAGCGGTAAATACCTCGAAATGTTGGTTGTCATTATCCCTTATCTTTTGACCTCCATCATGCGAAAGAGGCCCATAAGCTGAAGGGATTGCCTCTGGCTATTGTTGTGCTTGAATTAATTCTCTAATTGTAGTCATATGTTTGAATTTGTGTTCTATACTCACTAAAGGCACTCGCATGCAGGAATTCTTGAAGTTTATCTTTGAACCAGGTCATAAAATTGCTTGCAAGATGAAGCATGCAAATCCTGTGATAGGCAGATGGTGTAGCCCAACCAAGATGGGGATCGGTCATTGTTGCCATGATACCTAGATGTCTGTTAGATATAACGCAAATTCCCATCTGTTGAGTTACTTTATTTTTTATACATGCCAAGAACCATCCTCAACTATCAGTATTCTCGCCTTCTGTAATAGCAAATGTCAATGTAAACAACTGATTATTTCCGTCACACCCCATATCAATCAATAACTTGCCTTTATACTTCCCATATAAATGTGTACCATCAATACTCATTACGGGATGACAATGTTCAAACCCTTCAATAGATGGCTTGAATGACTAGAAAATGCGTTGGAATATCTCAGTGTTTGGCATATTAATGTCATATGTTTTCCAAATTACAACACATCCAAGATTTGCTTGTTATATGGCCAAGAACAATCGAGGCAACTCTGTATATGACTGATATAAGTCACCAAATAACTATCTAATTGCTTTATGCTTTCCATCCAACACCTTTTTGTATGATATTTCATATTCTTATTTCTCCATCACACTTGGTTGAATAGCAGCCATAGTCAATGTGAATTGTGCCTTAATTATTGCCTTTATATGAGCAGCAACCAAGTTTGAGTCCAATTGATGATGGTCCCGGTTTAGGAAAGGATTGACACAAGTATGATAAAAATAAGCAAGTATCTTTCACAACCATTGCATGAAGCTTCCATGGACAGTGACATTACTAACGCGCTTCTTTCATCTTAAAGCGTCTTGATTTTTTTAAGGATCTGAATGGCGACAAACTCTTAGTGCGCTAATTGAAGTAAATCTTTGTAGACTCTTGCAAATCAGATTTAGAATTAAGAACTTGGCCAACTAAAAATTCTCTACTCAAATAACCGGTAGTATGCTGCACCCATGGTGTAACACCCGGTATATTAATATATGTTTTGTTATATTCAGGTAAGGATTTTTGGAGAGCAAATGTAACTTATGCCTTATGATGTTTTAAATTGTGATTAAGATTAGCAATCTTAATGGTTGGTTTAATTAGAGGATTAGCAAGGTGTGTTAGATTGCATTTTTTATGGCATGTGGGTCAATTATGCAATTAGGTGAGTTGAGTGGTTTTGTTAGGGTTTGTAATTGAGTATGTCTTGAAGGACCACTTTGAAAAACCTATTAGTGGAGAGAAATTTAAAGAGACGATATCATGCTTGTGACTATGTGGCATCATGAGGGCATGACACCTCGTATATGCAAGGTAGGAGCTCTTGACACATGGCAAGTGCATGAGAAGAGCTTGCCATGTGCCAAGCAAACCAATCCCTCTTGGTTTTGGATGCTAGACCAGTTTCTTGCTAGGAAGTGGAAAATTATGGAATTCTAGAAAGTGTGAGAGAGTTCTAGAGAGAAGCTAGAGAGAAGGAGGAGAAAAGGCTTGAAGGAAAGCTTGGTGGGTGGAAAAAGTTCACTAAGGTATGTAAACATGATCTTTGAGGCCTTAGTTGTATTTCTTATGGACTTTGGTTGTATTTTGCTTAAGGATGTATGTTTAGTAAGACTTCTTGTTGAATACATGAGTAGAAGTAATAAAGTCCCCAATGGTGGGTTAGAAATGCATCCTAACCTAAGAGCGTAAAGGAATGTAAGGGTTGGTAAAACCTTAGCTTGCAAGATTGGTATGGTTGTATGGCGAAGTGTGGGGATAATAGTATGATTTCTTAAGACTTGGTTATATTCTAGGGTTTTGTTGGGATTTCATCCTAACCCTAGATTTTGTTGAAAGGTGAGTTTGGTGGAACCCTAAATTATAAAAGACCAGATTTGTGAAGATGGCATGTGTGTGTGTGTCCAAGGGAGGTGCTGTCCAGCTTTCCCCTTTGACCCTATGACAATGTTTTGGCCATAAGTTGGCATAAAGAACTCAAAACTGGATGATTCCAGTTGGAGAAGAAGCCCAGGACCTAGCCCTTCGAATGTTTAGAAGCGACCAAGAACTAAACCCTACCATAAGACCCTTGAATTTGAGGTTGAAGAGTCGGATCTGGTCTATCCCTATTACGGAGGCGGTTCTTGTTTTTGAGTCATAAGTTGAGTATATTGATCCAAATGGAGTGATTCAAAATCCTTCTCAAAGTAGCCACATAGGGGAGTAACTTCATGAAGAAAGTGTGGCTAAATTATGGCTCATTTTTTCCCATAATTTCGTCAAAGTAAGGGTGAAGTGAGGACACGGTCTGTCCTAGGAAATAGTCTGGGGGCGTCAGTGTAAAAACCATAACTCTTGATTCCGAGGTCAGATATTCAGTTTGAGGCTGTGGAAACCTAAGAGATAGGGGAACTTTTGGTCAGAAGACCACAGTGAACAAAAAGTATGTATGGCTGGTCAAAATTATAGTTGAGAAAAAAAAAAAAGTCTTGAGATAGGCTGAAACAGGGTACAAGTGTTGTGTGTGCTGTTTGTGTTACCCTAATAAGGGGTGTTAAATGTTGATCTTAGTAAGTTTAAAGAGAGTGCACTTGGATCGAGGTTTATGTTGGGAGGTATAAGAATCTGTGTGATTAGTGGTGAAGTAGTAATAAACCAAATTGGGTAATTTTATGTAACCCGGATTGTTTGAGGCTAAGAAATCTTATGACTTGTTAATTGTAGATCCTTTGGAGTAGCCTCGGTTTGACTTCCTTAAAGGAGACTTGTGGATTTTGAATCCAAGGAAGGTAGAGTCCATATGTAACCTTTTCTACCTTAAACCATGGTTTAACGTTTGTGGAGTGCAGCTACCATTCCATTGGCAGGCTGTGTGATTTTCTAATGATATATATATATATATATATATATATATATATATATATATATATATATATATATTTTCTTTATATCTGCAAAATTCTTTGAATTAACTGGTACACATGATGTTTTAAATATCCATGTGGGCTAATGCTTTGTGAAATTGTTTTAAAGCATGACATGGGTATGGGGCGTGTGAGAGTCGGGATTGATGCTAGTGGACACGGGACTAGCAGCTAGTCCACAGGTTTGTAGATCGAAAGGTCACGAGATATATGGGATGTGGGCATATCCTGGGTGGTAAGTCCCGACAATTTGTCGTTATACGGATGTGGGCATATCCACTGGTAGTGGGTTCTGGCAATTTGTCGTTATACGGGATGTGGGCATATCCACTGGGTAGTAAGTCGGCAATTTGTCTTTGTTCGGGATGATCGGCTAGTCCCTGGGTGAAAGCCTAAAAGAGTCATTGATGAGGTCAGATGGTGTAGTAGTATTGCATCCATTTGTTTCCACATCAACCTATTATTTGTAAAATTCTCATGTTTTGAGAAGTGTTGAATTATTTGTATTTTGAAATGTTTTTATAAGCATGGCTTGTTATGGGATTCACTACTGAGTTGTCGAACTCACCCTTATTATTCCCTCCACCTTAGATGCAGGTACGAGACTAGCTGCATGACTTGAGAGTTGGACTTGCAGGGTCTTGGAGGTTGGGGAGTTGTGTGTCAGCCTTAGCATGATGGTTGTTAGGCATACATTTTGAGGAACATCTAGTGTTGTGTGGAGGTTCACACTGTATATTTTGGACCATTCATATCGATCATGGGTCATTGTATATTTGGCTTATGGCCATTAGTTTGGGACACATTGCAGAAAGTTTTGGGATTTTGTGTAAATATTATTTTGATCAAGTGTAAGTGTACAGTCTTGGGTGCATTGAGGACTTACCTATGAACAAATATGTATATATATGTTTTGAGACCTAGAGTTGAGTTTTAATTACGTTTCTAGGCGGTTACTCCAAGTGGAGTTTCGGACTTAGGTTTTGAGGAAATACAGGTTGATACATATGGTGTGTAGGACCGGGTAACCCTTTTATGCAAAGCGTTGGATTTTGAAAGAGTCCTATGTTAGGGACTCATGATGTGAAAAAAAAAAAAAAAAGATGGTAAAATAACATAAATCACACTGTGGAAAACGGGGTGTGACACATGGAGTCTAACCACTTGCAACAACAATACCCAGGTTTTCAACATGTTCAAATTGAGGCGTTGGTGGTAAGTGGTAATGAATAGGGAATAACTCATCTAATGTCTCAACATCTGGTTATTTGATACATCACAAGATGGTGCTTGCGCAAAGACATATATCCATTGCTCATTCTCCAAAACTTGATTCAAAGTTCGGAAGGATGATGCATGTCCATCAGCTTCAACATCCGCATCTCCATTACAGTCATCATCAACATCTTCATCATATTCATCATTACCTTCTTCATGAGCGAGGTCTTTATCTTCTCCAAAAACTCCAGCATCCGGTACTAGACCGCTACTAGGCCCACAACCATAGTCAAATTATGCAACATTGTAATTGTCGCGAATTGATAAGTACATGGCGCTACAGGTCAGTTAACGTGCCTTGACTCGAACAACTTCAATATACAGTTCAATTTCCTCAATGGTAGTTGTGTTAACTAAGTTCAACATTCGGCACACACTACTGTTATCCCATATTGGAAAAGTTGGAACCTATTTCCACTTTTTAGGGGATACTTACAATTGAGGACTAGTTTGAACCTTTGTTTGTCAATGGTTGTCCTTAAGTATATCATATCAGTCAATTGTTCAAAAGTGCATTCAACCGGTACATCCAAAGGCATAATAACAGATTTTCTCCCCTCATATTTTACATCCGTTTTAGTCCTCAATATTTGTACATTGTAATAACATACAATGGTAATAGTTGAAACAGACATAATGCACCTGTACAAAATGGTCCCAAATGAATTAAATAATATGAGAGATCATTATTCTGATATCACATCAACTTTATCATAAGAAAACAATTAGGTTCTAAAAAATAAAAATATGAAATTTCAAATTGTCCTCAATTTAAAATGTAGGGTTTAGGGTTTAGGGTTTAGGGTTTTGGGGTTTTTAGATTTTAGGGTTTCAAGGTTTTAGGGTTTTAGGGTTTTAGAGTTTTAGGGTTTTAGGGTTTTAGGGTTAGGGTTTAGGGTTTTAGGGTTTACGGTTTAGGGTTTTATGGTTTAGGATTTTAGGATTAGGGTTAGGGTTGGGGTTTATGGTCTTAGGGTTTAGGGTTTGTGGTTTAGGGTTTAAGGTCTTAGGGTTTAGGGTTTTAAGGTTTTTGGGTTTTAGGGTTTTAGGGTTTTAGGGTTTTAAGGTATTTAGGTTTTTAGGTTTTAGGGTTTTAGGTTTTAGGGTTTTAGGGTTTGGGGTTTTAGGGTTTTAGGGTTTTAGGGTTTTAGGGTTTAGGGTTTTAATATTAGGGTTTTAGGGTTAGGGTTTAGGGTTTAGGGTTTAGGGTTTAGGGTTTTATGGTTTAGGATTTTATGATTCGGGTTAGGGTTTTAGGGTTAGGGTCTTAGGGTTTAGGGTCTTAAGGTTTAGGGGTTTTGGGTTTTAGGGTTTTAGGGTATTTAGGTTTTTGGGTTTTAGGGATTTAAGGTTTTAGGGCTTTAGGGTTTTGGGTTTTGGGTTTTAGGGTTTTGGGGTTTATGGGGCTTAGGGTTTTATGGTTTAGGATTTTAGGGTTTTATGGTTTTATGGTTTTAGGGTTTTAGGGGTTTAGGATTTTTGGGTTTTAGGGTTTTAGGGTATTTAGGTTTTTGGGTTTTAGGGTTTTGGGATTTAGGGTTTTGGGGTTTTAGGGTTCTAGGGTTTTTGGGTTTTTGGGTTTTAATCCCTTTAGGATTTTTGGGTTTTTGGGTTTTAGGATTTTAGTGTTTTAGGGTTTTAGGGTTTTAGGGTTCTAGGGTATTTGGGTTTTAGGGTTTTAGTGTTTTAAGTTTTTTTTTGGTTTGGGGTTTGGGTTTTAGGGTTTAGAGTTTTAGGGTATTTGGATTTTTGGGTTTTAGGATTTTTGGGTTTTTGGGTTTTTAGGTTTTAGGGTTTTAGGGTTTTAGGGTATTTGGGTTTTTAGGTTTTTGGGTAATAGGATTTTAGGGTTTTGGGGTTTTAAGGTTTTAGGGTTTTAGGGTTTAGGGTTTTAGAATTTTAGGATTTTATGATTTAGGATTTTAGGGTTTTAGGGTTTTAAGGTTTTGTGATTTTAGGATTTTAGGGTTTTAGGGTTTTAGGGTTTTAAGATTTTAAGGTTTTGAGGGTTTTGGGTTTTTGGGGGTTTGGATCTTAGGGTTTTAGGATTTTAGGGGTTAGGGTTTTAGGATTTTAGGCAAATATTGTTGGATGTAGTAAGATAAATCTAACTTTGCCACGGTCTTGTAGACATGAGGAATGCTAGCGGCAGCTAACGAGCAAATATAAACAAGAGCGGACCGATGGTCATAGAGGAAGTGACCAATATGTCCAGTAAGAGAGAATCAACACGAGTAGCCTCTATTCTAATACAGGCATCGAACCAAATGAAGCATCAAGAAAATACACAGCGTCCAAGCGAAAGGACAAAATTTCCTCAAATCCTATCTGAAAAAAATATCACGTCCTTCTTGAGCACGCTTTAGAGACTAAACACAACCACCGCTTCAATGCACCAGAAAACTAACCACTCTTTTCCTATTAAGCTTCTTCATTCTAATCTTCCCCCTTTTTATTTTTTCTGATAAATAAACTAAGCGGTATATTATCAAAAAATGATCTTCCCTCATTTATGTTCATTAAACATCCTTATTCACTTATCCATTATAGTTCAGTTATGATTTTTTTTATAGGTAAAGCCAGCTAAAAAATATATTAAAACAAAAGGGATGAACCCCAAGCATACAGTACTACATAGGCTTTGAAAAGCTAGAAAGCCAAAGAAGGGAAAAGAAAAATCATACCAGCCCTAAATCAATTACATCCAAGAGATTGAAAATCAAATACAGCTTTATGATCGAGGCATAAACAAGAAACATATGAAAATACTTTATCAGAACTCACACTAAAAAAGGCAAATGTAAAGCATAACAAACAAAAAGAACAAACCCAATCATTTCTCAAGGACCAGAAAGAGCACAATCCATCATTCAGACTCCTTTAAGACAATTAAAATCATCAACACAGATATCATCTCACAAACACTGACAGGATAAATAAATAAATAAAAGACACCTCTGCTGCGGCAAAAAACATATTTCCCATGACCATTTATCAGCTTCCAAACACACTCGAAACTGCCTCAAAACACCCACCGCCTACAAAACCAACTTCCCCAAATCATCTCATAGCAACCCAACCGGCCATAGCCCCATACTCCTAATCCATCGAAGCTACAAAAGGTGATGAAATTAGATTCCAATCATGAGAATTGATTTCATATTACCCATACAATATATCAAAGGAAAGAAATTTAAAAATTAAAATAAACATAAAAATTCACCAAAACCCGTTCCTCCTCTTTGAACCATTCCTCCTCAACATACTCAAAAACTCTCAGCACCCTCTTTGAACCTTCATTTTATTGGCAGCCAAACAAAGACTGATCAATTTCCAAACACATCAAGCCAACCAATGCAACAAAATTGAATCAACCAGTAGAAGCTATGTCTGAGGCTAACATCACCCCCACCAATGCAAACGAAAATGGAAAGAAATCAAAGGGGACAAAAATTTATCAAATTGAGTAGGAAATCTAAGAAAAGAGGTTTAAATCGAATGCAAATATACTTTATTTAGGAGCACAAAAAACGTTGAGAAAAAATATACATCCAACAAATTAATAAATGAAAAGGGAATGCGGAAAAGAGGAAAGCATACCACTCAAGTCTTCAACACTAGAGAGGAGGAGATTCGAACAAACCGGAGAGGGGAGGAGGGCTTGCAAGGAATGGAGAAGGGAAGGAGGGCTAGGAGGAGCGGGCCCGGAAGGGAAGAAACCCCAACGAGGCGGAATTATATAAGCTCACAATTATCATTGTCCGTATGACGACATTTTCCTTTTTTTAAATGCAATTGTCACTGCTGTGGTTAGCGGCTTTTGGAAAATCCAATTGCCGTTGTTACAGACAACGACATTACGCATTACTTTGGTTAATAGTTTGGCATCCAAATTAACTTAATAATTTTTTTTTCAAACGCATTATTTAAAATCTGAAACTAAGAGTGGGATTAAAAAACTAGAAATTGGGAATGACCTCAAAATTGAGACTCACGGGTGCATAAAATAATAATAAATTTCGTGTGTTTAGGTACAGAAGCAAGATAGGGTAGATCCCCCTCACACGGGGTGAAAGACCCGATTTTTTTCTTGTTGACATATGTATCGGCCGATGAAAATTAGGTAGAGGAATTCGGAAGGCTTGAAACCTACAATGAGATCCAGGAAGTGCGACCCAGAATAAAACTGCGGGATTGAATTAGAATTAAAGTGGATATTGGAAGGTTGTCCGATGGGTTAAGTCATTAGGTGAAACACCAATGGCCCGGTTTTCTGACTGGCATTTGCATGTGTAAAGGGTCGATTAGGGACTGGGTTATGGGCATGAGGTCTCATCTCATGCATGACGCTGGAAATAATCATATGGGATTGCATTTTGAATGGAATGTGGTTAGATGTATGTATGTCGTGCATGTGCATTGTGGATAGCCCTTGTGGAGAATTTTTGCGGGCATTGCTCACCTCGTCATGGACCTTTCGGTGCGGGGTGTACGAGATGGCACTTTGACGAGGCCGTGATTATGAAGGAGGCCGATGTGTGGGTTTGATATTTCCTTTGTAAAAAAGTATTTTGTATAAAAAAATTGTAACTAAATTCTTTTGGGACTGTTGTCTAAATAGTCGAGTATGTAATTATGGTAAGAGGGTCGTGATTGGACTCTTACGAATTGTAATTAAGTGTTTTATTCTCATATTTTAGAATTAAATGTGAATGAATGGGTCCCAGTAAAGGGATGTATGTTGGGGATGTAGCGCTCTCTTTTACCTTTTAAAGGCCTGTTCATTTAAACACATTTCATATACCCATTTCTAATATGAATAATTAATATTCATTTAAAACATAATTATTTATGGGTATATGATATCAATACCCAAATCACATTCTTGACATAAAGAATATATATATATATATATATATATATATATATATATATATATAACTTATATATATATACTCTATATATATATATATATATATATATACATTCCTTAATTCAAATAGTGTCCATAACTGTTCTTAAACAACACATTTATACAAATTGGCATTCCATGCCTTTTCAAATACCTTTACAAAATGATATTCTTAGAGTTCACATATCTTTAAAACACATTCCATAAATATCCAAAACAAAATGAGTCAAAAATATATTCTTCTCATGAAGACTTTTACATCATTGAATTCAATGCAAAATAATTACAAAATATCATGAATGGAATGATATGCATGGGACGAACATTCTTATACTCGATGTGGCGATGACTTCGACGCCGCGTCTTGGTCTGCTACTTTCTACTTGGTACTTGTGCGTTGATAAAAACAACACGCTAAGCATTTTCATGCTTAGTGGTTCTATACAATTCTCTCTTTATTTCAGTTTAAATAAAATCATGCAATTTCATAAGACAATGCTTTCATACTTTCTTAAATGACCAATGCAGTACAATACATACATAAAGATATATTTCCATTTAATCAATTACAATTCATTGGTCATCTCAAATTATGCATTTCCATGTGCAACAAATCTTTCAGATCTTAAATCATGCACTTTTTCATTCTCATTATCATTTTTCATTTTAGCCCTTATTGAATTTAACCTATGCTTTCGGTGCATAGGATAACGAATCACCGGCACGGTCCAGCTGGGTTGCAAGCCAGTGTAAACACGGTTTTATAAAAATATGTACTCGATTGGTGTACTCTACCGATACTGTCCCACTAGGCTACGGATCGGTATGCCACAATAGTACGTTTGTTCGACTCTTATTGGTATATCAATTTATCCTTAACTCGAATTCTAACAATTAACATTCTTTTAAGGGCATTAAAATCATTCAATACAATTTACAATAGTATATATATACATTTTTGTATGCAAATAGAACATTTCACATTTATACCTTTTCTTATGAAAATTTGTTTCACAAGCAATTGTCTCAAATAACTTAAAACAAATCATTTCAAACACAAATCAATATGCACTTTCTTATCAATCATTTCGTAATTATTCAAATATTTTAGAAATAGAGAGAGAGTTTGAGAACAAACTAAAAATCGTCTCTTTGATTCCAATCTTCGGAATCTCAACTTCAATGCAGGCTTGCCTCCTCGTCAGTCCCTATTCAAATACAATGACAATCACATATTAGTCGGTTATTCTAGGAGTTTTTGGTTAGGGTTGATGTCTACCCAATACTCCTTCACTTGCAAAATTTTCTTGGGACACATGAGTCATATTTTTCTCATGCTTCCTTCAAGAAAATTATATCTCTATGAGTCTATTTTTAGAAGGAATTAGAATCATCTCATTTGGATCACCCAAACACAAGTTACGGCATTTTAATGCCAAACTGGTCGGTATGTCCAGCTTACTTGGTTACCTACTGTTTTTCTCCATTTCATGGGCCTTAACTCCATAAATTGGTAATGGTACCTTCTACTCATTTGAAGCTATGTTTCTAAGGTTTCTTATCCAATTGGAATAATCCAATTTGGATCACCAAAACTCAAGTTATTGCATTTTACATCCATCTTACTCAATTTGCAGAGCGAAATTAAACGTTCTTACACATAGCTCTACTTTAACAGATTTCTGAGAACTTTGGGGTAACAATTTGCATATATGTCCTTCAAGTAAATTATTCCCCTAGAAGTCTATTTTACTCAGAATTTTGAATCACTCAATTTTGATGAGTTAAACTCAACTTATGGACAACACACCATAACAACACCCAAAACAAAGCATACCCGTGAGCTACCTGAACTCACCTTTAAGCCCATATTCAGGAGCATTAGAGCTACAATTTGCTCCTAGTCCCTTCTATAAATTTGTATCCCTATATATTATGGTTCTTTACCAATTGTAATCACTTCATTTGGATGATTATAACTTAATCTATATTAAAAACAAGAACAGGATTTTTATGAAATTTGGCAGCCATTTCCTTTGAAAACCCAACATTTTTCCATTTTTACAAACACTCCTCCAAACCAATCCCAAACAACAATACAAAACAACCTCAAACTGAACTAAAACCATCCAAGAACACTTTTACACAAAGTTAGGGTTTTTCTCCAAATCCAAACACAAGAAAAGAAGGGTAAAAGGGTTTGTCTCTTACCTCAAATCTTTGGATTCTTCAATACCAAGAGTTCCTTCTTGTTCTTGATCACCAAATCTCTTGTTCACATGGAGAAATCGCAAATTTTCTCCTTAACACTCAACCGGATGATGCCCTAGCTCTCCCACACAAAATTCCCAAATGAGAGTTTTGTCTCTCAAAGACAAAAATGTGGTCTTACATCCCCATGTCTCATAAGGCCTTGTTTGGCTACACACAAATCCCCATTTCTCATTTTTCTTAATTTAACACTTCATTTCAATTTCATTTCCATTTCATTTCATTTTATTCATATTTTTAACTCTACACTCCTCATTTTGGACACTTGGGTCCCCATTTGACATTTTTACTAAATTTATTTGGTTTCCTATAAATTTTTCGGGTTGTATATTTTTTCGTTCTTATGATTTAAATTCCGGAAAATTTTCATTTACTTTATTTATACCCTAAACATGTTTTGAAACTGTTAGGGTATTTTTAGGGCATTACAGGGGATATGGATAGATGAACCTTGTGTGGTCAGTACTACTTAATTGAGACCCTAGATGAGTTATGATTATATTGTTATACAAGTTGTATGTTGGGTAGAGCTTCCCGAATAAAGGAGACTCTTTCATATTTTTGTGAAAATATGGATCTCGATAAATGGGACATAATAGTGTGGTATCAGATCACCTGAAATCCATAGGAATTCCACGATTTGACGGGTTGTAAAAGGAACCCGGTTGGGGGTGTCCCGCAGAGTCGACGTTTGACTGATCTTCTGTCAAAGTCGTGGCGTCGCAACGTATAGATATGTTTACTTGATTTTTAAGAATAAAAGCGAAAATCAGAGAATCGGGAGAGGAGGATGACGTACGGACGTAAAGAGGAGAGAAGGTGAGGACCGGAGCGAGCAGGGTTCCATATTTGATTTACTCTTTTCTGTCCCTTATTATAATCTGTAGCGGATCACCTCGGCTTATAATTATTATTATCGATTATGAACTAACTCATTAGGCTAGGGTCTTGATGTAACCCTAATCTCGGATTTATGGATTAACATTAATTTATATATTCGATTTTATTTCTTGTAATTATTGAATGTCTTATCTCTATTCGAAATTCATGCTTGTACTTGATCAATATGGGTATGCTCAGGCTAGGGTTTTGAGATCGAGAGATGATAAACACTAGGGACACGAATAGATATCATATAATCAATAAGAGAGTAGAGAAACCATGATTTTATACGTGGTAACAAGGATTTGCTAGTAATTCATCCGATAGTCTTAGGTTTTAAGGCAGAGATGCAATTACAACCCGCTATTAGGATAGGTGCTCAATGCTCGAGAGAGATTGATGCATATAAAAGATCAACTCGTCATCAGTAAATGCAAGTGATATAACTGAGTAACGGTTTTCTAAATATCCATCAACCATGATTGGGTGAAGTCAAAACCCTAGATACTTAGTGGTGGAAGAAAAGATACACCTTAGTTATCTTTAGTAAAATTACTTCGAGAATCTATAGCCTTAAGCTGATAGATCTAAATAATATTAGGGTAAATTAGTTCGGTAGTTGACACCTAAACTCCTTGTGGGACAACCTTGACTTATCACTAGACTGCTTAAACTCGATGCGTGCACTTACGCAAACGGGTGGATTTATATAGTAGTTCAGAGGCCCGTCACCCATTACTAACCAATGCTTGTCTCAACTGTCCCCTAGTTGGGTTTTGTGGTCAGTCCTTCCCTCCTAGTTGTTAGTGGTGTCAGGTATGTTGGTTTTCTAGCATCCTCTATGGGCCCAAGCTCCTGGTTACCATTTGGAAAGGACGTCCGTGTGGGGAAGCTCTATGATGCTACTGACACTTGCACACTTCATCTCCTTCCTTTTCTATGAAGAGGTGCTAGGTTCTTAGACCTATTTGTTAGTCTCTAATGGTTACTATCGACACTATGATTTGGACCTATCATGTTAGTCTCTAATGAAAAACTCTATGAAGAGGTGTTGTGTTTTCTTTGAAAAAAGCTGCAACACCTCTAAATGAGCTCAATGATGCAATCAAAATTTCGCAATGTTGATAAAGTCCAAGCAATTATTGAACTTGATCATTGTCACTACTTTATTCAACAAATCTGAGGGATTCTCAACAGTCTCAATCTTCTTAAGTAAGATTTGTCCTTCACAAATAATCTCCCACACAAACTAATAGTGAACATCAATATGCTTCATAAACTTCCAACTTATTGGTGCTCCTGAAAGAGTAAACACATAACTGGTCATTGATTGTTGTTTATCCAAGTCACCAACATAATCTAAATCAGCAAAGCTAATAGCATATTGATCACATGTATCATCTCGCTCAAAGACTAAGCCAACATCTATGGTTTTCAATAAGCACTGTAGAACCCATTTCAATGCCTGCCAATGTCTTTTACCTGGACCATGCCTATACATGCCTACTACTCCAACTACAGGCCCCCAACATCTATCCCACAAACTAATAATCTCCGAACCTTCACCACTACCAGAAACCATGGCCACTACTCCTGTCACTGCACTACCATTATAGTAATACAAGTTCTTTCTTCTTGTGCCTTTCATAACCAAAAGAGCGTCGGAAATTACATTTAGAACTCCATCTCAAATAATCATGACAAGGCCTTTAGATTCTAGGGCCCCCAAAGAGATGAGATTCTTTTTAAACTTCGGTACATACCGAACATTTGTCAAAACTCTAATTGATCCATCATGATTCCTCAACTGGATTGAACCCATCCCTGTGATATAGCTAACATCACCACTACCCATATAAACAGCTCCATCATCAACTTCTTAAAACTTGAAGAACCACTCCTTATGTGGACGCATATGATGGAAATTATGACACACTATCAAATCATTCATGCAAAACCAACAATAGTTTGATTACCAACTAAACATAACTCAGAATCACTAAAGTCACCCCCATGCTCAATGACACGCATCAAACATAAACTTGCCCTTATCTTTCTCTTTCAACTTAAGACAATCTTTCTTCCAATGGCCCTCCTCATGACAAAAGGCACACTCATCCTTTCCCAGTCTACTCTTTAATGTCACCTTTCCCCTTTTTTCCCATTTCTTCAATATATTTATTTTCTAAATAGCTCACAAACTATCGATATACGCCTTTGTAGAAACGTATAGCCTCGCTTCTTTAGTCAAACAAAAAACGTGACAACCTACTTTTGCTAGTTTCTTTATGTTGAACTTTTCCCATTCACTCTCATGGGTATCATCTAGTTTTGTTTCTTTTAAAACCTAATCGAAATCTAACATATACAATGCATCCTTCATATCACTTTGCCATAAGTCAAAGTTATTCCGACCATCAAATTTTTCAACATCTACTTTAGCATTTGTGATCGTTGTTTTTTACCCAGATTATGTCATCTTTCCACACAATTACGTCTGCAAATACTAGGACAGTTCCCAGGAAAGATTGAATTTATCACAACAGTCCCACTTAGACTAGTCTCCTTAGACAGAACAAAAGTTCCCAAGAAAGGCTGGATTGGTCCAAATGATGTCAAAATACCAATCTCCTTAGACAACACTTCCACAGATATTAGAGATAATGAAGCTTCTCTTGAACGAATTTCAACTGTCAACAGTTCAAGAACATATTTATGATGTGGAAGATCGGGCTTTTCCGCAACCACAGAGCATACTTATAACTTCACTTGAACAGATTTCAACTATCAATATTTCAAGAGAAAATTTATGATGTGGAAGAACGGGCTATGCCTAACCACAGAGCATACTTATAAAAGAACCTAAAGCTCTAATACGACTTGTTGTGCAAACACACCAAATAATGCAACAATAGAATAACTATAGATAGAGAAGAAAGAGAGCACACAAAATTTAACGAGGTTCAGCATAAATAACTATGTCCTCGGGCGCCAACGAACAACTTCCACTAATCAAAGAAAATTATAAACTTAGGACCACAAATCAATTTCCTAAGAAATTGAGCTAAAAAGTAAATACCTAAGTAATTAGACAATACTACAAATACCCTAAAGAATATGAGGAAGATGTGCAATATTACAAAGGTGAAAAAACCCCTTTTATAAACTATGAGGTACAAGCAAAACCCACTAAACAACCGATTTGGGATTTGCATAAGTCAAAATATAACATCTTTCATCTTAAAAATCCTATTCAAGCCTGATTCCGATGTAAACGTTTCAATTAATTTGGAATTCCAGTTAGAATTTGTGTTCCACGCACAAGTGTATTAAAATTAGTACACAAGAAAATCCATTTTCAAATTTGTTAGCCTTAACCATTAGGATTTAAAATTTCGTTTCTATCTTACAAGAATTATGTAGTTGCTTGCTAAAATTTGAAATTTCATAAATTTGTGAATCTAATATTTTTCATATTTAAAAAAAAAAAAAAATCCATTTGGGACAAAAACACTCTTATCTATTTTATGCATTTTCATTGTCTCTTCAAAGAAAGGGTTAATTTTTTCAAAAAAAAAAAAACAACAACAACAATAGCAGTGACATGTTCGTTAAAATTAAGACAGAAATTGATGGGGGGTTAAATTTTTAAAATTGGGCTTTTAGCAGGTCTTTCAATCAAATCTCCCTTCAAAAAAAGATGTTCTTGAGTCCTTATTCAATTGGTAAAAGGGTGGGTGGGTTTACAGGAGATCCTAGGTTTAGGTGGTGTTTGTTCTTTTTATTTAATACTGTATATAACTTTTTTTAAGCTTAATACTGAATAGTACTTAATAACATTAAGCATTAAGTAGTTTGTTTTTTAACATTGGGTAGTAAATAGGGATGGCAACGGGGCAGATTATTTCGGGTTCCTACCCCACCCGCCCCGCCCTTCCCTTAATGGGACGAGTTTGGTTTAACTGTAATTGGGTTTTTAGCGGGTTCAAGTTTATTTCTCAAATCCGAGATGTGTTTGAGGCGGGTTCGGGTATTGTTATTCCTGCCTCGAATATATTTTAAAAATAATTTTTATTATTTTATTTTAGACTTTAATATGAATAATAATAATAATAATAATAATAATAATAATAATATAATAATAATAATAATAATAATAATAATTCTTTTTAATAAATAATTTATAAAAATTCATAATATATTTATTTTTTATGAAATATATTAATTTTAATATAATAAAAAAAGCAAATAAAAAAATAAAAACAAAAATCAAATGTAAACTGGTGTGTTTGAGAATTTTCCCATCCTCCAACTCCACTTCTCGCCCCGCCCGTTTAATTTTTTAAATGGGACATATATGGGAATTGAAAAAAACAAATGAGCTGAGTCGGGATGGGGCCACCCCGTCCCAAACCCCCCATTGTCATTTTTAATAGCGAGTGTTGCTAGTCCTCCTCTTTGTTGGGCAATGACGTGTTTTTCGTTTGTTGCATTGATTTTTTCCGGTGTGGGAGAGAAAAAGCAACATTTTCATTTTTCTATTTATAACTTTTAAAAAAAAATTTCAAAGAATAAGTCGCAAAAATTTCAAAAACAAAGGTACCGTCGAAAGCTATTCACCTTTCTACCATGAATAAAAAACAAACAACCCCTTAGTCTTTATAAGAACAACTTAATGTTGTAAGAACATAATACCACAATGATGTAATGCAAATAGAATAGAATAAAAAAATGACGTTAATGATTAAAAACAATAGTTACTTTCTTGAATGAGTTAATGATTCCTCTTGCTATCTAACAAGCCATTTTAAGTTGTTCAAAGTCACAATTCACAAGGGGTCTCCAAAAAGCTCGAAACCTACAACCTGCCCAAAGCCAGTTTTTAGAAGAATCGATCTGCAAGCTTCATTTTAGGTGTCACGCTCAATCCCAGCCCTCGACCGATTGGCGATCCAAACCGGCTCGGACAGACCAAGGATCGGGACTTTACCTGATTTTTTTTTTTTTAAAATCAATTTGTAAGCATGTGGGTATGGCCACATCTTATAACATAATCAAAATATTATATACAAATCGAAGAACTACTGACCGGGAGTGGTGTCCATCAAAATTCAGACACATATAATCGAGTCCATTTGCAAATACAAAACTGTACTTTCACATTTACAAATCAGAGCACTAACCTACATGTAGTGAACCTCATAAGTGTAAGGCCGCCCTAACAGATGCGCTATGTTTGTCGATGTCTTCTCCCGCACTCACACGCATTAAAACCCGTATGCCTTTACGCTTAGTGGGAAACATTTTTATAACTTATACCGACATGCATTTAAACTCAATCATGATAAATATATACGTAAACGACATCAAAATCTTCATGAATTCATATATAATCCAATCAGAGCAACAGTCGATCATATTCGTAGCAAACTTAGACTTATACAATGGCATCCAATTCATCTCTTTTACATGACTCAGATTTTCTGGATTTCAGTCAAGTTCCTATTCGTGTCATCAAGATAATTCTCATTTACTGTATCTTGGTACTTTAATAATGCTTAGTGTCTCCCATAGGATCCATATTTATTTATCTATTCCTTATAAACAGATCGAACTTATACTTATAACAATCTTATAATTTACTCAAAGTCTTACACTATGGTGGACTTTATCCTTATTGGATCTTATACTCATGACAAACTTATTCTCTTATCCCTGTCCTATACTCTATAAAGAATCTATCTTATACTTATAGCGCACTTTATTCTTATCTCGCATCTTATCCTTTATTCATCTCCAAATGACATATTATTCTAACTTATACTGATACTTGTCTCAGACTTATACTTATTTCGATCTCCCATAGGAGTTACAGAACTTATACTTATTCTACGAAGTTTACACTTGTTCGGAGGTACCCAAAGGTATCACAGATATTACGGAACGTATACTGGATTTGCGGAACTTAATCTTTATACTGAGTACCCGTATACTACTGTTGGATCAAATGTCCTGGGCCTGGTACCAACTTGTGTTGGTATCATATCCCAACAAGCCCTAGGTTAAAGTATACCTATACTCATACGGGATTACCCGTAGGTACTACGGAGTTTATCCTTATCCGGAGCTTATACGGAGATACCCGTAGGTACTATAGAAATTGATCAGATACAAGAGTACCCGTAGGTACTACATAATCTAATCAGATACAGAGGTACCCGAGGTACTCATGTATCTTATATTAGTATCAGATTCTATAATTTGTACCATGTGAGCCTATCCTTTGTCTTACGGATCTCTACTTGTACTAAGGTGAGTTTATTCCGGTATTTTCGATCTTATCCCGGTATTATTTTTGAGCATATACATGTATTTTGGATTTTATACATGTACATGTAACTTATACATGTATTTCTGAGATCTATACATGTATTTCGTGATCTATACATGACTTACAGAGTATATACTTGTTTTACGGAACTTATACTGGTCTTACGGAACTTATACTGATCTTACGGAACTTATACTTCTGTATTACTTTAATCCTATATCGTATTACGAAACTTATATTGAGTTCTTACTAACTTATACTTGTTTTGCGTAACTTATTATTGTCTTACTGGATCTTATTCTCGTGTTTAAAGCATTCGTAGGTACGACAGATTCTATACTTAATTTACATAACTTACACTTATTTTCCGATACGAGTACCGTAAGTACTATTAATGATTTATACTTATATCTTATTTGATAAGGGAGGTTCTTTAGTACTAATGGGACTTATACTTGTTTTACCGATACGGGAGTACCCGTAGATACTACTGGACTTAATCAGAGAAAGGAGTACCCTAGGTACAATAGAACTTAAGCAGATACGGTGAGGTTCGTAGGTACCACGTAACTTAATCGGGGATATTGGGAGTACCGTAGGCACCACGTAACTTACTATATTCATTTCTTATTCATTATTCAAAGTCTTATCATATAATTGTTGCATTGCTCTAGACCAAGAATACTAATGAGTAGGACACAAGACAATAAGTACCCAAGGTACAATACAAACCGAGAGTGCCGTCGCACTAATCGTAGAGTATCATACTAATGTGTCGGCACGACGAGTGCCGCCGCGACTAGTCGAGTACCGGTACTAATGCCGGCACCACGAGTACTGCCGCGACCTAATCAAAGAGTATCAAGTACTAATGTGCCAAGACCGGCCGTAGAAAGTCATCGCGACTAATCGTGAGAGTACCGGCACTACGCCGGTTAACGGCCGGAGAGCGTCGCCGCGACTAATCGTAGAGTACCGGCAACTAATGTGCCGGCATCGATCGAGAGCGCCGCCGCACTAGTCGAGTACCAAAGTACTAATGTGTCGGGGCTAACGCATCGAGAGTGTCGCCGCACTAATTAGAGAGTACCAAAGTACTAAGACGTGCCTAAAGACGGTTTATAGCTGTCATCGCATCAAATCGTGACGTGGAGCGCTGCTCTTTTTAATAACTGGTCTTAGGTAGCCTTTACAATTATATGAGTTCAAGAACATACTCTCTTTATAATAGGGCATTATTAAGCCACATTATGTGTTCATGACATTGTAATTCACGCATCATGGTCACGTGTCGGCCTGCTTTCAAATTACATATCGTATTATTGTTTCATGAACAATAGTCTATATTTTTGCATTTCCTACATTTTTCATGTTACCATTACATATTAATGGCATTTCACATACTTGCATAGTATAATGCCTAGCGTTTTCACACACACATCATTCATGTATTCTATTCTCAATGAATCAACTTTACTGAAATTAAATCACTCCAATCGGATCATCTAAATCCTCCCAAGTTATGGCATTTTCATGCCAATCAGTCGGTTTACCGATTTTACCGAGGGACATTTGGTAATATTCATTTTCCAGTGCTTTGTCTCCATTTGACACACTGGTTCTTTGTACTCCTTAAAGCTAAGGTGCTATGGTTCATCTCCAATTGAATCACCCAAAATCTGAGGCTACCGAACCCAAGTTAAGTCCGAAACAACCCGGACTACTCTATGTTCAAAACTGAAATCAGAATTTGGCTTGCACATGACCCCACTTTGAGTGAATTTTTGAGCCACTTAGAGCCAGAATTTAACGATGCCTATTTCTTTAGGTTTGGTTTTCCTTGAAGTCTATTTTAATTGGCCACTGAATCACCCCGAAATCGGGATGCAAAAAAGAGAAAGTTATGGCCAAAATACGAAACTCTGGTCAAAACTGGGAATCGTAAAGGGGGTTGAGGTGTGTACCGGTGCCACCCCTAGCGGCCTGGGCATACTCGGGGCCAAAATGACCAGTCCAAACAAAATCGTGCCAAGCTCATGTACCGGTACACTTCAATCTCGAAAATGCCCACGTGTGTTTTCACCATTTCCAAGGCTAATTTGATACCCAATCACCTTTACACTTCAAACACACATCAAAAAAACACTTCAAATTCACTTTGTACTTCTTTCTATTCAATTCATCTTTCAATTGGTATATCTTCTTTTCTTCAAAATTCTTCATGAATTTCTTCCAAAACTCTCTAATATGGGTTGCTTGACCCATCCTCAAGCCAAAACATGAATATTAATTAGGGGTTTACCTAAACCCTAACTCATTTTGCTTCCTCATAATTAAATCCAATTTTATCCATCCTCAAAGGAATGTATTCCCATAACCATCTTCAAGCCATACGTGGTTTTTACCCACTCCATTTTCCATAATTTGCCAAGATGAAACCTCCTTGGGGCAAAAACCCTAGGTTTGAGCAAGATAATCTACTATACAAACCCAAAGATCCATGCCAAATCTCATAGGCTTCATAATCAAGGTGAGTTTCACACCAAAAATCCAAAAGTTCCATACCTGGTGGCTTGATCTTGGGCCCTCCATCTTCTTTCTCTTCCTCTCTTTTCTCTCTCCCTTCTTTCTCCTCTACTGCCCTTCCTCACAAATGAGACCACCTTGTCTTTAAACTAGATTTTAGGCCTTGTTTGGCCCCTAGTTCACTAGTTAAGTTTCATTATTTGCTTTTGCAAAGCTCCATAACTCTTTGGCCATTTGTATTTTCAATTTCCTTTTATTTCATTTTGGGTCCCAATCTTCTTAATCCATGTTCTTTATGTCCCTTTGGACAAATTACAATTGTCCCCTAAGTGTAACTTTCCGGGTCTCTCAAGCTTCCACAGCTTCGCATTTTAACTCAAGTAAAACAAATAAATTATACTTCTACAAAACAATTCCCTAAACATCGAAATCGTTATATTTTGGGGTGTTACATTAGACGTGGCTCCGCAAGCCCTTAGGTTACCCCCTATCCCTATGTTATTTTGAAAGACAAGGCGCAAGCAAATCAGACAGGTATATATATATAAGTATATATATATAGTATGATAGAGAAAGAAAGAGGTAAGTATATATATATATATATATATATATATAGTTAAAATTTATTATATGTCAAAAAGGTACAACTTAGTGGCGTTTGTTTTTTGACTTAACGCCGGTCAATAGCTTCGTTATTAACCTGCTTTGTTTTTAAATTCTCACCACCATGCCAAGCCGAAATTTCAAAAATTCTATCAGAGTGAGTACTATTTGGCTTTTCTATTTTTAAAATATTTTCCACAAAAATGTTAAACTCAATCAATGCCTTGCCTAAAAAAAAAAAAGAGTAGCTAGTAATATACACTACTAGGATGACAAAATCGTGAGGGTTTGGGACTCCTGGCCATCTCATCCCTAATCCCAGCTTGTTTATTTCTTTCCCTTCCTTCCTCTTCCTTTTTCTCAAATTCAAACTCTTGTCTCATTTTAAAAAATTAAACAGCACTGGGCTGAGATGGAAAATTCCTCAAACTCACCCCCATTTACATTTTATTTTTGTTTTTATTTTTTAATTTTAATTTTATATTTTTTTATATTTATTATATAAATTCATTATTTTTCTCATAAAAATAAAAATATTATGAATTTTTATATATTATTTAAAAAAACATTATAATAATAATTATTATTTATATTAAAGTATAAAATAAAATAATGTAAAAATTATTTTTTAAATATAATCGAGGCGCTATTATTATTATTTTAAATATATGGTCTATATTGCTTATTCCATCCGCTTCGCCTCGAAACAATTCTATTTCTTTCGCTCACTTTTTATTTTAAATTAACTTAGCTAAAGTCATTTTCTCGACTCTTCGAGATTTTCGTGAAAAATCTCAGACTGGAATCACCGACAACTTATCACCCGTAAAATCAAAATTCTCCTTTTCGCGCTCGTCTCGTAATTCGACTAAACTTTCTGTGCCACTAGATTTCGCGAGACGAATTTAACGGCGCAATCGGTTTCGTCATCCGAGATCTAGAGAATTTTATAGGCTTCCCTGAACCCTTATGACAATTTATTATTTTTATTAACATTTTGCCATTTTTGAAAATTTTTAATTTTCTGCCTTACGCAGAAGAACAATACTGAACCCGTCTGATTTGAGAAAATAAACTCAAACCGTTAAAAACCCGATTAAAATTAAATTAAACACGTTGCTATTAGCAAATGGTGACTCAACGGTAACCCAAATAATCCGCTCCGTTATCATCCATACTCACTACCTTAACGTTAAAAACAAACAACTTAATACTTAATGCTATTAAGTCATATCTCAAGATTAAGTTCTCAAAAGCTCTATTCAAAGATAAGTTTAAAAACAAACACCACCTTAGTTTGTGTATTAAATTTTAAGCTATATAGAACGGTTAAAATAAAAAAAATAGTTTAAATTTTTAGACTTACCAAGCCTATCGGTTTTGAGCCTGCTAGGCTCGCATACTACAAAGATCATGGGTTGGTCATGAGCCTTAATAAAATACAAAGTCTGGCCGACATAACACGTTGATAAGTCAATAGTCCTATTGGCCTAACTCGAGCCACAAACCTCATTACTCCAACCCGAGCAGCCTGGCTCATTGGAGACCCCTAGTTAGAACCAACATTTTCCACATAGCCCGTTTTTATTTTATGCTTTTGACAATGAGTAAAAAGCCAACTGGTTGGCGCAAAGGCAAAGTCTAATTATAAACCTGTAACCCATGCATGCACCTTTATGGTGCCTAACTTAATGGCAAGAGAATGTCTGGTATATGAAGATTAAATTTTTAAAAAAATATATAATTCTCTAAATAATTTTAATTATATTGTATTGGTTTAATCTTAGTTTTCATATTGAGAAAGAAACTATCATTTTCGGAAAACAAAATTTTCTAACTTTGGATGACATAAAAATATGAGAAAAAATATATAAAAAATCTTTTAAAATATTATAATATTTTCTCTCTTATTCCCTTTTTCTCTTTATAATTATTCATTTTGCATTATATCATAGTATTATGTTTTTTGCAAATTTGTCCACTCGAATTAGGTTTTATTGGTCTCTGCTTATTTCCTTAAAAATTAATTAAAAAAGAAAATATCAAAATAATAGAGAAAAATTACCTTTTTCCTTTAAATTATTTATGAATAATCTTATAATCATATTTTTTCCATTTTTTCTTTCAATTTCTTTTCCACTTTCCTTAACATTTTCTAGAACCAAAAATACTCATAATAACTTTAATTTTACAAGAAAAGGGGGATTATTAAAAAAATAAATAAATAAAAACAGAAGAACACAAATGATCTTGCGGAAACGCAAATCAAACGAACGGGGAAGAGGTTTGAATAAAAGAAAGAATGGAAAGGAAGAGCATAAGAGTCATGGAAGTATAATTGATTCTCACTTCTCAGTTCCCAATTTATTACTCTTCATTTGCTTTCACATCCCCCATCCTCACTTGCATTATTATATGCAAATTAAACCAACAGACAAAAAAATTTAAGGAAAGATAACAGATAACGGAATTATAGGAAATATTGAAAAAGAATATAGGGAGTTGATAAAAGAATTATTTTATTAATATCTAAAGCAAATAACCCAAGTCACTTCCTTTATAGGGTTGCCTACGTACTCCAACACTAAATCATGGGATCAAGCCGCACGTAGTTCTTATTTTTACAACTGTGTATGCAATCAAGCTAGTAACAAGTTGAACAACCTAATTAATAAGTGATTCCTTTTCTCCGCCATGATCTATTGCGCTTTTGAAGCCTCTGAAAAGTTTTCTCTATTTTTTCATGCACTGATATCATATCCTTCTCCTTGATTGTCACATGTGGATGCTTCTTGAGAACCGAAGATGTGACTTTCTTGATCGGTAAAGATGTAATCAGCTTCTTCATCGACAACTATGTAACGTTCTTGATTGGTGAAGATGTAACCTTCTTGATCGGTAGAGATGCAACCTTCTTGATGGATGATACATCTTCTTGTTTCTTCTTCTCTTCATTGTTGATTTGGTGTTGGCTCCTTCGAGTGGTTTCGATGATTCCCAAAAAAAGCTCTCTCAAAAAATATCTCATCTTGATCTTTTTGTTCATGGCTATAGAAAAGTAGAGAGCAAGTTGAACAAAAGAGAAAAACAATGGAAAAATATGGAATAAAAAGCTTCGGGCCAAGCCAGGCTGCAGCCAGAAAATGTAAACAGCGCTGGAAGCTTAAACTCCACCCTGCTGCTTTTTACATCTATCAAATCTTATTTCTTTTTTTTTTTTTAAAGATCAAATCTTATTTCTGACACACTTTTTATAATATGCTTAGGTCGGAGCATTAGAATGGAAACTTATCGGCTCTTCCTCATTTTAATTTATTTGGGAAATACAACAAAATAATATAATTATTTTATTATTAAAAAAAAATAAAAAAGATTGATGTTTTAAGGCGTCGTCTTTTCTGGTGGGGAATTGGTTGCTACCCTCCCTGTTTGGTTGTTTTGAAAGTGTGGGAAAAATAAAAAAGAAAATCAAAATCATTTTTTAACAACGCTTGAGACTGGAGAGAAAAAAAACGCCGCTCATTTAGATCTACTGCTGGCATTTGGATAGTAGGCGTGAGGCTTTTAAAAAAAAAAATTTGTTTCGGAAGCCAAATGAAGGGTAAGGGCGTGTTTGGATAAATTGGGGAAAGATCTCATTGTCATTTACATGTGTGAATTAAAACCATTGTTGGTTTTAATTGGTGTATTATTATTTAGCCTTGGTTTTGGGATTATGGAATTTTGGTCGTTTGGTGGATAATGTTAATGTGTGCTCTCAGTTGACTAGTTTTTTTTTTTTGTGATATAGAGAAAATTCTTTCATCTTAAAAATCCTTTTCAAGCCTGATTCTTCTCATGTAAATGTTTCAATTAATTGGGAATTCAAATTAGAATTTGTCTTCCGCCTAGAAGTATATTAAAAACACATGAAAATCCATTTTCAAATTTATAAGCCTTAATTAAGTAGTTGGTTGCTGAAGTTTGAAAATTCCTCTATGAAATACTATTCCTGATTATTTTTTATATTTTTCTTCAATCCCTTGATATATAAAGTATCTTTAAAATTGCTCTAGTTCTTGCAGTTTGTGCTTCTTTTGAGAAAAATTTAGATGCAGGATCTACGTCTCTTAAATAGAGAGTCTCACTGATCATTAGAATGCATCAAATTGAGTGGAGATAAGCACTGTAGTAATCAGTGCAAGTTTCAAAACAATGCTGGGATATTAATTGGGATGTAGACTCCAAATAAATACGATCTAGACTTACAATTGTTATCAACCAATTGACCAATAGAAATAAGATTTGTGGAGAGGTTAGGAGACACAAAAACATTAGTTAAGGAAGAGGAAAGATCACCAACACCGATTGGCGTAGAGTCGCCATCGACAAAGCACTTTTTTAGATTTCCATCATAATTTTTGATATTAGAAAGAGGAACAACAAAGATTAGTCGTATGGTTGGGAGGCTCCTGAGTCAAAATACCATGGTTGAAACTTTAAGATAAGTGTTGAATAAGTTCATATATTAAATCATATTTAACAAAATATTTTATTTTATTTTATTTCAAAAATTTTGATTTGATTTGATTTATTTTCTTTATTTTATGTTTTGAAAACCCTGCCTCTCATGAATGTAAGGTCTCAAATGCTGACTTCGTAATGCTGCACCGAGTCAAGATCGGGTCAAGCACGTGGATGCACACCTTTAACCTGTCGCGCGACCCACCGCATGCAAACGCGCCTCGCGGCGCATCGTGAACGCACGCGCCGCCAGGCGCCGTATCGCAAACCCACGATCGTCGTGATCCCAGCACCAGAGCGCGATGCCCGTCGTGTCGTAGCGCTATGTCACGCCCCTCGGTCACGATACAAAAATTGTATCGCGACCCTAGCTCCTTCCAGGCGTCAGGAAAGTCACAAGACGCTGTCTTCACGGGCCATATGGCGCCGAGCCGCCGCGGGCTGCCGCAACGCGCCCTACGCCATGTCGGAGGGCACTATGCCGTGATATCGTGAGTCGCGGTCGCGACACAAAGGCCTGCCCCGCCCACGAGATATATAATTTTTGTATCGCAACTCACCCACTGGGCCAAAGCATGCACACGTGCGCTATCGTGGGACGCCTCAGACACGCGGCGCCGCAATGTACTCTTGTCGGGCCATGTCAGCAGTGGTCGCGGTCCTAGCCCTACCACGCCGTGTCATGGCATGCCACTACGCGCCCTTGCGCGCCCCTGCGTGCCTGCTGCGCGCCCAGGCCTGTCTCCCACACCATGCCTGTCAAGCCCTATGTCACAATATAGCTTGCTATATTGTGACTCAAACTTAGAAAAAATGGGCAGTAGCCCATTCCAGCTCCACTGCACCTTTTCTCTTTTCTTTTTTTTTCATTCATTTTGTTTTCATTGTTCCAGCTACTGGAAAACTACCAAAAAAAAAATATATTATATTTTTTTTCATTTTCCAGTATAACCAAATAAATTTATTAAAATTTATTTTATTTATTTTTCTTCCAGTTTTACACACTATAAAACCTTAGAAAAATTTCTTCTCATCATTTTTTTTTTCATCTCCAGTAGCCTCCTTGCTACTCCACAAACAAACAAATAAATATAAGAATTCTCATACGAGGCTTAGGCGAGTGTGAGAGAGAGTCGGTGAGGACTCGGGATCTCAGCTGGTCATGCAGACATTCAAGTAGATCACGCATTCGGTCAACGTACGCTTAAATCAAACATCGGGCACGGCACTTAGGTGGTGAGTAGCCCACTTAGGGCGATTCTCCTACTGAGCATTAGCTCACCCCGTCGTGGGACCCCTCACACCCGCAATGCCAAGTGTGAAAACCAGTCATTGGTGTCTCATCACCTAATGACTTAAACTATTGGACAACCCTCCAATATTCATTCAAATTCTTTTATCAAATCCTGTGTGTTATTCATTTATGGGCCACAGATTTCCTGGTTCTTACCGCGAGACGCCGCACTCCTATTCAACATTTTTTACGGCCATACTCAAGGGGTATAAGATCAATATAGGAGTTATCATCGAGAATTCTATCATGAGATATCACGAAGGGAACAAAAGAGGTCTTATTCCTCACCCAACAACAATCACTGTTCTGTGCTTGAAGGCTGGGGTCAAAGGAATTTGGGAGTCAGAAGAAGAAGTACCTAATCTCACCACCCTTCCTCGACTGTGAGCTGGGGCAAGGACCAAAGAAACCCTGAAGAAAAGGGAATTTGTATTGTAACTCACTTATGGATGGATAATGAATGATCAGTTATTATGCATTTAAAAACCTTGATGTTGTCCAATAAAAGTTCTTTTGCAGAAAATGAAATGAGTAAACTGTGTTTATGATGTCATTATTGTGGGTTTTATACAAAAACTTGAGGAAAAACTTTATATTATGATTACCTAAGTGCAAAAACTTTACATTATTAAGAATACTTTTCGGAGTTTTAAAAGTTTGAGGACATGAATATTTTCTTTTCTATGAAGCTATTTGCTTTACTGTATTACGGTATGTCTACAATAAAGGAGGAGTTTTATTTCAAAGTCTTGGCCGTATTAAGCAAAAGAATCCGTTAATTTTATGCAACATATACCCATAAATTTTTTTGAAAATAATGTTACCTAATTTTCAGTTTTAACCTAGGCTGTATACAAATTTCGTGAAATTAGGAAAATTAATAAACATTTTTTTTACCACCATTAAAAAAAAAGTCTATTTAAAAAAATATATATTTTTAATAATAATTTAAAAAGATTAGGTATTTTAATAATAATTTTCAGTCTATTTTTACATGTGTGAATTGGTGTATTCTTTAATGCTTGCGAAACCAATTCTTTAATAGAGAATCTTTTATCTTAAAAATCCCTTTCAAGGTTGATTCCAACGTAAATGTTTCAATTAATTGGGGAATTCCAATTAGAATTTGTATTCCACGCACAAGTATATTAAAATTAGTACACAAGAAAATCCATTTTCAAATTTGTAAGCCTTAACTATTCGTCTCTATCTTACAAGAATTAAGTAGTTGTTTGCTGTTGTTTGAAAATTTCTAAATTTATGAATCTAACATTTTTCGTGTTTTTTTGAAAAATAACCCATTTTGAACAAAAAAACACTTATTCATTTTATGTATTTTCATTGTCTCTTCAAAGAAGAGGTTCGTTTTTGCCACAAAAAAAAAAAAACAATGACATGTTTGTTAAAATCAGGACATAAATTGATGGAGGTTAAATTTTTAAAATTGGGCTTTTAGAAGGTCTTTTAATCAAATCTCCTTTCATTAAGTACAAAATAAATGTTCTCGAGGCCTCACTCAAATAGTAAAAGGGTGGGTGGGTTTACGAGAGATCCTAGGTTTAGTCTTTATAAGAACAACTTAATGTTGTAAGAAATGCAAAGCAAATAGAAGAAAAAAAAAAGACTTTAATGATTAAAAGCAACAATTAGTTTCTTGAATGAGTTATTGATTTCTCGTGCTATCTCATAAGCCATTTTAAGTTGTTCAAACTTACAATTCATCTCCAAAAAGGCCGAAGCCTACTTTGGGTTCAACCTACCCCAAGCCAGTTTTTGAAAGAATCGATCCATGTGCTTCATTTTAGACCCGACTCGCAAACCCTTAGGTTGCCCCCTATCCCTATGTTATTTTAAAAATACATAAGTAACTCTATTTATAATATATATATATATATATATATATATATATATATATATATATATATATATATATATTAAGCAAAATTTATTAAATTAGTAAAAAAAAGGCATCTTGGTGATGAAATTGAGAACAAACATATATACAGGTGATTGACATGGTTCTCTTTAAGGGCATAGAAGAATTAAGGAATGTTATAGAGCGAGCATTCAAAGCAACGTCACCACATCCTTAATTGGGTAATTAATATGTTTTGGGTAGGGAAAGCCTTGTGCAGGATGCTAGCGCCAAGGAGCAGGGCATGTCTGATTTCCTTAAGAATTTCTCTATAGCAGCAACTACTTTTAAAGCCTTTCCCAATTTCCATAGGGTTTTGCTAATTTGGGTACAAATGTAGACTCCAATAAATATGATCTAGACTTGAATTTGTACTGTAACTTACTCTTGGATGGATAATGAATGATCACGTTAATATTTGTCTCTGGGTATTTAAAAACCTTGATCATGTTGTCCTGTCCAAAAACAACTTCTTTTTCAGAAAATGAAATGAGTAAATTGTGTTAATGATGTCATTATTGTTGTTGTTATACAAGTTGATCATTTTGTCTGATTGCCTAAGCTAACTACAAAAGCATTATATTATTAGAACCAATTCTGGTCTTGCTTTTATAGGAACGACGGAAATACAGTGTAGGTAGGATGTATAAAAGTCACACTGGAATTGGATTCTTAACAACACTTTTCAAAGTTTTAAAATTTTGAGGAAATTAATATTTTCTTTTCTATCTTAAGAACACAATTTTTTTCCTGTGACCTGAATTTAATCCAATTCTTCAATGTCTTATATACAATAATAATCAAATTAATAATTCGAAGCCTACTTTTCCCAAGATATTTTTCGCCTTTTAGAAGCTATTTGCTTACTGCATTAGGATACGTCTGCAATAAATATTGTGCATTGGAGCAATCATCATCTCCGCATTTGAACACTAACTTGGAGAAGTAGTTTTCTTATATCAATATAATCTATAGCATGTATTGGGACACTAAAACGATGAACACATTCATTAAGGAAACATTTGGTTAAAAGATATCAAATAATCCTAAATATGTGAATATAACCTTTTTCATGTTTTTTCTTCCAAAACAACTCATTTTGGACAAACATGTCATTGTCTATTTTATGTATTTTTATTATCTTTTAAAATAATTTTTTATAAGAAAACAAAAAAGACATTTTTGTTAAAATCTTTTCAAAAATGAATTGATAAGTCAACATTTCCAAGATTGGATTTTCAAAAGGTCTTTAAGTCCAAAAAGATGTCAAGTCATATGGGATGGGTTTCCAGGATATGAGATGTCAGGTTTAAATCCTTTTAAGAACAAAATATCATTCTTATAAGGTTTAAATGCTTATAATAACAAAATACCATTCTTATAATAACAAAATGTCATTCAAAGAAGTAAAAACAAAACAAAAACAAAAGGTAAAAATATCACTTCCAAATGACGTCAATGACTTGAATGAGGTAATTCATTCCTCTTGGTATACAAATATTAATAATCTTAACATGTCTAATTTCTCTAAATAATTTTAATCATATTTTATTCTTATTTTCCATGTATCATTTTTGGAAAACAAACATTTAGTTATGATTTATGAGCAATAATTTTAAATTTGAAGAAAAAATTGTAAAGCATTAACAACCCATTTTGGAAATAATTTTAAGAAGTGTTTTTAGATTAAAAAATGTTCTTATAAAAATATGAAATATTTGATCAAGTTTAGAAAATACTTTTAAAAATCTGAAAATTTAAAAAATACTTATATAGAAATATTCACAATGTTTTTTTACAAACATTTTATATGTGATTCTCCTAAAAATACTTATATAGAAAATATTTTTGTTATTTAAAAAAAAAAAATTGTTAACCCCATAGAATTATTGTAAAACGTGTTTTAAGTTTTTTTTTTTTTTTTAAATAACGTTATAATATTTTTTTTTTCTTACAAAAATTTACTGGCAAATGGTATAAGTTAAAAGAATAATAAATAAATAAGTTAAAATTATGATATTTAAATAAAAATTATAAAAAAAAAAATGAAGAATATTTTGAAATAAATTTTCAAATGAAAAAAAATTTATTAATTTTTTTTCTATTATATTCCAACGGTACAATATACTTTTTCAGTGTTTTTTCTTTTCCCTATTTTCCGACAGGTTTTGGGTAACCCATCATTGTCGGGATGGGTAAAAAATTCTAATTCTAATTATAATACCAAAATAATGAAAAATGTTTAATATTATTTAATTCATAAAATTTATTGCAAAAGAAAAAATGACCACAATGTTAAATTCATAATTAATGTTAAGGATTATACATAAATAAAGCATTAGAAATAAAGCATTATACATAAATATTTTGGATTTTATGATATTAAAAATAGATTGAATAAAATATAAAAATTTAGTCATAAAATATCAACTTTATTATTTTGTATTGATTTCAATCTATTTTTCATGTTGAGAAAGAAACTGCTTCATTTTCAGAAAACAAATTTAAATTCTCAAGTTTGATGACATCAAAATATGAGAAAATATTTAAAAAAAATCTTTTAAAATGTTATAATATTTTATCTACTTATTCTCTTATAATTATTCACTTTACATTACATCATAATATTATATTTCTTAGCAAATTTAAACCACCGAGACTCGAACCATGGACCCCTCCCAATGTCCATATGAACTCTTAACCACTTAATCTATGTCTTATTAACCTCTACTTATTCCCTTAAAAATTAATTAAAAAATAAAATACAAAACAAAAATTACCTTTTTCTTTTAAAATATCTATGAATAATCATAATCATATTTTTTTTCATACATTTTTTCTTTAGATTTATTTTCCTTTCCCCTTAACATTTTCTAGAACCAAACATAACCTTAATAATCTTACTTTTACAAGAAAAGGGAAATTATTAAAAAAAACAAAAATAAAAACAGAAGAACACAAATAATCAAACGAAAAAATGGGGGAGGTTTGAATAAAAGAAAGGACGGAGAGGAAAAGAATCAGAGTCATGGAAGTATGCAATTGATTCCCATTAATAGAGCTTCTCACTTCCCAATTTATTTCTCATGATCATTTGATTAAACCAACAGACAGAAAAAATTAAGGAAAGATAACAGATAACGAAATTATAGGAAATATTGAAAAAGAATATAGGGAGTTGATAAAAGAAATATTTTATTAATATCTAAAGCAGCTGAACCTAAAGTCACTTCATAGGTTGCCTACGTACCCAACACTAAATCATGGGATCAAGCCGCACGTAGTTCTTATTTTTACAACTGTGTATACAATCAAGCTAGTAACCAGTTGAACAACCTAGTTAATAAGCGATTCCTTTTCTCCGCCATGATCTATTGCGTTTTTTAAGCCTTTGAAAAGCTTTCTCTATTTTTTCATGCACCGATATTATATCCTTCTCTTTGATTGTCATAGGTGGATGCTTCTTGAGAACCGAAGATGTGACTTTCTTGATCGGTAAAGATGTAATCAGCTTCTTCATCGACAACGATGTAACGTTCTTGATCGGTGAAGATGTAACTTTCTTGATCGGTAGAGATGCAACCTTCTTGATGGATGATACATCTTCTTGTTTCTTCGTCTCTTCATTGTTGATTTGGTGTTGGCTCTTTCGAGTGGTTTCAATGATTCCCAAAAGTCTTCCTCTAAAAAATATCTTCATCTTTATCTTTCGTTCCATGGCTATAGAAAAAAAGTAGAAGTAGGTTGACAAAAAAAGAACAACAATGGAAAAATATGGAATAAAAAGGTAGGGTTATTTATAGCTGTATGGAAAATACAAATCGTAGAAATATTTCACAGTTTAAATCAAATATTATTTCTATTTTTTGACATCTATCAAATCTTATTTCTTTTTCTTTTTTTTAAAAGATCAAATCTTATTTCTAACACACTTTTTATTATATGCTTAGGTCGGAGCATTAGCATGGAAACTTATCGGCTCTTCCTCATTTTAATTAATTTGGGAAATAAATACGACAAAATAATATAATTATTTTATTATTAAAAATGAAATAAAAGACTGATGTTTCACAGGCGTCGTCTTTTCTGGTGGGGGCATGGTTCTGCCTCCTGTTTGGTTGTTCTGAAAGTGTAGGGAAAAATAAAAAGAAAATCAAAATCATTTTTTAACAACGCTTGAGACTGGAGAGAAAAAAATGCGTCTCATTTGGCATTTGGATCGAAGGCGTGAGGCTTTTTAAAATTTTATTTTATTTTTTTCTTTTTTGTTTCGTTTCGATTATTTCGGAAGCCAAATGAATGGTAAGGGCTTGTTTGGATAAATTGGGGATATTTTATTAAAAAATGAAAATACTATACTCTATCAAATTAAATGGTATTACTTATAAAATAAATATAAATGGTAGAGATATTTCACATTTTAATACAAATCTTATTTCTAATTTACTTTTTACGATTTATTTAATTTATTATTAACTTTAATTATATGTTTAAGCCGTAGCATTAAAACGAAACTATTTTTTTTCTCAAATGGAGCATTAAATAGAAACTTTTTTTTTTTTTCAAATGGAGCATTAAATGGAAACTCATCCGCTCTTCCTCATTTTAATTAATTTGGAAAATACAATAAAATAATATAATTATTTTGTGTAAAGTACATTCTTCCTCAATATCTGTCTCTGTGATTTTGTGGCTGGATATACATGAGTAGTAACTTTTATTATATTGAAATAACTTCCTTATATTTTTTTCACCGATTGTATTATTTTATGTTATATTTTGCAAATGGTACATAGGTATGCGAAATTTAAATTTGCTTTTTTTTTTTGAGGAATTGCAGGGATTGTTTTTAAAAAATAATTATTTGAAAAGGTTAGGATTTGAAAATAAAATAAAATTCAATAAAATGTTTGCATTCTTGTAAGAAAAAAAGGGTTATAGCTGTTATTAAAAGATCGAAGGTGGACAGATTAATGAAAATATCTGCAAGTAGCTTTTGCAATTCAACTTTAAAATTCTCTCGATTAATTACTTCAATGGTACAATTTATTTTATTCTATTTTCTAAAAAAGTAATTATATTTTATTATTTTGTGTGTATAAAGTTAAGGTTTAGCACTAAATATAGTTAGGAGTACATTAATTTTTGGTTGGAATGAGCACTGACATTCAACGGTTTATTCAAATTTGTATTTGTCAAATTTTAAAAGTTGTAAATAGAAAAAATAAAAATATTTGGCTTTTTCTATTTAGAAGAAGTCATCTTCCACTAAAACAAGAAACTCCATCATTGTCCAACAAGGAGGAATACTGTATCACTACTATGGATTGTTATTTAATTTTACAATTGATTCATATAATTTCGATATTGATAATTGTTATCGTCGTACACACGGTGATGATTAGTGTAGTATCTAAAGAGACAATTATCGGGTGCTCATCCTGATCAGGTCGTTAAATTTAAAGTTTTTAGTGTGTTTTTGTTGTATGAGTAAATGTCTTAATAAAAAGGCGTTTAATATTAATGCTTGTTATATGAGTAAATGTAATAAAATACATTTAATATTAGTAAGCTATTATATGAGTAAATGTCTTAATAAATAATATTTAATATTAGTAACTCTTTTCCTGCTTCACCACCTCTATATATTTATATATGAAGGCATAGTAAAACACACAGCTTCCAAATGGGTTTGATTCAGAAAGTCCAATGTCAATCCTTATATCATGAAAGGTGATTTTAATGATACGGATCGGCATAGGAAAACATATATATATTATTACTTGGGACATTTTAATTATCGTGATGGATTCTTCAAGTAAGTTTTCTTCATTTTACTGTAAATTATGTCATGATTGTTAAATTGGTTGATTTAATTGTTCTATTAGGATCAATTGTTGTCGTTTAGAAAATTTTCAACAATTTTGGTATGAGCTAAGTTTAATAGAATTTCAATTACCAATTTAGGGTTTTATGAGAATTTGGGTATTTTCTCAATTAAAAGTTAATTGTAGTTAATTGATGTTTAAATTAAGCGTTTATGGCATAATTAACTTGGGTTTTTAATTTTGAATTAACATTTTTATTGAATATTTGAATTCGATAGCCCGTCATTCATCGGTGAATTCAATTGTTCTCGTAATTGTGATTTTGAATAGTTTTATATATAAATGTTAAGCTGCTTGGTTTTAATTGACCAATTGTCGACCAAATTGTGATGAAATCGAATTGCCGTCTATGCGTCATCAATACGAGTAACCTCGTGGAATACATGTCGTCCGTGAAAGAATTGATATGCATGTGCATATATGACTTATGCAAATTTCAGGAATTGTATATGCAAATCTTTTCACATAAAACCAATTTAATAATGTAATTGATATGCATGTGCATATATGACTTATGCAAATTTCAGGAATTGTATAATAATTTAAACTTAATAATTTAAGTTTATATGATTTAAATCTTTAATATTTTAGTGAGTGCGTTAGTCACTAAAGTGGCCCACTGGATTTCATTAAATGATTTAAATAATATTTATAAATGCTTATTTGATATAGCATCATAAATGACATTTAAGCATCAATAACATTTATAGTTATTTACATGTAGTTACACGGACACTAAAGGTAGATCTATTCATGTTAATAAATAATTGAAGTAGTTTATGAACTCATTTTAATTAATATATAGTGTACATCCAAAGATGACTTATATGTTAAATTAAATTTTGTATTGGACCTTATATATGTTATATGAATGATGCATATTTGGTGATTGTTGGTTGTGTTTAGATTTAGCCCAAAGGTGAATTTAAATGCAATGTTTTGGTATATATATTATAGTCTGAATTGTGGTTTAAATTCAAAATTAAAAACTCAAGTTAATTATACCATAAACATTTAATTTAAACATCAATTAACTACAATTAACTTTAATTGAGAAAATACCCAAATTCTCATAAACCCTAAATTGGTAATTGAATTTCTATTAAACTTGGCTTTGACACCTTATGAACTGTGGACATCTAGGAAGCCTAGTTTAAGACATTCACGCAATACTGTCAAGTGAGGATATATAATCCATGAAAAGAAGTTGATCTCCAGGTGTCTTAGGAATCGCTTTACTAGGTAAATTTATTTTAATATGTATGCGGCTGTCCTAATGCATACATCCACAATGAACAGCACAGAACTAATATACTCCTTACCATTTCCATCAATGTACGATTACGCCTTTCGACTATGCCATTTTGGTGTGGCGACCCGGGCATTGTATACTGCGTATGCCTCGACCATAGTTTTTAAATGCAACTGGAATTTGTCCAACTCTCCGATGTCTTTCCCCATAATATTCACCAATTTATCGAAAGTATTACCTTTAACCTTTCTATTTAACTCGTTCTAAACCTCTGAAATGAATGTCTCAAGGACATCAACCGATTGAGTTCTTTCATGCAAAGAAATAAAGGTAACAGTACCTAGAGTAATCATCAATGAAGGTGATGAAATACCTCTCACCGCCCCAAGATGGTACATCGAAAGGACCACAAATATCCGTATGTGGCCAAATCAAGTAATTAATTCCTGCGGGCAGCCTTGTTTGATACATGTCTTCGTCTGTTTACCCTAATGCAATCCACACAAGTATTATCCACCCAGAAATCCAATCGAGGCAAAACTTCACTTTTTAATTAGTCAAAATCCTTTCTTTGATATATGACTCAGCCTTTATGCCACAAGTCAGCGTAAGACTCATTATGCACTCCTTTTATACCAACATCATATTTAACATCAACATTCAGGAATTAACAAAAGTAGAATTCGCATTGAAACAATATAAAGTATCCGACAACGAACTGGGGCATTCACAAAGGTTTGTTCCATGATACAATGAAAAACAACCATGTCCAATCCTAAAATCAAATCCTAAAACATCCAATCTAGAAACAGAAACAAGATTTCTATAGCAATCAGGAACATATAAACACTTCTCTAGATCAAGGCAATAGCCCGTATTTAACACAATTCTATATGTCCCTACACCTTCAATTCTAGCTTTCATCCTGTTTCCCATAAATAGAAAGCTTTCACTTTCCGACATTTGGTGGAAGTTTAGGTAACCCTGCATAACATTAGAAACATGAGTGGTTGCACCAGTGTCAAGCCACCAAGTATTAGAAGAAACCCCAATCGATTTGATTCAGCATACTCGAAACAAAATGTATACTCTCTTTCAAACCATGCCTTCCTCTTTGGGAATCGGCCTCTGTGCCCAGTTTGTTGCAAAAAGAAACATTAATCTTTTCAACCTCTCCCTTGTTCTTTAATGGGCTGCACCTTAAATGGATGCTTTCCTTTGTTCTTCCATTTCTACTGAGCTACGCCACTAGAACCCGCGCTGATTTTACCATGGCAGGCAAAGTTGGTTTGGGAAGTTTGGACCTTAAGGTCTTCCTTGCCTTGCCTCATCTTGCATGAGTACGGCCTTAGTATCCGAAAGAGACCATTTTTCCTTAAGTTGGTTGTAAGTTCTAAATTGCTTCGAAATCATCACTCCCTTACATGATTTCAATGTAAAACTCAAACCAACACTCATTGTACCAAGACCTTATCCAAACTCTTAAGCCGGGTTGTAGGTATTCACCATATGAGTAATATGTCTCTCCATTGACTCCAGCCAAGGATGTACTCTAATAGATAAATCATTATTAAGAGCAGCAACAATAGACTTTATCCACAATGTCTCTGTCATAGTACACTTTAATTTCAACACAAATTCCCCTCACACATTTCTACCAATGGGAAGGCTTAACATTAGGCGCTTATGCTGTTTCTAAGAAAGCTCATCATAAGCCTATTTGCCTCTCTGGCCTTCTTCCACATAGCACGTTTTCCAAAGAATGCTGGTTATCCATATCTGGGAGTTGAATGGGTCTGGGGTGGCCACATTTACCTGACAGCAGCTGGATTCAGTTATCATATTCGGTTCATTAACTTGATAATATTGACAAATAATATTGAGATCTCTCGCAAAACATTTACATCTCACATATTAATTACTTTGAATTACCAAAACTAGGATATCTGGCTTTCACCCAGGAGACCCGGGTTTGATTCCCGGCAACGGAACCAATATTATAGTCTGAATTGTGGTTTAAATTCAAAGTAATTAATATGTGAGATGTCAATGTTTGCAGCGATGTCTAATGTGACTGCCAATGGTATCAAGTTTAATGACGTAACTATGATGATCGGATCGAATATGTCAAGCTAAATGCTGGCCTTTTTTGGGACTCGATTCACTAGTTATGATGAACCCACTAAACCGACCGATACTAGTTCGAGGCGTACAAAATATGGGAGAATTGTAGAGTCTCGAATGCTCGCTTCATTGAAAATGGCGCTTCAAAGTGGGAGTGGGAGCACGTGATGTGGAGATAAGAGAGCCATTGATGGACCAAACCCATCAAATGATCCATCCTTCAAATCGGGGTTCTATTATTTGTGAGTACGCCTTCCAAGGGGGTTTGATTCGTAAAGTTAAGAATCAATCAAGGTCCTTATATCATCAAAGGGCGATTTTAAGTGTTACTGATCCGGCATAGAAAACATATATATTATTACTGGGATATTCAATTATCGTGATGGGATTCTTCAAGTAAGTTTCTTTTTTATTTTCGTAAATTATGCCATGATTGTTAAATTGGTTGATTTAATTGTTCTATTAGGATTCAAATTGTCAAACACCGTTTCCGCAAAATTTTCAACAATTTTATATCGTGAGCCGTTTAATAGAAAATTCAATTACTAATTTAGGTTTATGAGAATTTGGGTATTTTCTCTCAATTAAAGTTAATTATAGTTAATTGATGTTTAAATTAACTATTTAGCGGCATAATTAACTTGAGTTTTTAATTTTGAATTAACATTTCGTTGAATATTTGAATTGATAACAAGATTCACCGTGGTAATTCACCATCTTCAGACCGTGATTTTGAATAGTTTTATATATAAATGTTACCGCTTGTTTGATCACCAATTGTCGATTCAAATTGTGATAAAATCGAATTCAAGTCGCCTTAAGGCCATCATTATGAGTAACCTGAATGTGCATGTCAGTCTGTGAGAAAAGAATTTGATATGCATGTATATACGACTTGCAATATTTTATATAATTCACATAAATCCAATTAATAACAGATATATATTATTATTTAGTCATGAAATAGGTTGAATGAATTAAGAATAAAGATATGAAGATGTTTTTACATTATCAACCTGACACTGAGTTTATATGGATTAAACTTACATTTAGCTGAGCATGCGACACTTCGAAATGATCGATCTAGATTGATTGAAATGACAAAAACACATTCTTCATAAACGTTTATCTTATTATAAAACATAATGATTAATTTAGCACAAACATTTAAGAATCATTGAAATCATAATACAACTGATTATCCATACAGAGATTCGACTTATGTTGTCATAATGAAGTGGTTATAAACATTTTAATTATTACTATATACACCAAAGACGACCTATATGTTAAATTAAATCTCAGATCGAATCTTTACATATGTTATATGAATGATGCATATTTGTTGATTGCTGGTTGTCTTTAGATTTAGCCCAAAGGTGAATTTAAATGCAATGTTTTGGTATATATATTATAGTTTGAATTGTGGTTTAAATTCAAAGTAATTAATATGTGAGATGTCAATGTTTGCAGCGATGTCTAATGTGACTGCCAATGGTATCGTTTAATGACGTGAACTATGATGACTGGATCAATATGTCAAGCTAAATGTCGGGCCTTTGGGACTCGACCACTCTAGTTATGGATGAACCTACTAAACCGATCGATACTAGTTTGGCGCGCATAAGAAAATATGGGAGAATTGGGAGAGGTCGAATAGGCTTATGATGAGCTTTCTAAGCTTAGCATACGCGAATGTTAAGCCTTCCCAAATTTCAAGACTCGAAAATGTGAGGGAATTTGTATCAAATTAAGAAGTGTACTTATGACGTACATTGTGGATAAGTCTATTGTTGCTACTTTATTAATGATTTATCTAATAGAGAGTACACCATAGCTCGGGCCAATGGAGGAACATATTACTCACATGGTGAATAATTCTACAACCAAATTTTAAGAGTTTGGATATGGACCTTGGTGAGCAAGTGTTGGTTGAGTTTATGTTGAAATCATGTAAGGGTGATGATTTCAATCAATTTCGGAGAACTTACAACCAACTTAAGGAAAAATGGTTTCTTTCGGATACTAAGGCCATGCTCATGCAAGAGGAGGCAAGGCAAAGGGAAGACCTTAAGGTCAAACTTCCTCAAGCCAATCCTGGCTTATTATAAATCAAATAGTCGGTTCTAGTGGCGGCAAAGCTCCAAGTAAGAAATGGAAGAACAAGGGAAAACAGCCACAAGGCATGAATATGGAACAACAACAAATGGATGCTCCAAGCCCAATTATGGATGCCATTATTCAAGAAGAGGAGGAAAATGCTCAAGTTAATGAGCAAGTGCGACCTCAAGAAGAAATAGTATCAAGGAGGTGTACTAGAGAGAAAAGATCGCCTATTTCAATTACTATATAGTTTATACACTACATGAAAGTGACTTGAGCATTGATAATGACCTCGGTCTCTTCACTCCGCTTCATGAGCGAAAAATTTGATAAGTGGTTAATAAGCCATGAAGGAAGAGTTGAAATCCATGGATGATATCAATGTTCGTGGGAAATGACTAATTAACAAGGATTCTAAAAGAGCCACTGTAAGTGGGTCTTTAAGACCAAGCGAGACTCTAAGGGCAATGTCGAGAGGTACAAAGCCGTAATTTGTTGCCAAAGGTATACATTTTGTTTCAGATACTTTGAATCATATCTGATCGAGGTTTCTTCTACTTGGTGGCCTTTGACATCGGCAACCACTCATGTTTCTAATGTTATGCAGGGTTACCTAAACTTCCACCAAATGCCGGAAAGTGAAAGCTTTCTATTTATGGGAAACAGGATGAAAGCTAGAATTGAAGGTGTAGGGACATATAGACCAGTTAGATACGCTATTGCCTCGATCTGTATGCTTATATGTTCCCGATCGCTTCTGCAAATCTTGCTTTCTCGTTTCTAGATCGGATGTTTTAGGTTTTGATTTTAGGATTGACATGGTTGTTTTTCATTGTATCATGGAACAAACCTTTGTACCGGTTCGCTGTCGGATACTTCATTGTTTCAATCAATTCTACTTTGTTAATTCCCCTTAATGCCGATGTTAAATATGATGTCGGGTATGAAAAAGAGTGCACTTAATGAGTCTTCTGCTGACTTGTGGCATAAAAGGCTCGGTCATATATCCAAAGAAAGGATTTTGAGACTAATTAAAAGCGAAGTTTTGCCTCAATTGGATTTTACCGATTGGAATAATACTTGTGTGGATTGCATTAAGGGTAAGTAAACCAACATGTATCAAACAAGCCGCTACAAGGAGGTGGATTACTTGATTTAATACATACAGATATTTGTGGTCCTTTCTTTCATGTACCATCTTGGGCGGTGAGAGGTATTTCATCAACTTCATTGATGATTACTCTAGGTAATCACACTTTATTTGCCGCATGAAAGAACTCAATCGTTGATGTCCTTGAGACATTCATTTTCCCGCAGGTCGAGAGACGCTTAAATGTAAAGGTTAAGGTAATGCCCGATAGAGGTGGTGAATATTATGGAAAGACATTGGAAGTTGACAAATTCCAGCCCATTTAAGAAACTCCTTGAGTCCAAGGGCATTTGTGCAGTGATACAATGCCTCTGACGCGCACCAAAATGGTACAGCCGAAAGGCGTAATCGCATTGATGGAAATGGTAAGGAGTATGGTGAATGATAGTTCTCGTACTGTTTCATTGTGGATGTATGCATTAAGGACAGCCGCATACATATTAAAATAGTAATTTAGTAGCAGCCTTAAGACACCTTATGAACTCGGACATCTAGGAGGCCTACTTTTAAGACATCTTCACGTGTGGGTCGTCAAGTCATGAGGATATATGATCCACACGAAAAGAAGTTGATTCTGTGACCATTAGTGGTTATTTCATTGGATATCCGGAAAGGTCAAAAGGGTATAGATTCTATTGTCCTAACCATAGTACGAGAATTGTAGAGTCCGGGAATGCTCGCTTCATTGAAAATGGCAGTGTCAGTGGGAGTGTGGGAGCACGTGATGTGGAGATAAGAGAGTCATTGATGGACCAAAACCCATCAAATGATCCATCTCAAATTGAAGTTCCTATTATTGTAGCACAGCTTCCAAGGGGGTTTGATTCAAAAAGTTAAGAATCAATCAAGTCCTTATATCATCAAAGGGCGATTTTAAGTGTTACGGATCTGGCATAGGAAAAACATATATATTATTACTTGGGATATTCAATTATCGTGATGGATTCTTCAAGTAAGTTTTTCTTCATCATGTGAATTCAATTGTTCTCAGAATTGTGATTTTGAATAGTTTTATATAAAAATGTTGTTGCTTGGTTTTAATTGACCAATTGTCGATTCAAATTGTGATGAAATCTCCAATTCAAGCCGCCCATGCGTCATCAATATGAGTAACCCGTGGAATACATGATGTCCGTAGAAAAGAATTGATATGCATGTGCATATATGGCTTATGCAAATTTCGTGAATTGTATATGCAAATCTTTTCACATAAAACCAATTTACCAATAGATGTTATATATTATTATTTGCTTTAAGAAATAGGTTAATGAATTAAGAATAAAAGATATTAAAGAGTAGTCTTTTATATTATTAAACTTAATAATTTAAGTTTATATGATTTAAATCTTTAATATTTTAGTGAGTGCTGTTAGTCACTAAAGTGGCCCACTGGATTTACATTAAATGATTTAAATAATATTTATAAATGTTTATTTGATATAGCATCATAAATGACATTTAAGAATAATAAACATTTATAGTTAACATGCAATATACGACACCCAAAGGTAGATCTTACTCATGTTAATAACAATTGAAGTAGGTTATGAACCTTATTTAATTAATATATATTGTACATCCAAAGATGACTTATATGTTAAATTAAATTTTATGATTGACCTTATATATGTTATATGAATGATGCATATTTGGTGATTGTTGGTTGTGTTTAGATTTAGCCCAAAGGTGAATTTAAATGCAATGTTTTGGTATATATATTATAGTTTGAATTGTGGTTTAAATTCAAAAGTACTATTATGTGAGATGTAAATGTTTGCAATGATTCTAATGTGATTCACAATGGTGTCAGTTTAATGGATGTAACTATGATGACCGATCGATTAGTAAATAAGCTAAATGCTGGCCTTTGACCAATCTAGTTTCTAGTTATGGATGAACCCACTAAACCGACCGATACTAGTTTGAGGCGCATGAAATGTGGGAGAATTGGGAGAGGCCAAATAGGCTTATGATGAGCTTTCTTAAGCTTAGCATAGCCTAATGTTAAGCCTTCCTAAATTTCAAGACTGAAATGTGAGGAAATCTGTGGCTGAAATTCAAGAAGTGTACTTTATGACAAATTTCAAAGGTGGATAAGTCTATTGTTGCCGGCTTCTTATTAATGATTTATCTAATAGAGAGTACACTATAGCTCACCAAGTGAGGAACATATTACCTACATGGTGAATACCTACAACCGGCTTAAGAGTTTGATATGGATTCGGTGGAGCGAAAGTGTTGGTCGAGTTTATGTCAAATCAAGGGCAGATCATTTCAAGCAATTTCGAGAACTTACAACCAACTTAAGGAAAAAATGGCCCTTCATACTAAGGTCATGCTCATGCAAGAGGAGGCAAGGCAAAGGGGAAGACCTTAAGGTCAAACTTCCTAAGCCAACTTTTGGCTTCTATTATGGTAAATCAAATGTCGGTTCTAAGATGCAAAGCTCCAAGTAAGAAACTAAGAACAAGGGAAAGCAGCCATTTAAGGTGCAGCCTGGTAAAGGGCAAGGAGAGGTTGAAAAGATTATGAAATGTTTCTTTTTCAACAAACCTGGGCACAAGATGGCCGATTGCCAAAAGAGGAAGGCATGGTTTGAAAAGAGAGGTATACATTTTGTTTCCGTATGCTTTGAATCAAACTGACAGGTTTCTTCTAATACTGTGGCTTGACACCTAAGTAACCACTCATGTTTCTAATGTTATGTGGTTACCTAAACTTCCAAATTAAATGTCGGAAAGTGAAAGCTTTCTATTTATGGAAACAGGATGAAAGCTAGAATTGAAGGTGTGTGGACATATAGAATCGTGTTAGATACGGCTATCATTTCGATCTAGAGAAGCGTTTATATGTTCTCGATCGTTTAGAAATCTTGTTTCGTTTAGATTGGCGTTTTAGGTTTTGATTTTAGGATTGACATGGTTGTTTTCATTGTATCATGGAACAAAACCTTTGTGGTACTGGTTCGTTGTCGGATACTTTATTGTTTCAATTTGAATTCTACTTTTGTTAATTCCCTGTTTAATGTTGATGTTAAATATGATGTTGGTATGAAAAGGAGTGCACTTAATGAGTCTTCTGCTGACTTGTGGCATAAAAGGCTCGGTCATATATCCAAAGAAAGGATTTTGAGACTAATTAAAAGCGAAGTTTTGCCTCAATTGGATTTTACCGATTGGAATAATACTTGTGTGGATTCAGACAAGGGTAAGAATTCAACATGTATCAAAACAAGTCACACAAGGAGTAGTGGATTACTTGATTTAATACATACGTATATTTGTGGTCCTTTCAATGTACCATCTTGGGGCTGAGAGGTATTTCATCAACTTCATTGATGATTACCTAGTAATCGTTACCTTATTTACTGCATGAAATAACTCAATCGTTGATGTCCTCGGTGACATTCATTTTGCAGGTCGAGAGACGCAATGTAGTTGTTAAGGTAATACGCCCATAGAGATGGTGAATATTATGGAAAGATCGGAAGTTGGACAAATTCTAGGCCCATTTGTTCCCTGAGTCCAAGGGCATTTGTGCGCAGATATTAATGCCCGACGCTACACCAAATGGCATAGCCGGAAGGCGTAATCGTACATTGATGGAAATGGTAAGGAGTATATGAATGATAGTTCTGTAATTGCTTTCATTATGGATGTATGCATTATGACACCATACATATTAAATAGTGGCATCAGTAAAGTGGCCTTAAGACTTTATGAACTATGGACATCTAGGAAGCTCTAGTTTAAGACATTCACGCAGGGGGCTGTCGTCGGCTGAGATTATATAATCCATATGAAAGAAGTCGATTCCGTGACCATTAGTGGTTATTTCAGCTGGATATCCGTGAAGGTCAAAGGGTATGATTCTATTGTCCTAACCATAGTACAGAATTGTAGAGTCCGGAATGTCGCTTCATTGAAAATGGCAATGCCGTGGGAGTGTGGAGCACGTGATGTGGAGATAAGAGAGTCATCACGGACCAAAACCCATCAAATGATCCATCCTAAATTGAAGTTCCTATTATTGTAGCACGTTCACAAGGCACAGAATATGGAACAACAACAAATGGCTGCCCAAGCCCAATTATGGGATGCTATTGTTCAAGAAGATGAGGAAAATGCCTGCTAATGAGCAAGTGCGACCTCGCTAGCAAATAGTATCAAGGAGGTGTACTAGAGAGAAAAGACCTCCCATTACTTCTAACATCATAGTAGTTTTACACTTTATGAAAGGATTTGAAAGATTGATAATGACCCGGTCTCTTCGACCAAGTCATGAGCGGTGAAAATCTGACATAAGTGGTTAATGGCCATGAAGGAAGAGTTGAACTATGGATGACAATAATGTTTGGGAATGATTGAATTACTCTAAGGATTCTAAAAGAGCTCTACAGAGGCATTTCTTAAGACCAAGCGAGACTCTAAGGGCAATGTCGAGGTATATGCCAGACTTGCTTGCCAAAGGTTACACCCAAAAGGATGGCATTAACTACAAAGAGGATTCTTTCTCCGCTTAGAAAGGACTCTTTAAGGATTGTAATGGCTTTGGTGGCTCATTTTGATCTTGAGTTTCACCAAATGGATGTTAAAACGGCCTTTCTCAATGGATATTTGGAAGAAGAGGTATATATGGATCAACCTCAAGGATTTGAGACCACAAGTAAAAGAAATCTGGTATGTAGGTTGAAGAAATCAATCTATGGATTAAAATAAGCTTCCAGACAATGGTATTCAAGTTTAATGATACCGTATTGTCATATGGATTCAGAGAAATGACCGGTCAATCGTGCATCTACATGAAGGTTGGGGAAGCAAGTTCATAACTTTGTGTTGTATGTAGATGATATTCTTCTGCCGCTAGTGATCGTGGGTTGCATGATGTTAAGAATACCTTCTAGTAACTTTGAATGAAGGATATAAAGTAGGCTTCCTATGTGATTGGAATAGAAATATTTCTGATAGATCACAAGGAATTTGGGATTATCTCAAAAGGCTTATGAGCATCAACAAAGTTCTGTAATGATTTAAGATGGAATCATGTTCACTTAGTCCAGTTCCCATCCAGAAAGGAGACAATTTCAGTCTATCCCAATGTCCCAAAAACGATTTGGAGCATAGAGAAATGGATAATATTCCTTATGCTTCTTTAGTTAGGAGTTTGATGTATGCCTCTTAATTCGTACTAGGCCTATATGTTTCATGGGCTCAGATGTTGGGCCGCACAATCAAATCCCGGATTATTTCATTGGAGAGCTGCAAAGAAAGTTTTGAGGTACTTGCAAGGCACTAAGGATCACATGCTCACATATAGAAGAACTAGTAACCTTGAGATTGTTGGTTACCCTGACTCGTAATTATGCCTAGATGTAAAGGACACCAAAGTCCACATTCGGGCTATTTGTTCCTTCTAGTGATGGAGCTATCTCATGGAAGAGTGGTAAGCAAATTGGTCATTGCTACTCCACTATGGAGGCTGAATTTATAGCATGCTTTGAAGCTACAGCTCAATCGCTAGGTCATGCACTCTTTAATGGTATAAGGTCATCGGGTACCATTGCTAAACAAATGAGGATTTATTGTGATAATGCGATAACCGTATTCTTCTAAGAATGATGTATACTCCAAGGTGCCAAGCATATGGATTTAAAAGTATCTATCTGGTCAAAGAAGAGGTGCAAAATCAAAGAGTTCAAATAGTACATTGGGTTCCATGATATGATTACGATCCGTTGACTGGGTGCTGACTAGCTCCTAAAACATTTATCGCCATATTAGTAAAATAGGAGTAGTCGCTAAGTCCTTGTATATCGGATGATTTGGTCATACATGTATGAATTTATGTTTAGCACGCTTATGTTTATTTGATATCTAGATATCGATGTTTGTTTGGATTTGCTTATCTATGAATCATATTTCGCTTATGCATATTTTATTATGATTATAGATATTAGGTCTTATTTATCATATCAGGGGATAAGGTATTTTCGTGTCTACCTTATCAAATTGTGACCGCTTGAATTGAATTGACTTGTGATACATGGAAGGAAATCCTAGACGCTTGTCGTGCCTCGTGACCGCCTATGATTCGGTCGATTTAGTTCTTACAAAGTCAGTGACTTATATATAACATTTTAAGTGAGCCTGTTGTGTTTAATATGTTGTATACTAGTCTTATATGAATCAAGTGGGAGAATGTTAGAAATTTTAATTTCTAATTGATTCATATAATTTCAGTATTGATAATTGTTATCGTCGTACACACGGTGATGATTAGTGTAGTATCTAAGAGACAATTATCGAGTGTAAATCCCTCCGTGCCGATTCGTTAAAATTTAAGTTTTTTTAGTGTGTTTTGTTGTATGAGTAAATGTCTTAATAAAAGACATTTAATATTAGTAACTGTTATATGAGTAAATGTCTTAATAAATAATATTTAATATTAGTAACTCTTCCTCTTCCTGCCTCTATATATTTATATATGAAGGCATAGTAAAACACACAGCTTTCAAAGGGGTTTGATTCAGAAAGTCAAGAATCAATCAAGTCCTTATATCATCAAAGGGCGATTTTAAGTGTTACTTGATCTCAGTACAGGAAAACATATATATATTATTACTTGGGACATTCAATTATCGTGGATGGTTCTTCAAGTAAGTTTTTTCTTTTCATTTTCTCAGGAATTATGTCATGATTGTTAAATTGGTTGATTTAATTGTTCTATTAGGATCCAAATTGTTAAATCGTTTCCGAAAATTTTCAACATGGATGACAACTGGGGGTTTGGGACGGGACGACTCCATCCCAACCCGACTCGTTTAATTTTTTCAATTCCCAAATTTGTCCTATTTAAAAAATTAAACAAGGCGAAGTGAAACAGGTTGGCAGGGATGGAAAAATTCTCAAACCCACCCTGTTTACATTTGATTTTTGTTTTTATTTTTTATTTTTTATTTTTTTTACATTTTCTTTGATAAAACATAAATTAATCACAAAAGTTGTTCATTTTACATCATATAAATTATTTTGGAAGCCAAATGAATGGTAAGGGCTTGTTTGGATAAATTGGGGGTATTTTATTTTGGGAGAAGTATGTATCAGGTTATTTATTTTATAAAATAAAAGGATATAGGTACAAAGAATTTAAATACAAATAAGACATTTGAAAAATAATTGTTTTGAGAAATAAAGTAATAAGTAGGTACAAAATTCCTAAAATGCCCCTCTTAGTAATTCAATCACTATTCCAACTGTAATAAAAAAAATTAAAAATTCTCAAATGTCTGTCAAAATATATTGAAACCCTCTTCTTTTTTATGAAAGTACGTAGGTACTAGTCTAATATAATGCAAGTACTATCTTAATGTATTGTAGGTACTACTTTACAAGCATCAGGTACTATCTTAATAGAAATGCCATAAACCCCTATTTACCACAATTTTCTTGCCCCTCTTAGTAATCCAACTACTATTCTAGCTGAAATAAAAAAAACAAGAAAACACCAAAGGTACTAGTCTAATATAATGTTTATGTCAAAATATATTGAAACCCCCTTTCCTTTGACGAAAGTGCGTAGGTACTAGTCTAATATAATGCAAGTACTTCCTTATAAGGATCAGGTACTACCTTGATAGAAAGGACCTAAACTCTTATTTACCATATTTTGCTTGCCATATACTCAGTTCTCATCCCATATATATTCCATGAAATTGGTGAATTATGTTTTAGGCGGTTTATTTGAAAATAAAAGGGAAATAGGTACAAAGAATTGCAATTGGGTCAATAAGTACATTTGACTAAAAAATAATTTTCTTTGAGGAACCAAAAGAATAATTTGTCAAACAATACCAAAACTACCCCTCTAAACAATCCAACTATTAACCTCATTTATTTGTAAGGCACAAGAGGTACCTCACTCTCTTTAATATATCGTGTAATGTTTGTCCCCTACAACCTCATTTATTCGTAAGTACTAATATAATAATCAGAAATTACATCACATGCATTAGGTACTACATTAATAGTCCTTCTAAGTACTACCTTAATTTCAAGGGTTTGTAAATCCATTTCTTATCATCTTTCCCGATCAATACTCGCTCCTCATCCCTTTTACTCATAAAGCACATGAATTATAGTTGCATCCCCTCGATGTAGACGAAATGAAACATATATATGAAAGTAAGGAATCTTTACTTTATGCTAAGATTAGGTCCTTGTGGGAAAATTGGTAAATTTGTTATCTGTAATCACCTTCGGGTGTTGTGTGGAAAGGGTCCCTAAACCCCTATTTACCATGTTTTGCTGTCCAAAAACTCAATTTTTATTCCATTGATATTTCATGAAATACATGAATTATATTTGGACTCTTCGATGGAGAACCAAAGTAAGTATGTATGTGAAATGTTTGAGAATTCATACTTCGAGTGAGCATGAGGTCCTTAGCTAGGAGAAAAAGTTGTAACCAGGTTATCTGTAGTAATGTTTAGGTAAAAATAAACTCAAACCCTTTCGGCTATGACTCGCGCACACGCATTCACTTTAATATATTTCAAGTAATTACTTATCGTAATGCAGTACTACCTACAAGTATCGTGTACTACCTTAATAGAAAGTCTCTAAACCCCTATTTCATCATTACATTTTGTTGTCCAAAACTGCCATCCCATTGATATTTCATGAAATGCATGAATTATATTTGGACTCCTCGATGGAGAACCAAAGTAAGTATGTACGTAAAATGTTTGGGAATTCATACTTTGAGTGAGTATGCGGTCCTTAGCTAGGGGAAAAAGTTGTAACCAAGTTATCTCGTGATAATATTTGTAAAATAAACTCAAACCATTTTCCTTATGACCCATGTGCACATGTACTACTTAATATATTTCAAGTACTATCTTAATTAATGCAGGTATTACCTTACAAGAACCCGTCTCAAGTTTGAGTAAAAACTCGATTATAGTTAAACCAAACCCATCCCATTAAGGGTGGGACAGGGAACCCGAAATAACCCGTCCCATTATCATCCCTACTCATTACTCAATATTAAAAAACAAACAACTTAATACTTAATGCTATTAACTACTATTCAACATTAAGCTCAAAAAAAGTTATATTCAGCATTAAGTAAAAAAACAAACACCATCTACATCTCATTTTGTGCTACTTTATTAGTTTTAAATAATATTCTTGACTTCCTTAAATTTACAAATAAAATATTCTTTTCCCAAATATCCAAATCCCTAAACTTCTTCCCAAATGGTGTAATTTTTTTTTTTTTCATTTTTCAAATTTCCATTTTTTAACCTAATTTTCAACACTCCAAATACCCAATATTCTATAATTTAATTAAAATAGAATTCTATAGAGTTAATTCCAAATAAATGAGCTTCCTTTAGTGGGGGCCCAACATCCCATATATATGCTTTCAATAAATAATTTTTGGCAATTCTGATATATACCTTCGATTTTCTAATTTAAGTATAAATGTTCCTATGTATGTTATTGCACCGACTTTATTTTCTATTGGTAACACTTTTGATTCACCACCAAGGTACAAACTCTTATCTCATTTGACTTTGATTTTTTTTTCTTATTACATGTTAAATGTGCTCCAGGGTCATAATTGTTGCTTGTTTCTAGATATCAATTGATTGATTAATTAGTTGTCATACCTATCTTAATTTAATTATTAGATATTCAAACTTTAGGGAGCTTAAAGGGATGCCACGTTTGTCACCGTATCTTCCTGATAAGTAACTTGACCCCCTGTAGTTCAGACTTCTGGGCTTTCTTTACTGTACGGTCACATTAGGGTTTTCTTTCTTATTTTATTTTCCCTTAAAAAATAAATAAAAATAAGTGAGGACTCCAAACCGTTTTCAAAAATGGTTTTTCAAAATACAAAACGAGTCTCGCCTTTTAGTGGGAAACGTAGGCTTAGCCAAAATACGGTGTCCACACAAGGATCAAAATATCAATAAATATATTTTAATTTGAAAAAAGTATTAAAAAATGAAATATAAAAAAATATCTTAATGTATATTTAAAAAAATATATATCCATATAATATAAATGGTTCAAAAATTAAAATTCATAAAAATATTTTAAACACTTAAAATTTGATAAAATTAAGAACAATAAACAAATAAAAAATATTTTATAAATGTAATTAAGGTAGGTATGATTATGATAAATGTAATTATGATATACATATCAAATTCTTTCAATATGTTTTATTTATTTATTTTAAAATTTTAGCTTGTTTTGTTAAGTGTTTTATCATATTTTAAATAGAATTTTAATTATTTTTAATATTTGATTTCAATAATTTTTTACTCATACGATAAACTTTTCAATATTTCATTTAATTTATTTAAATAATTAAAATTATTAATTTGTGACTTTAAGCATGTTTATGAGTGAGAGTGTTAGTAGCTCAATGCATATTAACCTATTGGCGAACTTTATTGGAGCTCAAGTACAACCTTAACATACTTGAAATACTATCTTACGAAATTGTAGGTATTATCTTAATAGTCATAAGTACCACCATAATGAATAGTATCAATAACCATTTTTTGCTCTTACATACATGACCATTAAGTAGTTCTTATTTCATTTTTAGATAATAAAGGTATAAACTATATTATACCCCATATTAGTAGACCATATTAAATGCATAGGGAAATTTCAAGTAGATTCATCAGAAATTCAAAGACAAATTTTAATATACTAAGATTACTTTTAATGAACCATTGATACTACCTTGATCTGCTCTAGGTACTACCATAGACTTATAATAATAATCATCATTTGCATCCCTTTATAAAATATTTTTTATAAGTATTTTTTTTGTTCATTTGATAAGGTTTTAAGTATTTAAAATATTTTTTGTCAATGACACATAGCTTAAGTGATTAAGGGTTATAGCGGATATAACGAGGGGAAGGGATAGGGTTTGAGTCCCAGTGAAGATAAGATTATGTACTTTTTAAATAAAAAAATATTTAAAATATTTTTATGAATTTTGATTTTTGAACCATTTATTTTATGGATATTTTTGTTAAAATATCCATTGAGATATTTCTAATATTTTTTTATATTTCCATTTTTTATATTTATGTGAAATCAAAATATTATTTGCAGATATTTTGATTCTTGTTTAGAATTAATTTGATTGATGTGAGATGTCGTGTTTAACAAATAAAGCTTCAATTAAATTATAATTTTATTTGTTAATATTATCTTAAGAAATTATTATAATTATGTATTTATTTAATTTTATATTTATCCTTTCAATTTTGTTTAATTTTGAATATTTTATTTAAAATATTAAAGACATAAATTTTATTTTGAAATATAAAATAAAATTATTTTGATAATATAAATTATTTGACATAATTTTTTAATAATTTTAATTATTCAAATAAATTAAAGTAAATATAAAAAAGGTTATTTTATGAATAATAAAAATTTTGTGACACCAACTATCAAAACCCTAGCTCAATTGATTTAAAGGGATAAACTTCTTTGAAAATATATTACTAAACAAGAAAGCATGCTCAAGTAAATAGTTCAAAAACTTTAGATTAATCTTAAAGATAGTACCAATTATTATTTTTAAAGGTAATAAGACACTTTTTAATTCCAACGAATATTTTTTAATATTTTTAAAATAGACACCAAATATTAAAAATAATTAATATTTTTAAAAAAGTAATAAGACACTTTTTAACAAAAACAATTTTAGAATTTTTAAAATAAATAAATTTTATAAGATAAAAAATCTCTTGGGAATGCGCCACCTTCACCCTTATGGGATGAGCACAGGGGTATTTTTGTAACTTCATCCTCCATCAATCATTTCCTTACCTGAAACATAAATATTTTTTCCGACACCACACCGAACCCTTGATTTTGAATCCTTTATTCTCACTTTACATTTATTTTCAAATAAACAGTCTGAAACATACTTCTCTCTTTTATTTTTAAAAAACGAAAATACTATACTCTATCAAATTAAATGGTATTACTTATAAAATAAATATAAATGGTAGAGATATTTCACATTTTAATACAAATCTTATTTCTAATACACTTTTTATGATTTATTTAATTTATTATTAACTTTAATAATATGTTTAAGCCGTAACATTAAAAGGAAACTTTTTTTTTTCTCGAATGGAGCATTAAATAGAAACTTTTTTTTTTTTTTCAAATAGAGCATTAAATGGAAACTCATCCGCTCTTCCTCATTTTAATTAATTTGGAAAATACAATAAAATAATATAATTGTTTTATTGTAAAAATTACATTCTTCCTCCAATATCTGTCACTGCTTGATTTGTCATTGGATATACATGAGTAGTGACTTTATTATATTGAAATAGTTTCATATTTTTTCACTGATTGTATTATTTATGTTATATTTGCAAAATGGTACATAGGTATGCGAAATTTAAATTTTTGCTTTTAAGAGGAATTGCAGGGATTGTTTTTAAAAAATAATTATTTGAAAAGGTTAGAATTTGAAAATAAAATAAAATTCAATAAAATGTTTGCATTCTTGTAAGAAAAAAAGGGTTATTTGATTGCAAAAAGTCTTCCTCTGAAAAGTATCTTCATTCGGATCTTTCTTTCCATAGCCATGGGAAAAGTAACTTGATCAAAAGAGACAACAATGAAAAAATATGGAAAAAAAAACAAGGTTATTTATAGTTGTACGGATATCATTATTATTCGATGGCGGATTATTGCCCTTTTGTGAATTTATTATTTGCTATAAAATAGATTTTATTGAACCTTTTATTTTATTCTATTTTTTAAAATCTTCTTTCCTATCTAAAAAAACGAAAATACTTTACTCTATCAAATTAAATGGTATTACTTATAAAATGAATATAAAATATGGTAGAAATATTTCATATTTTAATACAAATCTTATTTCTAATACATTTTTTATGATTATTTTAATTTATTATTAACTTTAATAATATGTTTAGGTCGGAGCATTAAAACTTATCCGCTCTTCTTAGTTTTAATTAATTTGGAAAATAGAACTAAATAATATAAACTTATCCTTGTTCAAGTGAACTTTAAGATTTAAAGTAGACTAATAGGATTGTCCCATTTGGACCAATCATCACTTGAAATTATTTCTATTCTTATTATTATATATATTAAGAAATAAAAAATTATCATTGTACTTATAATACCAAAATAATAGGAAAAATATTTGAAATTATTTAATTAATAAAATTTGTTGTACAAAAATAATATAAAATTAATGACCACAATGATAAATTCATAATTAATGTTAAGGATTATACTCATCCTCCAATAAATTGAGAAATAAAGCATTATACATAAATATTTTGGATTTTAGGATATTTAAAAATAGATTGAATCAAATATACTCCAGCCAAGTAAAATATCAGTAACCTTTATTATATTGAAATTATTTCTTTATTTATTTTCACAGATAGTATTATTTTATGTTATATCTTGCAAATTGGATAATGATCGGTAAATATTGATCTCAGGGCATTTAAAAACTTTGATGTTGTCCAAAACAGGTTCTTTTGCAGAAAATGAAATGAGTCAATTGTGTTAATGATGTCATTATTGTTGTTTTAATACAAGGACGCCTAGAAAGAAAGAAATAAAATTGTTTTTGAAGATGCTGTTTTCTCAACCCCTCGGATTAAAACAATTGATTATCCCATCTTTTTTTACTTGGATTAACTGTATTCCAAATACGGATATTTATTTTGTTAGACTGTTTTTGTACATATTATGATGTAGCTCGGCTACGAAAAATAAAAGAAAGCGAATAAAAGAAACGGATTGAAATTCTCAATTTTTCAATATTAATCAAGTCTACCAAAAACAATAACATAAGGTGCTATTTATAAGCACAAACAAAAATCCTAATGGATAATCCCAAAAATTATAACGGATAAATCCAAAAACCCTAATAGATAAATCTAAAAATACTAATAGATAAATCCAAAAATCCTAATAGATAAATCTAAAAATACTAATAGATAAATCCAAAAATAAAATAAAATAAATAATTAATAGTAATAAAAGTCATCATTGGACTTGGGCTTCCTATCTCGCTTTTTAAAGCTCATATAAGGGCCTACTTCATGCCCCATCATATTCTTTTACTACTACGCTTAGGAGCGAACTAAATCGTATTCCAAATTGGATATTTCTTTCTGTTGGGGATCGTCAGGACAGAGATTCTTTATGACTATGCTTAGGAGATAGCTTTTGTTTTGTGGGTTGGTTTGTGTTTTTTCTAGATCTTTTCTCCTCTGGCCTCTTGGGGCCTTTTTGTGTATCATTTTGTGTGATTAACTAAGTGTAAAAGTTTTATATTATTAGATTGTCTTCTGGGAGAGGAGAGGTGCATTTGAATGAAATCACCAGAGTATTCTCCTGGTCCTGCTTTTATAAGAACAATGGAAATACAAATTAGTGGGTAAAAGTCACCTTGGATTCTTAAGAAGAGGGTTATTTTAACAAGAAAACAATGAATATTCTAGTTAAAATAAGATCAAAAATTGATGAAGTGTTGTGTTTCCTAAATCCATTTTTCAAAAGATCTTTTAATCAAATCAATTTTCGTCCTATCTCGTGTTTTCATTTTAAGTTGCTCAAAGACACAAACTTTTGTTTTCTTATTAAGCTTTATAGAATGACTAAAATGCTAGCTGGTTAGAACAAGGGCAAGACCTTTCTATAAGCCTCTCTAGCCCATGGATGCACATTTATTGTGCCTTACTTATTGGCAAGAAAAAGTTTGGTATACAAATATTAAATAATTTAAAAATATATAATTCTCTAAATAATTTTTATTATATTGTACAGATTTATTCTTATTTTTCATGTTCATATTCAGAAAACAAATTTTTTTTCAAAGTTTGATGACATCAAAATATGAGAAAAAATATAAAAAAAATCTTTTAAAATATTATAATATTTTTTTGACGAAACACTTTAATTATAATATAGTAAATTATCCCTCCTCTCCTTATGTCCTGTATTTTTTAAAAGTTTAACATTTTTTAAACATTGAACCTTCTACTACATGAGTTAAAAATGTTTATTCTCTTAAAAATAATGCGTAAAAACAATTTTTTCGTTTAAATTATCTTTGAATAATTATATTTGTTTCCGTCCATTTTTTTCTTTTTCTTTAACATCTTCTAGAACCCAACATACCCATAATAATTTTACTTTTACAAGAAAAATGGAATCATTAAAAAAATATAATAACACAAATGATCAGGCGCAAATGCAGATCAAACGAACAGGGGAAAAAATAAACAATAGAAACAGAGGAAAGGGATCGTAATAATAATGATTTACCTCTCCACTCTATATATATATTAAATAACAGAATTTACCATTTTGGTTAGATTATTTTATTCATATCAAAAGCAGCTAAACCTAAAGTCACTTTATAAGTTGCCTACGTACCCAACACTAAATCATGGGATCAAGCTGCATGTAGTTCTTATTTTTACAATCGTATAATAATCTAGTAATAAGTTGAACAACCTAGTTATAAGTGATTCCTTTTTTATGCCATGATCTATTGCGCTCTTGAAGTCTTCCAAAAGCTTTCTCTATTTTTTCATGCGCTGATATCATATCTTTCATCTTGATTGTCATAGGTGGATGCTTCTTGATTATCGAAGATGTGACTTTCTTGATTGATAAAGATATAACTAGCTTCTTCATCGGTAACGATGTAACTTTCTTGATTGGTGAAGATGTAATGTTATTGATTGCTAGAGATGTGACCTTCTTGATCGATAAAGATGTAATTTTCTTGATCGATGAAGATGTAACCTTCTTGATTCGTGAAGATGTAACCTCCTTAATCGATAAATAATAACTTTGTCAAAAGAGACAGCAATGAAAAATTCTGGAAAAAGTAAAGAGTAACTTGATAAAAAAGACAACAAAGACAAAAATATGGAATACATATAGGAATATTTATAGCTGTACGGAAATCATTATTGAATTTAAATTATTATCTTTTGAGAATTTATTATTATTTTATTCTATTTTTTAAAATCTTCTTTCTGATATTTAAAAAAAAATGAAAATACTACTCTATTAAATCAATATAAACCAATGAAATATTTTACATTTTAATGCAAATCTTATTTCTAATACAAATTTTATGGTTATTATAATTTATTCTTAACTTTAATTTTTATAATGTATAGGTTGGAGCATTAAAATGGAAACTTGTCCATTCTTCCTCATTTTAATCAATTTGGAAAAATAAAACAAAATTATATAACTATTAATAAACGAAATTATATAACTATTTTAATCAAGGAACTTGAAGATTTTCATGTAGACTAATTGGATTGCCTCATTTTGACCGATTATAACTTATTACATACATTATTATATAATAAGAAATAAAAAAATTATAATTATAATTATAATACCAAAATAATGAAAAATGTTTAAAATAATGTAATTAATGAAATTTTTTGCAAAAAAATGACCACAATTTTAAATTCATAATTAATGTTAAGGATTATACATAAATATAGCATTAAACTGAGAAATAAAGCATTATACATAAATATTTGGATTTTGTGGATATTAAAAAATAGATTGAATAAAATATAAAATTTAGTCATAAAATATCAACTTTATTATTTTGTATTGATTTAATCTTTATTTTTCATGTTGAGAAAGGAACTATCATTTTTGAAACAAACAATTTCTAAAGTTTGATGACATCAAAATATGAAAAATATAAAAAAATCTTTTAAAATGTTATAATATCTTATCTACTTATTCCCTATAATTATTCACTTTGCATTACATCATAGTATTATATTTTTGACAAATTTAAACTATTAGACTCAACCATAGACCCCTTCCAATGTCCATCTAAGCTCTTAACCATTTGAACTATATCTTATTGACCTCTACTTATTCCCTTAAAAATTAATTAAAAAAGAATATACAAACAAAAATTACCTTTTTCCTTTAAAATATCTATGAATATTCATAATCATTTTTTTTTTTCCTTATATTTTTTCTTTCGATTTCTTTTCCTTTTTCCTTAACATTTTATAGAACTAAACATAACCTTAATAATCTTACTTTTACAAGAAAAGGGAAATTATTAAGAATTTAAAAACATAAAAACACAAATGATCAATCGTAGCGTAAGATCAAACAATACCTAAAAAATGGTGGAGGTTTATGAATAAAAGAACATGGAGAGTGTTAGAATCGCAGTCATGGAAGTATGCAATTTTTTCTCATGATTATTTGATTTCACATCCCTACCTTGCATTACATGCAATTAAACCAATGTATTTAAAAGTTAGGGAAAAATAACAGATTACAGAATTATAGGATATATTGAAAAAGAATATAGGGAGTTGATAAAAGAATTATTTTATTAATATCTAAAGCAGCTGAACCTAAAGTCACTTTATAGGTTGCCTACGTACCCAACACTAAATCATGGGATCAAGCCACACGTAGTTCTTATTTTTACAACTGTGTATACAATCGAGCTAGTAACCAGTTGAACAACCTAGTTAATAAGCGATTCCTTTTCTCCGCCATGATCTATTGCGCTTTTGAAGCTTTTTAAAAGTTTTCTCTATTTTTTCATGCACTGATATCATATTCTTCTCCTTAATTGTCACAGGTGGATGCTTCTTGAGAACCGAAGATGTGACTTTCTTGATCGGTAAAGATGTAATCAGCTTCTTCATCGACAACGATGTAACGTTCTTGATTGGTGAAGATGTAACCTTCTTGATCGGTAGAGATGTAACCTTCTTGATAGATGATACATCTTCTTGTTTCTTCTTCTCTTCATTGTTGATTTGGTGTTGGCTCCTTCGAGTGGTTTCGATGATTCCCAAAAGTCTTCCTCTAAAAAATATCTTCATCTTGATCTTTCTTTCCATGGCTATTGAAAAAGTAGAGAGTAAGTTGAACAAAAGAGACAACAATGGAAAAATATGGAATAAAGGTAGGGTTATTTATAGCTGTATGGAAATATAAAAATCGTAGAAATATTTCACAGTTTAAATCAAATATTATTTCTATTTTGAAATTTATCAAATTTTATTTCTTTTTTTTTTTTTTTTAAAAAAGATCAAATCTGGCCTCTAACACACTTTTTATTATATGCTTAGGTTTGGAGCATTGCATGGAAACTTATCGGCTTCCTCATTTTAATTTATTTGGGAAATACAACAAAATAATATAATTATTTTATTAAAAAATAAATAAAAAAGACTGATGTTTTTTGCTACCCTCCCTGATTGGTTGTTCTGAAAGTGTGGGAAAAATAAAAAAGAAAATCAAAATCATTTTTAAACAACGCTCGAGACTTGAGAGAAAAAAATGCTGGCATTTGGATCGAAGGCGTGAGGCTTTTTAAATTTTTATTTTATTTTTTTCTTTTTTGTTTCGTTTCGATTATTTCGGATGCCAAATGAATGGTAAGGGCTTGTTTGATTAAATTAAAGGGTATTTTATTTTAAAAACGAAAATACTATACTCTATCAAATTAAATGGTATTACTTATAAAATAAATATAAATGGTAGAGATATTTTTTACATTTTAATACAAATCTTATTTCTAATTAACTTTTTATGATTTATTTTAATTTATTATTAACTTTAATAATATGTTTAGGTCCTAGCATTAAAAGGAAACTTTTTTTTTTCTCGAATGGAGCATTAAATGGAAACTCGTCCGCTCTTCCTCATTTTAATTAATTTGGAAAATACAATAAAATAATAAAATTATTTTATTGTAAAAATTACATTCTAACTTTTATTATATTGAAATAACTTCTTTATATTTTTTACACCGATTGTAATATTTTATGTTATATTTTGCAAATGGTACATAGGTATGCGAAATTTAAATTTGCTTTTTTTAAGAGGAATTGCAGGGATTGTTTTTAAAAAATAATTATTTGAAAAGGTTAGGATTTGAAAATAAAATAAAATTCAATAAAATGTTTGCATTCTTGTAAGAAAAAAGGGTTATAGCTTATTTATTAAAAAGGTGGAAGATTGGACAAATTAATGAAAATACCTTGAAGTAGCTTTGCCAATTCTTCAAAATTCTCTCGATTAATTACTTCAATGGTACAATTTATTTTATTCTATTTTCTAAAAAGTAATTATATTTTTTTGTTTTGTGTGTATAAAGTTTAGGTTTAGCACTAAATATAGTTAGGAGTTTTCAGCATTCAGCTGTTTGTTTTTTTAATTTTCACGACTTATTACTGAAATTTAAAAAAAAAAGTTATGAATAGAAAAAGTGAAAATATTTGATTTTTTCTATTCAGAAAAAGTCATTTTCCACAAAAACAAAAAAAACTTGATCATTGTCCAACAAGGAGGGCTAACAACACTCACTACTAGGATGACAACGGAAGGTTTGGAACGGGACGGCCCCGTCTCGACTCGGCTCGTTTATTTTTTTCAATTCTCAAACCTGTCACATTTAAAAAATTAAACATAACGAAACGCGACAAATTGACAGGACGGAAAAATTCTCAAACCCATCCCATTTACATTTGATTTTTGTTTTTATTTTTAATTTTTAATTTTTTTACATTTTCTTTGATAAAACATAAAATAATCATAAAAGTTCTTCATTTTACATCATATAAACATTTTCTTTGATATTACAATGCGTATTTGTCAATTTATTAACCAACAAAATGACTTATTTAAAAATAAATAAACACCCCTCTTCTCTAGTTATCCCCACGCATCAACGCCCTTTACATCGAAGGATTTGAGGTAGAAGAGAATGATGCATTAAGATATAAGAGATGCTAAGGTTTTTTTTCACTCCCCTATAGCTTGAGATAGAAGAAATAAAAGGCACTTGGGTTTTATTAAAAAATTTACTATTCAACTATCTTTTTAAAATTATGTGAGAAAATAAACTGTAAATAAACTCTCCCAAAAACACCGTAAGTGGTAAATATCATATGTTTTAATGGTTCAAGGGACCTTACTCTCTTTTTATTCTTTTTAGTGCTTCATTGCACCTTAAAATAATTCACCCAAGAAACAAAAAAAAAATTGATAAATTAATTGGATGTGGTCTACCAAAACATTTCTAATAATTAAACCAAATATATAACTTAATCAGCCAAAATTTTCAGATTACAATACAAGAACCAACATCCTGTGGCCAGAAAGAACCCATCGTCAGCAGCAACCCCATTACCACAATATCTTCCCCATCTTCATCTTCTTCATCTCCTCTTCTGTTTAATTAGTTCTCTTCCACAAGAGACCTCGGTTGATGATGCCTTAATCGGATTTGACAAAATTTTCTGACCCACCCACCACCCAGGTTGAGCAAATTCACAGGCAGTTAGTTGGGATATATATGGTCAAGCACCTGCTCCGCTGCTAAGCTGAAGGGACATCTTTATGTTCATAGCTGCTAATTCTGCAGCCAAAAATCTGAAAACGTAGGGCATTGAGACAGTCTCCATTCCTTTACTAGTCTGGCAGGAATGGCAAGTGACCTTTTTGGGAGCTCTGGCCGGAGGTAGTCCTCCTACCTCTTTCACTGCTCGCTTGTGCGGCTGGATGATGTAGGATACGATTTCTATATCAACCCAGATCACAGAACAAAGATCATTCCAATGGAGAAAATTGTAAATTACATACCTTGGAATCCATGGATCTCTTGCTTCGCTGATGAACCGATGAAGAACGTGGAATGAACCGATCTCAAGATCTCAAGATCTTCTCCCAAACAACCCTTTGTAACTGGCCTTATGATTGCCGATCACCTCCTAAAACGCATGAGAGAAAACCGAATGTGATAGAAATGTAACCTTAAATTGGGAGGGACTCGAGCTTTCCTTAAACAGCCTCCACCACGGGCCCTCTCATAACGGGCCGGAATAACTCAGCCCACACCAGCCAGCCCATATGATTTATTAAGAAGCCCAATAACCTTACTTAATTAGACCAATCTTAATTCAGTTTTAATCCACCACGAAGCCCACTTTAATGAAAAAACTTTACATTCTCCCACTTGGGCGATATTAATTGAAACAAAACTGTGTGCGCACCTTTATATTGGTCTAGAGATTTATTCTTAATAGTCAATCCGATCCCATAAAGTCTCGATCGAATCATGGCGTAATTGTACGTACTCATGCAACCCTTCCATGGTCACGTAGTGCTTTCAACTTTACCGATACGGATTCAATATGGTAAAGGTGTTTAAATGGACAATACCTCATAATGAGTGATACTTCATGTGTTATCCATTTTGTTAGTCCAAATTCTCTCCTTATGTCACAAACCTAAGTAAGCCACCGTGAGAATATCCATTATGGTTCCAATTTAACCTGTATATATGTTACCTTGATAGGTAACTTTACTTAATGTGTAACAAAATATGCTATCGAGGCTAATGCCAAGAATGCCCTATAGCCTTTATTCAAGGTTTACACAATGCCTCGATATTTTCAATGGGGCTTATATGTACTCAACTGATAAACCTACATTCACAAATACTCATTGAATGTAAAAGAGTTAGATATATTCAATTATTACAAAATGTAATGTGACTAATGAACCTTTATTAGAGCAACTTAAACTTAATGAAATTTCACTAATTCAATAAGATCCCATGATACTCCTTCTAAGCCCACAGCATAATGACATGTCGTTTCAAATACACAAGGGCGGCGTCTTTAGTTAGCGGATTCGCAATCATATCATCCGCTGATATGTGCTCCATTGCAACGTCACCGCTTTTGAACTTTTTCCCTTTATGGTCAGGTATTTGACCTCCATGTGCTTAGACTCTCGAGACCTCTCTGTTGAGTTGTTACTAAACAACACTCAGAGTTGCTTTAATACAACCAGATGGGCTCATCCACAAAATCGTCACCCTGCGATAACTCCTTTAATTAGGTTTCTTGAGCCAAATTGGTTATGAAGGCTGAAAAGCATACACATAAACCTCGCTTGCATGGAGGATAAATTAATTTATGTTTCTCTACTTTTCCATGATACCGCACCTCCTCGCTTAACTTGAAGATATAGTCCATTGTTGACTTCTTTGACATCCCGGACACCAACAAAGTCTCGAATCTCATCACCCACCAATTGGTGAGGTCCCAACATGTTTGTAACCTAAATTACATAGTCTTTTGTTCTTCTTTAAGTACCCTCATAACCCTTCTCAAGCGGAAGAACCCAATGGATCATGTCCTGGTTTGATCGACATTCGCAGTTCTGCTATAAAGGCACATCGTGCTTTAATGATACCGAGCATACATAATACTCCCTGCATTATCTTCTATTTTGCTTTTTCTCTTATATCTGACGAGGGACATTGTGATAGACCTAACTATCACCTTTAATGGGTGACAGGAGCAATTCGGCGATAGTTGCACATGTTGAATCTTTTTAAACACGACAAACATATGCCCTCTCGAGAAACCCAATAGTCTGCGAAGAACGATCCCCTTGGCGGAATCTTTAAATTGCTCTTTGTGGACAAAAGACGTCACCAAGGTCCTTCATATCGTGTAAAAGTTGTTTGACAACATCCGCTTGTTCATGCAAGAGACTACTGTCAAAGGTAATTATCATCCACATAGAGTATTAGGAAAATGAATTTCCTCCAATCGTGATTCAAAGATATACATCGATCTACTTTGTTCTCAACAAAACCATATGAAGGAACAACACTAATAAACTTCGCACCATTGTCTAGAAGCTCTTGCTTTCGAGACCATAACAGGACTTTTCGCCTACATTACCAGCTTACTCCCGAACTATTTGCCACAAAACCTCTTCGTCAGACTACATAGACTCTTTCCATTAAGGTCTCCATTGAGAAAGGCGCTTAACATCCATCCGTGCGTAATCTCATATCAAAATGAGCAATCCTGAATGCTAAGTGATCACTCGAAGAATCTTTAGAAGAGACTGGAGAAAAAGTCGATTCATAGTCTACTCCTTCTCTCTCGAGTGAAACCCCTTGGCTAACACTGTGGGCCTGCGCTTTAAACTTTCAATCTTTCCTTTACGGTCCTTTAGTCTATACACCCATTTATATACTAACGGGTCTGCACGATCTTCTGTGTAATTCAATAAGTTCTCAACCCATTATGCCTCATGTATCAATTCTCATCTCTCATTGCATCTAACTACGTCGATCGAGGACAAGAAACAACTTATAAGTTATTGGATCGGCCACGCGTAACCGGACATTTATCTTTGCTCTCCTATATAGACTAAATAGTCCGGCAGTATAGCTGATCGCCTTCCTAGTGGATTCTTACCGAGTAGTAACAGCCACATTCTCGCACCCGGTTTCATGAACTTCATTAGGAGCTGTCTCTTAACAACAGGATCCCAAGTCTCAACAGGTTCAATATGGTATGTGGGGAGTTTCACAATTTCATTATTTGTGGCTGGAGGAGACATAGATACCACATTACTTCACCGATTATCCTTTACATTAGTCTGGGAGCAGCTACTTTCTTCGCCACATCAAACTCCCAAAACTTAGCTGGGTCAGGATTCCACAATTTTGTGCTTCATTGGGATTATAGAACCATATCCCTTTTTGAATGTTCCCGGTGGAAGTGATACAAAATAACACCTGCTTATTCCCTGAGTCGAACCATTTTAATGTCGGATTATATAACTTTATCATGGCACATCCTCAAACCTTAAGATGGTTTTGCCAGCTTTCCAAATTCACAACTCAAAAGGAGTCAATATGGAACACTTCGTGAGGGGTACACGATTCAAAATGTGGCTGTAAGCTGCTAAAGCTTCACCCCACAGAAAACCCAATTTATTCTATACTAATCATACTCTTACCATTTCCATAAGAGTACCATTGCGCCTCGCTATAATTATTTGCTCAGACTCCCAGCATAGTAAACTGCGCTACCATCCCAGTCCTCAAGTATTTGGCGATCGGTCTTTTAAGTCATCCAAAGACGCCATGTTCGCGAGCAATACTCTCCACCTCCTGGCCAGATCTAACCAACCCTTTTATGACTTCTTCCCAATTGTTTCTCGACTTTTGGCCTCAAAATCTTGAACTTGTCAAGAGACTCACTTTTCTTTAATCAAGTACAATAACCACATCGAGAATAGTCATCAATAAATGTGATGAACAAAAATTCTCTTACCAAGGTTGCCATACATAAGGTCCACTTTCTATATCAGCAGAATGACTTCCAAATGTCGAACTACACTTGACTCATAGCTTTCTTATCTTGGTCATTTACCCTATTAATAGTTTCACGATATCTCTGTTAATATAAGAGCAGGCAGATGTTAGTCTTTTATCAAATTTTTCACTTATCCTTAGAGATATGGCCAAGTCGCTTATGCCATAATGCATATGACTTTCCTTAGGTAAAGTGGGTCCTTAGAAACAACTTTTTTCAAATTGAGATAAGCTCGATATGTCATCGGGAGATAGTTTCCTAATCAGATAATCCGTTGGACATATGACAAAGACTCCAAACTGCTTATTTTACTTAATAAAGATTGACGCATCATGTGAATACTCACTGTAGAGAATTATAGACATCATCACATAACTACCTTAAGCGTGTAAAAATACGACATGCGCTAGAACTCTCCACATGACGCATGAGAACATATTCTAATCCTCTTTGTGAAATCACCAATCTTCGTGTGTACGAACCACTAAGATCACCATCTCTGATCGATGCCATCATGTATCCCTCTCCATGAACTGAATACATGATCACCTCCTTCTGGGCATGATTACACACAAAACAGTGAGATATCCTCAATAAGTGAGTTTGATATTTCTTCAAACCTAACTCAAGGTGCCACTGCTACCACAACCCAATTCGAATCCTTGAAAATCACTCATACCAAGGATATAAAACTTAATGTACTGCCATTCAATATATATATAATGCCAATTATAATGTGTTCTAAATTCATTTAATAGTCAATGAATTTAGATCCATGACAGTTCTTATAAAGGATATTCCTATGTTGATACCGGTGTATTCTAAACCATAGAGAAATACCAAGTATTACATGAAAATACCCCAATATCTTGGCATACATCGGGGTTCCCATACGATTTTCATATCTTTTAAAAGCTTCAACATGCTGTCAATATACCAACAGGAGAATTTCTATATACTTAATCAGAGGTATCAAATTGGTCTCGTATTTTCCCGACGCGTTTCACGCCGCCACCGTATGTTCGCTGCGGTGGAAGCGCCGCGGCGCCGCTGCGGTTTTCGTGGTTCGCCAGGTCGACCGGGTTTAAGTTTGACCGCGACCGGCTGACCGCTGACCGCTCTGGCGGATCGTTGACCGTTGACCGCCGACCGGTCGCGGACCGCGACCCGCTTCGACCGCTGACCGGTTCGCGACCGTTAACCGGCCGGACCGCTGACCGCCGCCGAGATCCCCGCGTTACGTCAATGGGCCACGCCGCGAACGCACAAGCCAACAGCCACGCTTCGGGCCGCCATTACCGCTACCGCTTTAATCGAACTCGCCAACAAACGGATTCGGGTAGATCCGGCTAATCCGTCGCTGGTCGATTGGCTGGCGCCGACGCTATCACGACGCCGCCACCCGCCACCGCCTCGGCGCGCGGAAGCCGCGACGGCCAGGAAGCCTCACGCTGGCCGGGCGGCGCGCTGCGGGCGGCGCCGTGGAGCGCGTACATGGAGGTTTCCGCGACGCGCCACCCACCGGCTGTGATCGTTTCTTCTTCGGAGATTCCAAATATGTAAAATATTTAATTTGGATACAAAAACCCAAACCTACGTAACGCCGCTTCCAAAAACCACAAAAAATTTTCAACCTTATGTTTTTGAGTTCTAATCCGTGGTCGATACCAATCAGATACGACATCAACCTGTGATCACGCTAAGAACACAGATCAATTAATGGAGAAAAAATTAAATACATACCTGGGAATCCATGGATCTCTTTGCTTCGCTGATGCGGAACCGATGAAGAACGTGAATGAGAACCGATTCCCAAGATCTCAAGATCTTCTCTCAAACAACCTTTGTAATCGCCTTATGATTGTCACCTTCTTAAAACGCATGGAGAGAAAATCGAATGCAGATAGAATGAATCCTGTGGCTGAAAGTACTTCGAGTTTCTTTAAATAGGAGTTCACCACGGGCTCCTCTCATAACGGTCAATGACCAGCCCACACTAATCAAATGCAAAACATATGATTTGCTGTCTAATAACCTACTTTAATTGTAATCTAACGTAATCAGTTTTAATTCCACTAATGGAAGCTCCACTCTAATTAAAAATCCTACGTATGATTGATGCTTGTAAGACTTGTGAGGATAAGCTCAAGAATATAGAAATAAACACCATGTATATGCCGATCTATATGCATGTATGAAGCTCCGTCGCATTAGATATGCAGCTCCATGAGCAGTTAGCTGGAGTCTCTTTACTAGGTTGTCTTGTAGATCTGGTCTACTGTTCCAGTGGGACCGAACCTGCACATCCCAACTCACAAACAAAAAGAGAGAGCTATGCATAAAAGAGGGGCTGACACTAGTTTCCTAAGTAACTTCACTCGAAGGAAAAAGCAGAGGAAATCACTGGAGAGTAGGCAGAGAGAGAGAGAGAGAGAGAGAGAGAGAGAGAGAGAGAGAACCAAATGGAGCATTCATAATAATAATAGATTTTATTGAACTTTTATGTTGTTCTATTTTCTAAAATCTTCTTCCGATCTAAAAAAACGAAAATATCATATCTCAACAAATTATTAAATGGTATTATTTCTTTATAAAATTAATATAAATATGGTAGAAATATTTCACATTTCTTAATACAAATCTTATTAATACATTTTTATGATTATTTTAATTTATTATTAACTTTAATAATATGTTTAGGCTTTATATTAAATATAAACTTTTTTTTCTCAAATGATATTAAATGGAAACTCATCCATGCTCTTTCTGTTTTTAATTAATTTGAAAATACAACCAAATAATATAAACTATCTTGTTCAAGGAACTTTAAGATTTGAAGTAGACTAATAGGATTGTCCGATGGACCAATCACTTTGAAATTATTTCTTATTCTTCTTATTATTATATATTAAGAAATAAAAAATTATCATTGTACTTATAGTTCAAATAATAGAAAAATATTTAAAATTATTAATTAATAAATTATTGTACAAAAATATAAAATTAACACCACGATAAATCTATAAGGGATATAAGGGATTATACTCCTCTCCAATAAATTGAGAACAAAGATTATACATAAATATTTTGGATTTTTTTAGGACATTAAAAAAATAGATTTGAATCAAATATAATTTAGTCATAAAATATCAACCTTATTATATTGAATTATTTCTATTTATTTTCTACCGACAGTATTATTTTTATGTTATATTTGCAAATTGATAATATTGAGTAATATGTTTCTAATGTTTAATCCAAAGAGGTTCTTTATGAAAATAAATGAGTCACTCAGTTAATGATCACATATTGTTTTAATACAAGGACATCTAGAACAAAGAAATAAAATTTGTTTTTGAAGATGCTGTTTTCAACCCTCTTAACTAAACAATCGATTATCCAATCTTTTTTTTTATTTCACATATTCTCAATATTATGCAGAGAGCTAACTAGTTATTTCAAACTTGATATTTATTGTTGAGACTGATTTTTGGTACAGATTTCTAGTGACTAAGCTGAGGAGCTAACTTTTGCTTGGTTGGCTTGTGTTTTTCTGATCTGATTTTCTGGGCCTGGCTTTTTTAAGGTATCACCTTATACCTTTTTTTTCTTCAATGCTTATCAAGTTTTTGCCCATAAAAAAAACATATATATTGTTTTTTTTTTTAATACAAGGAGATTACTTTGTGTGATTAACTTAGTGTAAGTTTTATATTATTAGATTGCTCGAGAGGTGCAGTTGAATGAAATCACTCAGAGTATCTCCTGTCCTGCTTTTATAGGAGCAATGAAATACAAATTAGTGGGTAAAAGTCACCTTGGATTCTTAAGAGGTTAGGGTTATTATTTCCTAACAAGAAAATAATGGATATTCTTGTTAAAATAAGATCAAAATTGATGGCTACTGTATTTCCTAAATTCATTTTTCAAAAGATCTTTTAATCAAATCATCCTCGTCTTATCTAGCAAGCCATTTTAAGTTGCTCAAAGGCACAAACCTTTGTTTTCTTATTATGCTTTATAGAATGACTAAAAAGCTGGTTAGAACAAGGGCAAGACCTTTTTATAAGCCTTTCTAACCTATGGATGCACATTTATTGTGCCTAATTACTTATTGGCAAGAAAATGTTTGGTATACAAATATTAAATAATTAAAAATATATAATTTCTTAAATAATTTTAATTGTATTGTACTGATTATTCTTATTTTCATGTTCATATTCAGAAAACAAATTTTTTTCAAAGTTTGATGACATCAAAATATGAGAAAAAATATAAAAAAAAATCTTTTAAAATATTATAATTTTTTTTTTGACGAAACACACTTTAATTACAATATAGTAAATTATTCCTCCTCTCCTATGTCCCGCTTGAAACGCTTAACATTTTAAACGTTGAACACTCTACTCATGAGCTAAAAATGCTTATTCCTTAAAAAATAATACGTAAAAACGACCTTTTCCTTTAAATTATCTTTGAATAATTATATTTGTTTCTTTCCATTTTTTTCTTTAGATTTTTTTTTCTTTAACATTTTCTAGAACCCAACATACCCATAATAACCTTACTTTTACAAGAAAAATGGGATCATTGAAAAAACAGAAAAACACAAATGATCAGGCGCAAATGCAGATCAAACGAATAGGGGAAAAAAACAATAGGAACAGAGGAAAGGGATCGTAATAATAAAGATGTTCACTCAAAGAAGAACAAAAGGAGAAGGGAAAGAATTTACAATTTACCATTTTGGTTCGATTATTTTATTCATATCAAAAGCAGTTGAACCTAAAGTAACTTTATAAGTTGTCAACGTACCCAACACTAAATCATGGGATCAAGTCGCACGTAGTTCTTATTTTTACAATCGTATAACAATCTAGTAATAAGTTGAACAACCTAGTTATAAGTGATTCCTTTTCTATGCCATAATCTATTGCGCTTTTGAAGTCTTCCAAAAGCTTTCTCTATTTTTTCATGCACTGATATCATATCCTTCTCCTTGATTGTCATAGGTTGATGCTTCTTGATTATGGAAGATGTGACTTTCTTGATTGATAAAGATGTAACTAACTTCTTCATCGGCAACGATGTAACTTTCTTGATTGGTGAAGATGTAACGTTATTGATCGCTAGAGATGTGACCTTCTTGATCGACAAAGATGTACTTTGATCGATGAATATGTAACCTTCTTGATTGGATGAAGATGTAATCTTCTTTAATCGGGAGAAGATGCAACATTCTTTTGATGGACACATCTTCTTGTTTTTTCTCTGCTCATCGTTGATTTGGTGTTGCCGAAAGTGATTTCTATAATTCCTAAAAGTCTTCTCTAAAAGTACTTTCATCCGATTTTATTTCCATATCCATGAAAAAATAAAGAATAAAATGGGTCAAAAGAGACAACAATGAAAATACTATTCTATTAAATCGATATAAAACCGTTGAAATGTTCTTGCATTTTAATGCAAATCTTATTTCTAATACAAATTTTATGGTTATTTTAATTTATTCTTAACTTTAATTTTTATAATGTGTAGGTTGGAGCATTAAAATGGAAAGTTGTCCATTCTTCCTCATTTTAATCAATTTGGAAAATAAAACAAAATTATATAACTATTTGAATCAAGTGAACTTGAAGATTCATGTAGACTAATTGGATTGCCCTATTTTGGACTGATTATAACTTATTATTATTACCATTATTATATAATAAGAAATAAAAAATTATAATTATAATTATAATACCAAAATAATGAAAAATGTTTAAAATAATGTAATTAATGAAATTTTTTGCAAAAAAAAATGACCACAATTTTAAATTCATAATTAATGTTAAGGATTATACATAAATATAGCATTAAACTGAGAAATAAAGCATTATACATAAATATTTTGGATTTTAGGATATTAAAAAAATAGATTGAATAAAATATAAAATTTAGTCATAAAATATCAACTTTATTATATTGTATTGATTTAATCTTATTTTTCATGTTGAGAAAGGAACTATCATTTTTGAAACAAACAATTTAAAGTTTAATGCATCAAAATATGAGAAAATATATAAAAAAAATCTTTTAAAATGTTATAATATCTTATCTACTTATTCCTTTATAATTATTCACTTTGCATTACATCATAGTATTATATTTCTTGACAAATTTAAACCATTAGGACTCGAACCATGGACCCCTCCCAATGTCCATATGAGCTCTTAACCATTTGAACTATGTCTTATTTACCTCTACTTATTCCCTTTAAAAATTAATTAAAAAAAAAAATACAAAAAAAAATTACCTTTTTCCTCTAAAATATCTATGAATATTCATAATCAAATTTTTTTTCCTTATATTTTTTCTTTCGATTTCTTTTCCTTTTTCCTTAACATTTTCTAAAACTAAACATAACTCCATTAATCTTACTTTTTACAAGAAAAGGGGAATCATTAAAAAAACAAAAATAAAAACATAAGAACAATAAATGATCAAACGAAAAGGTAAGATCAAAACGAATAATAAAAAATGGGAGAGGTTTGAATAAAAGAAAGGATGAAGAGGAAAGCATCGTAGTCATGGAAGTATGCAATTTATTTCACAGATTATTTGATTTACATCCTACTTGCATTATTAATATGCAAATTAAAAACTAACAGATAAAAATTAGTGAAAAATAATAGATAAATGTGACATGTATCTATAGGAAATACCGAAAAAGAATATGTTGAGTTGATAAAAGAATTATTTTATTAATATCTAAAGCAGCTGAACCTAAAGTCACTTTATAGGTTGCCTACGTACCCAACACTAAATCATGGGATCAAGCCGCACGTAGTTCTTATTTTTACAACTGTGTATACAATCAAGCTAGTAACAAGTTGAACAACCTAGTTAATAAGCGATTCCTTTTCTCCGCCATGATCTATTGCGTTTTTTAAGCCTTTGAAAAGCTTTCTCTATTTTTTCATGCACCGATATCATATCCTTCTCTTTGATTGTCATAGGTGGATGCTTCGAGAACTGAAGATGTGACTCTCTTGATCTAAGATGGTTCAGCTTCTTCATCGAATAAACGATGTAATGTTCTTGATTGGTGAAGATGTAACCTTCTTGACTCGTGATGCAACCTTCTTATGATGATACATCTTCTTGTTTCTTCTTCTTCATTGTCGATTTGTTGTTGGCTCTTTCGAGTGGTTTCGACGATTCTAAAAAGTCTTCCTAAAAATATCTTCATCTTGACCTTTCTTTCCATGGCTATTAGTTAGTAGAGAGTAAGTTGACTGGCAAATAACAATGGGAAAATATGGAATAAAGGTAGGGTTATTTATAGCTGTATGGAAATATTAAAATCGTAGAAATATTTCACAGTTTAAATCAAATCTTATTTCTATTTTTTGACATCTATCGAATCTTATTTCTTTTTTTTTTTTTTAAAAGATCAAATCTTATTTCTAAAACACTTTTTATTATATGCTTAGGTCGGAGCATTGGATTGGAAACTTATCGGCTCTTCCTCATTTTAATTTATTTGGGAAATACAACAAAATAATATAATTATTTTATTATTAAAAAATAAATAAAAAAGACTGATGTTTTTTGCTACCCTCCTGATTGGTTGTTCTGAAAGTGTAAAATAAAAAGAAAATTCAAAATCATTTTTAAACAACGCTTGAGATTTGAGAGAAAAAAATGCTGGCATTTGGATCGTAGGCGTGAGGCTTTTTAAATTTTTATTTTATTTTTTTCTTTTTTGTTTCGTTTCGATTATTTCGGATGCCAAATGAATGGTAAGGGCTTGTTTGATTAAATTGGGGGTATTTTATTTTAAAAAAACGAAAATACTATACTCTATCAAATTAAATGGTATTACTTATAAAATAAATATAAATGGTAGAGATATTTCACATTTTAATACAAATCTTATTTCTAATTAACTTTTTATGATTTATTTTAATTTATTATTAACTTTAATAATATGTTTAGGTCCTAGCATTAAAAGGAAACTTTTTTTTTTCTCGAATGGAGCATTGGGTGGAAACTCGTCCGTCTTCCTCATTTTAATTACATTTGGAAAATACAATAAAATAATATAATTATTTTTATTGTAAAATTACATTCTAACTTTTATTATATTGAAATAACTTTCTTATATTTTACACTGATTGTAATATTTTTTATGTTATATTTTGCAAATGGTACATAGATATGCGAAATTTAAATTTGCTTTTTTTTAAGAGGAATTGCAGGGATTGTTTTTAAAAAATAATTATTTGAAAAGGTTAGGATTTGAAAATAAAATAAAATTCAATAAAATGTTTGCATTCTTGTAAGAAAAAAGGGTTAGAGCTTATTTATTAAAAAGGCGATAAGATTGACAAATTAATGAAAATAGCCTTTGAAGTAGTTTCTAAGCAATTCTTCAAATTTCTCTCGACAATTACTTCAATGGTACAATTAATTTTATTCTATTTTTCTAAAAAGTAATTATATTTTTGTTTTGTGTATAAAGTTAAGGTTTAGCACTAAATATAGTTAGGAGTTTTCAGCATTCAGCTGTTTGTTTTTTTAAATTTTCACGACTTATTACCGAAATTTTTAAAAAGGCTTAATGTAAAAGCTGAAAATATTTGGCTTTTCTATTCGTAAGCTCATTTTTCCATAAAAATAAAAAAATTTCTATCATTGTCCAACAAAGCAAGCAATAACACTCACTACTACAGATGACAACGGAGGGTTTGAACTGGGATCGCCCATCTCGACTCGCCGTTTATTTTTTTAAATTCTTAAACTCACATTTAAAATTAAACAAACTAAACGCGCATAAATTGGCAAGGACGGAAAATTCTCAAACCCGCCCCATTTATATTTGATTTTTGTTTATTATTAATTTACCTTTGTATTTTTGATAAAATATAAAATAATCATAAAAGTTCTTTCATTTTACATCATATAAACATTTTCTTTGATATTACAATGAGTATTTGTCAATTTATTAACTAACAAATGACTTTTAAAAAAATAAACACTTCCTTCTCTAGCCTCTCCCCACGCATCAACGCCCTTACATCAGCTGGATTTGAGGTAGAAGAGAATGATGCATTAAGATAGAAGAGATGCTAAGGTTTTTTTCTACTCCTCTATAGCTTGAGGTAGAGAAATAAAAAGGCAATTTGGGTTTTATTAAAAATTCATTATTCAACTATCTTTTTAAAATTATGTGAGAAAATAAACCGTAATTAAACTCTCCCAAACGCAATCTAAGTAGTAAATATCATATGTTTTAATGGTTCAAGGAACTTTACTTCTCTTTTTATTCTTTTTAGTGCTTCATCGCACCTTAAAATAATTCACCCAAGAAACAAAAAAAAAATTGATAAATTAATTGGATGTGGTCTATCAAAACATATCTAATAATTAAACCAAATATATAACTTAATCAGCCAAAATTTTCAGATTAAAATAACAAGAACCAACATCCTGTGGCCAGAAAGAGGCCATCGTCAGCAGCAACCCCATTACCACAATATCTTCCCCATCTTCATCTTCTTCATCTCCTCTTCTGTTTAACTAGTTCTCTTCCATAAGAGACCTCGGTTGATGATGCCTAATAGGATTTTGCAGTGGACAAAATTTTCTGACCCACCCACCACCCAGGCTGATAAATACACTGGCAGCTGGGATATATGGTCACACCTGCTCCACTGCTAAGCTGAAGGGACATCTTATGTTCATAGCTGCTAATTCTGCAGCCAAAAATCTGAAAACGTAGGGCATTGAGACAGTCTCCATTCCTTTACTAGTCTGGCAGGAATGGCAAGTGACCTTTTTGGGAGCTCTAGCCGGAGGTAGTCCTCCGACCTCTTTCACCGCTCGCTTTTGCGGCTGGATGATTGATGTTGTGAGGATGCTTCCACATAAAGAACAAACATCTGCGATATGCTGATCGGAGCATGTATGAAGCCTGTCGTGTAATAGATATGCAGCTCCATGAGCAAGCATGGAGTCTCTTTAATAGGTTGTCTTGTGATCTGGTCTACTGTTCCAGTGGACCGAACCTGCACATCCCAACCCACAAACAAAGAGAGAGAGAGTTACATAAAAGAGGGGCTAATACTGGGTTTCCCATGCACTTAATTGAAGGGAAAAGAAAGAGAAATCAATGGAGAGTAGGCAGAGAGAGAGAGAGAGAGAGAGAGAGAGAGAACCAATGAGCATTCATAACAATAGATTTTATTGAACCTTTTATGTTATTCTATTTTCTAAAATCTTCTTTCCGATCTAAAAAAAACGAAAATACTATATTCTATCAAATTATTAAATGGTATTACTTATAAAATGAATATAAAATATGGTAGAAATATTTCATATTTTAATACAAATCTTATTTCTAATACATTTTTTATGATTATTTTAATTTATTATTAACTTTAATAATATGTTTAGGTCGGAGCATTAAATGGCAACTTTTTTTTTCAAATGGAGCATTAAATGGAAACTCATCCGCTCTTCTTCGTTTTAATTAATTTGGAAAATACAACTAAATAATATAAACTTATCCTTGTTCAAGTGAACTTTAAGATTTGAAGTAGACTAATAGGATTGTCCCATTTGGACCAATCATCACTTGGAAATTATTTCTTATTCTCTTATTATATATTAAGAAATAAAAAATTATCATTGTACTTATAATACCAAAATAATAGGAAAAATATTTGAAATTATTTAATTAATAAAATTTATTGTACAAAAAAAATATAAAATTAATGACCACAATGATAAATTCATAAGTGATGTTAAGGATTATACTCCTCCTCCAATAAATTGAGAAATAAAGCATTATACATAAATATTTTGGATTTTAGGATATTAAAAAAATAGATTGAATCAAATATAAATTTCAGTCATAAAATATCAACCTTTATTATATTGAAATTATTTCTCTATTTATTTTCACCGACAGTATTATTTTATGTTATATTTTGCAAATTGGATAATGATGAGTAATTATTGGTCACTTAATGTTGTCCAAAACAGGTTCTTTTGCAGAAAATGAAATGAGTCAATTGTGTTAATGATGTCATTATTATTGTTTTAATACAAGGACATCTAGAAATAAAGAAATAAAATTGTTTTTGAAGATGCTGTTTTCTCAACCCCTCTAACTAAAACAATCGATTATCCAATCTTTTTTTATTTTGTACATATTCTCAATGGCTATGCTTAGGAGCTAACTAGCTGTATTCTAAATTTGGATATTTATTTTGTTAGACTTGTTTTTGTACAGATTCTTTATGACTAAGCTGAGGAGCTAACTTTTGTTTTGTGGGTTGGTTTGTGTTTTTTCTAGATCTTATCTTCTCTGGCCTCTTGGGCTTTTTTATGTACTACCTTTATACCTTTTTTTCTTCAGTGTTATCGCTTTTTGCCCATAAAAAAATACATATATTGTTTTTTTTTTTTTAATACAAGGAGATCATTTTGTGTGATTAACTTAGTGTTATCGCTTTTTGCCCATAAAAAAATACATCTATCAAATCTTATTTCTTTTTTTTTTTTTAAAAAGATCAAATCTTATTTCTAACACACTTTTTATTATATGCTTAGGTCGGAGCATTGGCATGGAAACTTATCGGCTCTTCCTCATTTTAATTAATTTGGGAAATAAATACGACAAAATAATATAATTATTTTATTATTAAAAAATAAATAAAAAAGACTGATGTTTTAAGGCGTCGTCTTTTCTGGTGGGGAATATGGTTGCTACCCTCCCTGTTTGGTTGTTCTGAAAGTGTGGGAAAAATAAAAAAGAAAATCAAAATCATTTTTTAACAACGCTTGAGACTTGAGAGAAAAAAATGCTGGCCAATCAAAGGCGTGAGGCTTTTTAAAATTTTATTTTATTTTTTTCTTTTTTGTTTCGTTTCGTTTCGATTATTTCGGAAGCCAAATGAATGGTAAGGGCTTGTTTGATAAATCTTTCTTGGGGGGTGTTTTTATTTTAAAAACGTGAAAATACTATACTGCAGTCAAATTAAATGGTATTACTTATAAAATAAATATAATGGTAGAGATATTTCACATTTTAATACACTTTTATGATTTATTTAATTTATTATTAACTTTAATAATATGTTTCTAAGCCAGCATTAAAAGAAATCCTTTTTTTTTTTTTCTTGAATGGAGCATTAAATGGAAACTTTTTTTGTTTTTTCAAATGGAGCATTAAATGGAAACTCATCCGCTCTTCGTCATTTTAATTAATTTGGAAAATACAATAAAATAATATAATTATTTTATTGTAAAAATTACATTCTTCCTCCAATATCTGTCACTGCTTGATTTTGTGGCTGGATATACATGAGTAGTAACTTTTATTATATTGAAATAATTTCTTTATATTTTTACACCGATTGTATTATTTTATGTTATATTTTGCAAATGGTACATAGGTATGCGAAATTTAAATTTGCTTTTTTTAAGTGGAATTGCCGGGATTGTTTTTAAAAAATAATTATTTGAAAAGGTTAGGATTTGAAAATAAAATAAAATTCAATAAAATGTTTGCATTCTTGTAAGAAAAAAGGGTTATAGCTTATTTATTAAAAAGGTCGAAGATTGGACAAATTAATGAAAATACCTTGTAGTAGCTTTGCCAATTCTTCAAAATTCTCTCCATTAATTACTTCAATGGTACAATTTATTTTATTCTATTTTCTAAAAAAGTAATTATATTTTATTGTTTTGTGTGTATAAAGTTAAGGTTTAGCACTAAATATAGTCAGGAGCTATTTATTTTTTGGCTAAATGCTGAAAGCTCATCTTTTTATTTTTTCAAATTTTCACGACTTATTACTGAAATTTTAAAAAAAAAAATTTAATTGAAAAATGAAAAAAATTGGCTTTTTTTATTCAAAAAAAGTCATCTTCCCACCAAAATGCTAAAACTCCATCATCAGCAATGCTTATACGACTAACAACACTCACTACTAGGGATAACAACGGAGGGGTTTGGGACGGGACAACCTATCCCAACCCTGGGCCGTTTATTTTTCACTCCCAAATTTGTCCCATTTAAAAATTAAATAAAGACGAGTGAAACAAGTTGGCAAATAGATGGAAAAATTTTCAAACACACCCCGCTTACATTTGATTTTTGTTTTTATTTCTTATTTTTTATTTTTTTACATTTTCTTTGATAAAACATAAAATAATCACAAAAGTTGTTCATTTTACTTCATATAAACATTTTCTTTTATATTACAATGAATATTTATCAATTTATTAACCAACAAAATGACTTATTTAAAAAAAAAAAACCCTCTTCTCTAGTTCTCCCCACGCATCAACGCCCTTTACATCGAAGGATTTTAGGTAGAATAGAATGATGCATTAAGATAGAAGAGATGCTAGGGTTTTTTTTCACTCCCCCATAGCTTGAGGTAGAAGAAATAAAAGACATTTAGGTTTATTAAAAAATTTACTATTCAACTGTCTTTTTAAAATTATGTGAGAAAATAAACTCAAATAAACTATAAATAAACTCTCCTAAAAGCACCCTAAGTGATAAATGTCACATGTTTTAATGGTTCAGGAAACATTACTTCTCTTTTTATTCTTTTTAGTGCTTCATTGCACCTTAACATAATTCACCCTAGAAACAAAAAAAAAAAATATATATATATATATAAAGAGAGCAGATATATATATATATATATATATATATATATATATATATATATATATATATATATATATATATATATATAAATTAATTGAATATGTCTACTAAAACATATCTAATAATTAAACCAAATATATAACTTAATCAGACAAAATTTTCAGACATAAATACAAGAACTAACATCCTTCAAGGGCTTAAAGAACCCATTGTCAGCAGCAACCCTAATAATACGGCTTTCACACACAATATCTTCCCCATCTTCATCTTCTTCATCTCCTCTTCTATGTGCATGACCCAGCCTTCGTCACCCGTGCCTGCCTGCACCCGATCCCTAATGGACGCTATCTCTACATCTTTCCCTTGAGACTCAATCACCCTGATCAGTAGGGATGACATAGCTACCAAACTCCCTAGCTATCCCTGTTTGCTCTCACCAGACCGCAGAGCCTAAACGTCCCACAATCTCGAGCATTTACACCCTGAAGCTACACTAGCCAAGACTTCGTGACTTTCGATCGAGCGCATCACCACTACATTTGCTCATCAGATGGTAATGCAAAGTGAAGTCATAATCCTCTAGATACTCCATCCATTCGCGTTGCCTCATGTTGAGGTCCCGCTGTGTGAAAATATACTTCAGACTCTTGTGGTCTGAAAATACCTCAAACTGCTCACCATACAAGTAGTGGCGCCAAATCTTTAAAGCAAAGACAATGGTCGCCAACTCTAGATCATGTGTAGGGTAATTTCGCTAATGATTCCTTAACTGTCTGGAACCATCCGCCACAACCCTCTCGGATCGCATCAATACACATCCCAGTCCGTCCCTAGAGGCATCACAGTACACCGTGTACCTCTGTCCCTATTTCGAGACTATCAAAATAGGAGCTGAAGTAAGCCTCCTTTTCAACTCTTGGAATGCCTTCTCACACAGGTCATCCCACTCAAACTTGACCCCCTTCCGGGTCAATCTTCATAGGTGTGGCTAATCGAGAGAAATCCTTAATAAACCGCCTGTAATATCCTACTAATCCCAAGAAACCAAGGTGATCTCGAAACCGACCGCCTCCCAACTCATAATGTGCTCTACCTTCCTCGGGGTCCATTGACACACCCGGCCGACACAACGTGTCCTAAGAATCCCACCCGTAGTCAAAACTCGCACTTACTGCCAAACTTAGCATTAACTCCGATGGTCCCCGAGTACTGGAGAACAATCCGCAATAATCCTCATGCTCCTCCTCGACTGGGAGTATATCAAAATGTCGTCAACAAAGACCACAACAAACTGATCTAAATAAGGTTGGAATGCCCTATGCATAAGATCCATGAATGTCACTGGTGCATTCGTTAACATAAAAGGCATCAATGTGAACTCGAAATGCCCATATCGCGTCCTAAACGCTGTATTAGGGATATCAACTTCCCTAACTCTCAATCGATGATAACCGGTGCGAAGATCTATCTTGGAGTAAACTCACGCCCCTCTCCGCTGATTAAACAAGTCATCAAACCTCGGTAAGGGATACCGATTCTTGATTGTAGATCCTCATTCAACCGCTTGCAATCAATGCACGCTTGAAGGGTTCATTTTCTTTTTCGCTAATGGTAACCTAGCAATTCTATGGTGAAGTGCTCATTTAACAGAAAGCCCTTTGTCCAACCATTCATGTAGTTGGACCTTGAGTTCCTGCAACTCAACCGGTGTCATCCTATGAGGAGTCATAGAAATGGGGGACGTACCAAGGTGTAGCTCAATGATAAATTGTACATCCATGTGCGTAGGTAATCCCAGCAACTCATCCGGAAAGACATCCTCATACTCACAAACCACCCGAGGTAGACTAGAATCTTGTCTCCCCTCATCCTCTAGGGTAAGGCTTGCTAGCCAACTCATCAACTGTCCACTCCATCTGGAGTCCTACACGGTCTGGGGTAAAGTATCATGCTTCGCCCGAAGTCAACAAATACACGGATACCGGGTCCGTGTGAGCAAAGAATCCTCCTACTATCATAATCAATGACGACTTGTGTCACAACCAATCCATGCCAAGAATGACATCAAAATTGATATGTCCATCACCCAAAGGTCCACTGTGAGCAGAATCCATGAGATATCTAACTTACGATCCCGACATATCAGATCAATCTGTACTCTAGTCCCTAGGGGAGAACTCACGTATAACGGATCATCCAAGGTCTCCACCTCTAAACCCAAAACATCCACACTAGATGCAACCACAAAGGAATGCGATACACCAAAATCAAACAATATCTTAGCCCATAAGCGAGATAAAAAAAACATACCCTGTATCACTGACTAATCAGCTGGCTCAATCTGTGGAGTAATGGTGTAGACACGCCCCGTGTCCCCGGCGTCAAACAAGCTCCATCCCACTCGACCGGCTCCAGCCACTCGCCCTTCCGTGAGGCAAAGGCGCTGTAGCACCCTCGACTAAAGCCGGTCCTCCGCCCCAAACGATGCCGAGGGAACAAATTGTGTCCGCGGCCGGTCCCACTAATGACTGACCGAGGTACCCCATAGCCCCGGGATTCCTTGGGTTCAAGGGGGCAATCCTACCGAAATTTCAGCAATAGCGTAAGTAACATATCACCCGCCCGACCGACCAGCGCCTGGAGCCTAGCCTCGTCCCGATAGTCATGGCCTCCTCCCTGAGACAATCGTGGAATAGAAGTCCTCTGCCTCTTTTCCATACTAGAAGAAGGCTGATCCTCCCTTCCCTCTCTCACTAGCACTGTGATCCTGATACTCAGGTAGTATCCTTCCATCTCTCTACGGCCATAGCCGCTATGACCATAGAGTCCATGTCTTGTGGTGGAGAAATCCCATATCTTGCCCCTTGATGGACAACTTTAGGCCATCCTTGAATTTCCTCATATCAATTCATATCCCCAGGGCCACATAGTCATCCCCAAACGTGCCAACTCAATGAACTCAAGACGCACTGCAGCACGGGCCAGATCTCCTCGCTAACTCAAGGAACTCCCGAGCCTTAGCATGTCTAGCTGATGCCGAAAAACTTACCCATGAAGAGAGAGCTCTCGAATCCTCCCCATGTCATCGTCCCAGATCCTCAAGACTTAACCCATCCCACCATATCCGGATCCACCCTCTAAATCGAAATGTGGCTGTACTCGGGATCCCTCAGCACTGAGGTGATCTCCATAGCCTCCAAAATCCTTCCACCTGGTCTCTGGGTTACGCGTATCCAATCGTTGAACATAAATGCAAATGACTTATGATTTTTATCCTCAACCTACCAAGGATTACATGCATTTCATAAAAACCGAAGGACGGTAAAATAAACTTCTTACCTCTGTAGGATCGATTCGCCAAGCCTTCAAAGCTTATGCCTTGGTTTATTCGGATCTTCAAAGGTGTCGCTTTCCAAAAGCTTACTCACCTTCATAAGTATCCACATACTAACAAATAATGCAACCATCTTGTTGAATGCTAGTTCGTGCCTTGGCTCTCTCAAATGAAATTAGTGGTCTCTCTGCTTTGGTTGTTTTTCGAGTAAAGACGACTATTACTAAATATATATGTCTCATATATATATATCTATATAAGTCTCATAGGTTTAAGTCAAAACGAATTTTTTTTTATTATTATATATTTAAAACTCTTTTTAAATAATAACAATTTAAATTCAAATCCTTATCGTGATAAGGAAATTATTATATATTTTAAAAACTTTTAAAAAAAAACCCTTTACAGATTATTTCCTTATCCAATAAGAAAATATACAAATTAATTATTTGGTTATAATTTAAATCACGAATTTAAACTTTCAAAATTAAATTTGAATTTAAATAACAACTAATTATTTGTAATTTAAAATATTCTCATCATTTTAAATTACTACGTAAAGTGAAAACCATAACTGGCCATTATTCGCTCTTAATGTGCTAATCTTTATGTTCAATTAACATAGCAAGAGCTACCTACATCACATTTTGATCCTATGTCATAAGTGGCCTCTAGCAAGACATTGCGACTACCTAAGTTAAATGCGAAAAACTCATGATCCCAGACAACCTTAATATTATAGCTAATGACATAATCCTTTCATTCTCATGATATCTTGATAGAATATAAAGGCATGGACAAAGTCAACCTTTATATCGCTCTCTATTTTCGATTACTAAACCCAATCTTGTGGATCGACTAAACAAACGATATCGATCTCCATCAATTCATTTGAGCACGGCCATGCATTTCAGTCTCAATCAATGGCGGACCTGCAGATATCTCTCTTATAATAAGAGGGACAAATTCCATCTTAATCGCTTATATCTCATTACATAATTCTTATTATGTTCAAGTATAACCTTTATAGTCATCCGATTAAAGACAACGTTTGATTATATCAAAACACAATATTCCTTATGTTGAGAACTATATCGATCTCAGGTCAAAGGATTTAATGACACAACTATTAGAGATTAACTATGACTTGATCCATGTAGTATTAATCTCAAGATTCGTCTATCCAATATTTGTTCTCAACAAATAGATATAAATTTGATTTGTATCTCATACACATATTCATCCCATGAATATCAATAATCAAACTTTATACTATCTTAATTCATTGTTATTCCCATAACACAACCGACAGGACATTTAGAATAATTAATAATATTATTATTCAAGGACATTATATATACAAACATGCAAATCATCATAATAATAAATTTGCTAACAATAAAATACTCATGTCCATACAATAGGCCTAGAGCACTATTACTAACACCGGGTTTCAATCAATGATCAGCTACCTGATCCCCTCCCTGAATGTCGAGGATGATGAGTCATAAACTGGCCGGAGGTTACTCGCCCCCAACTGCACTAGCCTAAGCAATGGCAACAGCTGCAGCACACACGGCCGCTACAAAGGCCTCGCTCGGTCAGCTGCCGATGGTCGATCGCCGCCTGGATGACCTTACGCCTCGCGCGACTTTGCCATCTACACAAGTTAAGATAGCAATTTGAGATTTTCTCTTTTCATTTATCACATTAATGATGCATAATGCCAAACACTAATAAATAACCATTCCTACATAATCATACTTATTCGTTTTCCGAACCCCTAAGGTTACGTTTGCTAACCCTAGTGTTCTTCAATTTCTATACACATTCTATCATGCATATTTTCACACAACCACAATACATCTCCCGTGGAGCATATTAGAACACCAAAGCAATAAATGCACACAATGTCGTGCTCTACACCCATGCCCACTAATCCTAGGTATTTGTACACCTAACTCTCGATACTCAGCTATGACAAGCCAATATCCAAAAACACTGGTGGATACCCCTACTCGAGCTTCTAGGTAATCGTTAACCTGAGCTATGATACCAAGCTGTGACGCCCCAATTTCCGAGGGTTATTTTTTTTTTTTCAATTCTTCCACACCAATTGTCTCTGTAAAATTTATACAAAACAATAAGGTTCCAAAATGTTAATAACGATCGAACAATCAAAACTAAATTTCGTCATGATTCATTATTTACATAAAGAAAGACTCGGTATTCAACCCAAAACGCTATAAAAATATAATTCAATAGCTCACAATCCATTTTTCACAACTAAACTCCCGACCGGGCTTACCACAATGTACTCTCCAAAGACTAAAAAATATTTCCCAAAACGGTTGAGCAATGTTGTGACACCCTTAAAATCGTGTCCGTTGACAACCCGTCAATTGTTGAATAATCGTGGGATGTCGGTAACTCGACACCACTGATGAAATCGGGCAGAGCCCTTTGTATGTGGATCTCTACCAAGGTACAAACTTGTCCAAAAATCAACTTATGACCACATCGTTCATATACAATGAAAATGAGGTACCGGCCACTTGGGCCCCCGTAGATTAATAATTACAACAAACATATCCCAACCAAAATATACTACATGGTTCAAGAGTTCTTACATTACTCTTAATACAAACACATATTAAAATTTATAATTCTAATACATGTTATACCAAAAACATCAAAGCCACAACCTGCCTTTCTCTTCTCAAAATCGACCTCTAAATGAGTAGTCTTCCTAACTCCTCCCCTCGGTAATCGAAATAATATTCCCGATGTAGTGGGTGAGCACCGTCAGTGAGAGATACTCCTACATGGGTTACTTCCCACCTAAGTGCACATGCATGGCGCACAATCACATTCACAATTTCATGAACTCACTAATGTCTATGACTAATCCCATGTCCCGAGTCTCACCGACTCCCTCATATGTCTGCCGACGCGACAAAATCACGCTTTCAAACAAACCCGTTGTTCGAAACACACTACCGAATCCCTAAGAAAGTATTGACTACCCTTCACATGAATGTGTTGGAGAACCTTCCTAAACACCCATGGGCTCCTCTGACGTGTAATTGTTGGACTATCTCTCAACACACACCTCCTGAAATCATCCATCTAAATTCCTTTCGCAACCATGTTCGCTTTTCTTTCTTTCATGTCAGCGCACTCACACCTAATATTCTAGCCTGCATATGCAATGTCCGATGTCAATCCTAAAAACATTTATGCTAATATATTCACATGCATATATTAACATAATTAATCCAAACAAATCATGTTATTAAATTCACATCAATAACACAAAATTAGCTCACATAAAGCACTAGCAAACACAAGCAATTCATTTTGAATCACTCAACATCACAAAAATTCACACAAAAATATTCATGTTATTATTCATTTGAATGCTGAAAACCTCGGGTTACTGCTCACTTGGCCATACGTAATAGGGAATTTTCTTCACTCTCGCTCAAAGCTTTTTGAGACTGAAGCTACGCTAAAACAAGCCTAGAACATTCCTTTAATCATTTATAATGGCTTCACAAAAGAATAACGCAAGGAGGAAAAAGATCCTCACTTTGAGTTGTCGGAACTCCACCAACCGGTGCCCACGCTGTGAGCCCCCTCGCCGCAGATAGAATAACTTCATTTGCTCAGCCTCGAAACCGACGTATCTGACGACCGAAAATCTAGAGAGAAGGTACTCTCTCTCTCTCTAGAAAAATTAAATCTCACGCTACTGCATCTCCATATTCCCCTGCACGTTATGGTCTCTATTTGCAAAGAAGACAACTGTTCATTATTTTGTCTTATTCATTAACAAATTCCAAAATTCCCATCATGTCCCTAAGTATTGGATTTTTGACACTTGGCACTATCTAAGTCATTCATTTCATCATCTCTCTACTCTTACAACATGTGTCACAAGAGTACATGTAATAGGTGACTTTCGTCAAATCACATATCTCTCAAACCCGTTTTACGGCACCCGACACCCAAAGGTCTTAAAAAACGTGAAAATTTCGACCGTCTCGAATTTGACGAAATTTGACGGGTAGCTAGATTTCTAGACGATTCCACCTGAAATCTGTTTCGTCATCCTAGATCTAGAAAAATTTTGGATTTTTACCGAAATGACCATTTTGCCCTTTTTCCGAAAATTGGAATTTTCTCTGGTCTTACAAATGCCCAGTATAAAATTTTCCTAGAAAGGCTACTCCCCACCTAAAATGCACATGCAATGGCAATATGTAAACATTCAATCATAGTCCACATAAATAATGTAATCCTATATGGAATGTTATGTCGCGGCGAGATGTGACCCTCGCGCTCACAACCTCGAGTCTCGACCGACTCCATCTCACCTACACTCCAAGTGTGAAAACTATCGCTGGTGTTTCACGAAGACTTCAACCACTGGAAACCCTCCACTTTAATTTAGTAAACTCGTGTGTTTGTTATGGGCCGCCACATTTTTTAGCGAGGTGCATGTTACAGTTATGTTAATCTGTGGCAGAGACATTTTACGGACTTTGCATCGCCCAGTGATCATCCTAACCACAATTGATTTGGAGTCTTTCACCTAAGAGGATCTACGACTTGCTTTGCCCAAACACACATGGTTATATTTATAATTGCCATCGCCACTTTCGTGAGTCAGTTGGACGTAGTCCATTTTCAAGCTCATCACTCGATCACTTCAGAATGGTGAATAACAGTTCAGCACCCGCACTCGACTCGTAGCGATGTAATGAGTACATATGAAATACATGCCATTTTCATGCGATGTCATGATACGCCTGTCAGCGTATAGCGTTAACAAACATTGATAAATATATTTTCTACATATAATTTTATTTCCATGAAAATAGTATATTAGACGAAATATTTTCACACTCAGCATGTAATTCTATCAAGCAATAACACACAAAATGGTCAAATCTCGGACCTACAAAAACAGGGCATCACACGGTCCCTTTCATTGTTTTGAACCATGCTTGGTTCCATTTGTCCTATGACTTCGAGAACCACAAGTTTTACATAACTGAGAATGCTCGATCCGGGATCAAACCAGACCTTGAACACATCAAGACTTTTGAAGTAATCCCAAGGCGCAATATTGAGTCCAAAATTTTGGGGTGAACTACCCGACTGATCATTTACAGGAAATGGCTATGTCTGAGTATTAGCTTTGTTTAGAAATAGTTAAAGTAGGAAATTTCCTTACATTGGATTTGTAGAACTTCAGGGTTTGAGTGCGTAGCCACTGAGGTAGTGTGGATGTTTGATCGTGGCCAGAGGCCCGAGCTACGCCAGATCTTAGAGAAGATAGAATCTCTCTCTGCACTTTCTGCTTTCTTCTTTTTCCTCCTTTCAGCTTTATTGCATTGGTTTCCCTTGCCTTTCCCTTGTTTGTTTATCCTTATCTCTCCATTTTTCATTCACCAATTTCTCACTTTGCCTTTTCTCTTCTCTTTATCTCTTTCTTCTTTTCTCTTTCTTTTCTCTTTTTCTCCTCATTTTCTCTTTTGGATCACTCTCACATTGAGATCAGTGGAAACTTCCCTCACCTTCCCTCTTTACCATATCCATACCATGTTATTATCTTACTCTTTATTTTTCTTTATTCTATTTATTGCATCATATGACACATGTGGCTCGTGTGAGCCATGTGTTCTTACCACATGGCTTTCCATGTGTCCTCCGATGAGATGCTATGTTGACCCTTTCCAAATATCTGAGTTTAAACACGTTTAGAAACAGTTTAATAAGTTTGACGGGTTGACCAACATGATGTCATGGATTAAAGTTGGCTTTTCAAGATGATAGTTTGGGTTTACTAAAACTTTTGTTCGTAGGCCTCGTCGATCGAGTTCGCCATTGTTGAAACGTCAATTCAAACTACCCAGGATAAAAGTTATATACTGTGCGATTTCAAGCGACGTTATGATATCCAAGCGCTCTTCAAACTTTTACGGCGACCCTAGGCTATATAAAGCATAACTTGCGATGCAAAGAAATACTAGCCCCAAAACACCTCTTGAGCTCGAAACACTAGAAAAAAATTCTTCAAACTTGTGGTTAGTGATCCGTTTGAACCATTAAAGCCGTGGAAGATTGCACGAGAGGTGCCACATCCGCCACCTTGCTGCGCCGACCTAGAAGTGCGCCCTTGCGAGACAAATGACCCGTGAGTCACGTAGCCAAGTAGGACCATGAGGATCTAAGCCCAGGAGACGACAATGATGCTCTGATTGCCTCATGGATTTTGATTTATTGCCAATTCACCCGCATGATCTTTTCCTGGCCTGGTTTTAAACTCATCTCGTGAACCCTTTTTGCGGTTGCTGTTGGATTACAGCGAGTGGTAGAAGCTTAGATCCGGGTTTAAACACCATGTGTTTGTTGGACCAAGGTAATGGTACCAATGAGTTCTGGTATCTTAGGCTTTCCATTGATGTATGGTTTGCTAAATTTTGGACATCGTTTGGTTAGTTTCCATTTTTGGTTGTTTAAGGGTGAGTACGAAATTGGAACGAGAAATAAGTACGTTAAATAGAGATTTGGCAAAATTGAAGTTGTATTAGTGAGTGGATGTTTTTAGGAATTATTGGGCGGTTCAATTTTGAGAAATTAGCTCCGGGTGGCTGATTTTAGGTATCGGACACATGGGGCGCAGCTGTGGTGGACTTTGTGATTCCAGTTGGATGGTTTCATAGTTTTAACTTGATTATTCCTAAAGCCTTGGGGGGCATCTAGGTTGTTGGTTCAGTATTGGGGCCCTGGCGGAGTTTTTATCTATATTACGAGGCACTCACGGCGGGGCGGGAGATGATCTGCGGGGGCGGATGGCGTCTATGATGCGCGAGTGGTTTATATGCTTTTAAATGATTTGGGGTATTATGTTGATATATCTAATGTGATAAAATACTTTGCCTATATATTGTTTTGATCGGATGGTGGGTTCATTCAAACATGATTTACTAGTTTAATACAAACAAGTTATTATTTCATGTGAATTTTGTCATCATTCAATTATTTTTAGTTTTCTTGTGTTAGTGGATGAGTTGGTGGTATTTGGTCATTTTAGGTACATGGATTGATGTTGCTGAGCTTCTCTTGAAAACTGTATTTAAAAAAAAAGGGATCTTGAGATTTTGTGGGTAGCTCTAATACGGTGTTGGAAGGTACATGTGAGAAAGGGAGGCGGTTATATTGGTTACCACGGCGGTGGCGGGTTGGAGGTTTGTGGTTGCCACTGGCGTGATGGCGGGTTGCAGGACTGTGGAAGACACGTGATGGGCGAGTTCACTCGGAGGTTTGTGGCACCGTGTTGGCGGAGGTTGCCGGAGGTTTGTTAGTGCCACGCCGAGCGGCGAAGTTGTTTATTAGGTGCCGCGTGATGGCCGGGTTACTCGGAGGGGTTTGTGGTACCGCGTAATGGTGGGCTTGCGAGGGTTTGTTATTACGATGGTAGGGTCTACTGGAGGTTTGTTAATTGCCACGTGATGGCCGGGTCTGCCGGAGGTTTGTTGAATTGCCGCGTGATGGCGGGTCTAGCGGAGGTTTGTTAGTTGCCCGCGTGATGGTAGGTGTATCCGGGTTCGTGGGCGTCACGGTGCCGTGAGGTGGCAAGCCCGGTTTTATGATGGGTATGTGGTATGGGCGACAGCAGTTTTCTAAATATGGTATAAATTATTTTTTATACTCCTTAGTTATTTCATTATGATGACTCTTACATGTTTTGTGGCTTTGTGTTGACGGTTAAATTATGTTTTCCTTAACATTGTAACATTTAATTGGTTGAAGGAATAATCCATATGTTGGACTTGAGTGAAGTTAGGTTTGTGAAATGCTAAGCAGAACTTACAAAGTGAGCGGAAGGTTTTGGAAGAAATCTTTATTTAAAAATGTTGTTTCCCTTATAACTATACCCTCCAGCGAGATTTATTATCTCATTATTATTTTAAATATAATTCCCTAGGTCGACCGGTTCGTAGGCCTACCCTCGCCCGGTCCAACAGCTTTATCTATGACAAACTGCGGTACTCTATCACCTATATGTCCTTGTTTTACATTTGGATCTATTTAATCTCATTTTAACAACCCTAGGTGCTTAAGTATATTAGTACTACGGCATTAGTATTAAACTCATTGAGTTCCTTTTTGTATGATGTAGTTTACAGGCTTTACTTGTGGATAGGTCGGTGGTGGATTATCTGTTGGTATTATAGTCTTTGCGGTGTTGCTTCTCTTTTAGGTGGGGCCTGTGCATTCCCTAGGATTGTGCAAGTGGGACTCCACTAGATGGGACACAGTGCCACAGACATCAGGGTCAGGTCATGTCGGGTACCACATGGCATCAGCATGGTCATGCCATGTCACGGGCCCCTTATCAAGCCCAGCGTGAAATTTTGGTATGCAAGATTTACTTGGTACAGCGTGACGAAATGAAATTTGCAAAACGGTTTCAACGGTGAAATCCGTTTCATCATCTAAGATTTAGAAAATTTCCATATTTTTTTTTACCAAAATTACCGTTTTACCCTTTCTTAGAAAAATTGAATTTTCTCAGGTTTTACAAATGTAAATGTAAAAGTTTTTGTAATAGTGTAATTTATTTATGTACAAGTAAATGGAACTCAGGAATATGTACATGACAGTTTAAACACTACTACGGTGGTAGTACTAGAAGTTTTATTTCTTTATGGATTTATTTATAGAAATGGAGCACACCAATACCAAAAAGCGGGTTAAAGTGCGATGCATTGTCAAAACCCTCAACTTTGTCAGAGGACCAGGCGACAAAGTACTATCTGTCGAAACTCTAATTGATCCATCACAATTTGTGATGCCTAACCTACTTTTATATTAGGAAAGGAATTATTTACAAATGCACAGAATATAGCGACTTTGTTAACTTACTCATTTAAACAATTATCTTAGAAATATAAACATAAATACATAAATTGTCATATTACAAAATAATATCATACCCATGAATTGAAGTGATCAACTCATTCAATTCTGTTATATACACAGCACTGTTTGTTTTCAAAATATATGCACACATCATCAGAAAATAAACGAAACATCATTGATGGGCATCAATATTTATGTTGGCCGTTCTTTGATGTAAGGCGATCGCGCTTTACTATCACCGCCCCTCGATAACTACGATAAACATACTATGCTAAACCTTTATAGTTTAGTAAGAGATCCATAAATATGAATGACCACTATAACGATCGTCACAAACACATGCAAATGCATCTAACTATACCCTTATACATTTAACCATATAAAAACAATACTTGACATAAGGTAACTAAATCATAACAATTCCACTAATTGATTTATTTTCATATTCATGACATTCATTAATCTTTAGTCTTATGAGTTATGCTTCATGTCTTATATCCTATCATTTATAATTTCATTACATTTTTCATTTCATGTAATTTCCATGTTTTATGCCTTTTATAAACATTATCAAATTTTCATCTCATCTTATGTCATGCTTGCATATTCTAAAGAAGTGAATCATGGGACAAAATTATATTTACTTGAAAGTACTATCACTGTACTAGATTATGATTTATAAATTATGCTGTATTATGCCATTAAGCAGATTGCTTTGTGTGGTTAAGCGAGATCCATATATCAGAACAAAAGCGGAGCCCTATGTTTATAAACTATGTTCTGACATTGATATCCTTATAGGCATGCCTATCTATCCAACTACTCGGTCATAAGCAAGCAATAAGTTTTATTATGTTTTCTTAACAATCTTACAAACATCAAGAACTCATATCCCATATACATGAATAATTACTAATATCCTACATACATATGGGATATTCACTTTGTCAGTGTTTCTCTGGGCATGTGAGATAGTTTCATATTTCTTATGATCATTTGACTATATTATCAGCCTTCTTCATATACAAAAATATTTTATATAATCTTCTTCACACGATCAGAGTTCATATCCTTTCGTATCTTAATCATCTCAATATATTTATCCTATATCATGTAACATTAATTCATATAACGTTTATACACTTTTCATTATTACATAATCATAACTAGACACATATCTCTTTTCATTGGTCTTCTATAATCATTTAAGAGACATCCTGATGTCTCGGGGTCACACTCGGAGAAGACAAGAGTCTTCTCGCAAAGCAGGGTTCGTCACATCAGGCCTTAACTAACTTTAAAAGCAGGCTTCGGTTTAATAGATTTTAATTTGATTAAATCAATTACAATTCCTTCATAGAAGTTGTTCTCCTGAAGTCTAGTTTACCTAAGAAAATTAGAATAATTGCATTTGGATCGACTATCCCGAGATACCAGCTCAAACACTTAAAAATTTGATGCAGATGAGCCTATTGTATTTGAAACAGGCTCTACTTTGATGAATTTTTGGGTACAATTGGATACATTTCTTTCATGAAATTTATTCTACAAGAAGTCTAGTTTATCCAGAAATTATAATCACTCATTTTGGATCACCAAAACTCAGGATATGACACAAACATCAAAGGCGTCATTCTTGAACCAAACCCGGGGACTATACTTTGGACCCAAATTGAAGTCTTAGGCCAATAATCGGACCTTGAGGTCTTCAACACATTTCAACTAAGGGACTTGAGGATTCTCCTCAAGTGGAATCACCCGATTCAAGGTCTCTAAATTTGATGCCAAAATAACTCATAGGGTTTGAAAGATTTGTGACATCTCACCTGATACCACACCTCCCTTACACCAATTTCTTCCTTATTTGAAGAACCCAACAAACAACAAAAACCAAGAAATTCAAAACATAAAACAAACCCATCAAGATTGGAAATCCCGTACCTTAAATTTCCTTGGCCAACTCAAGCTTTATCTCCTTATTTTTCCTTCTTCTTCTCTTCTTCTTGAATACTTGCTGAAAACAAAGCTTAAAATGAGAAACAAAAATGGTCAATCTTCTTCTCTCCCTCACTTCCTCTTCCTTTTTCTCTCTTTCTCTCTTTTCTCTTTTTCCCTTATTTGATCACTCATCTAGATGGCAAGCTTTTCTTAAGCTAAATGAAGACTTGCCTTTTAGAAGGCACTTATGTGACATTCTCTTATTTGTTCAACTTTATTCTTCTTTTCATTTTAGTCTTTCTTCTCTTATTCATTTAGACATACAACTTATCAAAATTCTACACTATCATATAAACTTATCACTTTATGCCCAGCTCTAGGTCCTTGATAAGTAAAATTACCAAAATACCCACTTTTTCACACTTAATCACGAAAATTTCCGAAAAACACAAATTTGGCTTCCGTTTTACTTTAAGCATGCCGCCATGACAGGTACTAATTTTGGGTGTTACACCATTCCTCAAACGGATTGAACTCATCCCAGTGATATAACTAACATCACCACTACCCATATATAAACAACTCCACTATCAAATTCTTCAAACTTGAAGAACCACTCCTTATGTGGACACATATGATAGCTACAACCCGTATCCAAAATTCATTCATCAAAATTAGCAATAGTTTGATGACCAACTAAACAGAACTCAAAATCACTATAGTCACCCCCACGCTCAATGACACACGCATCAGATATAAACTTGCCCTCTTTTTCAACTTAAGACAATCTTTCTTCCAATACCCCTCCTCATGACAAAAGGCACACTCACCTTTTCCCAATCTACTCTTTGATGTCACCTTTCCCTTTTTCCATTTCTTGATATGTTATTTTTCTAAGCCTTTAAAACTATGAATAGCGTCTCTTATAGAAACCCTATACCTCTTGCTCTTTACTTGAAGCGAGAGCGGATCGACGAAAGTTTTATGGGCCTTTTGCGTGAGCTTAGTGCCAAATAAGTAAGGTTCGACCATTTGACCAGTTTGAGCTAAGTTTGTGGAGATTTGACTGGTTTGGTAACACTTGGTAGGTTGACCGAGTTGACTTTTTCAAGATGAATAATTTTTAGGATGACCCCTAAGACACCATTTAAGTAAGCCTCGCGATCGAGTTCATAATTTGGTCGAGCGTCCAGAATCAGGCCTCTGGATAAAAAGTTATAACCACATTAATTTAAAGCGACGGTGTTTCAACAATGTCAGTGCTTCAAATTTTGCAGGCGACCTAGGCCCTATATAAACATAACTTGGATGTCGAATGAGCCTGGCCCACGAAACGCCATGCCGAACTCAAAACCCCTAGAAGAGAGGTTCTCAAACTTGTGGACCCTAGTTGGAGTCATTTGACCATTCTTGGTAGTGGGAGATTGGACAAAGGAGGCACCTTCGAAACTATACTGCTGCTACCGCGTGCGGAGACGGGGTGATGCGCCTCAGACAGCCGTGATGAAATTTCTTTGTCTGGCCGGCCAGCCGGGCCTTGGCAGGGATGCGGCGAAGAAGGCGGCGGCGCGACTTCTTGGTTTGTCGTCGGATTTTTGATTTTCGGCCCATGGGGCCACCGCAGCTCCTTTCACCATAAGTACTGGACCACACAAACTAATTTCGGTAGTCGCTTTGCGATTCCTCATCCGTTTGGAAGTTCTGGCAACGAAGTTGGCGACCGATTAGATCGAGTTTTAAAGCCTGTATTGGACCAAGGTAATGGTCGCGATGGAGTTCCTGGTCTCTTGGGCTTTCCATTGATATATGGTTTGTAAATTTTGGGCCATTGTTTTGGGTTGGTTTTTCCATTTTTAGGTTGTTTAGATTAATTCTGAGAAGTGGGACTAAAATGAGTACCAGGTGATGGAAATTTGGAAAAATTGAAGTTGTATTAAGTGAAAGTGGATGTTTTTAGGAATTATTGGATGGATTCGATTTTGAGAAATTAACCACTGGTGAAAAGCTGATTTTAGGTATCAGACTTATGGAACCATGACTGTGTAATTGGACTGTTCAGTTCAGTTGGATGATCTCTCAATTCTAAAAAGTTATTCCTAAGGCCTTTAGCAGGATATCCCGATATAGTTGGTTCATTATTAGACCCTAAGTGGTATTTATTTATATTCTGAGGCATTCAGTAGAAATGAGAGCGATCTACGAAAGGAGCTAGCGGCGTCATGATAATTAATTAGTTTATATGTTTTTAAATGATTTGGGAGTATTATGTTGATATATATATATATATATATATATATATATATATATATATATATACTCTATATATATATATATATATATATATATAACCATACCACCTATATATATATATATATATACTCTGCTATATATATATATATTATGATTAAATATTTTACACATATATCTTGTTTTGATCAAATGGTTGGTTTTTGCATACAAGTATGATTATCGGTCTCATATAAAACAAGTTATCATTTCATGTTAATTTTGTCAACATTTTAATTTATTTGGAGGATTGAATTTGATTAAATGGATGATCTGTGGTATTGGATATTTTAGATGCGTGGATTGGGTTTTGAACCCCTTGAGAAATTATTGTTTTATGAAATGGATTTTGAAATATATGTGTTTAATAATTGGTTAAGGAATATGGTCATTGAGGTATGTCTCAAATTTCGAAGCAGATTGAGAAACTAAAGATCTTGATGTAGTTGATTGAGTTGTGGAAAGCCAAGTTCTAAATTCTTAACCTAAGATCTGATGTGTATTGGAAAAAATTGCGTGAGTAAGGACATTGAGTTGGAGGTTGGACATTGAGTTAGGTTATAAGGTGATGTACCGCTATTTATCACGGAGATTGAGTTTGATAATTATATTGTAGTGCTGCTGACGGCCAAGAAAGCGTGGGTATTATAAAATGTCGCCTTTGTGCGCAGAATGCCGCAGCGTCGCCCCAAGTAATATAGTGTACCAATGGTATGAATATCGATCCACGGGGATAGGTGTGTTGACTCTACGGAGATTTTGCTATTTCAAATGTATACGGATATCACGTAATGTGTGAAAGTCTTTGGTGTTTTAATATGAAATAAACTCACCCGATTTAGACGCTATTTAATGGGAGACTAGGGTTATGTCGGTGTGCGGCAACAAAGGAACGATGAAGGGTGAAGAGAACTCCCCTAGTGATCGACGGGTCACTGCGGAGGTGGCGGTGGTTGATGGAAGGCGAGGAGCTGAGCAAAGGTGGCGTGGAGGAATTCTTCTTTGCTGCGAAGAATGGTGGCTGGTTGTAACCCGTCTTGCACATGGCGCGAAGCACCTCCATATCTGTGTGATGAGGACTTCGGTGCTCTGGTCTCGCCAGGAATGCCTCAGCGCTCGGTGAGTGAAACACCCAGGGTGCGCCGGTCGGGAGGGGGTGGAGGGCGCAGCCGAGAGGCTGTGGTGGTGGTGGAGTGGAATTGGGACGGGGTATCGTGTCCCAGGGATCGCCCAGGAGTCCAAAACGAGCCTGGTAGTCATGAAGCTCGTCCTCTTCTGAGGGCTCATGGCCGGAGTCGTAGACCCCCTCAGGTCGTGGTACACTCGGTTTGTCTCGCTTGACTGATATGGCCTTGATGGGGTGTAACCACGCCTCATTGTCATCGAGGGGCACCCCGACTCGTTTGCATAAGCCATAGATGAGGAAAGGGTGCCCCGGAAATTCATTTTAGCGTCGGTTATGGAGAATGGCATCCTCTTATAACACGCCCGACTATCAAAGAATATCTGAAGGATGGCATAGTTGAAGCGGGGCACGCTTGAGTCACTTCACACCGTTCGATCGTCGAATGAGACGGCGTGATGAAGTGATGCCGGATAACAGGAATAAAGGCCAAATGTTTGGCCTTGAAGTGAATTGCATGGCCCTCACTGGTAAGTTTCCACTCACCTAGACCATTGGTCGAGACCCGAATGACCTCGGGGTAGTCGGGTCGCTCGTAAAGCAGATCAAAGCGGCTCGAGAACATGATCTAGGCCTGTAACTATTGATGACTCTGCGAGTCGACCAATACTCCCCTAACTCGAACCTTTTTGACTACGTGGGGCGAGGTGGCGTAAATTCTCGTACCACACTCATGTCGCATTTGGATGAGAATTGGTTGGCAAAGTCACATGCATCCCGCAGCGCTGATCGTCTTACGGAAAATCATCGGGGTGGTGAAAACCCTTTCACTAATGAAAGAGCGGTTCTTACAAATGGTCTTAGAGCCGTTCGGCACCCTGGATGCGTACCGCATGACATCGTAATTTGGGGTCGAATCCTCACTGGACTGACCCCGCTTTGTAGGTAATTTTTGCCTCTTTCCAGACATTGGAAGAGCAACCCAAGCTCCTAGGGGGTAATGTAAAGGAATGGCTGCAGTGGCGCAGTGCTTTGAACAATCGACCCACGACACCTGAAGTGCCTAGGAAGCGAGAGAGAGACTAAGCGGGTGCACTATGATACAAATGTGAGCCAACCTGAACTAAACCCAAATATGACCCTAAGTAGCAGACGAAAATGGGGACTCTTAGACCTAGGTGTAGGACTAGACTAGTGCGAAAATGCTGAAGTGGGGTGTGGGAATGGTGGAGAATGTGGAATGGTAATGGTGGGGGCCAATTGATGTCGGAGATGGTGTCGGAAGGCAACCTGCTGATCTCCCGACCGGTGAGGAGGGATTAGGTAGGATCGGAGTGGCTTGGTGGCGGGGCTAGGGCTCAGGCAAAGCGGGTAGGGTAAGAACAACAAATAGAGGGGTTGGGCCTTAAAGCGGAACAGCGTTGCGACGATCAGTAAGTGTTCCTGGCCGTCGCGGCGTTCGAGCGGCGTCGCTGACGTTCAGGAGGATAGTAATAATCAGCGTCAGCGGCGTTGGATATCGCGATCGCGACATTCCGAGTGTCAAAAGGCGAAATCAGCGTCGCGGCGTTAAACGTAGCGTCGCGATGTTCTGGAGAAGGCACAAATGTTCATTAGCGACCATGGTCTCGGATAGAAACACTCCCCTCTTGTAAATGTGATTCTACGGACTTTTGTGGGGCTGCGCATAAGCGATCCTCTCGATTGCACCTTCGCTAGTCACAGTAAACAACCAAAAGAGATCTGGGTCTGGGCAAAATCATCAACTCGACATAGCTGAAAGCGAAAAAAAATTTACCGGAGAAGGGAAAATTGCAAGAAAACTTGGTTGCCTCCCGAAGCGCTATGTTTAATGTCGTTAACTCGGCGACCACAATTTCAATGCGATATGCTTAGAAGAAGCTAGGAAATGCTTATCCCTTATAGTGCTCACAACCCATGCTCAAGGTGGATGAAATATTTTTCTGTTCATGCCCTTGCCCTTCTCGGTGTCTTTCTGTGCAGTAATAGGCTTATTCATGAAAATTTTCGCATTGCCTTTACCAAAATCTACGTAGTGCGATTCAGACATCTTCATTTGATTCGTTATCACGGATGCTTCATGGTGAGATACATGGAAGTGAACTTCGATCTCCTTGGACTAGCAATTTGAGCTCACCTTCTTGCACATTAATTTGAGCTTTTCAGTGGCTAGGAAGGGTCTACCAAGTATGATGAGCGGAGTCATCTTCCTCCATGTCGAGAATGGCGAGAAGTCTAATGGAGACAGATTTACCAACTTTTATGAGGACATTTTATTATTCCCAGGGGATGTTGGTATGGCCTTGTCTGCCAGTTCTGGCGATTGTAGTCGTTTGGTTCCCGACTTTAGCCTTTTAAACATCGAAAGGCATCAGGATTGATGCGCTCCCAGGAAGTCACCGCAGGGGCTTTTCCAAATGCCAGGTCCACATAGAGACGGTGTAACCAAAGCTACCGGATCTTGAAGTTTTGGGAAGCTTCTTTTAGGATAGTACTTGCATTCTGGTGGGGCGATGGTCCCATATTCCTCAACTTCTTCTTACTCGCGAGATCTTTTCATAAATTTCACGTAACTAGGCATGTTCTCAGTGCCTCCCACGAAAGGGTATATTAATATGTAGTTTCTTGAGATGTCGAACTTTGCAAGCTATTCCAGCTTACGCTTTCTTCAGCCGGCGAGAATGCGAATTGGTATGACGGGTTCATACGTTTGTGCGATTCCTCGGTTCCTTCCACCTTTTATTATCATGGGTTTGCTCTCATAGCAGCGGGGTTGCTCATTTTCATACGGTCTTTCGGGATGCTTTGGTCTTGCTCCTTAATTTTCAATTCTCTTACCACTAGTTTCGGCTCCGGGGTTTCCAACTCTTTTCCACTCCTTAGAGTGATGGCCTTGCAATACTCTTTCCCTTCTCCTCTAGGGTTTACCTCTGAATTGCCCAGTGATGAACCACATTTGCCTTTACCGTCAACAGGTATCGTGACCCATGTACCTCCAATTTCTCAGCGTGCTTGGCTTGATTGTTCGGTGGGTGGCACATTGCTGCTATGTCGCCTTTGTCTCATTCGCCCAGAAAGCGGTGGGAGGTGGCATTTGTGTAAGGCCTTGTTCTAAGTCCACCTTTTTCTCAGGTGGTGGTTCACTAACTCGGTTCAATGGCATGGTGTTCAGATTGTTCCTCCATCCATATCCTTGATTGTTTGTATTAGATTCACGATTGTTACGCCACTATAGCCTTGATTTTGATTCGTGATTGTTTCCCCCATAAACCGCTAACTGCTTTGTGTTTGTCTGATTGAACCTTGACACGTCTCGAGCACACTCTCTTGTTGGTTTCTGATGGCATTTTGTGCTATTATCGCGTCCTCCGCGAAATTCCACCTGACTCCATGGGTTCAGTGCGTATGGTAGTGTGATTACCTTGTTTGTCTAGTCAAGCGCCCAGTAAGTTGTGCAACATGGTCGCCCGGATTATTGAGAACCTCATTATCAGGTACCACCATGGCTTTCATTGGTGTAGTCTTCTCCTAGGCCGTTGATTTGTGTTAGTCCACGACATCTTCGAACTTCGCAGCGATCATTGGTTTTCTTGTTCAGGTGCTCCTCCGGTGAGGCATCAATCACTATTCTCGTTGCATTCCTCAGACCATTATAGAAAGTATGGACACATCCGCTCCCGAATTAGGTCTGTGATGTGGGCGCCGCTAATAGTTATTGAAATCGTCTCATTACCTCTGCACGAGTTCTACCTAATTGTCCAGTATTGATCTCTTGCCTGAGTTGTGTAATTTTCGAAGGTGGAAAAAACTTGGTCAGGAATTTTTGCACTAAATGATTGCATGGAAACAATGGAATCGGTGGGTGGCATTGTGATGCTTGCTCTATCACCCCAGTGAGGTGGAAGCAGTCTCGACTGAGTGCTTGCGACCTTTCAGATTTGTATGGTTGTATGAGACTTCAGAGTTGGTCAAATGCATGTTTGGATTCTCATTAGGCAGCTTGGGTGGAACAGGATATTCTGAAGCATCTGTAAAGTGACTGACTTCAACTCGAAGTTGTTTGCCTGAATAGGTGGATGCCGATGGCGTCTGAACAACGGTGGGGCGGTAGAGCAAACTCGCCACAGCGGCATGAATGGATCATACATTTTTGTATAAGCGACACAGGTGCTTGATTTTCCGTTGTCCCCATTTACAGCCTCTACGTGGCTCGTTTTGCTCAATCTAAGATCCCACATTCTTCATTGTCATCCATGTTTACTAAATTTACGGTACATTCCAGTTCTAAATTCTCGGCGTGTTACGTGTAAAGTTCTTTCGCGGATCCAGCGATGTTGGTCAACGATCTCGTCGTTGCATGTACTGCCGTCTGCTTGCAATCACACAGCAACCAGGACAAATTACATTGCCCAGCATATGACCAAAACAAAAATTTCGAGGAGTAATATTTAATTGCTATATTCTCTATATCACTTTAAACCTATCCCACGACAGCAGCGTATAAAGCAATGACGGCGTGGTGTGTAAAATGCGACTTTATATAAATGCCGCCTTGTCGCCCCAAGTAATATAGTGCCAACGGATGTCCCGATCCACGAGGATAGTGTGTTATTCACGGAGATTTGCTATTCAAATATTATCTGGATATACGTAATGTGTGAAGAAGGCTAGTGTTTTAATGTAAACTAAACTGCGATTTAGACAATTACTATTAATGGAGACTAGGGTTTATGTCTCCTGCATTCGATGGATTATTTCTTAAAGATGATATTATTCGGTCTATTTATGATTTATTAATGGCGAAGTGATCTGCCCTACGAGATATACCACCTCTCTCGAGGTGTATTCGTCTTATCTCGCTAAGCCAGAGTTGGGTGTATCTACACTGACGACCGGTACTCGAAGCTTGTGCCAAATGTTCTAACCTTAGTTTGCCACCTTCGGGATCGGGAATATCTACATTGCGGATGACGAAAATTTTACTCTACTCCTTATCTAGGTATCCTCATCTCGAGATCTCGGATCTCCTGAGTATGATCCATACTAATCTTGGCTAAACATTACCATGTAATTTATCCACGAGATGTAGCGAGATGATAATGAATCATAAATCAGTAAAATATAATTGTAAACTTTAATCCATTCAAAGCGTGTGAGGGGTTCAACAATACCCTAGGTATAGATCTAAACATTTCTGTATTAAGAAAATACCCAATAGTTATTAAACATCAATAATACGTCGAGAAAATGCGGGAAAATCGAAACCGCAGACTCTTACGTCGGTCGATGTGCTTCTTTGCTTTCACGATTAGGTGCCCTAGTTCGTACAATTCCCGATATCCGATACCCCTCAAATTCCGTTCCCATTTGCCTTTTAATGATTGAAAGGAGAAGCTTCGCGTTGGCGGTAGCGGCGTTGGGCGTCGCTGACGTTAAGCTTGACTTCTTTATATGTTGACTCAGCGTCGCGGCGTTGGGGCGTCGCGGCGTTGGGGCGTCGCTTGACGTTCATCCATCATATGCGCGCCTCCTGCGCTCCAATCACACCAATCCACCGTCGGTATCCGACCACAAAACTGATATTTAAATACTGGAAATAGCAGCGTAAGGCAAACGGCGGTATAATGCGGGTGTTTTAGGCACTCATGGCCCCGGGATTGCCCGCGGTGTCGTGAGGTTGGTTTATCGGCGGTCCTTATATATTATTTCCACGACCGTGGTGGTTACATTGTTTGGTATCTTGCCGAGATTGCCATGTCATTGAGGTTGGTTTCGTATGGTTTTATGATATTATTTCCATGGCGGGTAAGTCGGGTTTACAAGACGGTTTGAAGTATTACGGAGTTTTTGCTGCTTGTGACGTGAGGTTGGTTTCATCCCGACGATTATATGTTATTTCCAGCGGCCCGGAAGTGAGGTCGGTTTTACCGACGGTTTATCATCATTAGTTTTACTACAACATTCCGTCTGTTGGTTATCGTGAGTGGGGTGTCCCACGATTTAGGATGGGTACATGGTATGAATTTTATCGTTAGCGATATAATTATTGTACATCGTTGGTGTATATGGTATGGTACACATAGTTGGTTATATGGTCTACGATTTACATTGTTGGTTTAATTAAGACATAACTTTTTTAATAGTTTTGATTATTGTATTTTCCATGTAAATTAATTATGCGACATGATGTTCATATGTTTTATACATTTAATTTTTATGCTTAATTGAATAAATTCGGGTTATAAGGTTTCTTATAATGAAGTGGAGTTAACAGTGAGCATGACTTTCATATTGTTGGGTTTGGTAAAGTTGGGTTTTGTGAAAGCGTTTGCTAAGCGGGAACGCACAAAGGAGTGAACGTGAGGTCTTGAGAGATGAAATGTTTAAAAATTAAAACATTATTTTCCTTATAAATTATGCCACTCCTTGAGATTTAATTTTCACGTTTATTGTTTTAAATATGTTCCCTAGGTCCGGGCAGTTCGTAGGGCCTACCTCGCACCAGATTCAACACCGCTCTTTCTGCGATAGCTGCAGTACTCTACCCCATCCATCTGTCTTTGTTTTGTTGGACCTATTTATTTTCATTTTGTAACCCTAAATTCGCAAATACTCTTAGAATGCTCTGATATTAGTATTGAACTCATATGAGTCGTTATTATGTACGTTGTGGTTATGACCTACATTTGGATAGGTCGGTCGTGGATTTTTCTATATAATTGAGGTATTGTGGTACTGCATGTGTTCACTTCTCTTTTAGGTGGGGTCCCTTTGTGCATCCCCTAGGGATTGTACAATGGAACTCCACTAGGCGGGACCACCCAGGGAACCCTGGAGGGGTATCCGGGTCGGGTCTTGTCACTTTCCCACTCACGCTCACGAGTATCATTTGGTTTTGTTTCTTTCAAAACCTAATCCAAATCTAGCATATACAATGCATCCTTCATATCACTCTTCCATAAGCCAAAGTTATTCTGACCATCAAATTTTTCAACATCTACTTTTGTATTTATGATCGTTGTTTTTTACCTAGATTATGTCATCTTTCCACATAATTGCGTTTGCAAATACTAGGACAGTTCTCAAAAAAGATTGAATTGATCACCACGGTCCCATGAGCCGGTTCCCGAAGGCGGGTGGTCCAAATCATGTCAAAATGCAGTCTCCTTAGACAAAACTTCCCACGGATATTCCTAGACAATGGAGCTTCTCTTGGAGCGGATTGCAACTACTCCGGCAATTCAAGAATAGATTTATGATGGAAGATGCGGACTCGCGCAATCCTGAACATACTAATAACTTCACTTAAACATATTTCAACTATCAATAGTTCAAGAGCAAATTTATGATGTGGAAGATAGGGTTACGCCGCAACCACAGAACATACTTATAAAAAAACCTAGAGCTCTTATACCACTTATTGTGCAAACGCACCAAATAATGCAACAAGTTAAATAACTATAGACAGAGAAGAAAGAGAGAACACAAAATTTAACGAGGTTCGGTATAAATACCTACGTCCTCGGCGCCGATGAACGACTTAAGCTAATCAAAAATTACAAACTTAGGGCAACAAATCAATTTCTTAAGAAATTGAACCAAAAAGTAAATATCTAAGTAATTGGGCAATACTACAAATACCCTAAAAAAGATGCGAAAAATGTGCAATATTACAAAGATGGAAAAACCCCTTTTATAGGCTATGAGGTACAAGCAAAACCCACTCAACAATTGATATGAGATTTGTATAAGTTAAAATATAACATCTTTCATCTTAAAATCCTTTTCAAGCCTAATTCCGATGTAAATGTTTCAATGAATTGGGAATTCCAATTAAAATTTGTGTTCCACGCACAAGCGTATTAAAATTAGTACACAAGAAAATCCATTTTCAAAATTGTAAACCTTAACCATTAGGATTTAAAATTTCGTCTCCATCTTACAATAATTAAGTAGTTTCTTGCTGAAGTTTGAAAATTCCTAAATTTGTGAATATAATTTTTTTTTTTTAAATTAATTCATTTGGGGCAAAAATGCTCTTATCCATTTTATGTATTTTCATTGTCTCTTCAAAGAAGGGGTTAATTTTTGCAAAAAAAAAAAAAAAAACAACAACAACAACGACGACATGTTCATTAAAATCAAGACAGAAATTGATGGAGGGTGAGATTTTTAAAATTGGGCTTTTAGAAGACCTTTTAATCAAATTTCCCTTCATTAAGTCCAAAAAAAGATGTTCTTAAGGCCTTATTCAATTGGTAAAAGGGTGGGTGGGTTTACGGGAGATCCTAGGTTTAGTCCTTATAAGAACAACTTAATGCTGTAAGAACATAATACCACAACGATCTAATGCAAAGTGAATAGAATAAAAAAAACAACATTAATGATTAAAAGGAACACTTACTTTCTTGAATGGGTTTCTGATTCCTCTTGCTATCTCACAAGTCATTTTAAGTTGTTCAAACTCACAATTCTGAGAGTGCACTTAAAAGCCCGAAGCACAACACCCCGAGCAGGTTTTAGAAGGAATCGATACGCAGAGCTTCATTTTAGGCTCAGCTCGCAACCCCTTAGGTCGCCCCATATTCCTATGTTATTTTTAAAAATACATAAGTAACTATATATATATATATATATATATATATATATATATATATATTGTTATAAATTTATTATATAAGTCAAAAATGGTACAACTTTGTTTGTGTATTAAATTTTAAGCTATACGGAAGGGTTAAAATAAAAAATTGGTTTTAATTCTTGGGTTTGTCAAACCTACCGGTTTTGAGCCTGCTAGGCTCGCATACTACAAAGATCATGGGTTGGCCAAGAACCTAAACAAAATGCAAAGTTTGACCTAACATAACACGTTGACCAGTCAACAGTCCTATTGGCTTAACCCGAGTCACAAACCTCATTACTCTAGGTCAGGCAGCCTGACCCATTGAAGACCCCTAGTCATAACTAACATTTTCCACAGAGCCCGTTTTTATTTTATGCTTTTGACAATGAGTAAAAAGCTAACTAGTTGGAGCAAAGGCAAGCCCCCTTAAACCTCAACATGTATGCACCTTTATAGTTTTTCTTTTTTTACCAGAGAATGTTTGGTATACAAAGATTAAAAATTTTTAAAAATATATAATTCTCTAAATAATTTTAATTATATTGTATTTATTTAATCTTATTTTTCTTATTGAAAAAGAAACTATCATTTCCGGAAAACAAAAATTTCAAAGTTTGGATGACATCAAAATATGAGAAAAAATATAAAAAAAATCTTTTAAAATGTTATAATATTTTCTCTCTTATTCCCTTTTTTTATAATTATTCACTTTCCATAACATCATAGTATTATGTTTTTTGGCAAATTTGTCTCATTAGACCCCTTCCCTCCCAATGTACGTTTAAGCTCTTAATTACTTGAGCTAGGTTTTATTGGTCTCTCCTTATTTCCTTAAAAATTAATTAAAAAAGAAAATATCAAAATAATACAAAAAAAATTACCTTTTTTTTTAAATTATTTATGAATAATCTTATAATCATATTTTTTTTCCATTTTTTCTTTCACTTTCCTTTCTTCTTTCCATAACATTTTCTAGATCCAAACATATTAACATACCCATAATAACCTTACTTTTACAAGAAAAGGGGATTATTTTAAAAAAAAAAAAGAACACAAATGATCAGAACGAAACACAATTCAAACGAACACGGAGGAGGTTTGAATAAAAGAAATGATGGAGAGGAAAAGCATGAGGAGAGATTCTCAGTTCCCAATTTATTTCTCTTCATTTGCTTTCACATCCCCACTTGCATTATTATATGCAAATTAAACCAACAGACAAAAAAAAAATTAAGGAAAGATAACAGATAACAGATTACATAATTATAGGAAATATTGAAAAATAATATAGGAAGTTGATAAAAGAATTATTTTATTAATATCTAAAGTAGTTGAACCTAAAGTCACTTTATAAGTTGCCTACGTAATCAATACTAAATCATGGGATCAAGCCACAATGTGTTCTTATTTTTACAATTGTATATATAATCTAATAATAAGTGATTCCTTTTCTACGTCGTGATCTATTGCGCTTTTGAAGCTTTTTAAAAGCTTTCTCTATTTTTCATACCTTTGATATCATATCATTTTTCCTTGATTGTCATATGTGAATGCTTCTTGAGAATCGAAAACGTGACTTTCTTGATTGGTAAAGATGTAAATGGTATTACTTATAAAATGAATATAAATAGTAGAAATATTTTCACATTTTATATTACAATCTTATTTCATTAATTTTTAGTATTATTTGAATTTATTATTAACTTAATATTATAATGAATGTAGAGCATTATATTAAAAACACAAAATCTTGAAGTGTAGCATGTCTAGGTGGTGACGTGGGAGTTTTGGACGTGAATAGTGCTTTTAAAATAAAAAATCCAAAATTTAAGACTGGTTTCAAAAATATGTCCAAACTAGTGCGTTCATGGATAGGTGGCAATGGTCGTCGTTGTGAACGATGACCTTTAGCAAATTCAAAGGCCGGCGTTCACAACGCCGGCTAATCAATTTACAAAATTTTCAATGACCGACGTTGTGAACGACGGCTATTGAAATAAACCAAAGGCCGTCGTTCACAACGACGGCCATTGAGCCTTATAATCCCGACAGCCTTCCTTCTCCCCCTTCCCCCGCATTTCTCCTTCATTTTCTCCTGCTCCGCTCCCTTCTCCACCAGACCCCACCTCGGCGACGGCAAGGGTGCACCTGCACAACCGATCAACAGCTCTCCATTCTCCCTCTTCTTCTTCTTCTTCTTCACTACGACATCATAGCTCCGTGACACTACGATCGCCGGGTGAGGCGGCCACGCCACCTTCTATGGAGGCAGACGCCCCAGACAATGGGTGCGTAAAGAACATCAACTCATTGAAACTAAAACTCACTTTCCTTCTTCCATTTTTTTTTAAATTAATTTATCGATGATTCTGGAATTGGGTTTTTCTTTTTGCAGGAGGAGCGTGTGGGTATGGAAATTTATACAACCAGGGGTACGGAACGAATACCTATAATACTGAGCACGACGTTCAATGGGTTGAGTCATGAGCTTGTTTCAAAATGCGCAACAACGAATTCCCAATGGTGCCTCTCCACCATCACCAGCTACCCGCACCAACGCCGAGAAGGGAGGTGAAAATCAGGAATTGCTCAATGACCGTCAGTTAGAACGATTTACCTTGGTTGAAAACGGTGGGATTGTAGTCGCTGCCAGAACGCCGCCTTTGAATTTGCAGAAGGTCAGTCGCTCACAACGACGCCACGCGCCTTCCATCCATGAACGCATCATTTGACATTTTTGAAACTGTTCTTTAAATTTTCGATTTTTTATTTTAAAAGACTATTCACGTCCAAACTCGTGACGTGGGTTTGGTGAGTCCGCTCTTTCAAAGGTGGCTCACGCTCCGCACGTGCATTCCCGGCTGTCGGCACTACGGTTCTCGACCGTTAAAAGAGGTGTTTGGTCATGGGAATTTCGATTGTTTTTTTCAATGCAGTATTGCAATTCCATATTTCTCTATATATGCATTATTGTCCGATTGATAGAACGTTCTCGACATCTAGGAAAAGGAAATCTCAAGTTCGACATCCAAGGAGGGGAAATGATGACAAATTATATCTTTTCAAAAACTGTTTTTAATAATAAATTTTAAACACAAGAACCAAACAGACACCCGAAAAGCTTGTTTTACCTTTTCCAATAAAATCTAAAATTTTGGATATGTTTGGTTCATATTTTTTAAAATTATTCTAAATAACAATTTTTAAAAATATAAAAATATTATTTGAGTGTTATTTGAAACCATTATTGTTATTTAAATTCAATGTTTATTGTGTTTTTCTATAACAAAACAAACTTAGGACCTATTTTATGTTCTCAAAAATAATAAGAACAAGGAAAACAAAAAGAACATATTTGGTTCCGAATTTTTGTTTGTTTTAAAAAACACAAAAAATATTAAATTTAGATAATAAAAACAATTTTTAAAAAACATAAAAAAGGTATTCCCTATGTTTTTAAAAACTTTAATAATATGTTACAGATAACAGGTAACGGAAGTATAGGAAGTGTTGAAAAAGAATTATATTATTAATATTTAAAGTAGCTGAATCTAAAGTCACTTTATAGGTTGCCTACGTATCCAACACTAAATCATGGGATCATGCCGCATATAGTTCTTCTTTTTATAATTGTATATACAATTTAATAATAAGTTGAAGAACCTAGTTATAAGTGATTCTTTTTCTACGTCATGATCTGTTGTGCTTTTGAAGTCTTCCAAAAGCTTTCTCGATTTTTTCATACACTAATATCATATCCTTCTCTTTGATTGTCGAAGGTGGATGCTTCTTGATAATTGAAGACATGACTTTCTTGATCGGTAAAGATATAATCAGTTTTTTCATCAGCAACAATGTAACCTTCTTGATTGGTGAAGATGTGACCTTTTTTATCAGCAGAGATGTGACATTCTTGATCGATAAAGATGTAACTTTCTTGATCGGTAAAGATGTAACATTCTTGATCGACATAGATGTAACCTTCTTAATCGGTAGAGATGCAACCTTCTTGATGGATGATGCACCTTCTTGTTTCTTCTTCTCTTCTTCGCTCCTGTATGAATATTGACTCTAGGGTATTCAAATATAGCAAATTACTAGTTGAAATTTCAGTTTTGAAACATGTAAAGTATACTAAAACAGTAACAAGTAAATGTGTCAAAGCAGGTGAAGGTTACAAGGAAAAGATAAAGTGTGACATGAAATCGTTACGAGAAGTGACATGAAAGTGTTACACGTAACGGCTTCGATATATGCAAACCAGATAATTAACTCCGACTGCGCATCAGAACCTGATAGAAGTTTAGGCAGATCAAGGCTAGTGTTTCAATACCATGTCCTTAAGTACGATTTCGCCCCACTCTTGGTGCTTGCGGAATACCAGCCGCTTGCCTTCCAGGATATAATGATCTTCACACAGATAGAAGTAGCACTCCAATCTATCTGTCTAGTGAACCAAACTATGTTGTGTACTCTCCAAATACACTGCCTTAAATGCCGAAAAAATAATGAACTAAAGCCTGCCTTAGTGCACTGTTTACTGAATGACCAAATTTGTTGGGGAAAAAGAAAACTCACTATCAGAATGATAATGAACCTGAGTATTTATAGACCTCTTGGTGACTTTTCGGACAGTCACCATCTTAAAAGACACAACTCATCATTTGGGCACAATAACCAAAATAAAATGTCCAAACAACACCTTTCAACAATCGCACACACCAAACTCCGAAAGTCCAAACAACACATTTTCAAGATGGTCACTTGGGAGCCTATTTTCTCATTCATTTCTTACTCGATTTGAGCAAATGAATATATTACATTATTCTCCTTACTAAGTAGAATATGGACCCATGAAATATTGTTCAAAATAGCAATCGGGTTTTACTTTAATTTAGGCTCAAAGTTAATCAATAACTCAGTTTTTATATTTAAAAAACTGTTTTGGTCCAACGCTCTGCTCCTCGTAGTGGTTTCTATGATTGCAAAAAGTCTTCCTCTAAAACGTATCTTCATTCGGATCTTTCTTTCCATAGCCATGGGAAAAGTAACTTGATCAAAAGAGACCACGATTAAAAAATATGGAACAAAAATAAGGTTATTTATGGTTGTACGGATATCATTATTATTTCGATGGCGGATTATTTCCCTTTTGTGAATTTATTATTTGCTATAAAATAGATTTTATTGAACCTTTTATTTTATTCTATTTTCTAAAATCTTCTTTCCGATCTAAAAAAACGAAAACACTATACCCTATCAAATTAAATGGTATTACTTATAAAATGAATATAAAATATGGTAGAAATATTTCATATTTTAATACAAATCCTATTTCTAATACATTTTTTATGATTATTTTAATTTATTATTAACTTTAATAATATGTTTAGGTCGGAGCATTAAATGGGAACTTATCCGTCACTACTTTTAATTAATTTGAAAATACAACTAAATAATATAAATCATCCTTGTTCAAGTGAACTTTAAGATTTCCAAAGTGGCTAATAGGATTGTCCCATTTGGACCAATCATCACTTAAAATTATTTCTTATTCTTCTTATTATTATATATTAAGAAATAAAAAATTATCATTAAAATTTACAATACCAAAATAATAGGAAAATATTTAAAATTATTTAATTAATAAAATTTATTGTACAAAATAAATATAAAATTAATGACCACAATGATAAATTCATAATTAATGTTAAGGATTATACTCATCCTCCAATAAATTGAGAAATAAAGCATTATACATAAATATTTTGGATTTTAGGATATTAAAAAAATAGATTGAATCAAATATTAATTTCAGTCATAAAATATCAACCTTTAATATATTGAAATTATTTCTTTATTTATTTTCACCGACAGTATTATTTTATGTTATATTTTGCAAATTGGATAATGATGAGTAAATATTGGTCTCAGGGCATTTAAAAACCTTGATGTTGTCCAAAACAGGTTCTTTTGCAGAAAATGAAATGAGTCAATTATGTTAATGATGTCATTATTGTTTTTTTTAATACAAGGACATCTAGAAATAAAGAAATGAAATTGTTTTTGAAGATTCTGTTTTCTTAACCCCTCATACTAAAACAATCGATTATTGCATCTTTTTTTATTTGGACTGATTGTATTCTAAATGCGGATATTTATTTTGTTAGACTACTTTTGTACATATTCTCAATGGCTATACTTAGGAGCTAACTAGATGTACATTCCAAATGTGGATATTTCTTTTGTTATACTGCTTTTGTACATATTTTTTATGACTATGCTTAGGAGCTAGCTTTTATTTTATGGGTTGGTTTGTATTTTTTCTAGATCTTATCTCCTCAGGCCTCTTGGGCCTTTTTGTGTACTCCTTTTATACGTTTTTTTCTTCAATGTTATCGCTTTTTGCCTATAAAAAAATACATATATTGTATTTTCTTAATACAAGGAGATCATTTTGTGTGATTAACTAAGTGTAAAAGTTTTATATTATTAGATTGCCTTCCGGGAGAGGTGCATTTGAATGAAATCACCAGAGTATTCTCCTGGTCCTGCTTTTATAAGAACAATGGAAATACAAATTAGTGGGTAAAAGTCACCTTGGATTCTTAAGAAGAGGGTTATTATTTTAACAGGAAAACAATGAATATTCTAGTTAAAATAAGGTCAAAAATTGTTGAAGTGTTGTGTTTCCTAAATCCATTTTTCAAAAGATCTTTTAATCAAATCACCTTCGTCCTATCTCGTAAGCCATTTTAAGTTGCTCAAAGACAAACTTTGTTTTCTTATTATGCTTTATAGAATGACTAAAATGCTAGCTGGTTAGAACAAGGGCAAGACCTTTCTATAAGCCTCTAGCCCATGGATGCACATTTATTGGGTGCCTTACTTATTGGCAAGAAAATGTTTGGTATACAAATATTAAATAATTTAAAATATATAATTTTCTAAATAATTTCATTATATTGTACAGATTTATCTTCATTTTTCATGTTCATATTCAGAAAAACAAATTTTTTCAAAGTTTGATGACATCAAAATATGAGAAAATATTAAAAATCTTTTAAAATATTATAATATTTTTTTGACACAAACACTTTAATTATAATATAGTAAATTATCCCTCCTCTCCTTATATCCTGCATTTTTTAAAAGTTTAACATTTTTTAAACGTTAAACGCTCTACTACATGAACTAAAAATGCTTATTCCCTTAAAAATAATACGTAAAAACAATTTTTTCGTTTAAGTTATCTTTGAATAATCATATTTGTTTCCTTCCATTTTTTTCTTTTAATTTTTTTTCTTTTTCTTTAACATCTTCTAGAACCCAACATACCCATAATAATCTTACTTTTACAAGAAAAATGGAATTATTAAAAAAACCAATAACACAAATGATCAAAGAAATGCAGATCAAACGAATAGGAAAAAATAAACAATAGAAACAGAGGAAAGGGATCGTAATAATAATGATTTACCTCTCCACTCTATATATATATTAAATGTAATTTTACCATTTTGTTAGATTATTTTATTCATATCAAAAGCAAATGAACCTAAAGTCACTTTATAAGTTGCCTATTTAATTCCAACACTAAATCATGGGATCAAGCTGCATGTAGTTCTTATTTTTACAATCGTATAATAATCTAGTAATAAGTTGAACAACCTAGTTATAAGTGATTCCTTTTTTATGCCATGATCTATTGCGCTCTTGAAGTCTTCCAAAAGCTTTCTCTATTTTTTCATGCGTTGATATCATATCTTTCTTCTTGATTGTCATAGGTGGATGCTTCTTGATTATCGAAGATGTGACTTTCTTGATTGATAAAGATATAACTAGCTTCTTCATTGGTAACAATGTAACTTTCTTGATTGGTGAAGATGTAATGTTATTGATCGCTAGAGATGTGACTTTCTTGATCGATAAAAATATAATTTTCTTGATCGATGAAGATGTAACCTTCTTGATTAGTGAAGATGAAACCTCCTTCATCGATAAAGAATAACTTGGTCAAAAGAGACAACAATGAAAATTCTGGAAAAGTAAAGAGTAAATTTGACAAAAAGACAACAAAGACAAAATATGGAATAATATATGAGAATATTTATAGCTGTACGGAAATCATTATTGAATTTAAATTATTATCTTTTGAGAATTTATCATTATTTTATTCTATTTTTTAAAATCTTCTTTCTGATATTAAAAAAAAAATGAAAATAGTACTCTATTAAATCAATATAAACCGTTGAAATATTTTACATTTTAATGCAAATCTTATTTCTAATACAAATTTTCTGGTTATTTTAATTTTTTCTTAACTTTAATTTTTATAATTTGCAGGTTGGAGCATTAAAATGGAATCTTGTCCATTCTTCCTCATTTTAATCAATTTGGAAAATAAAACAAATTATATAACTATTAAAACGAAATTAACTATTTGAATCAAGTGAACTTGAAGATTTTCATGTAGACTAATTGGATTGCCTCATTTTGACCGATTATAACTTATTATTATTACCATTATTATATAATAAGAAATAAAAAATTATAATTATAATTATAATACCAAAATAATGAAAAATGTTTAAAATAATGTAATTAATGAAATTTTTTGCAAAAAAATGACCACAATTTAAATTCATACTAATGTTAAGGATTATACATAAATATAGCATTAAACTGAGAAATCAAGCATTATACATAAATATTTTGGATTTTAGGATATTAAAAAAATAGATTGAATAAAATATAAAATTTAGTCATAAAATATCAACTTTATTATTTTGTATTGATTTAATCTTATTTTCCATGTTGAGAAAGGAACTATCATTTTTGGAAAACAAACAATTTCAAAGTTTGGATGACATCAAAATATGAAAAATATAAAAAAAAATCTTTTAAAATGTTATAATATCTTATCTACTTATTCCCTTATAATTATTCACTTTGCATTACATCATAGTATTATATTTCTTGACAAATTTAAACTATTAGGACTCGAACCATAGACCCCTCCCAATGTCCATCTAAGCTCTTAACCATTTGAACTATATCTTATTGACCTCTACTTATTCCCTTAAAAATTAATTAAAAAAAAGAATATACAAACAAAATTACCTTTTTTCCTTTAAAAAATATCTATGAATATTCATAATCATATTTTTTTTCCTTATATTTTTTCTTTTCTCGATTTCTTTTCCTTTTTCCCTAACGATTTTATAGAACCAAACATAACCTTAATAATCTTACTTTTAAGCAAGAAAAAAGGAATGATGTTAAAAACAAAATAAAAACATAAAAACACAAATGATCAATCGTAGTTGTAAGATCAACTAACACGAAAAAAATGGGGGAGGTTTGAATAAAAGAAACGATGGAGAGAAAAGAATCAGAGTCATGGCATGCAATTTTTTTTCTCATGATTATTTGATTCACATCCCCACTTGCATTATTACGCAATTAAAAACCAGTATTTAAAAGTTAGGAAAATCAGACATGCACTATAGGATATGAATAGAAAAGAATATAGGGAGTTGATAAAAGCAATTACTTATTAATATCTAAAGCAAATTAAAATCCCAAAGTCACTTTATAGGTTGCCTACGTACCCAACACTAAATCATGGGATCAAGCCACACGTAGTTCTTATTTTTACAATTGTAGTATACAATCTAGCTAGCAACCGCTGAACAAATCCTAGTTAATAAGCTTATCCTTTCCATGATCTATTGCGCTTTTGAAGCTTTTTAAAAGTTTTCTCTATTTTTTCATGCACTGATATCATATTCTTCTCCTTAATTGTCACAGGTGGATGCTTCTTGAGAACCGAAGATGTGACTTTCTTGATCGGTAAAGATGTAATCAGCTTCTTCATCGACAACGATGTAACGTTCTTGATTGGTGAAGATGTAACCTTCTTGATCGGTAGAGATGCAACCTTCTTGATGGATGATACATCTTCTTGTTTCTTTCTTTCTCTTCACGTTGATTGGGTGTTGGCTCCTTCGAAAGGGTTTCTGACATTCCTAAAGTCTTCCTCTAAAAAATATCTTCATCTTGATCTTTCTTCCATATTGAAAAGTAGAGAGTAAGTTGAACAAAAGAGACAACAATGGAAAAATATGGAATAAAGGTAGGGTTATTTATAGCTGTATGGAAATATAAAAATCGTAGAAATATTTCACAGTTTAAATCAAATATTATTTCAATTTTTTGAAATCTATCAAATTTTATTTCTTTTTTTTTTTTAAAAAAAGATCAAATCTTATTTCTAACACACTTTTTATTATATGCTTAGGTCGGAGCATTGGCATGGAAACTTATCGGCTCTTCCTCATTTTAATTAATTTGGGAAATAAATACGACAAAATAATATAATTATTTTATTATTAAAAAATAAATAAAAAAGACTGATGTTTTTGCTACCCTCCCTTGGATTGGTTGTTCTGAGTGTGGGAAAATAAAAATATGTCTCCATTTCAATGCCTTGAGATCTCTGAGAGAATGCCAATCTTAACTTTTATTTTATTTTTTGTCTCGAATGGAGACAATGGAAACTCAACCGCTCTTTTCCTCATTTTAATTACATTTAAAATACAATAAAATAATATAATTATTTTATTGTAAAAATTACATTCTAACTTTTATTATATTGAAATAACTTCTTTATATTTTTACAATGATTGTAATATTTTATAAGTTATATTTTAAATGGTACATAGGGTATGCTTAAATTTAAATTTCTGTTTTTTTTTAAGAGGAATTGTACATGGATTGTTTTTAAAAATAATTATTTGAAAAGGTTAGGATTTGAAAATAAAATAAAATTCACAAATGTTGTACTCTTCTAAGAAAAAGGGTTATAGCTTATTTATTAAAAAAGGCGAAGATTGGACAAATTAATGAAAATACCTTGAAGTAGCTTTGCCAATTCTTCACATTTCTCTCGATTAATTACTTCAATGGTACAATTTATTTTATTCTATTTTCTAAAAAAGTAATTATATTTTATTGTTTTGTGTATATAGTTAAGGTTTAAATACTAAATATAGTCAGGAGCTATTTATTTTTTGGCTAAATATTGAAAGCTCATCTATTTTGTTTTTTCAAATTTTCACGACTTATTACTAAAATTTAAAAAAAAAATCTAAATAAAAAAAGTGAAAATATTTAGTTTTTTCTATTAAAAAAAAGTCACTACTAAGAGAAGGACTAGCAACACTCACTACTAGAGATGACAATGACGGGTTTGGGACAAAACAGCCCCATCCTAACCCAGACTCATTTATTTTTTTCAATTCCCAAACCCACCTTGTTTACATTTGATTATTATTATTTTTTTATACATTTTATTTGATAAAACATAAAATAATCACAAAAGTTCTTCATTTTATATCATATAAACATTTTCTTTCATATTACAGTGAGTATTTGTCAATTTATTAACCAACAAAATGACTTATTTAAAAAAAAACTTCTTTAGTTCTCCCCACGCATCAACGCCCTTTACATTGAAGGATTTTAGGTAGAAGAGAATGATGCATTAAGATAGAAGAGATGCTAAGGTTTTTTTTTCACTCCCATATAGCTTGAGGTAGAAGATATAAAAGGCACTTGGGTTTTATTAAAAATTATATAATTGGATGTGGTCTACCAAAACATATCTAATAATTAAACCAAATATAGAACTTAATCAGCCAAAATTTTCAGATTACAATAACAAGAACCAACATCCTGTGGCCAGAAAGAACCCATCGTCAGCAGCAACCCCATTACCACGATATCTTCCCCATCTCCTCTTCTGTTTAATTAGTTCTCTTCCATAAGAGACCTCGGTTGATGATGCCTTAATCGGATTTGACAAAATTTTCTGACCCACCCACCACCCAGGTTGAGCACCACAGGCAAAGTTAGCTGGATATATATGGTCAAGCACCTGCTCCGCTGCTAAGCTGAAGGACATTCATGTTCATAGCTGCCAATTCTGGGCAGCCAAAAATCTGAAAACATAGGGCATTGAGACAGTCTCCATTCCTTTACTAGTCTGGCAGGAATGGCAAGTGACCTTTTTGGGAGCTCTAGCAGGAGGTAGTCCTCCTACCTCTTTCACCGCTCGCTTTTGCGGCTGGATGATTGATGTTGTGAGGATGCTTCCACATAAAGAACAAACATCTGCGATATGCTGACTATGTATGAAGCCTGCTTTAATAGATATGCAGCTCCGCTGAGCAAGCATGGAGTCTCTTCCATTTCTCCGAAACGATACCTTCCCCACTCCCGCTTTCTTCCTTTTATAGGTTGTCTTGTGATCTGGTCTACTGTTCCAGTGGACCGAACCTGCACATCCCAACCCACAAACAAAGAGAGAGAGAGTTACATAAAAGAGGGGCTAATAATGGGTTTCCCATGCACTTAATTGAAGGGAAAAGAAACAGAAATCAATGGAGAGTAGGGAGAGAGACAGAGAGAGAACCAATGAGCATTCATAACAATAGATTTTATTGAACCTTTTATGTTATTCTATTTTCTAAAATCTTCTTGCCGATCTAAAAAAAACGAAAATACTATATTCTATCAAATTAAATGGTATTACTTATAAAATGAATATAAATCATAGAAATATTTCACATTTTATTACAAATCTTATTTCTAATACACTTTTTATGATTATTTGAATTTATTATTAACTTTAATAATATGTTTAGGTCAGAGCATTAAATGGAAACTTGTTTTTTTTCAAATGGAGCATTAAATGGAAACTCATCCGCTCTTCTTCGTTTTAATTAATTTGAGCCACAACTAAATAATATAAACTTGTCCTGTTCAAGTGAACTTAAGATTTAAAGTAGACTAATAGGGATTGTCCTATTTGGACCAATCATCACTCTTGAAATTATTTCTACTCCTCTTTATTATTATATATTAAGAAATAAAAATTATCATTGTACTTATAATACCAAATAATAGGAAAAATATTTGAAATTATTTAATTAATAAATTTTATTGTACAAAAATATAAAATTAATGACCACAATGATAAATTCATAAGTGATGTTATGATTATAATTCTCCTCCACAATTGAGAAATAAAGCATTATACATAAATATTTTGGATTTTAGGATATTAAAAAAATAGATTGAATCAAATATAAATTTCAGTCATAAAATATCAACCTTTATTATATTGAAATTATTTCTTTATTTATTTTCACCGACAGTATTATTTTATATTATATTTTGTGTAATTGGATGATGAAGAGTAAATATTATTACTTAATGTTGTTGTCCAAAATAGGTTCTTTTTGTAGAAAATGAAATGAGTCAATTGTGTTAATGATGTCATTATTATTGTTTTAATACAAGGACATCTAGAAATAAAGAAATAAAATTGTTTTTGAAGATGCTGTTTTCTCAACCCCTCTAACTTCTCAACCCCTCTAACTAAAACAATCGATTATCCAATCTTTTTTTATTTTATACATATCCTCACGCATATGCTTAGGAGCGAACTAGCTGTATTCCAAATTTGGATATTTCTTTTGTTAGACTGTTTTTGTACAGATTCTTTATGACTATGCTTAGGAGATAGCTTTTGTTTTATGGGTTGGTTTGTGTTTTTTCTAGATCTTATCTTCTCTGGCCTCTTGGGCGTTTTTATGTACTCTCATTATACGTTTTTTTTCTTCAATGTTATCGCTTTTTGCCCATAAAAAAATACATATATTGTTTTTTTTTTTAATACAAGAAGATCATTTTGTGTGATTAACTAAGTGTAAGTTTTATATTATTAGATTGCCTTCCGCGAGAGGTGCAGTTGAATGAAATCACCAGAGTATTCTCCTGGTCCTGCTTTTATAGGAGCAATGGAAATACAAATTAGTGGGTAAAAGTCACCTTGGATTCTTAAGAAGAGGGTTATTATTTTAACAAGAAAATAATGGATATTCTGTTAAAATAAGATCAAAATTGATGAAGGATTGTATTTCCTAAATCTTTATTTTTCAAAGGATCTTTAATCAATCATCTCATCCTATCTAGTGCTATTTTAAGTTGCTCAAAAGGCACACAACCTTGTTTTCTTAGCTATGCTTTATAGAATGACTAAAAAGCTGGTTAGAACAAGGGCAATATCTTTTATAAGCCTTTATAAGCCTAATTACTTATTGGCAAGAAAATGTTTGGTATACAAATATTAAATAATTAAAAAATATATAATTCTCTAAATAATTTTAATTGTATTGTACTGATTTATTCTTATTTTTCATGTTCATATTCAGAAAACAAATTTTTTTCAAAGTTTGATGACATCAAAATATGAGGTGTGGCTGTAAAAAATCTTAAAATATTACAATTTTTTTTTTGACGAAACACAATTTTAATTACAATATATAGTAAAATTATTCCTCCTCTCCCCTTACGCCCTCGCTTTTTGAACGTTTGGGTCATTTTTTAAACGTTGAACATTTTTTAAACGTTGAACACTCTACTACATGAGCTAAAAATGCTTATTCCCTTAAAAATAATACGTAAAAACGACCTTTTCCTTTAAATTATCTTTGAATAATCATATTTGTTTCTTTCCATTTTTTTCTTTAGATTTTTTTTTCTTTAACATTTTCTAGAACCCAACATACCCATAATAACCTTATTTCTTTACAAGAAAATGGGATCATTGAAAAACAAAACACAAATGATCAAAGAATGCGCATCAAACTAATAGGGAAAAACAATAGAAACAGAGGAAAGTGGATCGTAATAATAAAGATGTTCACTAAAAGAAGAACAAAAGGAGAAGGGAAAGAATTTGCAAATTTTACCATTTTGTTCGATTATTTTATTCATATCGTGCGCTTGAACTCTAAAGTCACTTTATAAGTTGTCAACGCATCTACCACTCAAATCATGGATCAAGTCGCACGAGTTCTTATTTTTACAATCGTATAACAATCTAGTAATAAGTTGAACAACCTAGTTATAAGTGATTCCTTTTCTATGCCATAATCTATTGCGCTTGAAGCCTTCAAAGCTTTCTATTTTTTCATAATCGCGTCATATCCTTCTCCTTGATTGTCATAGGTTGATGCTTTCTTGATTATGGAAGATGTAACTTTCGATTGATAAAAAGATGTAAATTCAACTTCTTCATCGGCAATCATGTAATTTTCTTTGATTGCGAAGATGTAACGTTATTGATCGCCGCAGATGTGACCTCTTTGATCGATAAAGATGTAATTTTCTTGATCGATGAATATGTAACCTTCTTGATTGATGAAGATGTAATCTTCTTAATCGATAAAGATGCAACATTCTTGATGGACACATCTTCTTGTTTTTTCTTCTATTCATCATTGATTTGGTGTTGGCTTCTTCGAGTGATTTCTATAATTCCTAAAAGTCTTCCTCTAAAAAGTACCTTCATCCGGATTTTTATTTCCATATCCATGAAAAAAATAAAGAATAAATTGGTCAAAAGAGACAACAATGAAAATACTATTCTATTAAATCGATATAAACCGTTGAAATATTTTACATTTTAATGCAAATCTTATTTCTAATACAAATTTTATGGTTATTTTAATTTATTCTTAACTTTAATTTTTATAATGTGTAGGTTGGAGCATTAAAATGGAAAGTTGTCCATTCTTCCTCATTTTAATCAATTTAAAATAAAACAAAATTATATAACTATTAAAACGAAATTAGTATAACTATTTTAATCAAGTGGAACTTGAAGATTTTCATGTAGAATAATTGGATTGCCTCATTTTCTTTGACCGATTATAACTTATTATTATTACCATTATTATATAATAAGAAATAAAAATTATAATTATAATTATAATACCAAAATAATGAAAATGTTTAAATAATACTAATGAAATTTTTGCAAAAAAATGACCACAATTCTTTAAATTAAAATTAATGTTAAGGATTATACATAAATATAGTATTAAACTGAGAAATAAAGCATTATACATAAATATTTTGGATTTTAGATATTAAAAAAAAATAGATTGAATAAAATATGTACCTAGTCATAAAATATCAACTTTATTATATTGTATTGATTTAATCTTATTTTTCATGTTGAGAAAGGAACTATCATTTTTGGAAAACAAACAATTTCAAAGTTTGGATGACGTCAAAATATGAGAAAATATAGGCAAAAATCTTTTTAAAATGTTATAATATCTTATCTTACTTATTCCCTTTATAATTATTCACTTGACAAATTTAAATCATTAGGACTTCAACCATGGACCCTTTCCTAATGTCCATATGGAGCTCTTAACCATTTGAGCTATCTTATTGACTCTCCTTTACTTATTCCCCTTTAAAAAATTAAATTAAAAGAAAAATACAAAAAAATTACCTTTTCCTTTAAAATATCTATGATTATTCAGACCTTTTTTTTTTCCTTATATTTTTCTTTCGTACCCTTCTTTTTCCTTACGTTCGATTTTCTAGAACTAAACATAACTCTTTAATAATCTTACTTTACAAGAGGTAATTATTAAAAAAACAAAAATAAAAACATAAAAAACACAAACATCAAACGTAAAGGTAAGATCAAACTAATACCTAAAAAATGGGGAGGTTTGAATAAAAGAAACGATGGAGAGGAAAAGCACGAAATATGGAAGTATGCAATTTATTTCTCATGATTATTTGATTTGACATCCTACTTGCATTATTACATGCAAATTAAACCAATGTATTAAAAAAATTAGGGGAAAACAATGTATAACCGACATGCACTATAGGAAATATTGAAAAAGAATATAGAGTTGATAAAAGTGAATTATTTTATTAATATCTAAAGCACTGACCTAAAGTCACTTTATAGGTTGCCTACGTATCTAACATTAAATCAAGGGATCAGGGTTTCACATCGTATTTTATTTTTATAACTGTATAATCAAGCCTAGTAACCAGCTGAACAACCTAGTTAATAAGCGGTATTCCTTTTTCTCCGCTCATGATCTATTGCGTTTTTTAGTTTTTTGAAAAGCTTTTCTCTATTTTTTCACACCGATATCATATCCTTCTCTTTGATTGTCATAGGTGGATGCTTCTTGAGAACCGAAGATGTGACTTTCTTGATCGGTAAAGATGTAATAAGCTTCTTCATTGACAACGATGTAACGTTCTTGATTGCAGATGTCACTCAGATCAGAGATGCAATCTTCTTTTGATGGATGATACATCTTCTTGTTTCTTCTTCTCTTCATTGTTGATTTGGTGTTGGCTCCTTCGAGTGGTTTCGAATGATTCCCAAAAGTCTTCCTCTAAAAAATATCTTCATCTTGACCTTTCTTTCCATGGCTATTGAAGAAGTAGAGAGTAAGTTGATCAAAAGAAACAACAATGGGAAAATATGGAATAAAGGTAGGGTTATTTATAGCTGTATGGAAATATTAAAATCGTAGAAATATTTCACAGTTTAAATCAAATCTTATTTCTATTTTTTGACATCTATCGAATCTTATTTCTTTTTTTTTTTTAAAGATCAAATCTTATTTAAAACACTTTTTATTATATGCTTAGGTGGAGCATTGATTGAAACTTATCGGCTCTTTCCTCATTTTAATTTATTTGGGAATACAACAAATAATATAATTATTTTATTATTAAAAAATAACAAAAAGACTGATGTTTTTGCTACCTCCTGATTGGTTGTTCTGAAAGTGTGGAAAAATAAAAAGAACAAAATCATTTTTAAACAATGCCGAGACTTATGAAATGCTGGCATTTGGATCGTAGGCGTGAGGCTTTTTAAATTTTTATTTTATTTTTTTCTTTTTTGTTTCGTTTCGATTATTTCGGAAGCCAAATGAATGGTAAGGGCTTGTTTGGATAAATTGGGGGTATTTTATTTTAAAAAAACGAAAATACTATACTCTATCAAATTAAATGGTATTACTTATAAAATAAATATAAATGGTAGAGATATTTCACCTTTTAATACAAATCTTATTTCTAATTAACTTTTATGATTTATTTTAATTTATTATTAACTTTAATAATATGTTTAGGTCCTAGCATTAAAAGGAAACTTTTTTTTTCGAATGGAGCATTAAATGGAAACTTTTCTTTTTCAAATGGAGCATTAAATGGAAACTGTCTATTTTCCTATTTTAATTAATTTGAAAATACAATAAAATAATATACTATTTTATTATAAAAATTACATTCTAACTTTCTTTATTATATTGAAATAACTTTATATTTTTTACACAATGTAGGCTACTTATGTTATTTGCAACAAAATAGTACATATAGATAATATAAGTGAAATGGGTAATAAAATTTGCTTTTTTAAGAGGACCAGTAGGGATTGTTTTAAAAATAATTATTTAGTGCTAGATTTGAAAATAAAATAAAATTCAATAAAATGTTTGCATTCTTGTAAGAAAAAAGGGTTATAGCTATTATTAAAAAGTAGAAGATTGACAAATTAATGAAAATACCTTGAAGTAGCTTTACAATTTCTTCAAAAATTCTCTCGATTAATTACTTCAATGGTACAATTTATTTTATTCTATTTTCTAAAAAAGTAATTATATTTTATTGTTTTGTGTATATAAAGTTAAGGTTTAACACTAAATATAGTCAAGAGCTATTTATTTTTTGGCTAAATATTGAAAGCTCATCTATTTTGTTTTTTCAAATTTTCACGACTTATTACTAAAATTTAAAAAAAAAATCTAAATAAAAAAAAATAAAATATTTGGGCTTTTTCTATTAAAAAGTCACTACTAAGAGAATGACTAAGAACACTACTACAGAGATGACAATGTATTATTTGGGACAAATGAAGCTCCATCCCCAACCTGCACTCATTTATTATTTTTTTCAATTCCCAAACTCCACCTGTTTACATTCGATTATTATTATTTTTTATACATTTTATTTGATAAACATAAAATAATCACAAAAGTTCTTCATTTTATATCATATAAACATTTTCTTTCATATTACAGTGAGTATTTGTCAATTTATTAACCAACAAAATGACTTATTTAAAAAAAAAAAAAACCCTCTTCTTTAGTTCTCCCCACGCATCAACGCCCTTTACATTGAAGGATTTTAGGTAGAAGAGAATGATGCATTAAGATAGAAGAGATGCTAAGGTTTTTTTTTCACTCCCATATAGCTTGAGGTAGAAGATATAAAAGGCACTTGGGTTTTATTAAAATTATATAATTGGATGTGGTCTACCAAAACATATCTAATAATAAACCAAATATAGAACTTAATCAGCCAAAATTTTGGGATTACATTAACAAGAACCAACATCCTGTGGCCAAGAACCCATCGTCAGCAGTAACCCCAGCTGAACATGATATCTTCCATCTCCTCTTCTGTTTAATTAGTTCTCTTCCATAAGAGACCTCGGTTGATGATGCCTTAATCGGATTTGACAAAATTTTCTGACCCACCCACCACCCAGGTTGAGCAAATTCACAGGCAGTTAGTTGATATATATGGTCACACCTGCTCCGCTGCTAAGCTGAAGGACATCTTTATGTTCATAGCTGCTAATTCTGCAGCCAAAAACTGGTGTTATAGGCATTGATGCCCATTCCTTTACTAGGTCTGGCAGGAATGGCAAGACCTTTTTGGGGAGCTCTAGCAGGAGGTAGTCCTCCTACTCCTCTTTCACCGCCCCGCTTTTGGTGGCTGGATGATTGATGTTGTGAGGATGCTTCCACATAAAGAACAAACATCTGCGACAGCTGACTGGAGCTGCATGAAGCCTGTCGTAATAGATATGCAGCCCAGCTGAGCAAGCATGGAGTCTCTTTCCATTTCGAAACGGATACCCCCAATTGCTTCTTTTATAGGGAGCACTTCTGTGGATCTGGTCACTGTTCCAGTGGACTGAACCTGCACATTCCGTAAATCCCACAAACAAAGAGAGAGAGAGAGTTACAAAAGAGGCTAATAATGGGTTTCATGCACTTAATTGAAGGGAAAAAACAAAACCAATGGAGAGTAGGGAGAGACAGAGAGAACTAATGAGCATTCATAACAATAGATTTTATTGAACCTTTTATGTTATTCTATTTTCTAAAATCTTCTTGCCGATCTAAAAAAAACGAAAATACTATATTCTATCAAATTAAATGGTATTACTTATAAAATGAATAATATAAAATATGGTAGAAACATTTCATATTTGGTCACAAAACTTATTTTAATACATTTTATGATTATTTTAATTTTAATATTAACTTTAATACCATACAGTCGGAGCATTAAATGGCAACTTTTTTTTTCAAATGGAGCATTAAATGGAAACTCATCCGCTCTTCTTCGTTTTAATTAATTTGGAAAATACAACTAAATAATATAAACTTATCCTTGTTCAAGTGAACTTTAAGATTTAAAGTAGACTAATAGGATTGTCCCATTTGGACCAATCATCACTTGAAATTATTTCTTATTCTTCTTATTATTATATATTAAGAAATAAAAAATTATCATTGTACTTATAATACCAAAATAATAGGAAAAATATTTGAAATTATTTAATTAATAAAATTATTGAATGTAAAAATATAAAATTAATGACCACAATGATAAATCTATAAGTGATGTTAAGATTATACTCTCCAATAAATTGAGAACAAAGCATTATACATAAATATTTTGGATTTTAGGATATTAAAAAAATAGATTGAATCAAATATAAATTTCAGTCATAAAATATCAACCTTTATTATATTGAAATTATTTCTTTATTTATTTTCACCGACAGTATTATTTTATATTATATTTTGCAAATTGGATGATGAAGAGTAAATATTGGTCACTTAATGTTGTCCAAAACAGGTTCTTTTGCAGAAAATGAAATGAGTCAATTGTGTTAATGATGTCATTATTATTGTTTTAATACAAGGACATCTAGAAATAAAGAAATAAAATTGTTTTTGAAGATGCTGTTTTCTCAACCCCTCTAACTTCTCAACCCCTCTAACTAAAACAATCGATTATCCAATCTTTTTTTATTTTATACATATCCTCAATGGCTATGCTTAGGAGCTAACTAGTTGTATTCTAAATTTGGATATTTATTTTGTTAGACTGTTTTTGTACAGATTCTCTATGACTATGCTGAGGAGCTAACTTTGTTTTATGGGTTGGTTTGTGTTTTTTCTAGATCTTATCTTCTCTGGCCTCTTGGGCGTTTTTATGTACTCTCATTATACGTTTTTTTTCTTCAATGTTATCGCTTTTTGCCCATAAAAAAATACATATATTGTTTTTTTTTAATACAAGAAGATTCTCATTTTGTGTGATTAACTAAGTGTAAGTTTTATTATTAGACTGCTCCTCATGAGAGGTAGTTGAATGAAATCACCAGAGTATTCTCCTGGTCCTGCTTTTATAGGAGCAATGGAAATACAAATTAGTGGGTAAAAGTCACCTTGGATTCTTAAGAAGAGGGTTATTATTTTAACAAGAAAATAATGGATATTCTTGTTAAAATAAGATCAAAATTGATGAAGGATTGTATTTCCTAAATTCATTTTTCAAAGGATCTTTTAATCAAATCATCCTCATCCTATCTAGCAAGCCATTTTAAGTTGCTCAAAGGCACAAACCTTTGTTTTCTTATTATGCTTTATAGAATGACTAAAAAGCTGGTTAGAACAAGGGCAAGACCTTTTTATAAGCCTTTTTATAAGCCTAATTACTTATTGGCAAGAAAATGTTTGGTATACAAATATTAAATAATTAAAAAATATATAATTCTCTAAATAATTTTAATTGTATTGTACTGATTTATTCTTATTTTTCATGCTCATATTCAGAAACAAATTTTTTCAAAATGATGACATCAAAATATGAGAAAATATAAAAAAATCTTTTAAAATATTATAATTTTTTTTTTGACGAAACACACTTTAATTACAATATAGTAAATTATTCCTCCTCTCCCTATGTCCTGCTTTTTTGAAACGTTTAACATTTTTTAAACGTTGAATACTCTAATACATGAGCTAAAAATGCTTATTCCCTTAAAAATAATAATGTGAAACATTCTTTTCCTTTTAAATTATCTTTGAATAATCATATTTGTTTCTTTCCATTTTTTTTCTTTAGATTTTTTTTCTTTTAACATTTTCTGTGGAACCCAACATACCCATAATAACCTTACTTTTACAAGAAAAATGGGATCATTGAAAAAACAGAAAAACACAAATGATCAGGCGCAAATGCAGATCAAACGAATAGGGGAAAAAAAACAATAGGAACAGAGGAAAGGGATCAGACAATAAAGATGTTCACCAAAGAAGAACAAAAGGAGAAGGGAAAGAATTTACAATTTACCATTTTGGTTCGATTATTTTATTCATATCAAAAGCAGTTGAACCTAAAGTCACTTTATAAGTTGTCAACGTACCCAACACTAAATCATGGGATCAAGTCGCACGTAGTTCTTATTTTTACAATCGTATAACAATCTAGTAATAAGTTGAACAACCTAGTTATAAGTGATTTCTTTTCTATGCCATAATCTATTGCGCTTTTGAAGTCTTTCAAAAGCTTTCTCTATTTTTTCATGCACTGATATCATATCCTTCTCCTTGATTGTCATAGGTTGATGCTTCTTGATTATGGAAGATGTGACTTTCTTGATTGATAAAGATGTAACTAACTTCTTCATTGGCAACGATGTAACTTTCTTGATTGGTGAAGATGTAACGTTATTGATCGCCAGAGATGTGACCTTCTTGATCGATAAAGATGTAATTTTCTTGATCGATGAATATGTAACCTTCTTGATTGATGAAGATGTAATCTTCTTAATCGATAAAGATGCAACATTCTTGATGGACACATCTTCTTGTTTTTTCTTGTATTCATCGTTGATTTGGTGTTGGCTTCTTCGAGTGATTTCTATAATTCCTAAAAGTCTTCCTCTAAAAAGTACCTTCATCCGGATTTTTATTTCCATATCCATGAAAAAAATAAAGAATAAATTGGTCAAAAGAGACAACAATGAAAATACTATTCTATTAAATCGATATAAAACTAAGTTGAAATATTTTACATTTTAATGCAAATCTATTTCTAATACAAATTTTATGGTTATTTTAATTTATTCTTAACTTTAATTTTTATAATGTGTAGGTTGGAGCATTAAAATGGAAAGTTGTCCATTCTTCCTCATTTTAATCAATTTGGAAAATAAAACAAAATTATATAACTATTAAAACGAAATTATATAACTATTTTAATCAAGTGAACTTGAAGATTTTCATGTAGACTAATTGGATTGCCTCATTTTGACCGATTATAACTTATTATTATTACCATTATTATATAATAAGAAATAAAAAATTATAATTATAATTATAATACCAAAATAATGGCAAATGTTTAAAATAATGTACTAATGAAATTTTTTGCAAAAAAATGACTACAATTTAAATTCAAAATTAATGTTAAGGATTATACATAAATATAGCATTAAACTGAGAAATAAAGCATTATACATAAATATTTCGATTTTGTGGTATTAAAATAGATTGAATAAAATATAAAATTTAGTCATAAAATATCAACTTTATTATTTTGTATTGATTTAATCTTATTTTTCATGTTGAGAAAGAAACTGTCATTTTCAGAAAACAAACAATTTCAAAGTTTGGATGACATCAAAATATGAGAAAATATTTAAAAAAAATCTTTTAAAATGTTATAATATTTTATCTACTTATTCTCTTATAATTATTCACTTTCTCAGACACATTATAAAGATTATATTTCTTGGACAAATTTAAAACCATTAGGACTCGAAACTATGGACCCTCCTAATGTCCATCTAAGCTCTTAACCATTTGAGCTATATCTATTGGACTCCTACTTATTCCCTTAAAAATTAATTAAAAAAGAATATGCAAACAAAATTACTTTTCCTTTAAAATATCTTATGAATATTAATAACTCGCATTTTTTTTCCTTATATTTTTTCTTTCGATTTCTTTTCCTTTTTCCTTAACATTTTATAGAACTAAACATAACCTTAATAATCTTACTTTTACAAGAAAAGGGAAATTATTAAAAAACAAAAATAAAAACATAAAAACACAAATGATCAATCGTAAAAGCAGAAGATCAAACGAACACGAAAAAATGGGGGAGGTTTGAATAAAAGAAAGGATGGAGAGGAAAAGCATCAGAGTCATGGAAGTATGCAATTTATTTCTCATGATTATTTGATTTGACATCCCCACTTGCATTATTACATGCAAATTAAACCAACAGACAGAAAAAATTAGGGAAAAATAACAGATAACAGATTACAGAATTATAGGAAATATTGAAAAAGAATATAGGGAGTTGATAAAAGAATTATTTTATTAATATCTAAAGCAGCTGAACCTAAAGTCACTTTATAGGTTGCCTACGTACCCAACATTAAATCATGGGATCAAGCCGCACGTAGTTCTTATTTTTACAATCAAGTGATAATCAAGCTAGTAAATCCGCTTGAACAACCTAGTTAATAAGCGATTCCTTTTCTCCGCCATGATCTATTGCGTTTTTTAAGCCTTTGAAAAGCTTTCTATATTTTTTCATGCACCGATATCATATCCTTTCTTTGATTGTCATAGGTGGATGCTTTTTTGAGAACCTCGAAGATGTGACTTTCTTGAATCAAGAAAGATGTAATCAGCTTCTTCATCTAATAACGATGTAACGCTCTTTGATTGGCGAAGATGTAACCTTCTTAATCGGTAGAGATGCAACCTTCTTGATGGATGATGCACCTTCTTGTTTCTTCTTCATTGTTGATTTGGTGTTGGCTCGAGTGGTTTCCTGAAGGATTCCCAAAAGTCTTCCCTCTAAAAAATATCTTCATCTTGACCTTTCTTTCCATGGCTATTGAAGAAGTAGAGAGTAAGTTGATAAAAAGAGACAATAATGGGAAAATATGGAATAAAGGTAGGGTTATTTATAGCTGTATGGAAATATTAAAATCGTAGAAATATTTCACAGTTTAAATCAAATATTATTTCTATTTTTTGACATCTATCGAATCTTATTTTTTTTTTTAAAAGATCAAATCTATTTCTAAAACACTTTTATTATATGCTTAGGTCGGAGCATTGATTGGAAACTTATCATTTCTTCCTTCATTTTAATTTATTTGGGAAATACAACAAAATAATATAATTATTTTATTATTAAAAAATAAATAAAAAAGACTGATGTTTTTTGCTACCCTCCCTGTTTGGTTGTTCTGAAAGTGTGGGAAAAATAAAAAAGAAAATCAAAATCATTTTTTAACAACGCTTGAGACTTGAGAGAAAAAAATGCTGGCATTTGGATCGAAGGCGTGAGGCTTTTTAAATTTCTATTTTCTTTTTATCTTTTTTGTTTCGTTTCGATTATTTCGGAAGCCAAATGAATGGTAAGGGCTTGTTTGGATAAATTGGGGGTATTTTAATTTTAAAAAACGAAACTACTATACTTATCAAATTAATGTATTACTTATAAAAATGTTATAAATGGTAGAGATATTACACATTTTAATACAAATCTTATTTCTAATTAACTTTTATGATTTATTTTAATTTATTATTAACTTTAATAATATGTTTAGGTCCTAGCATTAAAAGGAAACTTTTTTTTTTCTCGAATGGAGCATTAAATGGAAACTTTTCTTTTTTTCAAATGGAGCATTAAATGGAAACTCGTCCGCTCTTCCTCATTTTAATTAATTTGGAAAATACAATAAAATAATATAATTATTTTATTGTAAAAATTACATTCTAACTTTTATTATATTGAAATAACTTCTTTATATTTTTTACACCGATTGTAATATTTTATGTTATATTTTGCAAATGGTACATAGGTATGCGAAATTTAAATTTGCTTTTTTTAAGAGGAATTGCAGGGATTGTTTTTAAAAAATAATTATTTGAAAAGGTTAGGATTTGAAAATTCAATAAAATGTTTGCATTCTTGTAAGAAAAAAGGGTTATAGCTTATTTATTAAAAAGGTGGAAGATTGGACAAATTAATGAAAATACCTTGAAGTAGCTTTGCCAATTCTTCAAAATTCTCTCCATTAATTACTTCAATGGTACAATTTATTTTATTCTATCTTCTAAAAGTAATTATATTTTTTGTATTGTGTGTATAAAGGTTTAGCACTAAATATAGTCAGAGTTTTTAAGATTCAAATTGCTTGTTTTTTTTACCCTTTCACGACTTATTACCGGGAATTTTTTAAAAAGTTAGCGAATGTAGTGCCAATATTCGCTTTTCTATTCGTAAAGTCATTTTCCACAAAAACAAAAACTTCATCATCATTCAACAATGGCGCCACAACACTTACTACTACTTGACGACAACGAAGCGGTTTGAAACGGACTACCCATCCCGACCACTCGCTTTATTTTTTTCACCTCAAACCGTCACATTTAAAATTAAATTAACGAAACGCTACGTATCGCAGGGGCGAAAAAATTCTCAAACCCGTCCCATTTACATTTGATTTTTGTTTTTATTTTTAATTTTTAATTTTTTACCTTTTCTTTGATAAAACATAAAATAATCATAAAAGTTCTTCATTTTACATCATATAAACATTTTCTTTGATATTACAATGAGTATTTGTCAATTTATTAACCAACAAAATGACTTTTTAAAAAAAAAATAAACACCCCTCTTCTCTAGCTCTCCCCAAATAAAACAACAAAGCAGTATACACGCTTCATCGCCCTTACATCGAAGGATTTTAGGTAGAAGAGAATGATGCATTAAGATAGAAGAGATGCTAAGGTTTTTTCACTCCCTATAGCTTGAGGTAGAAGAAATAAAAGGCACTTGGGTTTTATTAAAAAATTTACTATTCAACTATTTTTTAAAATTATGTGAGAAAATAAACCGTAAATAAACTCTCCCAAACGCACCCTAAGTGGTAAATATCATATGTTTTAATGGTTCAAGGAACTTTACTTCTCTTTTTATTCTTTTTAGTGCTTCATTGCACCTTAAAATAATTCACCCAAGAAACAAAAAAAAATATTATAAATTAATTGGATGTGGTCTACCAAAACATATCTAATAATTAAACCAAATATGTAACTTAATCAGCCAAAATTTTCAGATTAAAATAACAAGAACCAACATCCTGTGGCCAGAAAGAACCCATCGTCAGCGGCAACCCCATTACCACAATATCTTCCCCATCTTCATCTTCTTCATCTCCTCTTCTGTTTAACTAGTTCTCTTCCATAAGAGACCTCGGTTGATGATGCCTTAATAGGATTTGACAAAATTTTCTGACCCACCCACCACCCAGGATGAGCAAATTCACAGGCAGTTGGGATATATATGGTCAAGCACCTGCTCCAAGGTTGAAGGGACATCTTTATGTTCATAGCTGCTAATTCTGCAGCCAAAAATCTGAAAACATAGGGCATTGAGACAGTCTCCATTCCTTTACTAGTCTGGCAGGAATGGCAAGTGACCTTTTTGGGAGCTCTAGCAGGAGGTAGTCCTCCTACCTTCTTTCACCGCCGCTGCGGCTGGATGACGATGGCGGTGAGGATGCTTCCACATAAAGAACAAACATCTGCGATATGCTGATCGGAGCATGTATGAAGCCTGTCGTGTAATAGATATGCAGCTCCATGAGCAAGCATGGAGTCTCTTTCCATTTCTCCGAAACGGATACCCCCACCCCGCTTTCTTCCTTTTATAGGTTGTCTTGTGATCTGGTCTACTGTTCCAGTGGACCGAACCTGCACATCCCAACCCACAAACAAAGCGAGAGAGTTACATAAAAGAGGGGCTAGTAATGGGTTTCCCATGCACTTAATTGAAGGGAAAAGAAAGAGAAATCAATGGAGTAGGCAGAGAGAGAGAGAGAGAGAGAACCAATGAGCATTCATAACAATGCATGCAAATTGATCATGTGTTGAAAACAAAGGGAAATTAGTGAGAGAGAGAGCCAATGAGCATTCATAACACTGCATGCAAATTCATGAGTTGAAAACAAATGGAAATTAGCTCAAGAGTGAGAGAGAGAGAGAGACAATGAGCATGCATTCATAACAATGCATGCAAATTGATCATGTGATGAAAAAAACAAAGGGAAATTAGCTCAAGAGCTAGCAAAATATAAAACATGAAATAAGCCCGAGCTTTATTTAAAGAATTGTCAAAAGGAAAATTCAATAATGATCACCTGAAATTTGTCTGAGACCATGTGCCGGAGTCGCTGATAATAAACAGGTCCAATAAAAATCTCACATGTGAGTTCTGTTCCATAAAATCCACTGTACAATACCTCTGTACCATGGTAATTAAACCCATAAGAGGTTAACATGGAACCCAGATCATCAACAAGTGAACTTGATTCAGAATTAGCTTCCTTCGATGAGCCAGAAAATGGCGTTGCATCCACAAATTTCCCATGTAAGCTACCTCCCTGCAACAAGAAAAATAAATAAGCACCTAGAACACTTGACTAATTATGCTACAGCCATTTTCTGGATTAAGGGGATAAGAAGCAGGAACAATATATTAATTGAGGTAAAAATGTCAGTGGAAGGAGAAGAATGAAGAGAAGTGATTGGGGTAGAAAGATTCTAATTCAAGAACATTTTTTACTAAGAGTGAGGAAATAAGAAGCCGCTGGTATCTGTTGACAAAGGTAAAACAATTAGTAGAAGAAGAAGAATGAAGAGTCCTCAAAGAGAAAGAACAATATAAATGAGAACACATCCTTTTTTTATTTTTTTTTTTGATCGGTAAATAGCTGTATATAGATGAAAAACGAGCACAAGGCTCCCAAAGAGTACACAAGAGGAGTACAAAAAAAGGAAAACACAAACTCACTTTTCACCTATACCTAACTGCACAAAACCCAACAAAGAATTAAGTTACCAACACTATACAACTTGGCCCACGACCACAATGTAAACAAAAAGACCGATTTCATCCTATGGGCAGAGGGGGCCTCGTTCTCAAAAGCCACCCTATTCCTTTCCTTCCACAGCGTCCAGAATAAACAAAGAGAGGCCGCCAACCAAACTCTCTTCCATTTTCTGCCGACACTAGCGCTTTGCCAATCAATGAGAAGTTGGCAAACCGTAAGGGGGAACACCCAATTATAATCGCACGTCAAAAAAGACTTCACAACATAATCGCTCGAACAAAGGATAAGTTAAATGGTCTACTGCTTCTCATTCTTATTCACATAAAAACACCTGCTTACTAGGGGGATCCCCTCCTGAGCCGGTCAAAGAGTAAAGACTCGTCAAGTGAAGCTTCCAAGCAAAAAACCCGCTTTTGCGAATTTATCGGGTTCCAAATGGAATGACAAGGGAACCAGAAGAGAATGCATCACATGGTGACATGTGTCTAACCGAAACCATCATCATAGTCTCCTTTAAACCAATGATCCTCTCAAAGGGCCTAATTTTCTTGTTGCGCAGAAGGGCTGAGCCTTTCTACCACTTCCACTTCCCAATCATTAAAAGGTCTTAGAAATCCAGGACTTAACCCCCATCCTCCCCAGAGAGGAATCTCAAACATCCACCCTAGCACTATGAACCCGCCAACAAACAAAGTGGAAGGCGTTACCTAGCACCTAGCCCTCACCCACCAAGGGTCCTTCAAAAACCCAACCTCCTACCATTTCCAAGGAGGAAGTGGAGTTGGCAGTGCTGGGTGCTCCACTCTTCCTTGACGCTCTTTCCATAATCCAGCCGCTAAACTCCCCCGATGTCCCAAGGTTCCGTACCCCAATCTTCCTCACGAACTTCAGGCCACCACCGCCCAAAGGAGTGTCCCTCTCATTAGCAAACCGCCAACACCACTTACAAAGCAATGCTTGATTCATCTTAGAAAGGCCTCTAACCCCTAAACCCCCACTACTTTTCTAAAGTAAACAGCTTCCAATGACAAGGTGGTTTACTCTCTGGATTGCCACCACCCCATAGAAAGTCTCTTTGAATCTTCTCCAGTCTAGAACAAACAAGCTTTGACATTCTAAACAGAGAGAGAAAGTAAATGGGGAGGCTAGACAGTGTACTCCGAATAAGGGTGAGCCTCCCACCCTTTGAGATGTATTGTCTTTTCCAGGATGACAATCTTTTTCTGAATATTTCTTCAATAGAATCCCAAACCCCCATAGCCCTATGAGGAGCCCCAAGGGGAAGACCCAAGTACATAGTGGGGAGGGAACCAACCCCACAGCCAAGCTCAGACGCTAAACCCTCCACGTTGTCCACCCTACCAAGTGGGATAATCTCGCTCTTGTTCAGATTAATTTTCAAACCTGAAAAGGCTTCAAACCACATCAAGGTCCATCTCGCACATCAACTCGCTTCCGAGTCGGGGCTTCTACAAAAATGATAGTATCATCAGCATACAAAAGATGAGAGACGACAATCTCCCCACCATCTCTACCCCCAAACCTGCACCCATAAATGAAATGTTTCCACCCAAGCCACTAGTGACAACCTGGCGTCTAGCTCGATAACAAAAAGATAGGGCGATAGAGGGTCCCCTTGTCTCAAACCTCTAGGAGCTCCGGAAGAACCCCGTAGGAGAACCATTAAACAAGACAGAAAAAGAAGCTGTGGAGATGCACCAACTAATCCATCTAATCCATTTAGAGCCAAACCCCATACTCTCCAGAGTCTGCAACAGAAAAATCCCACCTGATGTGATCATAAGTCTTTTCAATGTCCAACTTACAAAGAATCCCTTTCTCTTTCCTTCTTATGATAGAGTCCACAGCCTCATTAGCTATTAGCACTGCATCAAGAATCGCTTCCACAACAAACGCAGAGAGATTCCTCGAGACCGGGATATAATCAACTTTTCATAAACTTTGATTCTATTGGCCAACACTTTCGATAAGATTTTATAAAGACTTCCCACTAAACTAATGGGTCTTAGGTCCTTAAGATCCTCAATAGTACTTCCCTTGGGAACCAAAACCAAGAAAGTAGCATTCAGACTTTTAACAAACTGGTTATGCTGAAAGAATTCCCTAAAGAAGCCCAAAACCTCCTCTTTCACGAAATCCCAACTGAAAGACCAAAAGGCTATTGGAAAACCATCTGGGCCTAGGGCTTTATCGCCGTTAAACCCTGAGACTGCTGCTAGAATTTCCTCCTCTGTGAACATCTCTTCCAGCTTAGCTGCTTGATCTTCACCAATCAGATTGAATTGAAGATCTGGAAAAGTCAAGGCCAACCATTCGGCGCGCAGAGAGACTGGAAAGCGCCAACCAAACCTTCTTAATCTCGTGCCCTCGACAAATCTTCTACCATTAATTCATGCACCCCACAAAATTCCTCCTACAGACCGGTCATTCTATGAAAGAACCTTTGTATTTCTATCCTCTTTCAACCGCATTCTCTCGATTTCCTCGGTCTAAGAGACCTCTTCAAAATCAACCCACTTCCTTATATCCTCTAGTCTCCTCCTTCCTCCGTCTCCCAAGGACAACACCTCTTCCATGTCATCCCAAAAGAGATCCCGCATAGAGCCTCCCTTTTAAATCCACTCTACCAAAAACCTCTTTCGTCTGGGCTCCCAGATTCTTTCAGGCCTTTAATTTGGAAGCCAAAACAAAACTAAAGGAGCTTAAAAGGAAGGCTTGCCACCAAATTTCCTAAGGAGGTCCTTAAAGCCTTCAAACTTCAACCACATGCTCGAACTACGGCGGCGCCCGGATTTAATTCCATCACCGCTCTAACAAACGGGATGCTGGTCGTGACACTCGGTCTCGGGAGAGTGCTTTGAATCACATTGCTAAACTGACTTTCCCAATCAGCCGTAACCAAAAATCTGTCAAGACGGGACATACACTGGTTATTGAGACCACCCCTCCAGGTGAAAGGGCCCCCCTGCAAAGGGAGGTCTCTAAGCCCTAACTCATTAAAAACTTCATTAAAGCGTCTCATAGAGTGCGAGAGCCTACCCACCGCGTTTCTTTCTTTGGGGGAAAGAACCATATTGAAGTCTCCACTAATGCACCAAGGCCCCTCCCATAAGCCTTTCAAAACCCCAAATTTCTTCCCAAACGATCTCAGACCTCTTCACGGCCACACTTCGTGGAAGGCCTACGTAAAACCATCCTCCACATTTTAAACAAGTATGTCAGAAAACTCGTCTATTTCGCCTCCACTAAACTGGCTTTCTTGTGTCCCAAAAAGACAAGGATTCCCCCAGCCTCTCTCGCTCCACCACCTTCCACTGCCAATCTACCACCCCAAAACTCGCGAGCATCACGAGGACATCTCTTGAATCTTGGTTTCTTGCAAGCACACCAAATCCACCCTCTGAGATCTAATAAAATTTCTAATGACATTCCTTTTGTCTGAATTGTTCGCTCCTCTAACATTCCACGAGAGAAGCTTTAGCTTCATTTTAACTTTAACAAGAAATTCCCCCTATCTCTCCCTCCTCTATTTTGACCATTTCCACTGTAGTTTATAGTGCATTCCAACTTCCTTAACTCTCTCTCACATCTAGTCTCTATAGGGTACCCCTTCCTTTTATTTCTTTGCTGTTGAGACTCCATTTTCCGCAACAGCTCCAAAATCTCCTCTTCAAAACCCACCGTTAGGATCCCTAGAAATTCACTAAATTTGATCAGGCAACTATCTTCCCAGTCATTATATCCCAAACACTCTGGACGTGTGTTGGATGGTTTCACTCTCATAGGCCCAAAACCCACTATTGCTTGATCGACTTCCATAAGAGCATCGGCAGTACCCTCCCCCCACTCAATTCCGTCAACTGAAGCCACCCTCAACGGTTCCACTTCCCCTAAGGCCTCCTGCCCATGGAAATCCCCTAGGCCTGAAGAGCCCCCTATAAGTAGGGGCCGGCTGAAAATAGAGAAGAGGGGAGAAGAACAAGCATCTGAGGGCACAGTTTCAAACCTGGAAACACTCACGAGGATTTGGAGCGCTTCGGGGGCAACCATCTCAGGAGACCTAGAAACCGATTCCACTAGGTCAGAGGAACAACCAGCCGGAGAACCCTCTTCTCCGGGATCTTGGCACGGATATCCCATTAAAGGGCAACCAGTAGATACAGAGTACAGCCCCTCTTCCCAACAGCTCTCAAAACTAGAATTTTCCACCAGGGCATGCAGTAGAACACATCCATTTTTAGAACATGGATGCTCAAAAATATGTTGAAAAGTAGAATAAAAACAAGTGTAATCATCATCTAAGATAGAAAAGGCACAAACAAGATGAGGGAGATCCACTGAAGATGGTTTAGCCATACAACAAATCTATGAATGCACTGGTATACGGGGATGAGTGGGTTCAAGTGTAAGTCAGCGACAGAAGAAAAGGTATACAAAAAAATTTATTTGAGCACAGGCTTAAGAAACTCATGATCACAAAAGCTCCAAACCAGGATATGAATCTACACAGAGCAGAATGACAACAGCTTCACGTAGCAGACAAGAATTAACACCCTTTTTAGGTTGAATATAATTGCTAGGCCAGCCTAGTAAATGATTCACTTTCCGACATTGATAAGAATTAGGTTCAACTGTTTGAAGAGAAGGAAAGAAACGATTATCTGCGCCTATAGCACAGATAACCTTCTTTGATGATTTTAGACACCAGATGACATGTCAGAATCATTTAATATCATCATCTAATCCTCTGATTCAAATGTTGTGTTCCCTTTCCTTTGGTTCCTTCTTCTAAAACAATTATAAGATACAAGGGACGTAAAAACACTATCAGAGAGTCCCCAATTAAGTCCAAACATTCATTTGAAAGGTTCCTTTTAGTGAAAGACTGAAGTGTAGAAAATTATATAATGAGGATATTATGATCGATATCAACGAATGGGAATTTTAGAACATATACCTTTATTTATCTAAATATACATAATTTTAAAAGGGGCAAGTAGCAAATAAGTTGAATCATGAGCTTTATAAAAAATCCTCTAGAGGACCAAACCCATTCGATGGTTCTTAGAAACTGCAAGTCTGGGGCAATATGACCATACATATTTTACTCCCAGAGAACACCAAGTGACAATATGACATAAATAGCCACATATTTTTCTAGCTCTTTTTAACTCTAAATTTTCTTCTCATCTTCTTTTCCTCCATAGTCTGACAGCACCTGGATATTGTATCCATGTCAAGACCTATACGTCATGCCCAAAATCTGCTTCATGTCATGTGGTATCAGAAGGCATTCACTTGAGTGAAATTGTGAATATCAGAACATAACCAACCCCACCCAAAAATAAAAAGAAAGATACAGAAAAACTCAGGAACTCCAACCTAGAAATCACATAAAACATAAAATCATGTAGAAAAATAACTAATTAGTCTCTGGAAAATCAATTTTTGAGAGCATAAGATGAATTTAGAACATAACCATGGGGATACAATCATATCACAACTATGAGGATTAATATTGAGATACTGATTCCAAGCAAAAAGGAATTAAGGTTGAGTACGACCAAGGGGTGCATGGGTTAGGTTCCATGTGACAGAAGAACAAATAAATAAAATAAATAAAGAAGAACAAAATGAAACAATCAAGATTGTAAATCACGAGGATACTAGCACAAAGTGATACAACATAAGAGGTCAAAATTCTGGCTGTTTCATATTTCCATTACCTTAGCAGCAACAGATTCCAAAAGCATTGCAATTGTCATTCTTGAAGGAAATGCATGTGGATTAATAATGAGGTCCGGGCGCATTCCTGTATTTCCTGAAAATGGCATGTCGATATCCGGCCACAACTGTGAGCAAACACCTTTTTGCCCATGTCTACTACTAAATTTATCACCAATAACAGGATTTCTAGAACGCCGAAAACGAATATTCACCTGCTCAAAGTAAAGAAAATATAGGGGAGGTTTACATAAAAAGCATAGGAAACAAAATACATGTAATACAAATTTGTATCCCACTAATATTTTCATGAGAATAACTATCAATGGTTTCCATATGAAGAAAATTCTGACAATCTAGGGGCAACAATAGTTTATAATTTAGCTTCCTAAGAGATACAAAAGAATCATTAGTTGCAATACAGAAAGAAAGTCCACATTTAGTTTCAAGGAACAGGAGAATGCCATCAACAATGTAGTTAGCCTTGCGTGTATTATGGAGCCTGATGACATCACACAACAATCAAGAGTGTTTCCAATATTGTTTTCTGCATCTACATTAACACTGATCACTTTCAGTTCAGGGTATATATCGCATGTCCCTGGGCCAGGCAGTTCCCTTCTTTTTTAATACTTGTCCTGTATACAAGTCAAAGTGAGTGGTGGAAGGCTCACAGCATGGGTTAATGTTGATTTGTGACCCGAAATTGGTTTTGGGCCTATGTCCGACCCGGAGGCCCGTGGTGCGATTTTTGTGAAAAGAAAAAGTTCAGAAAAAAAAATAGGGATATGTTGTAATCTCTCACAAAATTCTTAGTGAAGCTTTTTCTCTCCACCCGTGGTTTTTTCCCGCAAGGGTTTTCACGTAAATCTGGTGTTTTTCTTTTTTCGTATTTCTCTATTGTGCCATTGATCATAACAGTTAATAAGACAATTTTTGCTTGTATCATGTCTCTTCACAGATAACAAGTCAATGTCAGGCAAGATCGTTATCATTAACACATGTCTAAGTCCGCTAGAATTTATGAATGTCCATTCATTATACCTTTGCTTAGACTGCTTAGTTATCTTGAGCAAGCATAGCTTGGGTATAAAGTAAAGGGTAATGTTTTTTTTTTTTAATCGGTAAAGAGAGATATATTAAAAACCCAACAAGAGAACCAAGAAGGGTAGTTATGTATTTCCTTTTCATCCATCTATCTATCAAAATGTTGAGAGTTTAATTACCATTAAATAAGGATTGTATCATCTCTTTTCCTCTATCTATCAGACACTTACACCTAAAATAAAGGCTTGATGATGCAGACTGATCAACAATAAAACATCCCTCCTTTTAATCCCCCTTCTTCTTCTTCTTTTTAATTTTCTTTTCTCTCGTAATAAACAGATTATATAAGGATCTTGGGTGTTTTTCTACATTTTCCTCATTGCTATCTTGGCTGCTTTGAATGAGAAGGATATCTATATATATATATATATATTCTCTCTCCTCCCTCCCTCCCTCCCTCCTCCCTCCCTCTCTCTTTGTCAAGGGTAATCTTTATAACAAAAAAGGGAAAAAAAACCCTTTATCATCATTGCCATATAATAAATACTAGGGAGGAAAAAGAACATCCATTACCTTTTGAGGATGCTTTTTATTTTTCACATCAAGAGCAACGTAGTCAACAGTAACAGGCTCTGAACCCTTCAATTTGATAGCCCTGGTTGAGCTTGTTACTTCATTATAGATACTACAATATGGTTCATTTGGATTTATTGTCTGAAAGAATGCATTCAGGAGTGTGAGAATAATAAAGAGAAAATAAACAAAAAGAGATTAAAAATGTAGCCAAAAGAGGGAAAAAGGCTAACCTGACCAATATATGGAAGTCCATCTGAATCAATCACGGAATTTGCTGACTTGTCGACATTACTTCTTCTAAACATTCTTTGGCCACGATCTGATTTGTTGTTTTCATCAGATAAATCAATAGTTTCTGTCTGCAAAATATCAGGTTTCACTATACACCCTTGCATGTATCCAAGAAGCCAGTACATTAATAATCAAAAACAATTTTTTTATGAAAACAGATTCATCAATGAAACAAAGTCATTCTTTTCTCAGAGCAGTGCTTTTTGCATTCCTGTCTTTCTTTTTTCTCAACTCACAACACCCAATATTAGGTTTATGGCATGGGGGAAGAAAATCTCTCTCCTAGAGTGAGGCCAATGAAGGCTTATATCTTGTCCAAATTCATCTTAATGCATTCTTATACAAAGTTAATATACTCTTAAATTCCTTAATGCCCATTTCCATAATTCAAACTTGCCAGAGAACTTGAGTTTCCTTTGTTCCTTGACATGTAATTCCTAAAAACAACTTTGAATATCTGAGAATATACACAGAAGCAGGTTTCACCACAAAACACAAAATGCAATAAGAACTAGCCAGGGTTAAAATGTTCATACTATATATATATATATCAATAAAGAGCAAATATTATAGATTGGACAAAAGAAACCAAATGTATACGGGTCATGAAATGTATGGCTTCAAACAACAAAAGAAAACCCCAAATACCCTACCTACCTGCATCCAAGTGGGAGGAAGTTCTAGAATACATGTGAGTTAGCATCACTATACAGATTAGCCTATACGATAAATTGATATTAAAAATTAGCTTTAATCCTTTGGGAGGAATAAACCTCATTCTCGAACACCAACCTATTCCTAACGCCCCAAAGATTCCAAAACAGGCACAAAGGGGCTGCTAACCAAAATTTTTTGCGTTTATTGCCCACAACAGCTCCCTGTCAAGCTAAAAGGGTGTGAAGGACCGATTGCGGAAAGACCCAACTAATCCCGACAATTGACAAAAAGAGATCCCACAACATTTTTGCGCATATAAGATTATATATATATATATATATATATATATATATATATATATATATATATATATATATATATATATATATATATATATAAGATTGACATGTAGAATATGCCCATACATACCCTTAAGTTATTATTGTTGTTGTTTATGTTGTTATTATTATTATTATTATTACAATAAGTTTGCAAATATAAATTGTTTCACGTATTATAGAGTTTAAATATGGTTGAAGAGCCCAACAAACAAAACCTAAATCCAACTAAAAATTTAAAATTTGTTAATTATCTATCAAGAATTTTACTTTTTGTTATAAGAAAAGGAAAACCCCCAAAATATAAATTCTTTAAAACCACTTACCATGAAAAGCCAAAGTCCATTCATTTAATAAATTAAGCAATTTCAACAAATACTAAGTGATAAGTGGTATAAAATTTGTGTTATCAAACACACTTAAGAAGATCCATTAATTTTTCAAATTTTCAGTGATGAGCTCTTTTATCAAATATGCCCTTATTTTCCTTTTTCTCCATCCTCAGAAATTTAGATGGAGCATCACACTCTCATATCTGTCCCCCAAAACAACACAGAACATCTAAGACTAGAATCACTAGAACATAAAGATTATAAGATCCTTTATTAGTAGTAAGAGAATAAGTGGAAATAATCACACAAAGGATGTGAAAAGAAAATAAAAATAAAAATAAAAATAGGATATAATTAGAAAATCACTCAATACACCTTGAGACAATTCTGAATGTAAACTACAATTTCTTGAGCTACAAAATCAGCGATAAGAAGCTTAATGTTTTAGCAATGCACCAATAACATTCCAAATAGGAGTACCTGGTATATTTGTCCATGACAAAACCCTCGATCTACAGATGACTTATTCAAAATCATAGCATCCTCCATATCGTATCTGAATAATATGCACCCAAAAACAAAAGAAAAAAGAAAAATCAATCATACAGATGCTATAGAATGAAATAAGATGCCTTATCCATCTAAACTTCTTACCCCGAATATGCTAGAACAGCAACAATTGCATTTGTCCCTGTTGGAAATTCATCTATGTTATACTTCACATATGCCCTTGTACGAACAATGGGAGTTTGAGGAGTCTGTCAGAGCCCCAGAATATTTTCATTACGTGGTCACAAGGAAACAATAATAAAGAACAAAGAACTAAATGGGTCAAGTAGATGATGTCCATTAATAGAAGATAGTTTGTCAGTTCAATAGCATATATAGGGCAACAAATTCTAATATTTGATAAATTTTAGAAAATTCAGCAGATAAGGTAAGGGACAGGATTTTTTTTTCACTTTTGTTTATACCAAGAAATGAGAAAATATGTTTTTTTTATAGATGAACAAAGCAAACATATTAAAGACACTTAGAAGAGGCACACAAAGTACACAAGGAGTATACAACTAGTAATCAAATAAAAGCAAAAGGAAAGATAAAACAAACAACACCCAAAACAAAAGGCTTCACCCTAAAGAGCCTAGCAGAACACTAAGAACCCAGACTTAGCAAACCCTTGGGAGAAGAAACCAACCTGAATCACCCCACTACTGCCACAATCCCTCTTTCTTACCCTTCTTGAAACCACCACCTTCTGCCCCCCTAGGCAATAAAAAAATAGTCCACAACCCCAAATCCCATACTTTAAAGCTAGGCGAGAAAGCACCAATCCTTACCCCCATTACAAAACCTCATTATTTTTAGAAGAGAAGTTCACTTAATCTCTAAGCCAACCAATCAACCTCAAAAACACAGCATCCAATATACAAAACCCCTATCTAACCCACTGCTCCAGCTCCTTTCTTGTTTGTCTGAATTGCAGTAATTGACCAATGATTCCAAATCCCAAACCTCCTAACAAAGCAGGATGTGGAGATGACCTCTTCCCAGTGGAAACCCTCTGACCCTTTCTGGTTCCATCTTCCTCGGCAAGGAAACAATTTCTTTCACATGCTCATTCACCAACAAACCCACAACTAGCTAAAAGAGATAGATTTCAAAAAAGAAGAATTGGAGAGGCTCTCTAGGGCTGAAAGACCCTTACCAGGACCCCCCAAAACCCGAACTGCCCTCAACTCACCCGAAATCATACATAGAAACCTGTAACATCACCCTTGCCTTTTCTAAAAGAAACAAGTTCCACTCCCTTCAAAGAACCAAGCTTTTAGTTCTCCCCAGAAAGAAAAGCCTTCATTTTTGGACATGGAAGAAACCTAAAACGAAGTCCTTCCCCCAACAGACAAACTAAAAATGAGAGCTTATCAAAGAACCCTCTTGCTACAAGTAAAAAAGCTGAATTAAAAAAAAAAAAAAGGCACTCTCTTCTCCATTGATGGTATTCTCTCTTTTAATTGCAGAGAAGAGTGAACTAGAAGATATTGGGAATTGTCATTGCAACCAAACCTTGGGCCATCAAAAGAAGCTAGAGACGACCTTAGATCTAGCATCAAAACTCTCTGTGCTTCCTTTCTAAATACAGAGTCTTTGACACTAACCTCGATGCATCTCCTTCAAAGAATAAGAAGATTTGGATCTTTCCAAGTTTTGGACAAAAAGATTTGAATCTCTCCAATTTTCCAACAGAAGGTGATTTGGTTATTGCCATATCATGAGGTGTATAAGAAAAAAGGGGCACAACAGAAGTTTGATAAGTTGACCACAGAAAATTATTGACATTTCTGTAGAGTTAAAGATGCTCCTTCTCATGGACTCCTCAATTGGGCAATCGTGCAGCAAATGGAATAGTAAAATGAGGAGCTAGACATATGGCTCCCTTTGTAGGAGATTTTTTTTTTTTTTGAACGATAAAAAGCAGTATATTGATGAAAAAAGAACCAAGAGGTTCCAAGTACACCAGGAGTATACAAAAGGGAACCATATGGGGACAGGAAAAAAAACAGCAAGAAAAACAGCAGCAAAAAACCTACCGGCCCAAGCAAAAACCCGACAATCCTACCTACACCCCATCCAAGACAAAAAAATCCACTAAAGAATTCGTGTTATCAACACTATACAAATTAGCCCAAGACCACGAGTTGCTCAAGAAGGTAGCTTTTGTCCTTTGAGCGGAAGAGACCTCATTCTCAAAGGTAGCTCCAGGAAGGGTGATTTTGCTAGATTGGAAACCTATTAGTTGTACCAGCAGAAGTAACGTATGGGCGAAGACTTAGTGATGTTTATGTCTTAGGTGCCATAGAAGAATGGAGGTCCATGAAAATAAGATGTTTGGTTGCACAAAATCATTATCTTTATAAAGGATAGTTACTCCTATAATTGGATTCTTGTCCGGCTAACCAGAGAGCAAATGCTTGGCCAAGCAAAACAGCCCATTGTCAGTCTCCTACAAGGGATCTCAAACATCTTGAGTTCTAACCAAAACATGCATCTTTCCAGAGAATTGGCTACTCGTATACCTGATGCTGTTGAGTAGCTTTCGTACTCATTTATCCCTTTGTTTTGCTTGTTATTTTGTAGTTTTTAAGTTATAAATAAGTTTTCTAATGCTTTAAATTGTTTGTCTTGGTGATTAGGCCAACTTTGGGTGCCTACAAACGAAAATGGAGCGAGAATGAAGCAAGAAAAGGAAAAAATGCAGCAGAGAGGAGCTAAAGTTCACGCATAGGTGTGACCACAGCAGCCTCTCTGTCATGCCTAGGCGTGAAACTCATGCCTAAGTGTGACAAAAAGCCTCCCACAGCAGTTTTTGGTTCACACCTAGGCATGACACTCACGCCTAGGCACCATGTCGGGGCCCATTTTGCTGAAAAGCCCATTTCCAAGCCCTTTTTGATGGTGGCCTATAAATAGAACACTTCTAGGCTTTCAAAACAACTCTTGGAGGAGAAAGAGCAACCTTGTGCCCTAGATTGCAGAAGTAGAAGAAGATTGAAGAAAAGAAGAAGGCTTGGATCTCCATATAGTTTATTTCTTTTCCTCTTTCATCTTTCTCTATAATTGTGGGGGTTTTCTCTCTCATGAGATGTTCTAAACCCATTTTCTAGGGTTATGATGTAATCTAACCATGAACAGAGGTTTAAGGTCTTGATTTTGTTGTAAGCCTTTGATGTTTGAATCTCTTTTTATTAAATGTTCTTGTGAAAGGATAAAAGAAAAGTTCTACTTTTCTTATTGAATGAATGTGTAAAATAAAGTATAAGTCCTACCTATTTATATACATCAGGAAAACAAAAAAGGAAACAAATAAAATACAAAAAAGGAAGGAAAATAATGTACAGAAAGCAAGGGAGATGCCAAAGAATATCCATGATTAACACTCCCCTCGAGCCGAGCCTTATAGTCATATGCACCAAACTGTTACAAACGTACTCAAACTCTCTAATTCTGAGGACTTAGAGAAATGTCCGCTAGTTGGTCACTTGAGTTGATGAAATCCAGAATACGCATCCCGATAACAATCTTCTATCAAATGAAGTGACAACAATATATTTAGTCCTCTCATGAAAGACTGGGTTTGAGACAATGTGTAGGGCTGCTTGGTTATTACACACAAGCGTTATTTGTTCATCCTTACCAAATTTTAGCTCTTAAAGAAGCTTATCGAGCCATAAGGAGTTCGCTGTTGCCAAAATCATACCATATCTGGGGCCTTAAAGACTAGACTCGATCACTACATCCTCGTTTTTACTCTTCTAGATATTGTTGCCTCCAATAAATATACAATATCCAAGTAGAGTGGCCTGGTCTGTGGCAGCCCGTCAGCCTACACCACAATATCCAACAATCTAGGTGTGACCTATGTTTTCATATAACACTCTCTAACCCGATGTTCCTTTGATATAAAGGAGGATTTTGCATTCTCCATAGCTCTATGGCAATTCAGTTGGGATTTTGTGGAGGAAATTATGGGTTTTTCAAAGAATTGCATGAGAATAACATGTCTATTAGAAGCCTTAACTCCACTTTTCTAGTGTTGGTTCCCAAAAATGAGAATACAGCAAATATAAAGAACTTTAGGCCAATTAGTCTAGTGGGGGATTTATACAAAATGTTGGCAAAGGTTCTTGCAAATAGGTTGAAAAAGTTGGTGGGTCAGGTTGTGTCAACATCCCAAAATGCGTTTGTGAAGGGACGACAGATCTTGAATGCGGCCCTAATTGCAAATGAGGTCGTTGATTCTTTGATAAGAAGAAAAGAGAAAGGGCTCCTTTGCAAATTAGATATCTTATGACCATCTAAACTGGGATTTCTTGCTTCAAGTTATGGAAAAAATGGGCTTTGGCAGAAAATGGCTAATCTGGATAAGATGGTGTATTTCTATGGCATCTTTCTCTGTGTTGGTGAATGGTACTCTATCTAGTTTCTTTCGAAGCTCTAGGGGTTTGAGACAGAGAGATCCTCTATCCTTGTTTGTCATTGGGATAGAGGCATTGAACTATCTTATTGGCAGAGCAGTTGAAGGGGGCTTCCTTTCGGGTTGTAGCTGATGAGTCCAAAACTCATATGTTTTTAAGCCCAATTTTCAAGAATTTTTAAGGCTTAAAAGCTCAATTTAATGTAAAATCATGGAGCATTCACCTAGATTTATGTTTTGCAAAAAATTAAGGAAAATAAGTAGAAATCAACATTGTGTAGCAAAGGCAGCAATGTCGCGACATTGCCACAACATTGGCTGAAGTGGAAAGAGCAGAAAATACCAATGTCGCGACATCGCCACGACATTGGCTACGACATCACGCATGACTGCTAAACTCTAAGTCAATGTCGCGACATCACATTCAATGTCACGACATCAGGAATGGCTTAAACACTAGAGATCTCAACTTGCAATGTCGCGACATCAACTAAAATGATCAAAACTGAAGATGCAATGTCACAACATCACAACAGCAATGTCGCGACATAAGATCAGAGCAACCAAGGCTAAAACACTGGAGACATCACATTTGCAATATCGCGACAACGACACTTGGCATCAGCAACATCAAAGCAATGTCGCAACATCCCATGACATTGCAAACAAAGGCAAAACACAGAACAATGTCGCGACATCGCCACAACATTGCATGGACATCCTAAACTAAGAATGGTCACATCAGTGTCTCAATGTCGCGATATCAGAATTCAACCACAACATTGCAGAGGCAATGTCGCAACATTGTCACGACATTAATACGACATCACAATGGACTGCAGTGCCTAAGAGTAATGTCACAACATCACAACTCAATGTCGTGACATCAGAATATGGCCACAACAACAACATTGCAATGTCGCGACATCATAACTCATGTTGCCATCATATCTGGGCAGCAAAGGTTGAAACATTAGATCTTCAATGACGTGACATCACCATGGCATTGACTAGTCACTCAGAATTCAGAACTGCCCAAGCAAACTTTCAATGTCGCGACATCAAATTCAACCCACGGCATAGCAGTTTCGATCAGGATTTTTCTTGGGCTTTTCAAACGTCGTGATATTCGCCTCGTTTTTAGGGCCCAAGACTTGAGCCTATAAATAGGAACCCTCGAAGGAGGCGCACTTCCAAACCGCCATTCATCTAGTTTCTCGCGCTGGAAGAAAGCAAAGCCTATCAGATATAATTTTCTTTTATTTTCTTTACATTTTAGTTTTGTTTCTAGATTTATTTTCTTTCTTTTTAAGATTATAGCGTGTAGACCTGAAAGCCGATTCGAGCTGGTTTGATTGAAATCGATGTTTACTTCTCGTTTCAAACTTTAATGAAATCTGGAAATTTTTCTAGAATTCGTTTTACTTCAATTTTGATCAAAATTTCAATGAATTTGTTTAATCAACTAGTCATTGTCATTTATGATCCAGATATGGAAGGCTACACTCCCTCTGGGAAGAGTTTGTTATTTTGATTATTGTTTGTAGTATTTTAATGTTGTTTTAGGAATGAAAACCGGGATGATTTAATTAGTATTGCTATTACAATGAGCTATTCGGAATATCAGTGTTCTAAACCCAAAAAGAGTTATATCCAGATTCGATTTCCGTGATCCCCTTAGTGACACAGTGGACTCCGGACGCACCGAGTAAAGAGCAAGCCACTTCAGAGGATATTATACCGCATTCATTGAATTCACGTGACTCAGATCACCGTGGATATATCATCGGGTGAAGATTTATACTCGACATCAGCGTTCCCTCTCCTAGTGACAAGATAGGAGTGTGTTCCTCGAGGCATAAGATCCGCCATCGATCTAATGGGCTTTAATCACGTAGGTTTCACCTCAAATTGGTAACATAATCTCAATCCCGTGTTAGCTAAGATTCTAATCAAGGAGAGAGGGCATTTTAAATAATTGACGGGCTAAGGTACCAATTATGGGCAGAGAGGGCTTCAGACATCCCGTCTATGGGAGTAAGCAATTTCCAGTCCTAAGAGATGGTTGAAAAGTACTGAGAAGGAAAAATAGTCAAATCTTAAAAAGGATCACGTCCTACAAGTAGCTTTCTAGACCCATTGACCTGGTTTAGGAATATGGTTAGCTAGTGAGTGAAATGTGTAGTGTCATGAGGCATTCCAAGGCTACACTACCCTGCTCTTGGACAATTCCAAAGTTCATGTCAATAATTGTATTTTTCTTGAGAAACTTTGCAAATTTATAATCACAACACTGATTTCTTTCTCAGTGTTATTTCAGTCCAGTGAAAACCTCTAATCCTTGTATTTTATAATTTCTTTACTTCTTTCATCCAATTTATTTTAGAAAGTTAAATCTATGCTGGAAAATAGAGGTTCAAATAGTGAGGATCTTGAGTAGTAGGAGTAGTTGATATTTAGATTTTCTAATCAATCTCTATGGGAATGATATCAGGACTTTTTAATCCACTTTATTACTTATATGACCTGTGCACTTGCAGAGATATTAGACCAAAACCGATTTTAATTGAAAATCATTACATACACAGTAGAAAACAGCTTTATTATACATAGCCTTTATATAATTTTGGTCTCATCAAGTTTTTGGCATCGTTACTGATGACTGAATAGTCTTTGGTAGCTATGTTGAAGATTTGGTTGATCACATCTTTGGTAATTATACAAGTTTCGCAACTACTGTCGAGGACCGAATAGTCTTTGGTAGCCAGGTTGAAGATCAGTCGATCGTATCTTTGGTCAATAAACAGAGGCATCGGTGGTAGAAACTAGGAGGGGGATGGTTATCTCCCATTTATTATATGGTAATGATACCTATCTTCAGGGGGCAACCAAGAGCAAACGAGGTACTTATGTCAAGTATTGATGTGGTTTGAAGCCATCTCTGTAGTTAAGGATCAACTCGAATAAAAGTGAGATTATTCCAGCGGGGAGGATCATAGATGTAGATGTTTTAGCTCTGGAACTAGGCTGTAAGGTAGGGACCCTTCCATCCTCCTATTTGGGATTCCCCTTGGGCGCCCCTCATAATTCAATAGATGTGTGGGATGGGATCAAGGAACGGTTCAAAATAGGCTAACTTTGTGGAAGAGACAATAAATCTCCAGAGAAAGGCTAACCCTCACTCGAAGCATATTGTCATGCTTACCAAGATAATTTCATGTCTCTTTTCATTCCCTGTATGGGTTGGGACTGAGGTTGTGAACAAATCTTGGTAGAGATTTTCTACATGGAGGTAATAGATGGATAAAGCCCCACTCATAAATGATCAACTAGCTTGCGCGAACAAAAGGAACAGAGGTTTGGGAGTTAGAGACCTTTCTATTCTCAATAGGGCCCTTTTGTGTAAGTGGATTTGGCACTTCGCAAATGAAAAAAATGCCCTATGGAGGAATGTCATCGGATGGAAATTTGGGGAGGATTGAGGAGGCTAGGTCTCTTATGCTTCTAGAGGAGCTGCTGGGACAAGCGTCTGGAAGGAGATTAAAAAGGAATGGGATATTGTCTTTCCCTATGTCGTTTTCTCTTTGGGGAATGATAAAAGGCTGCGTTTCTATAAGGACACTTGGTGCGATGAGGAGGCTCTTTGTTTCTCTTTCCCCTCTTTGTATGTTTTGGTCGAAAATAAGGAGGCGTTGGTGGCTGATATGTGGGATTCTGATAGGGAGGAAGGAGGATGGACCCCATGCTTTATTAGATCTTTCAATGATTGGGAATTGGATGAGATCTTCTCTCTTCTCAATACCATTCAAGGAAAGCAAATTATTGAGAATCAAGAAGACCTGATGTTTTTCAAGGAGACAAAAAATGGAATTTTTTTGATGAAGTTAATCTTCAAGGCTATGGATCGATCTAAAAATGTGGTGTTCCCTTATAAGTTCATTTGGAATTCTTGGGTTCCCACAAAAGTGAGTTTCTTTGCTTGGGATGCCTCTTGGGGCAAAATTTTAACCCTTGACAATTTAAAGAAGGGAAGGGACTTAGCAAACATATGTTTTCTTGTAAGAAAGAGGAGGAGACGGTTGATCATTTGTTACTCCATTGCTCACAGACAAGAGTGATCTAGGGGAACCCTCTTAGCCATTGTCATGTAAAACGGGTATCTCCAATGTCTCGTTAGAGAGACCATCCTCTCGGGGAGGCTCTTTTCAGGGGGAAGAAGCGCAAAATCCTTGGAATGATAGCACCTCAAAGATTTGTCTAATTATCTTGGCGCGAAGTTAATTATATCGCTGAAATAAAAAGACTTCTCACTAAAGGATGAAAAACTTTATTTGTAATCTATAGTCTTGGTCAAATGTATACATCATGAATGGCTAGATCCTAGTTGATTTTTTGACCTGACCGAGACAGAATAAGGTTACGGTATAGTCTGTGGGCTGGTTTATTTTTCTCTTCCTCGCTCTCTGGGACTTCTCAGATACCACATCAGATACCGTAGTCCCTTCTTCGTTCTCTTACGAATATATTTGCTTTTACTCATCAAAAATAATAACGGAGATTGCATCACAAGATCCTAACGACTTACCGCACGGTGATAAAGAAGAACCCACTAACTACGCCACAAGTGAAAGCAAATGTCCGTATGGTGGATGCGAGGTAGTTCAGTCTCCCCACAAGTCGTCGATATCTCCCTCGATCTCATTGAGTCTCCCCCTATCCAGGTACAAGCTTGACATTCAAATCCATATGAGTGTCTACAAGTTTACAATCTCGCTGCACTACCCTCCCTCCTCCAATGACCCAAGACATACTTTCGGCATAACCACACAAAATACCATCTCGCCATCGGCTCGTTATAACAATGTCAGCCCACATAAACAATCAGATAAATACACTGTCCTAAGGATGTATGATGATAGAAGACAGAGTGATCAGATGTATTTCGAGTCATATCAAACTCCTGTACCACGGAGCCAAAGCGGTCAAACCAGGCTTGAGGGGATTGTTTTAAGCCACATAAGGAAAGGTGTAGTCAGACAAACCGTATCTCTCGAGCAACAAATCCGTGTGGTCGCTCCATATATACCCTCCTCATCGGCGTCATCGCGAGAACGCATTCCTCGAGTATCCAACTAATACAGAGGCCAAGATCTCATAACAACCATAGATAAGAGAAAACGAACATAAGCCATCTCTGCAACAATGTGAGAAAAGGCCATAAGAATGCCCCATATATCTCGAGTATATCCCCTCAAGTAAACTAAATCCAGTTTTAAGACAATCCACCAAGCCATCCGGACCAATCTTAACAGTATAAACCCAACGACAACCAACAGGAGACTTGCCACCAAGCAAAGTGACAAGGTCCCATGTGCCAGTAGAATGCAAAGCAACCATTTCTTCAACCATTGCCTGTTTCTAGCTCGGATTAGAGAGGGCCTCATGCACAGCTTTAAGAAAAGAAATAGAAGACAAGGCGGAAATAAAAGCAAAATATGGTGAAAATAAGCAGTGATAAGTCAAGAAATTATAAATAGGATGGGGGGGTTGAGGAACTAGACTTCCGATCGGCAATGGGAAGACTGAGACGAAAAGACCTGATCGTGGGTCGGGCATCATAGGGAGATGAGGCAGGCCGGGAGGTCCGGCGTCAATACGCGCGACGAGTATAAAAACTACAATGGTCGAGGTGGTGTAGTCGCAGCACAGTCGAGGTATCCGTGATCTGATAAAGAAAGTGGTAAAGATATGACATCAAAAATTAGAGAGTGGATACAGTGAACATAGAAGAGTTCCTCAAAAAATGTGACACTCCGCACAAAGTATCAATGTATTAAGAGTGTAGCAATAACCTCTATCATCGTTTCGATCAACCGAGGGAAGATCAACGAGACTAAAGATCCGGGCCGGTGGAGTCGGGTGCCATGAGATGAGCCAATGAGGTCCGATGTCAAAAGATGCGTGCGACTTAGTATAAACCTACAATGGTCAAGGTGGTGTAGTCGAAGGTACAAATGAGGTATCCAAGACGGGATAAAAAAGGGGTAAAGATACGACATAAAAACTGGGAGGGTGGGTGATAGTGAACATAGAAGAGTTCTCAAAAAATGTGACATTGACAGAGACAAAGTATTGATATATCAGAGAGTATAACATAACCTCATCAAGTCGAATAACCGAGGAAGACACATCTTCAGAAATTGTCGAGTCTATTCTTACCCAGAGCAGAATGTGGACAAACAAAGACACAAACTAAAGACACGAGGGAAAGCACAAGAGGGGTCAATTGGAAAAAAGATGGAATGAGGGATTTGATCATGTGAAACGGATGATGGCAACCGATTAATCAACTAAAAAGCGGCTAAGGTAGCATCCTCCCAAAAATGTTGAGGAACCTTATGATGGAATAGAAGATTGCAAGCGGTTTCATTAAATGACGATCCTTGCGCTCAACCACTTCATTCTGAGGAGTGTAAGCACAAAAGGACTGATGAAGAATCCCAAGTGAGGACATAAAGGAGGAGAATGGTCCAGAAAGATTTTCCTTAGCATTATCACTTCATAGGATACAAATTGAAGTATTAAATTGAGTTCGAATTTCAACATGGAACTTCTGAAAAATAGAGAATAACTCAACTCGAGTTTTCATTAAAATAGTTAAGTACAACGAGAATAATCATTTATAAAAGTGACAAAGTATCGAAACCCCAAGGTAGACTCAGTCCGGGAAGGACCATAAACACAAGTGTGGACAAGCTCGAAATGAGACTTTGTTCGTTGATCTAGGCACGCCTAGGGAATGGGACACAAGTATGATTCCCAACCTGACATGACTCACACTCAATTAAGGACAAACTAGAAAAACGAGGAACCATTTTCCAAAACTTGAAAATATTCGAATGACCAAGGCAATTGTGAATAAGGAAATGAGTATCCATGGAGGTGCAAGCAATGAAGACGGCGAAGCTGAGTACTTAAAGAGGCCCCAAACTCACGCCCTACGCCAATCGCCCTCCCAGACCGGCCCCACAATGTGACAAAATTATCAGAGAATGTAATCAAACAATTAAGATCCTGAGTCAACTTACTAATAGAAATCAAATTAAAAGGAGAATCAAGAACATAAAGGACAGAAATAAGGGGTACATAAGGAAGAGGACATGTCAAACTGATTCCTTTAGCAATGCTCTAAGATCCATTAGCTAAAGTAATCATGGATAGAGGTGATGTAATAATAAGGGAAGAAAAAATATCCTTATTACCAAAAAGATGATCAGAGGTCTGCGACCTAGAATCCAATAATTTATTTAATGTGAAAGGTAAGGTGAGGTATCACAATGTAGCAATGCATCAAATGTATGCAGAGATTTAGTCGGCCGAGTAAGGTGGATGTAATCCTTATACTCGTTGGGCAAAAGAATAACTCCCAAAGGTGTGGATGAACTCCCTTTGGCAGCCACAGAAGTAAGAAAAGCAACAAAGTCAACTCAAACAACAAAACACGGGTTACCAGTGGAGACAACAAGAGGAAATCTCGGAGAAAAGTGCCAGTTGAACATAAAAACTAAGAAAATGGGCAGATGCAGGTCTCAAAACATGAAGACATGTGGATAGAAGTGGAGATCGGCACCTAAAGAGCTAGGAGAAGAAGTTCGATCACTGGCGAAAAGCTCATGCACCCTCACGCATCGGCGTGTAAGGAAAATGTTGGCGAGAAAAATCGCGCATGAGAGCGCATGGTCTAGTGGTTTCCAAAGGTGTTTCCTCCAATGAATAGATCAGGCCAAGGCAACTTCAATGGTGGGGTCCCCGGTCAGAAATAGTGTCGCCGGAAAAGTTGGTCAAAAAAGTTCACCATAAAATTTTTCCGGCAAGGGACACAACGGCAAAGGATTCCAAAGCTTCCTATGATGAAGGTGGTGTGGCTGGAGTGAGGCACAGCCACTAGATGGGTTGTCAAAATTGAAAACACGGCAAAACACAAACCCAAACCTTCCATGGCTCTGATATCATGTGAAATGATAGAAGAAAAGTTCTACTTTTCTTATTGAATGAATGTGTAAAATACAGTATAGGTTTTACCTATTTATATACATCAGGAAGACACAAAAAGGAAACAAATAAAGTGCAAAAAGGAAAGAAAATAATGTACAAGAAAGGAAGGAGATAAACCAAAGAATATTCTATGATTCTCAACAGTTCTATTCAGTTTCATTTCTTGCTAGTTATTGATCACCATTGGCATGATTTTGCAATTGATTTGAGATTGAGAAATGAGAATCAATTAGGATGTCTTGTAATTGTCAAAGGATAGAGATATCTTTGATTTACATGTGGTTTTAGGGATTTTTGGTGCTTAATGCATTCTTGGAATCTAGGGGTTGAGGTAGAGATACATAAAACCTGTTTCTAAGTATAGTTTGTTGATGCTTGAGAAAGATTAACATGAGCATTTGTTAAGTCTACCATTAATAGAGGATTTAAACATCTTTAGACTGAATTGGACCTCTTCATTGGGATTGGTTAGGTGAAGTCATAACCCTAGGCTTTTACCTGAAAGTGATTGTTGCTTTATTGGTTTGTTTGTTGAATATTAGACTTAGGGCTTTCTTTTATTCAGTTTATTTTCATTCAAATTCATCATTCAAAATCTCCAATAAAGTTAGGGCTAATCTAATTTCAGTACTTAGTATCTCAATCCCTATGGGAAGGATACTCAGTTATCACTTTATTACTTGTTCACGATGCATCCACTTGAACATCATTAGGCACTCATTTTTATGCACACGTTTCATGCCGTTAACAAATGTCATGGTCAAAAACCTCCAGTTAGATACCTTAAAGCCTACGAAAGATGAGTTATTGATGAAACTTTCAGTTGAATACCAAGATGGATATCAAAATGGATTTCTAAAAAAATCTAATCACCCAACACCTTTTGAGTCAAATAATTGTTTAAAAGAAAAGAATATGACAATAAAACATAATTGACAGTCTTGCTCAAGATTATAGTTTTCATCATCATAGTTTAGGTCCATAAGGTCTGTTCATTGATCAAAGGTTGACAGCGCATTTGGACGAATTCAAGTATTTTTTAGATGTAACAATCACACAATTGATACAAACTTTGATCCAAATTTGTGGTTTTATTCGTTATATTTTAGGTCCAGTAAGGTTTCTTCATTAATCAAGGTTAATAATGCACCAAAAGAATTCAAGTTAAAGTGTCATGTCACTATGAAATGAAACCTTGTAGTTGAGGATTTGATAGTCATGCTTAGGCAATTATACCTATAATGGCATTATTAGTCATTCCAAGGGCTTGGGAAGTGGAAAAGTAGCTATTCTTTAAGGTGCCATTTGGATACACATCTATTTTCAAGACCTTTCTTCTTTCAATTTTTGCCGTCAATCTTGACATAAATTTTAGGAATTTTCAAGTATTTAGTTCAGAAACAGAAAATGGAAAATGAGAATGCAAACAAATACACCCTAAATTCCATGAAATTAAACATAAAAGAGGGGATTTTGGAGATGAAATGCTGCATGAAACACAATGATTGGCAGCCAGTTCCTAGAATTACAAACTTTCTTTTAAAGTTATCTACATTGATCTTAAAAAATTTTAATCATCTCAAACTGTCAAAGTGGTATAAGCCCTATCTAGTGAAAATAATTAAGCATAGCTACAAGAAGTAATGACAAAAATAAAATAAAATAAAATAGAACCTCTAAAAACAATGGCTTTATCCATATGGAGATTGTTTGGTTGAATTTTCAATATGATGAACTGAAAAAAAAATGGTGTGATTTTGCTTGAAGAGGGTCAACGAACAAGTGAGATGTGGAGAGAAAATTAAGGCATTAGACCATTGAGGTGAAGATAAAGAATTGTCCAACTTAGCCACACCATAAGAAGGGAAGTGCAATATCACGGAAACAGTATCCTCCCTATGGATGTTAAATCTGGAAGGAAAACATTCCTTCCAGATTTAACATTAGTTACAGTCTCACAGAAAAACTGAAGGCTCTAACAGGCAATCTTAGAGTTTGGAATAGAGATGTTTTCAGCAGAGTGGAAATTAACAAGAAGAGAGCCCTTAAGAAGGTAGCTTACTGGGATGACTTAGAGAACCAGAGGCCACTCTCCCCAAATGAGTTGGAGGAGAGACTAGTTGCCATAGAGGACTTCAAGAAGTGGTCTTTAATGGAAGAGACTTCATGCAGGCAAAAGTCCAGGGAAATCCGGTTAAAAGAAGGGGATAGGAACACAGGTTTTTTCGATAAAATGGCTAATTCACATAGTAGGAGGAATAGCATCAACAAGATCCGGATAGGGGGGGAGTGGCTTATGGGGGCTGAAGATCTCATATCAGGGGTTGTCAATGCCTATAGGGACCTGCTGTCCAATCCCGGAGAATGGAGAGCTAGTCCTAAAGGGCTGAATTTGTCTAGACTAGAGGAGAGAGAATCAGCAAACCTGGAGATGCCATTCACAGAATCAGAAGTGAAAAATGCTTTGGATGAGTTAAATGGGGATAAGGCTCCAGGTCCGGATGGGTTCACGGTCGCTTTCTGGCAGTCAAATTGGGATATAGTCAGGGTTGATGTTATGGAGCTTTTTCAGGAGTTTTATGAAAGTGGAAGATTTGTGAGGAGTTTAAATGCCTGGGGCTGATGACCTTAAGGATTACAGACCAATTAGCCTAGTGGGTAGTCTGTATAAGCTGTTAGCTAAAGTGCTTGCTGATAGGCTTAAAAAGGTTATGAGTAAATTGGTGAACACAGCCCAGAATGCACTTGTAGAGAGGAGACAGATTCAGGACACATTCTTAATTGCCAACGAAGCAATTGGCTCAATTCTAAAAAAGAAGGATTTGGGAGTCCTTTGCAATATAGATATTGAAAAAGCTTATGAGCAGGTGGACTAGAACATTCTTTTGATGGTTTCAGAGGCAAATGGGTTGGGTAGATCAAGTGGTGTATCTCCACCACGTCGTTCTCAGTTCTGCTCAATGGAAGTCCTACAGGTTTCTTCAATAGCTCCAGGGATCTAAGACAAAGAGACCCCCTCTCCCCCTACCTTTTTTTCCTTGGGATGGAAGTGTTCTCATCCCTAATTGTTGGAGCTGCTGAAGGAGGTTTCTTGTCTGGGTTTTTGCTAAGGGGGAGAAATGGTGCAGAGAGACATATCACCCACCTTCTGTTCCCAGCTTGTCCAATATGAATAGGGCCCTTCTTGGTAAGTGGAATTGGAGGTTTGCTTTAGAGGTAAATTCCTCTTTGAGAAAATTTATTAGTCTGAAGTATGGGACAAAAGAGGGTAACTGGTTCACTCAGGACCCAAGGGACAGCCATGGGGTTGGAAGGAGATAAACAAAGAAGTCTGGCAGCTTAAGAATAACTGTTCCTTTGTGGTCGATGACAGTAGCAGAATCAAGTTCTAGGAAGATGTGTGGTGCAAGGAGGCCCCACTCTGCACTCTGTTCCCCTCTATTGATGCTCTGGCTGGTTCAAAAGGAGGAAGGGTTGAGGATCTTTGGGAGCCTACATGGGGGGATGGAAGCTGGAATTTCAGGCTTGATAGACATTTTAATGACTGGGAAATGGAGGAAATTCAGGGCTCCATCGATACTGTTAGTAAAAAAATTATAATCCTGGGGACAGCTGATAGAATATTTTGAAAGGGGGCTAAAAATGGTTATGACTCGGTCAAGTCCTGCTATGCTCTTCTGGAAGGTGACAGCAATCAAAGGGTGCCTATCAAGTTTTTATGGAATCCAGATGTACCTTCTAAAGTTGGTTTCTTCGCCTAGGAAGTGCGGTGGGGTATGATTCTGACTCTAGACCAGCTTAAAAGAAGGAGCTTTTCCCTTGCAAGCAGATGTCCGTTTTGCAAGAGCTGAAGAAGTGATGGAGCATATCCTTCTTCGTTGCCCTATGATCTCGGGCCTGTGGACAACTCTTTTCTCTCTTCAAGATGGCGGCTGGGTTTGCCCCTATTCTATACAAGAGTTGTTTCTGGGTTGGAAGATCCTCGAAGGGCAGAAAATTGTGGAGGATGGCGGCGCTTTGCCTCTTTGGGCCATTTGGAAGGAGAGGAACATTATTGTTTTTGAAGATGAGCAATTTTCTTTGGATAGGCTGAAATCTTCCAGGACTCAGTTCCTGGGCTAGTGTTATTTCCAATGGGGATTATACCCTAGTTAGATTTCTCTTTTGCACACTGTTTTGATGGTGTTCGGGCCGGTAAGTTTTTGTTTTTAGCCCTTTTTTTGTACTGGCTGTTTGGGCTCCTTTTGTATACGCCCTGTATACTTGGTGGGTTGCCTTCTTGGCTTTGTCTCCTCTTCAATGAATTTCCTTTGCTTATTTATCAAAAAAAAAATCTGGAAGGAAAACATAAAAACAACTCTCTTTAGGAAAAAAGGATTACCAGAGGATATGGAAGCAGGTACTAGGAGAATATGTGGTTTAATCATGCAAAAAACTGACGGTATAAGGAAAATTGATGAACAGATAATTCCCCTCCATGGAGTTAGCAAGCGCACAGACAAACAAGAAAATGATTCATAAACAAAGAAATAGACCCTAAAACAAGCTTCAAGTGATAACAATTAGTTCCACACAAGTACAAGAAACCAAAAATGACAAGAATTAGACCTGAAGGTGGTAAAGCTTTTGATCTGCCCGACAGTGAATTGCTTGTGAGGAGAAAGCCATTGTTTGTTTTGCCATCTACCAATCATTTAAAGGGAAAAAAAAAAGAAAATAAAACATAACTGTTTGTAAATTTGGAGATAATGGAAATATAATACATTATTGGGACCTTTCTCAGTAAAAATGCAAGAAAAAACCTGACACTGGTACATATTACGCGGGCTTTGGTTATGGTCCGACCAAGGTGTAAGACTAGCAACCACACTGAGCATTCCAGTGGGATGGATTTCTTCATGAGTTGCAGGATAAATATTCCTCCTTCCTCCATCGCCACCATCAGGACAACTTATTTCCATATAAACCTAGGATGACAAATACAAATCAGTCAGCAGCCAGTATTTGGCACCCATCTGCTACATCTAACAACCAATTTGCTAAAACAGTAAAGGTCAAAATATGATTGTAAAAAACAAAAGAAATGTGTGGAAAACCAGGAATCACCTGTTCAAAAGGCCCAATGAGTTCAATATTATGACTTTCCTCAGAAGGAATAGAAATATTTCTAACTGGTCGAACAAATCTAGAAGGAGATGTAAACAAGTATAGACCAGGATAAGCACCACCTATGCTCAAAGGAATGTATCCCACCTCCAGATCATCAGGAACCTGCAACGAACTATTTCAGCAAGAAATATAACAGCAGAAAGAAATGAAAAATAACAAAAAACAAAACTACGAAAACAGACCACCGAAATCGTGGACACTTTCAATCTTCTTAGATGATTGACAGCTATTTCAACTTCACTAGAAGGTATGGAACCTACAACACGACCATCTAAAATAACAGAAAGAACTTCAGGAGGACCAGCTTGAATAAGCTTTGGCAGTGCAGGTGTCATTCCGATACCAATCAGAACACTGAGAATAGACATCCTTAGTTTGAAAAAATCCCGAGTATTTCCTTTGGAATCAAAATATGATGTGATTCCTGATATACAAAAATTAATAAAAAAATATTAGATGAACATCCTTAATAAGCATGCTAATAAACAGGAAAAAAAGATCTTGAATATGGTAGCTAAAAACAAGACAATTCAGCATAAATGACCCCTAAGAAAAAGATCATCAGTGATGAATATTAAGTTTCATCAAGTAAAAAAATGATCTACTTAGGAACTTGGAATGTTTTTTTGATGAGTAAAGTAAGAGATATATTCATCAAAAAGAAGCACCCAGGAGAAACCCACAAGGTATGGGAGTATACAAGAGGGTCCCACTAAGGGGACAAAAGAAAGAGAAGCAAGGGAAAGAAACAAAAAAACTCACCGCCCTCAACCATACCCACCAACCCTCATTTACAACCCAACCAAGTTAAAAAATGAACCAAGGTTCTAGGGCTATCCACAATGTACATATTTGACCAAGACTTAGGAATTTGGAATGCTTCAAACTCATTTTTCTATACTTCTATTTTTTTTTTTAAATAAATAAATTTTATATGTGGTGCTTTCTTTTTAAATTTTTTTTTTTTTTTTTTTTTTATAGGCAAATAGGAAAACTTTATTAGAAACCAGAAAGAGCCAAAAAGGCACACTCGAAGTATACAGGGAGTAAATTAGGGGAAGCCACAAGTCTATACAAAAGAGAAAGGGCCAAACAAAAAATACAAACCGCCCCACAAAAAGCTAGCTCCTAGCCCTTGACATATACACGCTCGAGAGAGTTCTAACAAAAGCTGTATCCACATTTGGAATTAACCCAACCCAAGACAAAAGGGAGCTAATGATAGAGTATTTCAATCTATTCTCACAGAAAGGGAAATCTTCGAAATAATTTTGTTCCTTTCTTTCCAAATGACCCACAAGATGCTAAGAGGGCTGCCCGCCACAACCTTCCAACATTTTTCCTGACAGGAAACTGCACCCAGCTGCAAATTAAGTCCTTTACCAGAAAAGGACAGGTCCAAGAGGCACCAACCACCGAGCAGGTCAGCCCATAAGCCCCAGATTAATGGACAGTGGACTAAAATATGCTCTAAGCCATCTTCGTCCCTCCTACAGAAAGAGCATCTGCTTGCTACATGGTAGCCTCTTTTCTTTAGTTGTTGTGTTGTTAAGACCTTTCTCCACCAAGCTTCACGAGCAAAAAAACACACTTTAGATGGCACATATGGGTTCCATAGAATTCTGACAAGGGCTTTAATAGGAGAAACACCCTCCAGAAACTTGAAATATGCTTTCGCCATGAATTGACCATTTTTGTCACCTTTCCAAACAAGTTTGCCCCTTTTCTGCCAGTATAGAAGTGGGTTTAGAAGTTTTCTCTCTATCTTGATGCGTAACAATGAGAGTTAAAATCTTTAAAAATCTCTCCTCCAAATACCCCCAACCCCATTCCACCTCTTCACCAGCAGCAGCTCAACCATGAAAGCAAAGACTTTAAAAATTGGCTTTTCAGCTCTAACAAAGAATAACACCGAACCATTAAGAATTCTTTTACATTTTTTGTTTACAGATAGTCTAAAATAAATCATATATGGGTCATCTTTCAAACCACCATTATCCTTTGACCCAAAAAAAGTGTCCCACCATGCACTCAAAACATCTCTTGCCTTTTCCAAAATAACTCGAGTCACTTCAAACGAAGAAGACACCAAAGACCATAAGTATGATGCCTATCTGCAGCATAAGAATATCGTCGATCAACTCCTGCAGCATGCAAAGGCAACATCTATTTCTCTTGGACCAACCTCTTCTCTTTCGATGATAAAAGCGCTGCCCCAAAATGGGTTTATGAGGTGCTAAAGAAACTGCTTTTCAGGTTGATGCTCAGATATAAGACAATCTCAACAGATAATCACTGACATTTTAAAAGGGGTTGCACCGTAGAAAGCAAAAGAGAGGAAAAATTTGAGGAATAAATTCCTTGTGTTTTTCCATTGATGTTAGTAAGTATAAATACAAGAGCTAGATATATACAATTGGTAGGTCAATCTAACATTCCTAATTAGTTTCATAACCTATAAGTAAAGTATATATTTATATTCTATAACACTCCCCCTCAAATTGGAGCATAGATGTTAAGCATGTCCAACTTGTTACATAGATAACCAACCCGATCCCTACTTAGGGCCTTTGTGAAGATATCACCCCATTGTTCTCCAATCTTCACATACCCTGTAGAAATCAAATCGAGTTGTATTTTCTAATGAACGAAATGACAATCTATCTCAATATGCTTAGTTCGTTCACGGAACATAGGATTAGAAGCAATATGAAGGGCAACTTGGTTGTCACACCAAAGTTTTGCTGGGACTGGTGTCTCTATGCCAACTCCCATCAAGAGTTGATGAAGCCACATGATCTCACACACGAACTATGTCATTGCTCTATATTCAGAATCTGCACTCGAACAAGAAACAACCCATTGCTTCTTTCTTTTCCATGATACTAGGTTTCCACTAACAAAGACACAATATCCTGAAGTGGATCTCCTATCTTCCTTTGACCCTGCCCAATCAGCATCTATGAAACACTCAATTTTGTTATGTCCATGATTACTATATAGAATACCTCGTCCTAGCACTCCTTTCAAATAACATAGAATTTGTTCTACAGCTACCCAATGGTCGAGAGTTGGAGCAGACATGTATTGACTTACAACACTAACTAAGTGGGCAATATGAGGACGAGTTACTGTAAGATAGTTCAGCTTCCCAACTGGTCTTCTATATCTCTTAGGATCCTCAAATGTTTCACCTTCTCTCGTAAGGTGTAAGTTTGAAACCATAGGGGAACTGCATGGTTTTACCCCTAACTTTCCAGTCTCAGACAATAGATCAAACACATATTTCCTTCAAGATAAGAAGATTCCATGTTTGCTTCGCATAACTTCAATGCCCAAGAAGTATCTTAGTATCCCTAAGTCCTTTGTATGGAATTTGCTCTAAAGTAAGGACTTAAGAGATGAGATACCTTTAGAGTCAGTCCTAATGACAACAATATCATCCACATATACCACCAAAAGAATGATACTTGAACTAGAGTTCTGGTAGAAGACGGAGTGGTCAGATTTACTCTTCTACGTGCCAAATTCCTCAATGGCTTGGCTGAATTTACCAAACCATGCATGGGGGCTCTGTTTCAAACCATACAAACCTTCCTTATTTCCCCCTGAGCAACAAACCCTAGAGGTTGCTCCATATACACCTCCTCCTAAAGGTCACCATGAAGAAAAGCATTATTAATATCAAGTTGGTGGAGATCCTAATTATGAGTGGCAGCCAGGGAAATAAAAACCCGAACAGATGTCATCTTAGCAACAAGGGAAAAAGTGTCAGAATAATCCACGCCATAGATCTGAGCGTACCCCTTAGCCACAAGTCGTGCTTTCAAACGAGCAACCGAACCATCAGGATTAACTTTAACTGCAAAAACCGGACGACATCCAATGGTTTTCTTCCCAACAAGTAACTGTACCAGGTTCCAAGTACCATTGTCATCTAAAGCCTGCATTTCTTCCATCATAGCACTACGCCAACCAGGGTAAGATAAAGCCTCACGAATAGTGTTAGAAAGAGAGATAGAATCCAAGGATGCAATAAAAGAACAAGAACGTGATGACAAATGGTTATAAGAACAAAATGCATTTAAATTGGGTTTTTTAACACACCAACGTTAACCTTAATGTAAGAGTAATATAAGATCATCACTCAAGACTAGATTCTTAATGTCTACAAATTGGTGGAGGGCTCGAGACTGGGGGGCGTTGGCACCGAGTGTAGACCTGAGTGATAAGAGGCTTTGTCAAAGGAGGAACAAAAGCAAGAGCTGGCGAGGCAAGAATATAAACGAGCAAATCATCATCCTCCCCCTGGCTAGTGTGGATTGGGTCTTGAGAAAAAGGAGTATTCTCAAGAAAAGTGATATCAACAGAAACCAGGTACTTGCGAAGACTAGAACAATAACACCTATACTCCTTCTGAACTTGAGAGTAACCAAGAAAGATACACTACAATGACTTAGGATCAAGTTTAGACACATGCGAACGAACATCTCGAACAAAACAAGTACACCTAAATACATGAGGATCAATGGGAAAGAAGGTTTGAAACGGAGTGGTCCAATTCAAGACAAATGAAGGCATACAATTAATCAAAAAACAAGCTATGGAAACAGCATCAACCCATAAATGCTTAGGCATGTGCAGTTGGAACAATAGAGCCCGAGCAATTTCAAGGTGTCTATTTTTTCTTTCATCATCTCCATTTTGAGAAGGAGTATCAATACAAGATGTTTGATGAAGGATGTCATTCTGAAGCATGAATGACTGAAATTGTTCAAACAAATATTCTTTGGCATTATCACTACTCAGATTTTGAACATAAACATGAAACTAAGTGTGAATTTCAGCACAAAAGGCGCGAAAGTGAGAAAATAACTCCAAACGGTTTTTCATTAAATATAACCAAGTTGTTCACGAATAATCATCAACAAACGTAACAAAATATCGAAATCCAGTTAGGGACACAAATGGACACGGACCCCACACATCCGAATAGACCAACTCAAAATGAGCGGAAGCTCGGTTATTGACTCTAGGACTCAAGTTTACACGATGAAGCTTAGCATATTGACACGACTCACAATTTATCAGAATCAGCAGGATATCTTGTGAATATCCCTAATTTATCTCCCTACCTTTCTCAGACATTATCTTCCTTTTATTTGTACTTTATTTATTTTTCCTTTTGTGTGTCTTCCTAACCTATATAAATAGGTAGGACATATGTTGTATTTTATTCATTCAATAAGAAAGAAAAGGATTCCTCCCTTCTCTCTTCACATGGTATCAGAGCCATGGAAGATTCGAGTTAGGGGTTTATCGTGTTTTCAATTCTGACAACTCATCTAATAGTCTTATCTCTTTCCGGCCTCTCCACCTTTGCAAAAAGTATTGGGATTCTTCACCGCCGTCAAACCTCATCACTGTCGGCGTACTTTTCCTGCGACTTCTTCGACGACGACCCTAGTCGACGAGATATCACCACCATTCGACTCGTCGACAGCCGATCTAATTAATCAAGGCAGAACTCCGATGAACTGACCTCCCACGCACCACGCACGTGTCTCCCGGTGGGCGACTACTCACGCTGTCACAGACGGGTGGCACGTGAGAGCACGTAGCTGACCCTCTGGCGACCGGCCTTCACTACTTGGCTTGTGAATTTATTGATTTTTCCCACTATGGGTGAAAAAGCTTTGAGCTTTTCTTCGTTTTTGGCTGGAACTCCCATGATAACTATCAATCGACTCAAGAGAACTGATAACTATCAGTCTGGGCTAATTTTGTTACATTATGGTTTACTGGAAATGGTGTTGAAGACCATCTAACCTCTACGGAGTCTAGTGTTAATGTAGATAAACGCCCCCAGTGACGGAAACATGATGCTTTGCTCTGTAATATTCTCCAACAGTCCATCAAGCCCAAAACACTCGACAACCTTGGGGACTATCATATGTCAATTTCGACCCAAGCTAAATTTATATGCTCAATGATTCAATCGCCTACCGTACATCTCTTCCATTGATAAATTGAGCAACCTAGTATAGAATTACTTCCTTCGCTGAGCGAATGTCTCGATTGAAAATGAGCCTATCCGACTGGCCTAACGCCACTGATGTCGAGACCTACTTGTCCAACATGGATCAAATCAGTATGATCCTTACTATTATTAAACTTGGCACACAGTTTGACAACATTCAGGAACAAATCTTCACTGGTTCTACTATCCCTACCTTAGATGACATTTTTGCCTCTACACGCGACCATTCATCCACTCGTGAACCTCGGCCCCCGACCTCCGAGGTTTTCAAGACGAGACTTCGGTAATGCTCTCGCCCATCTCACCCGCAGCGGATTCCCGAGATTCGTGGTGGCTACCGAGGTAGAGGCCGGCGACCTCCTTGTACCTACTGTAATAGATCGGGTCACATTCGAGATAAATGTTATCAGTTACATGGTCATCCGCCTCGCACTGCTCATGTTGCCCAGTCTTCTGACTCGCCAACTGAGGACCAACCTCCGTCTCCATCTCAGGGAGTGACTGTTACGCCTAGTAAATATGAGGAGTTTCTTCGCCTTACTCATGCCACCAAATCTGCCTCCATTGCTTCAAGGCCGCACTGGCACGCCTCCGCCATCTTCCACACTCTTCGTCCATGGATTCTCGACCTGGGCAGACCATTGTCTGCATTAAGTGATCTTTCTTCCCTTATTATCACTTCACCCTTACCTATGATTACTTTGGCTAATGGGACTCAAACCATGGCCAAAGGCATCGGGCCCACATGTCCCCTCCCATCTTTACCTCTTCCTTTTGTTCTCTATGTTCCTGATTCTCCATTTAATATTATATATGTCAGCTGAAATTAATACATGACCTAATTGTTCACACTACCTTTCACTTTTCCGTCACCTTGCAGACCGAAGTACAGGAGGACAATTGGCATAGGGACATGAGTCTTACAGATGACACCCCAGCCGACCCCATCTTCCACTGCTCAGACTTCAACAATGACCTCTTCTCTGGCCCATCGCCGTTCCCCGGGCCATCCGAACTTTTCCAAGCCCGTAAGATGGTCTCTCGTCTAAATTTTGACATCTTCACTGTGAGTAGGCCGTGTCGCCTGGGAAACATACTGCGGTTTTACTCCTGCGCCTGTGAGCCCCGAACCAAGTCTCTTTTTGAGCTCGTCCACACTAATGTTTGGGGTCCGTCCCGAACTACATCTACTTTAGGTTTCCAGTATTTTGTTACATTTATTGATGATCTTTCCCGTTATACCTGGCTATTTTTAATGAAAAATCGAACTAAGTTATTTTCTATGTTCCAAAATTCTTCACGAGATTCGTGAATCAACTCATTTCTATTACATCTTTACGCAATGATAATGCCTTGGAATACCTTTCTGCCCATTTTTCTCCTCTCATGGGATTCTTCATCTATCTTCTTGTGCTTACACTCCACAACAAAATGGGGTGGCTGAGCACAAGATTCGTCACTTAGCCGAGATGTACTCGCACTCTTCTCCTCCTCCATACGCCTCAACGCTTGTGTGGAATGCGATCTAATCGCCCGCTATTTGATCAATCGCATGCCCTTCTCGCCTGCAATCAAGTTCCTCATTCTCTCTCTTCCCAATCAACCCTCGCTTGGCTCTCCACATGTTTTCGAATGCATTTGTTTTGTCCACATCCTTACTCCTGGCCAAGATAAACTTCCTGCTAAGGCAACGAAGTGCATCTTCCTTGGTTATTCTCGCCTTCAACGCAAGTACCGCTGCTATTCTCCCGATACACATCGATACTTCATTCCAATCTTGAGGTCTTATCTCTACCTCTCATTTTTCCCATTCCGTCCTTATCATCTGAGTCCCCAGCTACTCCACCTCGTCCATTACAAGTTTATACTCATCATCCGCATACCGACACCAGGTCTCCCGATGACTCATCTCCTATGGCACCCTCCTCCACGCCGGCCCCCGCTCGCCTCCCACCGATCCTCCCATCGCCATTCGAAAAGGTACTCGTTCCTCTCGTAATCCTCATCCTATTTATACTTTCCTATCTTATCATCGTTTATCTTCACCATATTTTGTTTTTACTTCCACCATGTCTTTTGTTTCTATTCCTCATACTATCCATGAGGCCCTCTCTCATCCAAGTTGGAAATAGGCAATGGTTGAAGAAACAGCTGCTTTGCATTCTACTAGCACATGGGACCTAGTCCCCATACCTACTGGTAAGTCCCCTGTTGGTTGTCATTGGGTTTATACTGTTAAGATTGGTCCGGATAGTCGGGTGGATCGTCTTAAGGCTTGTTTGATCGCTCATGGGTACACCTCGCATATACGGGCCCGACATTTACGACACTCCTTTCTCCCTTATACTAAGATGGCTTCCATTCGCCTCTCTCTTATCTATGGCCGCGATTTTCACCCTTATCGGGCTGACATCGTTAACGCCTTTCTCCACACACCCCACCGAGAATATATGGAGCAAACCGCCTAGACTGCTAAGCTCTGTGGGGAGTCCGCTAATATGCAGCACATGCCTTACATAGCCTGGCGCGCCTCGAGCTTGGCTCGCCGCGAGCTCGTGGTGAGTTGCATGACCAAGCACATCAGACCAATTTGTCTTCTATCATCATACATCATCAGGACAGTGTATCTATCTGATTGTTTATGTGGACGATATTGTTATAACAGACAGTGATCATAATGATATTCGAAAAATTAAACAACATCTCTTTAACCACTTTCAGACAAAAGACTTGGAAAAACTCAAATACTTTCTAGGGATAGAGATAGCTCAATCTAATTTCGACGCCATTGCCTCAAAACAGCATGCCTTGTGATATATTAAAGGAAACTCGGTATGCTAGACTGCAGAAACTTATGCACACTCCTACGCAACGCGCCTCAGACTCCAGACGTGGGGAGCCTCTACGAAATCCAAGAAGATATCGACAACTAGTGGGAACACTAAACTACCTTACCATATCAATTTAATTCGTACATTTCTTTCCTATGAGTGTAGTTGGGTCGGGCTCCCGTTAATACCACATGTGATAGCCACTAAGATGTTGTGATCCATATTCTCCGCTATATCAAAGGAACAACAGACCAAGGGGTGTTATATGAAAACAGAGGTCACACTCAAATTATCGATATTGTGAATTTAAGGTGCCGCCTCAGAACACGCATCACCCACTTTTATAAGATATCATTATTGATGCAATTTAATGTCCTGAAAAGAAACAGTGACGAGCGTCACGTCAATGCTAAAGCAAAGATAGAGCTAAAAATATTTCAACTTTATATATTCAAACAATTTCTGGCGTAGCTTGGTATCAAAGGATATTAAATGACTGTGTGTGATAACCAAGCAAAATTTCTGCCAAATTGATTCCAACCCAATCTTTCATGAGATGACCAAACATATTGAAGTGGACTATCACTTCATTCGAGAAAAGATTGCCTCAGAATGCATAACTACTAGTTTCATCAACTCGAGTGACCAACTAGCAAACATTTTCACTAAGTCCCTCCGAAGTCCAAGGATTCAATTCATTCAGAATGCTCACATATAACCTATATGCTATACTGGAGTGAGAAATGGTTAATCATGCGATATTCTTATAATATCCTCTTATTTATTCCCTACCTTTCTTGTGCATTATTTTCCTTTTATTTGCACCTTATTTATTTTTCCTTTTCTGTGTCTTCCTAACCTATATAAATAGGTAGGACCTATGCTATATTTTATTCATTCAATAAGAAAGAAAAGGATTCCTTCCTCTCTTCACAAGTTCAATGAGGATAGGCTCAAAAACTGAGGATATACCTTCTTCAACAAAGAGAAAGAAGGATGACCCAAACGACAATGTAATTTGAATAGGGTAACAACTCCAAAACAAGCAACAGGCATTGGCACCTTTGTTTCAAGGATGTAAAGACCCCCAGACTCGTGTCCTCTACCAATAACCCGCTTCATCGAAAGATTCTGAATCAAACAATAATCAGGAAAAAATGAGATACTGCAATTAAGTGTATGAGTGTTACTCATTAAATTAAATTAAAGAGTAATCGCAGAAACTCATAATCGAGATCAAAGGACAAGGAGTAGGATGAATCGTCCATGACCCATGACACCGAGATGTTGACCTCATCCGCAAGGGCAACAATGTGGCTAAAACCCAAGAAATAAACCTAATTACCTGGCCACGTATCTATGGCCCTCACGAGAGTTAATGACCCATTTTGAGGAAAAGGAAATAAGACATGTGTTAGGTTTACCTGTCCCGACAAGCATAGTGCTAGGAATAGAAACATCCTTCAATGATTCATGAGCACACTGAAACCTTCGATTTCTGTTCTGCAACTTCCTACAATCCCGGCATACATGCCCTGGAATATGGCAATAATGACACACAACTCCCCCTAAGAGTGTCTTGCCAGTCATAGAAGCATATCTAAAGATCAAACCAACACCCGACAAATAGGATCTCGAGGGCAAAAAAATAGGGCTGCCCCACTTTATCCTCTAAAAGCACTACTTTTGATTAGATTTTGGTCTCACTAACCTTAACATACCAATTTATGCTACTGGATGTCGAAGAAGCCACCTAAAAAATCACAAAAACTCAAAAGAACAAGGTTGTCGGACATGAAAATGGTCAAAAGACACTGTTCCGAGCTCCGGCAAGGGGAGGCAGATAGCTGGGAGGGATTGTCGGCGGCTGGCGACACCGGAGAGAGAAGCGAAGCTCATCGCCAGAGGAGGTCCCATGCGCCAATGTGTGGGAATCAAGCCAAATGCACATATCTGTGTGTGTAGCTCACGCGTGCACTTTTCCAGCCATCGAACTTGATGGCTCCGCCCACGGTGGCCGCTGCTAGCCAACGGCGGGGGCTGCGGTCGCCACTCTCCCTCTAGATGGGCAGGTGTGTTTCAAAAGACAGCCCCACCTCCTCTTCTTCTTCTCTCTCGTGGAAATTCCTTCCCGATTTCCCTCAAATCCGAGCCCTAGGTTTTGATACCACATAGAAAGCAAAAGAGAGGAAAGATTGGAGGAATAAATTCCTTGTGTTTTTCCATTGATGTTAGTAAGTACAAATACAAGAGCCAGATATATACAATAGGTAGGTCAATCTAACATTCATAATTAGTTTCATAACCTATAAGTAAAGTATATATTTACATTCTATAACACCTAAATTTTATCATCTCTTAATAATTCTCTTTCCTAACTAAAAATCGACACTATACAGATAAGATAACCAGAAAGATATACACTTACGACAAGTAGAAGTCATATGGTTCAGCAATCCACAAGGCTCCCCATCAGGTGTGTGAACAGGGCAAAGAAACCCCCAAGATCTGGAAGTAAGAGAGATAAATCAAGATCAAAATGCTCAAGCTAAGTACATTAAAACTTCCTAAACAAATACTTACTCAGGTAGCAACTTTCGCACACTCGTGGTACGAAGTCCAGCAAATGAAGCCCCACGATGTACAGCTCGAAAATGAGAAAGAAAACGAAGAAAATTAAGCCTTTCTGCTTGAACAGTCATGCCTGCACGCTACCAAAGCCAAATGCAAAACATTAATGAGAAATTCCATGAGACTTTTTTGGTTCGTAGGGGAAGGTTCATTTGCTCATACTGTCCAATGATTTTCTCTATAGCCATTAAAAAAGACACTTGGATAGTAGATATGTGGGAAGCAAGTAGGAGAAGGGCTAAGTGGAATCCAATTTAACACAGTTGCATGATTTTGAATTGAAGTAGTGCTGACATTTTGTTAAGGAAGATTGCAATTGGTCTCAACTAGAAGGAATGAGGAGGATAGAATGGGTTAGAAGAAAACAAAGCATGACATATTCTTCATTTAATGATACTACTCTTCACAACCACATGGAAGAAGAGAGGTTTTCCCTTCAAGAGTAGTGTAGAATCCTTAAGTTCCAACAAAGGAGAGCTTCTTTGATTGGGAAGCCAAATGGGTAACGATTTTAGTGCTTGACCAACTTAACGGAGGATGTGGACGATAGGTGCTTATATTTCCTCAATTGTTAAGACATATATCTTATTAAAGATACGCACTTTGTAGGCTTTATTTTTCCTTTTTAAGAACTTCTATTCTTGAAATTTCTAATTGTATGCAGAAATTTATATAATTTAATTACTTTTTCATAAAATGTTTTAACTAAATGTTAGGAATCTTAATTTTTTTATTGATTGCATTAGATTTTGAATCATATTTTATAAAATTGATACGCATTCAAAGTTACATTTCACTTCCCTCAAGTGTGCGACTTGTGGTGCACCTAAGCTATAGGAAACTTTTGCGCTTAGATGCACCTTGTTCCTTTTAGAACTATGGTATGGAATTTGTCAAATAGGTGTTACATGGGTAAAAGGGAAAGGAGATAATCAACCATAAGCCTCTGCACTACTCCAAGCAAGAATTTTGTGATAGTTAATTTTTCTCTTTTTGGAGTTACCTAGGTAAAGAACTATTTAGTAAGAGCGACCCTTTTGAGTTTGCATGTTCTTTTGTAGGGAAGGAGTAGAGAAAAAGTTGGAGGTTGCTCGTTTGTGTACACTTTTCGATGCTATGGAAGGAAAGAAAAGGAAGGTCATCCAAGGACAAAACAATTGGATCAAACCATTAAACCTTCCCTTATATGCATGCTTTAGATTGGGTTAAATTGTACATAGGTCACTATTCAATGACCATGATACACCTATAGATTGGCTGAATTCAAAGTAGGTAGAGGGAAGTTCGTTTTTATTCCCTCTCCTCTTCTTTGCTTGCATAATGACATTTCTTGTATGCATTGGCGTACTTTCTTGCACCCTCTTTCAAAAACAGCGAATGAATTCAGTTTAGAATTTGTCTACCCCCTCTCACTTTATATAGCTTTGGCTAAAGATAGGTTAAATTGCGATATGAACTCCTTTATTTGGCCAAAATAGAGACTAGGTAAATTACCTAGAGGCATAATTGACATCATTGATTTAATACAGGTTTCGTACATTCACAATTATTATCATTGAAATATATATATATATATATATATTTATACACAACATAAATTTCCAATATACAACAAATAAAAGGATCCCAGGATGTCACCTGTTGTAGATCTAAACCAGATTGTGTGACAAGTCTTCCAGTCTTCAACATATTCTCAACAGCTAAGCTGATTTGTTTTGAAGGGTTTTTATCCATGACCTTCTTGACATGGGCCACTACATAATATCAGGGAACACAAAAACGTAAGGTCCCTCTTGCAAAAGTATTTACGGCTAAACTACAAAAATATCATGATTTTCCAGATTAAAATCCTCATGCAAGAGAATAAATAAAAAAGGGGTACAGCATGTACACATAGATGAAACTTACTATTACAAAAGCTTTATTTCAAACATGAATGAGTAAAGCAATGCTTCTGCATTTTCAATGTATGATAGGCAAAACAATTCACCCATCAAGAATAGGCATACCCAACATTTGCAGACACAAAACCCCTAACCAGTACTCTTTTGGAAACTCAGAAAGATTCACAAATTCAATTCAAAATTCTGAACAAGTAGGTGATGCCTTTCTTTTATCATGGACAGTAGTATAAAAATCATTACTTTCTTCACTATTTTACTTTTTAAGGTTCTACCATATAAATACATAAACTCAAATGATGACAGAAGTAAATGTTTGATATAAGTAGTTCACAAACACATATTAGACTCCCTAGGTGTCAAGAATATCTCACCTTACTCTAGGTGTCCATCTACTATAAGGTGACTCCCTAAACACTATCATAGAACTACATTAGTTTAATCTAATGAATTCAGTATAATAAAAAATAAATCTTTGACTCCCACGATACCACTAGAGAGATAGCTCCATAGTTTTAAAAGGTGTGCCGCATGCCTTAACACTCAAGGACCACTCCCTAATCACAACACCTCATCTTTCAAGACATACGCCTTATTGAAGAAGCGCACCTTATAGACTATAATTTCCTTTTTAAACACATTCATTCTTGAAATTTCAAATTATACGATGAAATTTATATTATTCCATTACATTTTTATTAAATTTTTCTTTTAAATGTTAGGAATCTTAAATTTTATTAATACAATCATATTTTATAAAATTGATGTGCATACAACGTTACATTTCACTTCACTCAGACACACACCTTCTGTCGTGCCTTGCGCCTAAGCTATAGGAGTCTTTTGCGCCTAGGTGCACCTAGCGCCTTTTAAAACTATGGGTTGCTCTTCTTCAACACTCTCAACAACAAGAAAACTAGTAGAAACTCAAAATAAAATAAGAAGGCACCTGAAACCTCCACAGCACTAAAGAAAGAAACAAGAAAAGAAGACAAATGGTGAATGACCATATCTGTTGAAGATTATTACAGTTGTATACACAGATGTAGTACATAATTCTGTGTATGTGTACAACTGTGTGAATTTGCATGTATAATCCCTGACTTGTCGGGATCTTTAATAGGGCAGTCTTCAATTCCTTACTCATCCCTTGGTCGGAGACCAAATTGTCTATAAAGGATGGTCCGGCGACCTTGGTTCAATTCCTTGATAGGGTGGGTGTTAATTGAGGGGAGTATTTTGTTACCTTCCCCTTAGGTTGTTGATGTTTTTTGTAAGAGGGTAAGGTTTCTTTTCTTTGTATTTTTTGAGTCGCTACTTTAGAGTCTCTTTTTAATATACTTCGTATCAATCAGAAAAAGAAAAAAAATTCCCTACTCATCCTTATTTTCTGTTGTTGCACATAACTTTAAGGTTGTCTACTTTTGAAACATGAATGAGAAATACAACTTTTTTTTATAAAGCAAGAGCAAGCGATGTATTAAGCACAAAAAGAATGAAACCAGGATTTTTCTCCACAAAAAGAATGAATGAGAAATACAATTGTTCTCCACGTGGTATCAGAGCTGAATTAGGCTCCTTACGATTTTTCCTTTAAGCCGTCATTGCTGAGTTGTGGCACCTTTGTTCCTCTGTTTTTCTTAACCATAGTTTAACGAGCTTCATTGCCATTTAAAAGGCACTCTGCTATATTTTTCTCTGAAATAATTCCCAAATTCTACCTATCATTTTAAGATTGTTGACAACTACAGCAGCATGAATTCTCCATCAGCAGTAGATTTATCCAAAACAATGAGCAAGGACACTATTTAGCTACAAGAAGCCAAGAGACCCAAGGGACCAATGCTGTAAACTTCTATGGAAAGCCTCAAACTTTGAGAAAAGACTTGAGGTCTCAAAGGCAGACAAAAAGGTTCCAAAGGTGAACAAGGAACTCAGATACACTTCAACAACTCTCAAATCTGTGAAAACCCTTTATAAGAGAGGGTAAATTTTGGTGGCAGCAACATACTAAACAAGGGAAAAATTAGGAAACTGAAGAATCATCTAGGAGCCTTTGAGAGTCCTAATGGTGCTTGCTCTCTCACTCACTCAGATAAATTTCCCCTTTTCTTTTTTGAGACATTAAGAGTAAGAAAAGGGAATAAGTTTCCCCTCTTCTTACTCTTAATGTCTCAAATATGTCTTTCCTAAGCTCTTAGGTCATCTACTCAGAACGTAAAGATTATTGTAACTTGTTCCTCACAAAAGTTTAGTACTTATAGTCCATCATATCCTAGTAATAAGAAATAGTCACTGCTGATGGGTCTCCAGCCCACTGTTATTAATCAAGGGGAAGTTCGCATGAATAAATTCATAGTTCTGAAAAATGTTTTGTATGTACTTAAGCTTCCAACCAATCTTGTTTCCATTCATTGACTCACCTAGTAATTGAATTGTCGTGAGATTTTTTATCCCTCATTGTGCATTTGAAGAACAGATTATGGGGGAAGATGATTGAACATGCTAAGGAAAAGGATGGACTTTAAAATCTTGATTTGACATTTGGTCAAAATAAGACTAAGAACCCAGTACCTTTATCATTCCTTTCTAAAATCTCCTCCACAACAAAAGATAAGATTTGGCTTCACTGTCATCATCTTGAACATCCATCATTTGGTGTTCTTAAAATCATGTTTGCACTATTGTTCAAAGGACTTGATTAAAAATTACATTGTGATATTTATAAACTTTTTTTTTATCGATAAAAAGCAGTGTATTGATCAAAAAAGAGAGTATACAGGAAGTTTACAGGAGAGGCCCCAAGGACCAACAAAAAAGGAAAAGAAAAAGGAAGAGACATACAAACCAGCCCAAAAAGACCATACACTAGGCATAACCATAAAATCTATACAAAAGTAATCTAACAAAAGACATATCCGCCTTAGGCAAATGAGATCTCAACTCCTAGTAAAGAGAGAATGTATGTAGACCTTCACTGAGAAGAAAAGTGGCAACATCAAGATAAATTCATCTTTCTTTCCAAATTGCCCAAAACAAAAGAAGAGGAGCTGCCCTCCAAATGGCCTTAGCATTTTTCTTGACTAGGAAGTGCATCAAACTTTGGATAAGATCTTTAATGAGGAAAGGGCAAATCCAAGAAGCCCCAAAAGCATAAAGAAGATCAATCCACTGACCCCAAATTGCAGGACAGTGGATTAGAACATGTTCCAACTCTTCTTCCTCCCTCCCAAAAAAAAGACACTTACTAGCTAATTGGAAACCTCTTTTCTTCAGCTGAGTTGAGGTGAGAACCTTGCCCCACCACGCCTCCCAGGCAAAAAAACAAATTGTTGAACGAATAGAGAGTTCCACAGCATTTTATAAGGAACTTTACAAGAGGAGCCTCCTTCCAACCGATTAAAATAGCCCTTTACCGTGAAGCAGCTTGAAACATCCCCCTTCCAAAACAATTTATCCATTTTTGAAAGAGAAATTTTGTTGTTGCTAGTCAAACCTATGAACTCCTGGATTGCATCTAGCTCCCAATCATTAAAAGATCTAAGAAACTTTGGATCCCAAGTTTCGATTCAAAGCACTAGTTCAAAATGATATTTGGGATCTTACAACGATTCCTAATATTTTAGGCTTTAGATCATCTATATCATTTATAGATGATTGTACTCAAGTCACTTGGATCTTTGTGCTCAAACAAAAACCGAATGTGAGTATTGGATTTCCTAATTTTCACAAAATGATCAAAACTCGATTTGAAGAGGAATCATGAAGTTTAGGTCCAATAATGCAAAGGATTACTTCAATCAGGTCCTATTTCCTTATTTTCAAAAAGAAGATATCATCCATAAATACTCTTGCATCAGTACTCCCCAACAAAAAAAGAAAAATAGCATTCTTCTTGTTGTTACAAGGGCTGTTTTATTCCAGAAAAATGTTCCTCAATCAATTTATCTAGGTACCATATGCCTCCTGTGCATCTCCAAAACAAAATAAAAATGAAAACGATGCAGGCATTAAAACACGCCCACTAGAGATGAAAATAGGGAAACAAAATCAAGAGTCAGGAAAATGCAGGTATTGTAATAGAGCACCACAAATCCTTAGATACATTCCCCATTTCATTAGCAATGGCCTAAAGTAACAGTGATTGTAAACTTGTAGAGCTGTAGAATTCATATTAAATTCAAAAGAGAACCCTATTAATGATATCAGATCAACAAAAAGAAGAGAGCTAGACAGAAGAACAAAAAATGTAACATACAGCTGCTGAACTCAAAGTTTTTTCCTTTGTTGATCTCATCTTGAATAAGTCGTCTTGCCTTGTACAGCCACTCTTGTAGTTTTTCCTATAAATCACAATAAGCAATGTGTAGAGACAATTCAAAATTATGATATCAATACAAGAATCAATATAACATTTCAATCAGAACACAGGGAAACTTGTGGATAATGATGCAGCCCCGTTTGCAGCAAGCTTATCATCCAAAGATCAGTATATCGTCATTTAAGTACACATTACGGTAAGATGTCTAGGATACAAGCAAATAATAATTGTAGCTTGCTGATGTCAATGGAACAACAAACCACTTTTCTATGAGAGTAAACAAATATAGGGGAAAAAACAGAACCCAAGACATGGCCTAACAACTTCAGACCAACAATTTCAGTTTATTTATATTATCTTTTGTTTTTTTATAAGAGTAAGATGTATTAAAAGTTGCTGAAAAAGCGACAAAAACACAAAGTGACCGAGGCTCAAACTGCACACAAAAGGCCTCCCCATACAAAAACCTCATCTACAACTCACCCAATCAATAAATGACACTAAAGTCAAAGGTCCATCCACTAAATTCAGCTTGGCCTCCGACCACAAAAGAAGTTTTTAACTTTTGAATAGACAACAATTCATCTCTAAAGGCTATCTCATTCCTCATTTTCCACACCGTCCAAAATAAACAAGACGACTCTGCTCACCATCCCTTCTTCCACTCGTCCTCGAACGCACTTTTCCAGTTGAAGAGTGTCTCTAACCGATTCAGAGATCACCCAGGTGATGCCAAACAAAGAGAATAACAACTCCCACAACAATCTTGTCTTAGCACAATGTAAAAGGAGATGGTTCAGCTGGGTCCCCACACCCATGCCAAGGTTACATCTATTAGTGATCTCACCCTCCTCTGCCGATCAAGCAGCCAAAACCCTTCCCAAATTCCTAAGTAAAAAACTATCTTTGGTCAGACCTCAAAGCTCAATACAAGTTTCCAGAGAAATAACCACTAAACCCCAACTATAAGGCTTGATACAACGATCAGATTGAAAAGACCCCATCTTTAGACAACTTCCAATGGTCTTCTACCTCAAGAACCACCACACCCCTAAGTCACTTAATGGGCCTCGCCGCATCCTACTCCCGCCATTAAAGGTTCATGTCCCAACCCTCCATCACCACTTCTCCCACTCCAACAATCACTCATCCAGTTCTTAGAGAAGCTATTGCCATCGCAAATGCATGGAAAGACCAAAGGTGTGCCGTCCCACACCAAGCATCCTTCTAAAATTTCACCATCATCCCATTCCTAATCACAAAGAGATCATCAAGTAACAAGAGGCCACACCCTCCTATCATTTCCAACCCCAAACCATACCCCCACCTCCCCGTAGAGTGCCCATCCCCTCTTTTCTCCATACTTACCCTTGGGTACACCTTGCTCCTAAAGTGGCCCTCTTCACAAAAAGAAAGCTAACTCAATTTAGCAAGCAACTTAATGAAATTTCACACCTTCACCCCAGACACCCACTTTTTTCCTAGCGGCCTCAATTCACAAGATGTGTTTTTAATGCCAATTACCGCCACCCCACAAAAATTCCTCTTAATCTGGTCAAGTCTCATCCCCACCGATCTTGGCACTTGAAAAAGAAATAACATGTAAACCAGCAAACTTGATAACGTGCTCTTGATAACTGATAAGCATAGCCCTCCCTCCCTTCGAAAGAGTATTGTCCCCTCCCACATGTTTTAATCTCTCTAAACAAAGCTCACACTGCATTCCACATTCTCACCGATGAAAAGAGCCCCTAAAGGTAAGGTTTTTCCATGGCAGTGCGTTTCCACCTTGCACTAACTCTACACCAAAGCCTCCATTATCACCTATGTGGGATGAGTTCACCTTCCAAATTAATTTAAGCTCCTGCTAGCCTAAACCACATCAACAAAAGCCAACAAAGAAAAAGTGATCTCATCCTTGAGTTCTCCCATAAAAATTAAAACCTATAAAATAACAATGAGACACTTGACCGCTTCTTCACTCTTCCCCCACCAAGCACAATAAGCCCTCCAAGTTCACTAATCATAGATCAGCTTCCATGACAATAACAAATAAATAAGGGAAGAGACGCCTGCTGTGCCTTCAAAGCTATGAAAGAAACCATGAGGAGACCCATTAATCAGCACCGAGAAGCTAGTAATGGATATACACCACTTAATCCACTTAGCCCATCATCTTCCAAAGCTCGTCTTTTCCATAATGTAGCACAGAAAGGCCCAATCCACATGGTCATAACCTTTTCCAACCTTTGCCACCCACAGACATTTCCTGCACCTTCGTTTCTTTATTTTATCTTGACATGCATACATGTAGTAAAATAACATGTTTTTGCAAGATATGCAATGTTCGCAACACTTTCCAAGCGTCACTCTCTGATTATAGAAAATACAGGAAGAGTACCGAAGGAGATCTTCCTGATTCACTATAACTACAAATACAGGAGGTTCCCTCACTCCACAACACGCTGCTCTAGTGACCTCCTCCTATCAAGGGAGGAAATCACTAGCTTCACTTGGAATGAGGTCGAGCAGCACCCACCCATTGCCAAGGGGTCCCCATCCAGGCCCCCGACCCCCCGTTGCCAGGGAAGGACCCCTAGACCCCCTAATCCCCTAGGCCCTGAAATACATGTGTGTGTATATGAGATGGTCTTTTCTTTTCTTTTTTCCTTTTTTAGTCAAGAAGTGATGAATAAAATTTTGGGGTATTGGATTTCTAATTCATCGTCATCAGCAATGAATAAGATATCGAAATCAAGAACCATATTAAGGTTCTGAGTATTTGGAGATATCAAACCGCTTCAACTATGTTGATCATTCGTGGGCACTTAATCCAACGGATAAGTACAAATATAATATACCTAGAACACCAAATCCCTCATTTTCATGACCTATCAAATCACATCAACATTTCAATTTCCAAACTAAGAGGTTCTGGAAGAAGATTTAAGTCTTGATCTAGTCACTGAACAAAAATTAACACCATTATGAACTGATTATGGCCTAACCACGATCAAACTAATATATCATATTTAATTTATATTTTATTAAAATTAAAATAATTTTTAAAACTTAAAATATATAGTTAAAAATAAGGTTTATATTAATTTATTCACAGTTTTTTTTTTTTTTAATAGGCAAAAGAGGAAAATCATTCATTAAGAAGCCCAAGAGACCAAAAGAAAGGGGAGCAAGAGCACAAGAAAACACAAACCACCTTAAAAAAGGAGCTAGCTCCTAGGCATAGCTATGGAATCTGTACAAAAGCAGTATGAAAAAAGAGAAATCCGCATTCAAAATGTTTCAACCCAAGTAAAGAGAGAACGGATAACTGAGAGTTTAATCTAAGGATCAAGAAAGAGACATCTTCAAAAACAACTTCGTTTCTTTCTTTCCAAATGGCTCAAAGAAGAATTAGGGGAGCGCAAGAACAAAATGTATTCATTGGGTTTTATATTACTATATTAATATTTTAAATTTTATTAACAAAATCTAATCAATTTTTTTATGTGTAAAGATATTTAAAATGGTAGGAAAACGAATTATGTCTATTACAAGTAAGGTTAAAATTGTTCTTCAGTTAACATTTAGTACAACGAAAGAAGTGTTCTACTTACTTCAGCGTGAACCTAAGGTCCGTAGTTCAAGCCCCACCCTCATAGCTTCAACATTGAGTTTTTCTTTAAGCACCACTATGTTTTCCCCACGTCATAAATGGAAGTGAAAAGAGCTACATAATTCCTTCCAATAAACAAAACAACACATCTGAAGATAATGGGCTAAGAGGCTCAATGCCATTGTGGGCTAGCTCTCTACAAGCCCAAGATGATGGGCTAAGAGGCTTAAGCCTAGAGTAGACAGACTCTCTACAAGCCCAAAGGCTCTAAACGTTGGGTCGAAAGAGAAGTTAACCCATTTTGACAAAAAAAAAAAAAAAGTGTAGAGGGCATGTTTGATACATAAGGCTCAACCAATTTGTCAACTCAACCGCTGATTCAAGAGATTCAAAGCAAGTCCGATAGGGAAACGACTAAATGAAGGCAATCAAACCAAAAAAAAAGTGACCAGTTGATAGTTAGACTGGTCCGACCAACCAGCCAGCCCGATTTTCAGAAATTGATTATTATTCTTGTTTCTTCAAGAAAAGCAAAGATTGGCAACCATAATTGAAAAGGACAAAAGGTACATCGTGGGAGGATTGCTCATCCTTCTTTGTATTTACCAATTTCTAATTAAAAAATAATCATAAAAAATAAAGTGAAATGAGAAAGAAAAAAATTTTGATAACCAAATTCAATTTCTAGAACGCAAGGATATGGCATATTCGATGAATGGTTGAATCCACTCCTCAGATGACAAGCCACCATAAATTTGTGGTAATAGCATGCATACATATTACAGAGTTTCTGTACATACATCGTTCCAAGAGATAAAAGTTGCAGGATTTGTACCTTGAGATAAATAGTAATCAAGTGACCAGGCAGTAATACTTCCTGATACTGCAATGCATCAGGGTTGTCTGGCACAGAAGTCTGATCTATAAGTGAGAAAAGCTTCTGCAACATGAAGCTAAAGGAAAGAATTATGTTAGCATTGTGAAAAATGAGTAAATATATACTATCCCTAACCCTAACCACCCCAAGCACACCCATAGAAACAAGTGAAAGAAAGGCAACATACAAAAACAATAGCAACCAATAGACAAGGACAAAGCCAGAAATTCAAAGAAGGAGATGATAACTAACATGAGCAGATTGAATTTGTCAAAATTGTTATCAAGGTGAACAAATATGTAATCTCTAAGTACTGCATCTGCAACCTACAAAAAGATTAAAAGAAAAAAAGTAAAGGAAAAGCAATCTCATAATCCAGTTCCCCTATGCATAGGGCTCTACTTAAATTTTTCTTCTTTTGTCCTCCCTAATTCTCCTTGATAATCAGTTGGAGTCCAACAGATAATAGAAAATATAACTTACAACAGTCTCAGAATGCGTTTGTAGAAGGGAGGCAAATTCTTGATGCAGTTCTAATAGCTAATGAGACAGTGGACTCTATTCTAAGAAGGAAAGAGAAAGGGATTCTCTGTAAGCTGAATATTGAAAAGGCTTATGATCACATCAGATGGGATTTTTTGCTTCAGATTATGAAGAGAATGGGGTTTGGCTCTAAATGGATTGGTTGGATTAACCGGTGCATCTCCACAGCTTCTTTTTCCGTTCTGGTTAATGGTTCTCCTACATGGTTCTTCCAGAGTTCCAGAGGCCTGAGACAAGGGGACCCTCTTTCCCCCTACCTATTTGTTATCGGAATGGAGGCCCTGAGTTGTCTGCTTAAGCGTGCTGTGGAAGGCAATTTCATCTCTGGTTGCAAGTTTTCAGGTAGAGATGGAGGGGATATTGTTATTTCTCATCTTTTATATGCTGATGATACTATCCTTAAGTGGCCAACTCGAAAATTTAATGTATTTGAGATGGACCTTGATGTGGCGTTTGAAGCCCTCAGTTTGAAGATTAACTTGAATAAAGTGTGATTATCCCTCCGGGGAGGTGGACAATGTGGAGGTGTTAGCGGCTGAACTTGATTGTGGGGTTGGATCCCTCCCCTCAATGTACTTGGGTCTTCCTCTTGGGGCTCCTCACAAGGCCAAGGGGGTTTGGGATTCCATCGAAGAAAGATTTAGACGAAGGTTAGCAACATGGAAAAGACAGTATATCTCAAAGAGGGGGAGGATCACACTCATTCGAAGTACACTGTCTAGCCTTCCCATTTACTTTCTTTCCCTGTTTACAATGCCAAAGATTGTTTGTTCAAAACTGAGAAGATCTCGGTGCAGAGACTTTCTCTCGGGTGGTGGCACCTAGAGAGAAAACATCACCTCACCAACCGAAAAACAAGCTGGTCAGGAAAAAAGTAGAGTGGGGTCTTTGGGTGAGAAGCCTATCCAAGATGAATAAAGCCTCGTTTGTGTTGGTGTTACGGTTTGCCAAAGAGAGGGATTCTCTTTGGCGACTGGTGATCAGCACCAAATTTAGGGAGAGAGATGGGGGCTGGAACACCAATGACATTAGGGGAGGTTATGGTACAGGGTTATGGAAAGACATCAGAAAAGAATGGCTCACCTTTTCTCAAAACTCTACTCCTTTCTTAGGAAATGGTCGGAGGCTACGTTTTTGGAAGGACTTCGTGCGCTGGATCTACGACAGGTAATGCCTTCCCACTGCTCAATTTAAATTTCACAAAGATGCAAGGGTAGCAGAAGTTTGGGACTCCTCAAGGGAGGACGGGGGCCGGGTCCCCTCGCCTTCCTAAGACCTTTAATGATCGTGGGAGACGATGAGTAAAGGTTCCTTCTTTCCCTTCAAAATAGGTACTAGGCCCTTTCAAGAGGATCGCCTAATTTTAAAGGGAGACCAGCCTAATGGCTTCCTCGCTTAGACTCATGTAAATCGGTGCCAATGCATCCTCTCCCCAATGTATTTCCTCGTGCTCCATCTCTGAACCCAATCGTTTCTAAAGCCGGGTTTCTTTCGCTGTGGCTTCCTGAGGCAAGATGCTTACTCTTGACCAATTAAAGAGGAGAGGGATTCCACTTGTAAACAAGTGTTTTTTATGTGAAGAGGAGGAGGAGGAAACAATAGACTATTTGCTTATACATTGTTCGAGAGCTAAGATGTTGTGGAATCTTTTTTTGGCCATTATGGATTATAACCGGTGCTCCCAATCTGTCATTAATCCCTCCTTGCTTGGCAAAGTGCAAGTGTTGGCAAAAAGCGGAAAAGAGTATGGTTGGCAGCCCCTCTTTGTTTATTCTAGACGCTGTGGAATGAAAGGGGGTTGAGAATGAGACCCCCTCTGCTCTCAAGATGAAATCTTCTTTTTTGTTCACCTTATGGTCGTGGGCTAAGTTGTATAGTGTTGATAACTTAAATTTTTGGTGCAGAAGTTTCTAACCCGTCGGGGTATAGGTGAGAGTGGTGGTGTGTTCTCCCCTTTGCACTCCACTTCAGGTAATTTTGGGAGCTTTGTGCTCAAGTATTAATAGAAATATGGTTTTACTGATCAAAATAAATAAATAAATAACTTACAACAGAATAATTCTCGTTTTCCAATCCATCCATGACCAGTTGGAAATGCTCTCCTAAATTTATAAGGGAATAAAATTAGAAAGACAATTGAAAATTAAGTCCTGAAAGTAATAAGTTCATGGAAAATGATATTAAACGGTTACCAATATGCTGGAGACATTGATGGCGTGTAAAAAGAGACAAATCCCGAACTTCATCCAGGATGATTTTCACCCTTTCACCCACAAGCTGAGTGCCAACAGCACCCTTTCCCCCTTCATATTTCTCACTATAGCAACACGTCAAACTCACATAAATTTCATGATCATTAGTGTCAATGAGAGCCTGTCAACAAGTGTCACAAAAAAAATTTAGTCACATCTCAAGCAATATAATGATGGATACTTCATAAAGCACTTTCAAAAATAAATTACAGAATTTCATTCATGCACCTCGCTGGAAGAGAAAATGAAAAAATATATTTTCTTTTTGATAGATCGAACTAAAAATTATATATATATATATATATATATATATATATATATATATATATATATATATATATATATATATATAGATATAGATATAGATATATATTAGTAATGTATTTTTCTGTGTTCTATCTTTTTACGAGAGAGAGAGAGAGAGAGAGAGAGAGAGCGCACTTTCATTTCTTTTTCTGATAGAATGGTAGAGAGACACTCACAAAAACATAATCTGAAGAAAAATTACATCCTCTTCAAGTTGTCATCAATGTTTCTAATGAGGGATTAATACTTTTAAGATGATTCTTCACTACAAGCATTCCAAGATTTATATAATTTTATTCAAACATGCTCAGCATATTCTGGGAACTTCAACCACCGAGCTGTATCCATAGATGCTCCAAAATTTTATATAAATTCTGTATGGATTAGACTTGATGAACGCATAACGACCTATCTATTTTTAAGTTCTAGAACATAATTATTGCTGTTATTGCATAATTCTTAGATAATAAAGGAAATTTAAAATTTCAACGATAGGAGAAATGAGATCAAACAAGGGTCTTCAACATTGACAACAAATAAAAGGAAAAGAAAACAAAAAGGAATTTATATTCCATCTATAGTATCAATCAAAAATATATATTCCATCAATAGTCAGATCCTTGAGTTCATGTTCTATTTTTGAAAAAAATGATGTCTTAGTAGGTTATTATTGTATAAAATCGGTCTTCCATGCCTGTGTCAATGCAAAATGAAAATTGCCACAGCAGATTTTTTTTTTTTTTTGTTAAGTAAATGAGCAATATATATTATCAAAAAAAAAAAACCACTGCCACAGCACATATACAAAGGCACAAATCACAAACCTTTAGAACAACACCTACAGGAAGCAAGTATTCCCTCCCTTGTATCCTGCAAGGGTATAGAAATATCTTCCAGTTACAATTAGAGTAACCAAACAGTTCATCATCAAAGTCCATAGCTAGAATTTCTCACCAAAATCCAAGTCTTGCACTTCCGTTACGAAGGTAATACAATTTGACTGATACTGCAGATTGATCTTCTCTCACACACCTTGAATAAGAATTAATAGTGGATCACAATTATATAATAAAATTCATTTAATAAATGTAAAATTCAGTTAAGAATTATCATTGAGAGAACAGATATTTGGCATATAACATATTGCAGTACGTAAATGGGCACCAAATAGTAGTTGTTTCCAAAATATCAAAGAAGATAAACAAGATTCATGAAACCAAATTACACTTTCGAGGTTCAATAATCCACAAAGAGTCAAAGAGAGCAATCATCATCACATGTCTTGATCACATAGCAATCAAATCACAAATAACATATTAACAAATTATTATGTCAATTATTCAAGAACCCCCTTCCTAGCAATTGTTAGTCATAACCACTCAAAAGAGCATATTTCGATGCTTAATTCATTCATCTTAACCCCCTTCCTAGCAATGTTCATACTTAGCAAATTAAGCTAGTTGCAAGTCCCTATTCCTTGTTACTAATGTTTTCCGTGGAGTACCAGTGTTTTGCAAGGTTTTTAGGTACTTTTTCAACTCTTCGGAAGCATGAGGGCCTTCTTGGGGTTTCTAGTTCGAATTTGGACGCATTAGAGGTTGATTCAAGAGTCCCGAGACCTCAAACGCATGATTAGATGCTGAAAGGAGCAATTGGATATGTGCAAGGAAATTTTGATCTCTGGGACCACCACCAAGTCACCAACCAAGGCAATCAAGGGATATAAGCGCTTAATCACAAAGGAATGAACTTACCAATCAAAAAAAAAATCACAAAGGTATGAACTTGTTTCTATTTGAACATCATTAGACGAGTGCAATAAGGATAAAGACCAATTCTAAGGCATTCATCGGTGCCATTAGGATCCTCTAACCATATCTTAGAAGGAATTTCTCACTCTAGATCACTAAGTTCCCCCAAAGCTTAGCAAGCTTAGTAGGTACATCGGATTATTGTTGAACATATCCTTCATCCGATGTAATTGAAATGTTGTTGTTTTTCGAGTGATCAAAAGAGAGCTTAGGTGGGATCCTAAAGGTGTGTCGTGTTCCAATAGTTAGCAAGCCATCCTTACCCTAGAACCCGAGCTTAACCCTAAATTCAATAAGAGGGACTACCTAAGCAGGGTTTGGCGATCAATTACATGTTGATTCCCCATTCACTCAACCGGGAACTGTAGAAATCCCTTAGATTACCCTTGATGTGCGTTGGCTTAGTGAAACCAATCCCCAAGGCTTCCTAGATAGTATAATTTTCGACTCAAAATTTAACCATAATTCTTCTCCAATAATTGGTTACTTTAGGTTAGAATTCACCTTAGTCACTTCCGAAAGAATACCCGTCCCATTGACGAACTTGGAGCCACTGTAACTACAGTAGCCTCAATTACCACTAGTTAGGTGATTTAGGTTTATAAGTATTTGTTATCTCAAGCACCAATCGCCAAATTAGGTCAAGATGAGTAAGTTAGGAAGAGGGGGAAGGGGAGGGGGAGGGCAGGAGATAGAGAGAGAGAGCATTTTAAATTTTATTTTTTCGAAACTTAAGTTTTCCATCCAAATTTGAAAATTGCCAATAATTATTTATGACTATATGGTAATCAAAAAGCCCAAAAAAATCAATTACAATCCACAGTTTGTGCATTCAAGTCAATATTTGCCTAAGACCAAAGAGTGAAAACAAAAGAATTTTTCATCCTTTGGGCTGAGGGCACCACATCCTCAAAAAAAAAAAAAAAAAAAATTCATATTCCCCTCCCTCTAAATTGTCAAACAAATGCATAAAGGGGCTGCCATCCAGATCTTCTTTAGATCTTTCCTAACAAAGGATCCTTTCCACCCCTTCCAACGTCTCCCCAATGGAACAAGGAAGCACCCACTTGACACCAAAAATAGTGAACAACACAGCCCAAAGGTCCTAAGCCTTAGGACAGAACAGCAACAGATGATTTAAGTTCTCCTCCTCCAAGACAAAGGGGCATCCGGCTAGCAGCAGCCTTCCCCTTATCTTCAGCTGGTCCATTGTCAAAACTATTCCCCAACAAGCTTCCCAAGCAAAGAAGCTAACATTTGGGGCAAGGTTCTAACCTTAGACCAACTAAAGAGAAGGGGATTGGTCTTTTGCTAATAGATGCTTCCTTGTTTTTTTTTTTTTTTTTTTTGGCAATAGATGCTTCCTTTGTCTTAAAGAAGAAGATGATGATCGACCATTCACTAATCCATTGCTCCAAGGCCGAAGCGTTATGGGAGTTAGTTTTTTCCCTCCTTGGAGTGGTTTGGGTCCTTCCTTCGACGGTGAAAGAGACTTTACTTGGGTGGCATGGTTCTTTTTGTTGGGAAAAAGAAGCTAAAGGTGTGGAAGGTCGCTCCTTTATGCATTTTTTGGTCTGTTTGGAAGGAAAACAGTATAGTTTTTGAAAATAGGGATTTCTCTATTCAAAGATTGAAGAATTCTTATGTATGTAGATTATGGAATTGGTCCAAGGGGTTCATTGACATAGATTCTCTTCCTTTATTCAATTTTTTTGTGTTGGGTGGTATCTCAATGAGGGCGTGTGAGTTTTGTTGTTAAGCCTTACTGCTCTTTCTTTTGAGCCCTTGGACTTATTTTAGTATACTTCATGTATACGTTGTATAGTCCTTTGGCTTTTTGTTAATATATGCAATCCTTTATTATCAAAAATAAAAAAGGCCAACAAGATATACAAGAAAAGGTCTCCTATTTCTCTCCTTTGAAATGATTTAAATCAAATACACCAGAATAGCTTCTGATAAAAATTAAAAAAAAACACTAGAATAGCTTTCAAAGAGTAAAGGGAAAAGTGGATTCACATATCTTAACCCTATAGAACCCCTAACCCCACAATGCAATATACAAATCCATTCAGTACAATGTAGAAAGAAGCTAGTAATAAGCAATCCAGATCCAAGAACTCTATTTTAGGAAGAGCCTTTCAAAAGCAAGAAATGGTCTAAAAAAAATCCCGATCCACATGATTGTAGACTATCTAAAAACTCAAAAGAAATAGGATTCCTTACCTTCCTAATGGAGTGTTCTCATCTAGCAACTCAAAAGTAACTAAAACCATATCCAAAACTTTTATGCTCTCAACAAAGGATCCCTATGAAGGAGAATAGGTTCTTGCAATATTAACCAAAAGCATTTAGATGGCACCACTAGGGCTGCAACTCAGGCAGGTTAACCCAACCCAACTAGAGCCCAACTAAATGTTTGGGCGGGTTTGGGCACTACATTTTTGTAATTTGGGCTGAGTTTGGGTTCAATTTTATCAACCCGATTGAATTTTGGGATGGGCTTGAGCCAATGGTTCAAGTAACCTGACCCAACCCGAACCCGACTATATATATATATATATGTGTGTGTGTGTGTGTGTGTGTATGACAGACAATTTCCTCACGTATTAATAACAGCCTTTACAATTTTCCAAAGCAAAGTTTGGCAAAGTTTCCAAAAACATAAGCAGAATTCAAATTGAATTAAAACAAATTAAAAGTAATTTTCCAAATTCTCCATATATGTCCTATAAAAAACCCACTCCATGTTGTACGAGACTAGACTAAGTACTTCAACGACACTCCTACAAATCCTTCATAACGATTTTCTTTGCGTTCTCTTTCCGATTTCTAGGTTTCAGGTTTCAAGTTTCTGGTACAACGTTCAGTTCCGCCATCGTTTACTTTCATTGCAATGTTTTATCAAATTTCTTTTTCATTCGTATTCTAGAGAAGGATAGTTTTCTCTTTTCATCGTTTTCTTAGTGTTATGCTTATGATTTTGAGTTTATTTTAACCAAAAAGCAACAAGAATTTGGGTTTTTGAAAGGTTTGGAGTTTTTTGCTTTGAAGCCTAAACAAAAAGAAAAGAAAGACAAGTATTTGAATTTAGAATTAAAATAAATAAATTTGAAAATACTAATCTTAGGCTACCAACCACCACTATACAAAACTATGGATAGTGCTTTCTTCAAGGTAATGCATTTGAAATATTTATCCTTTTTTTATATTTCATTAAATTAATCATTTTGTAATTCATATAGAGCTGTCAAATAGTTTTGTAATTCAATAAACTTTTTAACTCAACCCGGCCATCCCAACCTAACCCGATAAACCCAACAACATAAAATCAACCTGAGCTCAACCCAAGCTTAACCCAAGTTTCATAATTTCGGTTGAGGTTGAGCTTAGCTCAGGTTAACTCAACCCCAGTTGAAAGTTGGGTTGGGTTGTATTTGGGTTTATGTATTTCATGTTTGGGTTTGGCTTGGGTTGACTCTCAACCCGACCCAACCCACCCGAGTTGCAGCCCTAGGCACCACAACGATAAAGTTGTCAAGTCTAGTCAACAAGCTACTATGCTTCAAAACTAATCAACTCTTAGCTAGGATTTTTTTGGAGCCTATGACCGTGAATGTAGCAATGGTAATTCAATTCACAACCTAATATTGTAGAATTCCAAGAACTGTTGAGTCACTGTTCTACCAAATCTTCCTTCATGGTATTCCTGAAATCATAATAAAAGAGCTAAAGAAAACCATCAGTACTCAGCTTCAGAACCAAATGCACTGTCCACTCTCCATTAATTCCAATATACATCTCTCATAAACACAACTATTATTACAATCATTAACCATTTTGAGACACAATAACAATATGTTTTAAAAAGGAATTAAAGAGCCATTTATACAATAAGATAATAACCAAAAGTAAACACGAACATAATAGGAAGAAGATCACCTTATGACAACTGCTTTATCAGTATATCCCTCTCGGCGATCACGAAATGAATTCCGCACCATGCTCATTGGCTGGATCATAACAGACCAAAGATTTAGCAATGAAAATTTTACTTGTCCAAGCATACCAGATTTACAAGACCTATTTCCCCATCAGAAAAACTGTGTTTAGAACAAAACATTTACTCACATAGTTCCGCTTTGGCAAGATTAGAAGTCGAACAACTCTCTCAAGTCCATTCAAAATGAAGTAACTACAAAGTGAAGAAAATAAAAAATAGTATATGAATCAGGAAATTAGAAAAAAAAATTAAAAAAAAGGAAGACTAAAAGTAGAGGGTTATATTGCATTATTGGTAACTTCAGACATAAGACTGCAAGGAGTCCTTTATAAAACATTTTTTTGCCTATATCCATTACACATTCATAATTGCATGCCAACAGAATCCATGAATAACAGTACAATGGCTAAACTTCTCAACTTCCCTTGTTAAATGTATTTGCATTCCACAATTTAATGCATCTGTGCACATATGTGCCATAACCATATCAATTCTTGTATGTTCCTATACATTTTCCAATTTTCATTATATTAGTATGCACACTCGGAGTTAACATCCATTGGAGAATTGTGAATATGAATGCCCTTGAGGCCTAGCTCAAGTGGTAAAGGTATGTGACGAAGTTACAAGAGGTACCAGGTTCAAGTCCCAATGTAGGCAAAAAAAAAAGAAAAAAAAATTTATATATCAAAAAATTAAAAAAAAAAATTGTGAATGTGAATATCATAAATGTGCCACAGGAGCCCAGTTCAAATACAATACCACAGAAACTTAGTATAGTACAGAAGAAAATTGTAAACCCACACTTACCCGCCCATTTCTGATGCCTCTTCTTTGCAAGAAACTAACTTTTGGGGATCAGCGCCTCTCAAGTGACAAAGTTTAGACTACATGGAATTATGCTCAATCAATCAAATATCAGGAAAGAAGCAGGAAAACAAGTTGAAGATAATTGAGGTTAAGAAAACCATTTAAAGTAAACAATGGTAATGAACAAGATATTTGTCCAGATGCCACTTTTCCTTTGACTTATTTTAAAAGCATTAAAACCTCAATAAATAAATTTGGCTTCTTATCTAATAGAGCAGTACCTCAATTATCAACAAGTTGCATGCTCAAATATTAGCCAATGAACCATACATCCCAATAGCCCACTCATTCAACAAGGGCAAAATCACAGCCACAATAGGAAGGACCAACTAACCTTCAGCATTATAGGAAACTGCCCAAGATGAAATTTTTCTCTAATGACAACTCCATCCCCATATTGAAAGCAAACATCAGCCATAAACTTCCCTGAATATGAAATTTTAGCTTGTCTACACTGTTTCAGGAAAATGCATTTAAAGAATGATATCAACAGATTGAATACAACGCATTTAAGCAAATATAAAATTAAAAGGAGAATAAAAAATACAAGCATAATAATGAAATATTACCTCAAAAGGATGCAATGCATCACGCATGACCCGGGCAGACCGCTCCTTTTGAGGTGGGTATAACTCCGGTTGCCCAAACCAGAGTGCAATTCAAGTTAAGAAAAAGTTGTGAATAATAAATAAGGGCTTCCATGATTAAAAATCGTGAACAATTCACAAAAATCAAAAAAATCACTTCATCTCACTGCCGATGAAATTAAGTATAAACAGCAGAAAGGATATTTCGAAGCTTCTGTTTGGTGAATGGATCAACTACTTCAACAGGTTTCACGCTCATCAGCAGAGTCTCCAACCCAGACTCCACCAAGTGATCGAAGGAGTCGATATGGTGCTGAAATATCTCTCGCAGCGGTTCGTAATCCGGGGCTGCCGCAGCCATTTTCTCGACAGCCTGCATTTTCTAAAATTCTTAAACCACGGAAAACTTCAATCTTTCACATCTACGTCTTATCATAATTGGTAAACTGGCACAATCAAATACTAAAAAAATGAAATAATACTACAAATTTGCAGCAGTACACGCATTAATTATTAATTTTAAAAAGCTATAAACAATAAGAAGAAAGCTTGCAAATCAAACCCAGGAAGAAAAACATAATTTTGCTGAAATTCAATGGAAGAAGGAGAAGAAATCAAAGTTCCAACTTTTCCGTCATGAGACATTGGTCATAGTCCAAGATTACTCTTGACGAGAAGAAAAACAAAATCATCGTGTAGACAGAGGCTTTGTAAAAGAACCAACTCGTTTTCCATTGAAGCGTACCAACAGCAACGACGAACAATAAGATTGAAAATAAGAGAACCAGCGCCCGTACCGGTCAAAGCGAAGTATACAAAGAATTCTTCTGCTTCGTCTTCGTGGAGGGGGGAAAAGCGGAGGGAGAATGGTTTAGGGTTTTTCGTTATAGAGGTTTTAAGACCCGTTTAATTCTGGGTTCTACCCGGCCCAATAGTATATCTTATTTAAAAGCAACATATCATAAAAAATCGAGTTAAGCTATAAAAAAATCGTTCATTAACAAGTTTTATATTGTTAAATAATTATTTTATTTCTTAAAATTTATATTTTTTCATATAAAATTTAATCTATATATATTTTGAGAGATAAATTAAAATCACTATTTAACGATGTAAAATTCGTTATCGTATAAGAACGAACTTTTAAAACTCAACCCTAAAAATTTCATGTTTTTTTTAATTTCTATTCGCTTTTGTATATTATGTTCTATTTTTACAAGGATTCAAGTTTGATTCACCTGTATGTCCATCGATCCCAATTCACTCGTATACCCATATCGCTTTTTTACCGCTTAACAAAGATCTAATGGGCATAAATTATATTAAACATAAAAATATCATAGTCTCTCTTCAATATTACTATTACAAATATTAAAGTAGATAATGATAGAAAATTATGACAAAATTATAAAAGTTGAAGTTTGAATGGTAGAAAAACATTTATTTGAAAAGGTCATTTTTTTTATTTTTCTTTCTCGTTATCAAATAGTTATATAGCCTTAGCAACACTCATCGGTAAAAATACGAAATTTTAAATATTTTATATCTCCTTAAATCATTAATTTCCTTTTAAAGCATCACGTCATATGCTCATTCTCCGGGCCCCATAATTATAAGGGAAGGATCTTTTTATAGGCACAAGTGAGCCCCTCAAGCCCATATATAAGATGAGGGAACAATGTAGATATTTCTTTGACCAAAAGTGTGTGAGAGGTTCCTAAAAGACCTTGGATAAGTCCACATAAATATAGAAGATACTGGAGATGTCCACACATATGTGAAAAATATGGAATGATGTGGAAGGATTTTGAAATGATATAGAAGGACGTGAAAGATTATGGAATGTGGGAGAGTAATCTAGTATTCCATAGCAGTCTTGCATATGTATAGTCTTTATAACTTTCATAATTTATAAGGAACAAATCACGGTTCTAGAGAATACCTAAGGCGTTTATAAGTAGAGGAGACCCTTATTTGGCCAAGACATCACCCAACCAATAAAGAGTTAAGAGTTTCAAAAACATTGTAAAAAGTTATTTCATCAATAAGAGATATTTTTTTAAAGTGTTATCTTAGCATCAAAGTCGTGGGTAACGCTTAGCATAATAAATTAGGCAAAGGGAAGACTGACTTACAACATCAAATGAGTGAGCTGTTTAAGTGCCACATGGGAGCTTATTATAAAAACTAAGTCTGTGATAATAATCCTATCGTGGGTCCGCCCCTAATTAAAAGTTACAAAATAAACACTTTGAAATACAAAAGCAAATTGCTATATGCGAAAAAAAAAACACGAAAAACAAATGCCCCTTAGCTTTCCTTTTAAAATTAGTGTTTTATTTTTCCTTTGGAATATAAACAAAATAAGTGGTGAGTTCAACTAAAATAATTATTTTCTTTACAAATAAAAATATAATTATGTTAAATAAAAATATGGATGCTAGCATCTTAGTAAAACATAATTAATCTATTTGATTGAAACTAAATAATAATAATCCAAAGATGAAAATAACAAACAATTATCTTAATTTCTTAAGATAATTTTAAAATAAAACCATAAGTCCAGATAATTTTTTGATTATTTATCAAAAAACTCAAAAATGTTTAAATACAAAATAAAAAGATAAATTTTAAACTATATATATATTTATTATTATTCTTGCTCATTACTTGACATTGAAATGAAAATAAATAATTATTTTAAAAGAAAAGCTAAGGGGCATATGCTTTAATTCAAAGTAAATTTTAATTGTTATTAAATCATTCAAGTGGTTGGTTCTTTGATTTGCCCCAATGAAAGTCTGAAATTAATGTACGCTATATATATTTTTTTGATATAAATCTACCCTATATTTGGTTCCTATAAAATCTATAAAATATGCTAGAGAAGGAAAATATGGAGGAAAAATGGGAGGAAAGAAAAAAATGAAGTTAAATATCACATATTAGTTTTACTTACTACTTTAAATAAAAATTATTATTTTAACTCATTAATATAAAAATTAAATAATTTAAGAATTGGTAAGTTTTATAATTTTATTTATATTTGTAAGTTTTAAGTAATTTTATTTATATATATATATATATATATATATATATATATATATATATATATATATATATATATATATATATATATATATATATTTAAGGCTATGTTTCATTAAATTTGTGGGAAAATCAAAGGAAATGGAATATGAAGGAAAATAAAAATATAATTAAATTTTATATAATGTTTTTATTTACAACCTTAAATAAATTTTATTTATTTATTTATTTTACTTTTTTTATTTTGATAACTAAACACTTTAGTTATGATGTAGTAAATTGTCTAAATTATAATTCAAACCCGGGATCCCTTCTATACCTATACCCTACCTTTTAGAAACGTTGAGCAATCTACTAGGGGCATCAATTTTATTTATTTAGAATTAACAATATAAAGATTAAATAATTTTAAAATACTTAAAATTTCTAAGTAATTTTTTTTGTTTTTTTTAAGAGAAAAATAATTTAATTGATTTCAACTAGCAATACATCGATAGAAACATATAATCAAAATCGCTAAAAACCATAAAGGACGAAACAACATCTAGGTTAATAGCATAATGAAACAACTCAAAGTCTATACATTCGATACTGAAATTTCACGATTGAGCATTATTATCATGAGACTATAATACCTTTGACTCTACTTTTGCAACATATTGACGACCATTGATTTGATTTATTGTCTCTGATCGTATATACTTTTCTCTTTCGAATCGCCCAAATGCAAATAAAAGTCGCACCACAATGACGAAAACCAAACCACTGTACTGAGACGACACAACCACATTTCGCATCAAGACGATGATAACCACACGCGCATAAAGGCGACGACGATTATACGTGTGACGCCCCAATTATGGGGGTCATTTTTTTTTCCTTTTTTCATGTTATGCAACCGTGAATCTCAATTTTGGATGTTGTCCAATTTCCGAGCTCACCACCCATTCACCAAGAATTGTGAATAACTATCACCATGCACACACACTCGACTCCACGCGATGTTCCCGTGCATATGAAATGCGGATGTCATTTCATGTCATATCATGTTACATGCATAATGAGAGCTATATGCAACATTACCAATTCATGCATAATTATATTTTCTACCTATAATTCCCATCCATCATGTCAATTCATCAAATAATCATATATCAACATAAACTTTTTCACACAACAACATGTTATTCAACTACCAAGCAATAACACACAAAAGATCCTTGATTTAGGACCTTAAGTCAACAAGGCATAATCCAACCTCAACACCCCCTGAACCAGTCCCGGTTCAGTCCGTTTTTAATTTTCAAAATATTGGCCAAAAACAACCCCAACACCGGGTCATAACAAAACCCGAAGGCACAAGATCGGGACCAAAACTAAACTTCAAACACAGTCTGCCAGTATCGCTTAAAATAGTCCAAAAAATTTATACACTCAGTCCCAAAATTTTGGTTCCATGTCGCGACAGTGGGTATGGTGTCGTGACTAGATCTTCGTATCGCGTACTTCCCGCTGGCTCGGATCGTGGTCGTTTTCATCATGACGATGTCGCACAGAGGTCCCCTTTATCGCGATCGGGAGATGGCACGCGGCAGAGTAAATCAGGACAAGTGATAGAGTTTGCCCTTAGGGCAAGTGGGAATTTAGTGTCGCGATGCAGTTAGCCAAATAAGTAGGAGAAGTTGTCGCGACAGAGGTTTTGATGTCGCGACAGAGCTGACCAAGGCAAGGAGAAACTATGTCGCCGATGTGAGACAAGCCAGGTCGCGACAGAAGGTTGGTCGCGACAGAGACCACGCACACGACACAAAGCCGGGCGTGTGAGGGTCGCAGAACACTCGACCGAGATGCGCACGATCGAGCAGTTATGTGGCGACAAAGAATTCTCTATCGCGACATACTTCTCACAGCCATGCTGTCGCGACAAAGTTCTTCTCACGTCGCGACAGAGAATTCCAGGACATGGGATTTCCCATGTCGCGACAATGCCATGCGCACGGTAGGGTTAGCATGCCGATGCTAAACACACACGGCTAGGGATCTCCAAAAAGCTCGCGGCCCGTATTGGGTTCGGCCCGACCCGACGGGCTAAAGCCCAGCCCAAGCCCGTTTTAAGAAGGTTACCGCGCTTGATTCTAGTTCTGCTTCGCCCGACGTCGCTCGATTCATGAGCTCTAGGCCCGCCTGCAGGCTCGCCCAAAAAGCCCGTCAAGAGGCCCACCTAAAAGCCCGACCCCTCCACTTAAGTAGTTAGGTTTTTTATTTAAATTGTATTTAAAAGTTAAATAAAAAATAAAAAGTAAGCTTAAAAACAATTCAAAATAAAAAATACTTCATTTAAAAATTTTATTCATCGAATATAATTACATTTGGAAATGTATGAAAAGTTTACATCACTATAAAATAAGTACATCCCAACTAGGTTGGCACCTACTTATTTGTCAATCATTTATACTTTTCAACCATAAGAAAATAAAAATACAATACACATTTAACGAAATATTTTAATCACTATTTTCTGGTGACGGGGAATTATTATGGATCCATTCATGTTTTGATAAATTTAAGTTATCTGTATTAGTCACTAGTGCAGCTTCTCGAACATGATCGTGCAATCTCTTGTCCGCTAAATTCCAATCTTTTAAACATACTACTGCTTCGATTGCTTCAGGTGACAAATTACATCGCTTTTGCTAACTAATTCTTCCACCCCCTCCCACTAAAAGCAACTTCCAATGCGACTGTACTCATAGGCACGGTTAATACATCACGTGCAATAATAGATAACACATGGTATTTTATTTGTTGTTTTTTCCACCATTCTAAAATTTCAAAATCTTCATTGTCTTCAAATGGAATTGTTTCTACACTAAGATATCTATCTATATCGATTGTATTATTTGGAGAACTAGTTGTTGCCTTTTTTATACTTTTAAACATTTCTAAAGGGCTTTTATAAAAAGACGAGGAGCTCACGGATGATGAGACGCCCCAAACTCCGCATCCGCTGACTGACCCGTCAACCCGGAATATAAGTGGTCATTGAGTTACCCGACGCCACTCCTCGTAAAAACCCAAGCGCAGTCTCCTTGTACTGAGCTCTACCCAAATGAAACACCCGCATGAAACCCGTCCTAAGCAAATTCAATATAATCTACAATGATACAAATATGGATAAAAATCCACTCGGGGCCCATACTACAATATCCATAAAAACATACCAACCATGAATCCACTATATCCAATAGTTCTAAGAGTTCAAATATTTTACTCTTATACAATACATACATTAAACTTAAAAAGTTCTAATACATGTATACATCAAAGCCACAACCCGGCTTTCTTCTAAAGCTCAGCCTCTAGGACGAGCCGTCTCCTCGCACGCTCCCTGTACCTGTAAAAAGGGGGTCCCACGACGGGGTGAGCTAATGCTCAGTAGGAGAATCGCCTCTGCGGGCTACTCACCACCTAAGTGCAAAGGCAATGTTCCAAATTAAACACACATTCAAGCAAAATGCATGATCCTACTTGGAATGTCTACATGACCAACTCGCATTCCGAGTCCTCATCGACTCCCCTCACACTCGCCTAAGCCTGCATGAGAATATTATGTTTTATTTGCGGACTACCTCGATGTTATAAATTATGGACCATCTCCGATGTTATATTTAGTGGACTACCCTCCGATGTGTATATCGAATCAGTGCTTCCGACGATTGATATCAGAGGACTACCCTTGGGCGTATACTGAATCGTCCGATGATTGATATATTATTTGGTTGTGGACTACTTCCGATGAATATCAATTGGGCCGTCCGACGATTGATATTTTAAATTTGGACTACCTCCGATAATTAATGTTTTAGACAACCCGAACCATGTTCTCTGGGATCGTTTCATGCACTAACTCCTATAGTCCTGGGATGTTCCAAAGGCATACGAATGGCGTATGCCATTTCTAATACGCCTAATCACATGCAAATATATATACATGAATATACCCGCATAATTCAAATCACACAATCATGTTATGTAATTTTACAACTCATACATCAAAATTAGCTCACTGGGCTAATGATCAAAACAAGAGCAATTTAATTTAAATCACCACCAAACACATATTTTCACAAAATATATTTTCGTGTTATTATTCCTAGGAAATGAAACCTCAGGTTTACTGCCCAACACTCAACAAGTCACCTGGCTCACTTTCAGGAACTCCGCATCTCACTAGGCCTCTTCCCTACTTTTCCAAAAACCAATACAAGATTTAATACCAAATCACCCAATTTGACAACCCAATCAGTCGTGGCAGTCACGGCTGCTCCAATGGGTAATCAAAAATTCATATCAATTCTGGCCCTGTCTGGGACCGATCAAACTACCACGACCATTCAAATTTCAAACATTCAGAGTATTTAAAACGAATAAAACCTAAGAGGAGAACCCCTACCTCAAGGAGTTCAAGAAACTCCCTAAACCGGTATCCACGCGGTCCCATCCGCTGCAGAGCGCTTATTCTTCTTGTCCCGAAAACCGCCGACCACGGACGCCACGATTATAGAGAGAAGTCGTAGACTCTCTAAAACCACCATTTTCGCTTTCCAACTACTGCATCCTCCCCCCATTTCACGCTTCTCCCTTTGAATTGAGAAGATGAGTCATATTCCTTATTTTTTTCTTTTATGACTTAAACAATTCCATTAATACCTATTATGTCCTTCATTTCGCATTTGATATTCTGCACCATTCGACCAATTTTCATCATTTCCTCTACTCATACCACTAATGGCACATGAGGCGTTTATATGCACTTCAACACATCGAAAATCGCTTTTACTAAGACCAACAAATAGATGCCCTCGTAAACGTGTCAACCCGACTATCTCGACTCCACGAAATTTTACGTGCTAGCTAGATTTCATGAGACGATTCCAACCGGTGGAACTGCTTCGCCATCCGAAGAGATCTAGAGAATTTTTGATTTTAAATTAAATTAATTATTTAGAATCAAAATTACGATTTTTGCCATTTTTTCAGAATCGAATTTCTCTGGTCTTACATTCTCCCCTCCTTAAAAAGAATTTCGTCCCGAAATTCGTGATTACCACGCCACCACATGCATATGCAACGTGCACTCCACCATGCATGTAAACAGTCATTTAAATCTTAAACGACTAAACCATACGTACCTTCATCCCTAAACAAGAAGGATGTGGCCCGCATCGTGTCCCCGCGCTCCCACGTGACTCCTCCACCCATGCTCCATAGTACCAACACTATCTCACGGCTTGCATCGCAAAACCCGATCACGCTATCAACCATGCACACCGGTTCCTCCTCGAAGGTCCCATCCATGCCAACCCCAACTGGTCCTCAATCCACCACATGAGCCGACCTGTAGATATTCCCAGCATGGAGACGTGAAACGCCGCGGACACCCGACATGTCGGGCGTAACGCTAACCTGGCACGCTACTGCCTATCCTCTCTAGTATCCTAAAAGGTCCAATGAACCCTACGATACCTTCCCACGCTCGCTAAACCTCGACCACTCTCCCAGCATCACCTTCAAGAAGACGTGATCCCCAACCTCAACTCTAAGGGTCGACGTCAAGACATCGCATAGTTTTCTACCGCCCGAGCCGGAGTAAAGACGCTTATCGTATCAAGCTCCTACCTTCTCGTGAGGTGTCTCTAATCGTGATCGGGGACCAAAGGATGGAGCCTCTCCCACCTCAACATAATCTGATTCACATGGCCCCATACACGCCTCATATGGTGCCATCTGTGAGGCTCGCCCTACAACTATTGTAGGCGACCCACTCAAGAGCAATTAATCCTCTACCCCATGCGATCCGTGACGCATGCCTGCATGTCCTCTAACACCCGTATGTAATCCATACAACACGTAACCGTACACAACCCTTGCTTGGTGTGTAAACTCTAACCTCTCCAAGGTCACAATCACTGACAATCCAATGGACCGTCAATCTAGTCCATGTCATGAATGACATCCATTTATCAAGCCCTTGCCAGCTCAACAACACCCAATGTAATTTCCAAAGGGGTATCCAAACCTCGAGTCACCCCCGACTCCTATCACTTAACTCTAAGTCTGCGTGATAACCATGTCCGTGTGCTTTCATCTCGAGCTTCGACCCCATCACTCAACTCTGTCTCGCGCGGATAACCATGTCCTGCGGTGCTTTCATCTCGAGTCACCCCGACCATCACTCAACCCCTAAGTCCGTGATAACCATGTCCGTGTTTTCATCTCGAGCAACATAACTCTTCTGGGCCACTTCCAGCTCTCGCGATTCACGTAAATTCCGATATCTCCCCGGTCTCTTACACCCTAACCTGATTCTCACCTTAGGGGATTAATCACCCTTTTTCGCTTGCCTAACACTTTAATTATTCTCATTTATTGAACGAATCATGAGTCTTCATCGATCGCAGTCCTGGGCAAGACAAACTCAACCCACTCACCAAGAGCGGTGAATGACCATACCGCACCCACACCCGACTCCACGCACGTTACCGTGGCACACGAACACACAATGCTATAATTCAGACACCCTATCCTCGGTCCACCATGAGCAAGTAATCCTCGGAGATCTCACACTCATAATCTCGACCTATCGTCAACTCTCACCCTACATCCTAGTGGAAACATCTATACCCGGCTTCTCTAAAGGCCTTTAACCAAGCTTCCAAATCCAAGGTCGTGGCTCAAGCAGACAACCTGGGCTTGCTGTCCCACCATCGACAACCCTGATATTGCCAACTTCATCCATGTCAACCCTGACATCAACAACCGATAGGTCTACCACCCTAAGGTCCACCACGCTCATCGCAAGCACTCTAACTGGCCTCGACTGACCCACACTCGCCCTCCGGGCCTAATATCTCGTGTCGGGCTGGAAGGCCATAGAGAATCCCTAAATCAACTGGTCTCGACCGCACTAGTGGTGGAGGAATGAATATGTATACTCTCCCGTTTCTACACCTGAATCAATCGTGCTGGTCCTGTCTGGGATCCCCGGCTGGGTAATCCACACCATGCTCAATCCCCGCCTTGGCCCCGATACTAGTGAGCGTAAGTCTTCGCCTCTTCCGAACCAGAGAAAGCTGATCCTCCCTCTAGCTACCAACACCCGTATCCCGAGTGCTCCGAGCATCCTCGACCTCTCTCTATGGTTAGGGCCGTCCCAACCATGAGTCCATGTCCCGAGGGCGAATCCTACGATCTCGCTCAAACGGACAATCCAAATCCATTCTCGATCTCCCCGTATCCACTAATCCCAAGAAACTTCTCAGATTCGAAGATTGACATTCGGTCTCTCCCAACTCATCACTGTTTAACCTTCTCTAGGTCGACCGACACTCAGCCGGAGCACCACATGTCCCAAAAATCTCCCCAGTGTTAAAACCTCGCACTGATCGATCTTGGGCCGCAAACCGATGGTCTCTCAAGAATCAGAACATCAATCCTCAAGTGATACTCATGCTCCCACTGGACCGAGTGACCAAAATAAATGTCATCCACGAAGACTACGACAAACCGATCTAGATAGGTTGAAACACCTTATGCATGAGATCCATGAATGACGCACGAGATTCGCCAATCCAAAGGGCATCACCGCAAACTCGAAGTGCCCATAACGCGCCCTAAACGCCGCCTTGTGTGATATCATATCCCTAACCCTCACCGATGGTAACCAAAGGTGAAGATCTATCTTGAATAGACTCGCTCCTCTCAATCGATCAAACAAATCATCAATCCTCGGTAATGGGGTATCATTTATCGTAACGCGGCTTCAACCGTTTAAGAATCTCCAATGCACAAATAAGGGTTCTGCCTTTCTTCTGTACAGAACCTGAGCACCCTTAGCGGTGAAGTGCCCTGGCCTAATGTTCCTCGGTCCCGTAGCTCCTTGAAGGCCGGACTCGAAGTTCCTCGCAGAACTCAACTCGGTGCCATCCTATGCGGAGTCATAGAGATGGGTGAAGCACGGTGTAACTCGACACCGGTCTACGACTCTGTGAAGGCAACCAGCAAATTTCATCCGAAAACATTCATACTCAGGGCACACTACCGAGGTGCAGCTAAGTCCTGGCCTCTCATCGCCCTCCGTAAGGCTCGCTAGCCAACCCGCTTAACTCGGTCTCCCGACACTGATCAGATACTCGTCTCGGGCAAAACGTCATGCTTGCCCCCCGAATACAACACGAGTACCGGGTCCCTGCAAGCAGAACTCTTCGCGCCACAATCAATAACAACTCAGAACCTGTCGCCAATCCATCCTAAGGATGACATCGAACTCTAACATGTCCATAATCCTCGTGTCCACTGGCAGAGTCCTGAGATCTCCAACTCGCAACCTCGACATATCATCCCTATTCTCGCCCTAATCCCTAGGGGAGAACTCACATATAAAGGCTTCTCTAAGGTCTCAACCTCTACTAACTTTGGCCAAGTCTGTGGCCACGTAATCATCAACAAACCGGGCTAACTCTGTGAATCTAGCCACGTAGTCCATCACAGTCGTTGCCCCCTGCTACAGCTCTAGGAACTCCTGAGCCTTAGCAACCTCTGGAAAGTACTTAACCATGAGTAGCTCCTGAAACTCTGCCCATGTCATTGCCTCTAAGTCTCTAGAAGTCCTTGTCCATTTCCATCATACCCTGCCTCGCCCCTCTGTACTGAATGCAGCACTTAACCTAATTCAGCTCTATAGGAGGTAACTTCCATAGCCTCTAACACCTTCTTTCGATCTCGCATGAACCGAATGGTCTGTCATCACCTGGACTTCCTCCCCCGTGAATGCTCCGGGAGGATTATGTGTCCTAAACTCCTAGAGGTTATTAGGACCTCCTGTCTATCCGCCACACTCGGTCTGCAGGCGATGAGCCGCTGCACACCACACCTCAAAGGCTCCGCTGACAACACCTAAGAGCCGGGTCAAATTGTCTAAGGGTGCTCGACCACGCCTGACGACCGGCGCCCGCTCTACTAGCCATCTACACAATCAATATGGCGCCACAGGCACATGATCTCCAAGGTATAAACATGCTCGAGACACTAATCATACACAAAACTAGTGTATACATCAAGTCCCTACATTTATGAAGCAATGCAGGACAATTTGTCTACAAATCAAATCATTTTGATCCACAAAAATTTTTATTTTTGAAAATTTTATTTTTCGAAAATTTTGTCAAATTTTGTTTGATTTTTGATTTTTTTTATAATTAAAAAAAAACTTTTTGAAAAAATTTGTGATGAACAGTGTTCATGAACTGGTCCAATCTGACTAAAAACAAGACCGATTCGAAAACTGTGTCAAAATCGTGTCAGGTGCCCAAGCACCCAACCGCTCAAATTGGCACCCAGCACGCCTAGGTGCGCTGCAGCCTGATCGCACAGGGCCTGGCCTCGTGCCGTGTCGCGCCGAGGCCCTCACAGATCATAGCCTGTGTCGGCCGTGTCGCACACAAGACGCGCCCTCGCTCGTGTCACACGCCATGCCCCGCGCCCCTGGGGCCACAGGGTTCATGCGCCCCCCGCGCGCAGGTCGTGGCCCTCGCGGTCGTCAGATTGCAATACAACCTCGCTTTAGGCTCCCCTCGGTCACAATACATACCTATTGTATTCGACATAACCTCAGAGCTCTTATATACCAGCGGGTCTAATCAGATACACACAATGGCCTAAGCCACTAAAGCCTGTTGTTCTCTCACGATACACTCAGTGTATTTTGATATAAGTCCTACCAAGTTGCACTCCTGCGCCGCACACAAGGCGCAAAGCATTGCAATACACGTCCCGTCGCTCACTCTTCTATTGCAATATAAAACCAACCTCGCTGCAATACAAAACCCTTAACTAAATCACACCTCTCATCACAATCTTGTTGTGGCTGTTGCAATACATAATTTTCCTTAAACCAAATTTCCTTCCAAATTTAAATCTCGCGAATACAATGATCAGATGCAACACAAAAATCCTTCCCTTTTTGTAATACAATCAAGCAAAGAGCCCAACCGATTCTCAGACACCATTTTTTTCTTCATTATTCTTTCTCCCTTTCTTTCCAAATTATTTTTAAAGTACCGGAAAATCACCAAAAATTATATATACCTATTTTATTTTATTTTTTTTCATTTTCTTGAACACTCAAATAAATTTATAAAAATTTATTTTCTTCATTTTTTTCATTTTCAGATTACTTAAATAAATTTAAAATTTATTTTTTCACTTTTCTTAGTTTTACAACTTGTAAAACCTTGGGAAATTATTTTCATTTCATCAAATAAATTTAGTAAAATTTATTTTTTCTTTTCATTTTCTTTTTCCTGCCGGTGTGTACACTCCGTGACAACTCAAAATTATTTTCTAAAATCTTTTCTAACTCCATCCATGTGCTAATCACTAAGCACACATACAATCTCAACACATGAAACATGTCATGCACACCAAACACACACAATTCACCAAATCACACAAAAACACACCAATACATGCATGCAAAGGTCCTATTCTTGATTTCCCTGTAACTTCATACATAAACTCAACATCGAACCACACCTTAGTGTTGATTTCTTCAACTACGGCCTACCCAAATCCCATCTCTGTGTTTCCATATACCTATACTCCACATCAAACCACCTAGTGGTGATGAATACCCAACCCTGAGCTCCCTAGGTATTCGTATACTTAAGCTCCGATACTAAGTCGAGACGCCCAAACCTCGGGTCCTGACTACCTGGCCAACCCGCTGAATACAAATGGTCATTTCAAGCATCCGACGCCACTTCGTAAAATCTACGTAGCCCCCTTTGTACTCAGAGCTCTAACAAATGAAACACCGCATGAAACCCCGGGTCCTGCAAGCCAAATATAATCACAATGATACAAATATGAATAAAAAGGGCCTCTTGGGCCCATACTACAATATCCATAAAAACATACCAACCATGAATCCAATATATCCAATAGTTCTTAGAGTTCAAATATTTTACTCTTATACAATACATACATTAAACTTAAAAAGTTCTAATACATGTATACACTGTAAAGCCACAACCCTACTTTCTTCTAAAGCTCAAATTTCAGACGAGCCATTTCCTCGCGCACGCTCCCGCACCGTAGTGGGTCCCACGACGGCGAGCTAATGCTCGCAGAGAATCTGCTGGCCACTCACCACCTATGCAAGGTAATGTTCCAATTAAACACACATTCAAGCAAATGTGGTGATCCTACTTGAATGTCTACATGAATTAACTCGCATTCCGAGTCCTCATCGATTCCCTCACACTCGCCTAAGCCCCGTATGAGAATATTATGTTTTATTCAGGACTACCCTCGTGATGTTATAAATTATGGACCATCTCCGATGTTATATTTAGTGTGGACTACCTCCGATGTATATCAATTCGCAGCTCACTTATCGATATCAGACATGTGGACTACCCGATGGTATATCAATCGCGCTCCGACGATCATATATTATTCCGGCCATGACTACTCCTCCGCATGAATATCAATCGTCATTCGACGATTGATATTTTTAAATTGACTACCCTCCGATAATTAATGTTTTTAGACAACCCTCCAACCATGTTCTTGGGACTGCCTCATGCACTAACTCCTATAGTCCTAGATGTTCCAAGGCATATGGAATGATGTACGCCATTTCCAATACATTTAATCACATGCAAATATATATACATGAATATACTCTCGCATAATTCAAATCACAATCATGTTATGTAATTTACAACTCATACATCAAAATTACTCACTGGGCTAATGATCAAACACGAGCAATTTAATTTAAATCATCACCAAACACATATTTTCAATAAAAATATATTTTCGTGGTTACTATTCCTAGGAACAAGAAACCCCAGGTTTACTTCGCTCCAACACTCATCAAGTCACCTGCTTCACTTTGTAAACCCGCATTCACCGCCTTCCAGCCTTTTCCAAAACCAATACAAGATTTAATACTAAATCACCCACTTGGACAACCCAATCGTACCGCGGCGCTCACTTCGCCGCTCCAATGGGTAATCAAAATTATATCAATTCGGGTCCTGCCTGGGATCGATCAACGGCCTCTCACGCCTCATTCAAATTTCAAACATTTGCAAAGTATTTAGTGCAGGAATAAAACCCAAGCAGGTGAAATAAACCTCACCTCAAGGAGTTTCGAAGAACTCCCAACTGGCACCACGCCAGTTCCTCTCCGTGTAGCCAGCTTCTTCTTCTTCGTCTCGTAAACCGATCTGGCCTGACGCCCACCATCTCTGCAGAGGTCGAGACTCTCTCTAAACCATCATTTTCGTTTCTCCCTGGCCATCGTGATCCTCCCTTTCATTTCACGTTTTCTCCTCAATTTATAAAGATGAGCTATAATTCTTTATTTTGTCTTTTTTATGACTTCTAACAATTCCATTACTACCTATTATGTCCTTTCATTTCCTGTGATTTGTTATTCTAAGAGACTATCTCTGGCCATTCATTTTCATCATTTCTCTACTCATACCACTAATGACACGAAGAATGCGAGGCTGACTTTCGACATCGGGAAATCTGCTTACTAAGACCAATGTTCCATGCCTCGTAATTAGTCAACTCCGACTATTTCGAATTTTACTTAAATTTTACGTGCTAGCTAGATTACGACGATTCCAACAGAAATCCGTCTCATCATCCGAGATCTGTGAGAATAAATTTCGGATTTTTAACCTAAATTAACAATTTTGTAATCGAATTACGATTTGCCATTTTCCAGTAAATCTAATTTCTATTCATACTGACGATTTTATCAAACCAATATCATTTCCATATTTTTTTATAAATATTATATAAAATATATAATAACGAATTTACTTCATTTCTTTTAATTCTTCAATTTTAATTGATCTTCATTGTAAATAACTTACAACCATTCATCTAGAGTATCAAATTTTAATTTAGGTCCACAATTAAACCAATATAATAAATCAAAGGTATTTCTCCCCAATATTTTTTAATATTTTCTATCATTGCAAAAATTGTATCATTAAAAATTTCATAACTTAAATAATTTTGTAGTACCATATAAATACTAGTTATTTGCATAATGACCTGATGTGAAGTTGGATAATACACAGTACAAAAAATATTTGTTGAAACATCAAAAATTTCAAAAAGATCTCGTAGAAGGTCCGCAATGTGCAAATCATAATCATTTAATACGATATACATCAGTATTATTATTAGAATGGTTGCATTTAGTATAATTGACACTACCTTTTTATATTTTGTAATATTTACCGTAAAGTTTACTTAGTAGAATTCATCATAATTGGTATATCCAAACTTATATTTTCTTTTCTTATTCAATTTTGCAACAATAAAAAAATAATTCATGTTTTGCTTGGGGCAAATTAATATTATATGCAATGTCTCTAATTTTGTAATGTACTATCAACTTGTTTTTTAATCCATCTTTTACAATTAAATTTAAAATATGTGCTGTAACTAACGTCATTGAAATAATTTTTGCATGATCCTCTTTTATTTGCCAAAATCTTTTAATATTTGTATTCTTTGCATCATTATTGAGAAGCATTTATCTAATGTTATTGTAAATATTTTATCACGAATATCTAAATCTATAAATTTCATCATTTATTAAAGTTGCTATATTTTACCACTATGTGGAGTATTTATTGTTTTAAATGAAATTATTTTTATTCTTATACATTCACTATCATATAATGAGCAGTATCACCTTAAAAAGCCTCTATAAGTAAAGATGTGAAATATCATATGTTAACAAATTTCATTTCAAAATTTGCAAAATATTTTTAAATTTTCTCTTTTACGTTTGAAATTTTTCATAATACCTCTTAACCGATATTAGGATGACGGCTAAATTGGGGATTGTCGATGTTTGAATTGTTTACAGATATTAGCGAGTTTCCATCATATTAAAGGTTGTTATGCTCTTATTACATGTAATCAATCACATTCCTTCATGACTACAAAGAATATCATGAAATTTTTAAATTTTCATTCATCTTTACCTAGCGTGCATATAATTTCTAATATTTACGTATGTTTAGCTTTACCTTGTTCATTATGTCTTAGATGACTTGTGCAGAATTTGAATCCACCAACCCAAGAAGTTTGCTACAAATTTTACATTTTTACTTTTATTTCTTTTATTATTTTTAAAATTATTTATATTCTATCAAAAATTTCTTATGTTTGAACTAAATTTTTTGCTTGATGATGCACACATGGACTAGAAGAAGATGCACATGCACTATCCATATTAAATTATTAATAAAATATTATACTAAAAAAAAGAATCAAAATAAAATATAACAAACAAAAATAAAGAAAAGTAAAGATTATGGAGAAATATTACTGATTGGAGGATCGAAGCCAAAATTCGCTTTCAGAAATCAGAGATTATTGGAGTCACAATGCTTGATTTGTAATTTTGCACCACCAATAATATCATGTAATAATATGAAAGTGAAGAAGAATAATGGAAGAAAATGAAGTATTAAAGAATGTGAGAGAAGAGAATATTGAGTGAACTTGTGAGAGAAAATGAGAAATTAAAAAACTGATTTGATGAAAAATGGTAAACAAAAGGTGTAATATTTATAGAGAAAAAAAGAAGTGAAAAAAAAAAAAAAAAGATTTCAAGTCCAGCGGTGCATGGCCGTTGGGGGTACGGATTGGGGGGGGGCGGGCTGTAGGATGGGCAGTGGGCCGGGCCGTGGAGGCTTTCAGGCACAAGCCGGGCCGGCTCGGCCTGGCTCGTTGATCGGTCAACGGGCTTAAAAAATGGGTGGCACTCGGGCTCAGGCCTAATTTCTTAGGCGGGCTCGTTGGGAGACCCACACACACGTAGAGCAAATGCACACGGCCAAAAGGCTCTGCGCAGCACACGACAAGGCCGGGCGCCGACAACAACGCCTTTGGGCCGATGCCTGTTTGTGGCGTTGTGAGTGCGACATAGGGACCCGGGCGCAGGCTGAGGCTTACCGACGGAGATTTCTCTGTCGCGACAGTTTAATCCGATGCCAAAAATAAAATAAAAATTGTTCCCGGTTGGGGGTGTCACTATCCTTTATACTAAAGGCAGACTACTAAATCAAAGAAAAAAATCGCCTTAAAGCTTAGATTTGTGTAGAATAACCACTTTATTGAGAAAAAAAAAAGATAGAAATGAGGTGTAGATGATGATTTTACGCCAAAAATGACAAAAAAACATATAAAAGCTTAGATTTGTGTAGAATAACCACTTTATTGAGAAAAAAAAGATAGAAATGAGGTGTAGATGATGATTTTACGCCAAAAATGACAAAAAAAAAATCACCCATCTTCACTTAAGAAAAAAAGCTAGCAAAGAAAAAGTTGAGAGAAAATGAAGGCTAGGGTTTAAAAAAAAGTAATTTTTTTTTGTATTTGATTTTCTTTAAATTTGTTTAATAAACAATCTAATTGTTTGTATTAAACAATCAAATATGTAAAAATCATTTTCCTTATTATTTTTTTCTTTCATTAGTACTTTTAGGAAGCAAACACAACCCTAGTATTCCTAAACTTATTTTTTACGGGTCCTTCACGCTTTTAATATTATATGATCTAATTAAAACTCTCATGATTTGTTATCATACTAATTATTTTTATTTTCATAATAAATTTTTCATTTTTATTTTTTATAAAGATCCGATAAATTATTTTTTTGAAATAAAATAATTTTATTGATTCAAACTATCAATTCATGGATAGAAACACAAATACAAATTCACTAAAAACCATATATGATGAAACAACACACGGGTTAATAGCATAATAAATCGGATTAAGGCCTACAAATTTGATAATACTATAGTGATTGAATCATATGACTACAATTCTGCAATATACTAACGATCATAATTTGATTTGTTGTCTTTATTTGATCGAATATGTTTTGTCCGTCTAAATCTCCCACACATAAATAAAACTCGGTAACAAGATGACAAAAAACAAAACGTCTTAACAAGACGACACAAAACCAAATCTCACAACAAGACGATGAAATCACGAAAAAATAAAATAAAACTCATATCTATATGGAATAACCATTTTATTACGAAATAGATTTATAGAAAGATGTGTAGATGGGTGATTTCATACCAAAAATTGCCAAAATCAGCCATCTTTACTTTAAAAAGGTGAGTGGCTAGAAAAAAAAGTTTAGAAAAAATGAGGGTGTAAATACGATAAATTGTTATACAAGTATTATATAAATATTTCTATTTTATCATAGTAATAAGGTTAAATTATCATCTTATAATAATTATTAAATTAAACTATATTTTTTTAATACACCAAGATGTTAAGTTGGTGACTTTTAGCCTTTTTTTTTTCTTTTGAATCCAAACTAGAACTTCTTATGAATCATAAGAAAGAGAATTACAAATTAAATAGGAGGGACAGGATCCCACTCCATAGGACTAGACTGAAAACCCATAGCTTTGGCCTATAAAAAAAAACAACTTAATATTTAATAGAGATATTTTTTTTTTTTGAAGAGAATAGAGAAAAAAATATTAGAAAAGCCTCTCATTTTCCATAAACAAGAAGGAATGGTTTTTTTTACCATTCTTTGCATTAAATCAGTCCTTTTTTTTTGAAGAAAAGTATTAATTATAAATTACTGAAGATCCAAAAGCAAACTGGGGGTACATCCCATACAGTAGGACCTCGCAAAGAACACAAAGATCTAGCAACAGAATAACCAACCAACAGAATGAGCAACCAAGTTCGCAGATCACTTCACAAAGGCGAAAATTACATTAACCAAACTTGAAGCCAGAATCTGGCAGGCTGTAATGAGCATTGCAAAAGGAGAAGAAGCAGCTACAGTAGACCGGAGAGCTGTAAACACCATCTGAGAATCCAACTCTACAATCACCTTGAATAAGTGCAGTTGTTTAATCCAGGACAAAGCCTCGTAGACGCTCAACACCTCAGCCTCCAGAAGCGAAAGACTCAAAAAACTGGTGCAGCACGAGCTGAGATAAACCTCATTTGAAGAATCACGCAAAATACTGCCACATCCCGACAAGGCTCTATGCCAATCAACAGCTGCATCAACGTTTAGTTTAACCAAGCCATCCTTAGGCTTTTCCCATTTAATTGGGTATGGGGCTGCTGGAGGGTTATGGCCACAAAGCTGAAGCCTGAGTTTTTGTGCTTCCTACCACTAAGACATCGTTTTGCTAGCTATCTGGAGTATGTAGCATGCCGACCAACTCAAGCTCTTCCACACCTTGTTCCGATTTAACCAGAGAGCTCAGCAAATCATGACCGATACGTGCCATAGAACAGGAATTGCTAACACGAGTAAACCATGCCATTAATGATTCAACACTGCCTGGAACCGGGATAGGGGTGAGCATCGAACATGTAGGAATTATCAAAAATGGATAATTGATTGATTGTTTTCCATTCAATAACTTGTGATATAAATAGTACAGATTGAATCAAGAATTCAAAGAATAAATCTGGTAACTAAATCTAAACTAGGCATATTTAAAAACCAGGATCAATCTAAATCTAAATATTACATATTTGTAATTACATAATTTAAATTTAATCAGATTTAGACTCTAACTCTCCAATATGCCCCCATGAAGTTAGACTCTGAGAGAGGGGGCTTGTTGTCTTGACTAGAATTAATGGCACGTATGCGGGGGTGAGGTTTGGTGAGGAGACAGCGCAAGCTGATCCGAGGAGGCAACATGTGTAACACGTAGATCACCGTTCTAAATTTGTTCGCAAATGAAGTGGCAATCAAGTGCAACATGTTTCATACACGAGTGAAACACAGGATGGAGTGAGGTTGGTGCTCCGACATTGTCCTGATGAATGGCTTGGTTTTACGAGTAGGAAAACTGGGCTGCGATAAATTAGAAATCTAACGAAGGTTAGTAGTAGTGGTAGCGACATATCGATATTTGGCTTAAGTGGAGGAACGAGCAATTGTGGGTTGTTTCTTGGAACTCCAAGAAATTGGATTGCGACCAAGGTATATAATGAATGAGCTGGTAAAAGTAAAATCATCTTTATTTCAAGCCCAATTAGCATCAGAGTAGGCATGTAAATGAAGAGGCGGTTGATGATGGATAATAATCCCATGATCAACAATGCCACATAAATAGTAGAGAATACGCTTTACGGCATTCCAATGGCCATTGGTTAGACGATGCATAAATTGAGAGAGTTTATTGACCGCATAAGCAATGTCTAGTCGGGTCATCGACAAATATTGAAGGTTGCCAAGAATGGTATGAAACTCAGAAGGATCGGAGAGTGCATCACCAGATTGAAGAGATAAGGTAGGTGTGGTTAGCAATGGAGAGGAGATTGGTCGAGCATCTGTCATCAAAGTTCGGGCAAGAAGATCCTCTATATACCGGCGTTGGGAAAGGATCGAGCTGAGTGGATGAGGAAGGACTTCAACGCCAAGAAAATAAATTTAAGGCACCCAAGTCCTTGAGTGAAAATCGTCTAGAAAGTAAGGTGATGAAGTGCTGAACAACAGATTCATTGTTGCTAGTGCTAATGATGTCATCAACATACACTAACAGATAAACGGTAACACCATTGCTATGTAGAATAAACAAAGAAGTATCTGTAGTGAAGTTCAGAAAACCAAAGGTAAGTAAAAACTGTTTAAGCTCATTGTACCAAGCAAGAGGGGCTTGCTTGAAGCCATAGATGGCTTTGTGCAACTGATAAACGTGATTAGGATGATTAGTGTCCGTGAAGCCCTGTGGTTAAGCCATGAAAACATCCTTAATAAGGGTGCCCTGTAAAAAAACATTGTTGACATCTAGCTGATGGAGGCACCACTCGTGACTAGTAGCGAGAGAGAGAACCAAGAGAACAGTAGTTAGTTTCACCATTGGATTGAAGGTGTCATGATAATCAATGTCAGGTCTCTAATGAAAACCCTTAGCAACCAGTCGTGCTTTGTACCTGTCCACATAACCATTAGGTAAGCGTTTGATTCGAAAGATCCACTTAAGGAACCAATTCCCAAGTGCTATTCTGAACAAGGGCATCAAACTCTTCCGACATTGTTGTGCGGCATTTGGGGTCTTTGATGGCTTAGGTTATAGAGGTCGATTCAAGTTCCTAGGCTAGTTAGGCAAAGAGAGTGAGTTTATGGACTGGTTTTGTGAATGTTATGGCAAGAACATGTGACAATCGGGGAGGTACGGGCAGTGGGACGTGGCACTGAGGGCTCGGATGCTCGGGTAAGGGACAAGTTGACTTTGGTCAGGGGGGCTGAGAGGGTGGTTGACCGTGGGGAGGTAAGGGCATTGGGACGAGGGCAATAAGGGCTTAGGTGCTCGGGCAAGGGGCATGTCAACTGTGGTTAGGGGGCTGAGAGGACTAGATGCATAGAGTTGGATGCATGATCCTTGGCCAGGGGTGCTGAAGGCGTGGCCGAGTCGACGAGAATGATCGGAAACCATGTGGAAACAGTGGACTCATTAGACCGAGAAAGAAAAGGGTTGTAACACCCCAAATTATACCCTAACAGTTTTATGATATGTTTAAGGTATAATAGAAGTCAAATTTGTGTTTTTCAAAAATTTAATAGTTAAGTGTAAAAGAAAAGGATATAACCGGAATTATTAAAGAAGTGAAGAGGATAATGGTAAATTGTCAAATTAGGGACTAAAGGGATATTAAGTTAAAAGGTTATGTGAAATGGTATAATTTTGATAAGTTGATTTGCAAATTGAATTAAGAGGGAGGACTAAATAGCAAAGGGGGAAAAACTTGAGCCAAATTTACCTTAAGACAACAAATTGTCTTTGAGAGAAGAGAGAAGCTTTCTCCATTTGTGGCTTTGGGGTCAAGAGGAACATACGGTTTGGAGAAAGAACTGATTACAGCAGAGTTGCTATTTCTCCTTTTTGCTTGGGATCTCCTTGGAAGAAGGAGAGGCGGGGGATTAGGTTGAGGAAAAACAAGGGCATCAAGGTTAGGAAAAAAAAACACATCTAACTATACCTTATTCTTGTTTTTGTTAGTTTGAGTTGGGTTTAAGGTTGACTTTACGATCTTGTTTTGGTTTGGAGTTGGGGTAATCAGGTGATAGACTGAAATTATTAATAAAGAGACATGTAGGTATTTTAGGGGAGGTGTTGTCTAAATTTTCCTAAAACCAGTGTTTTTGTTTTGGCTATAACTTGGCATACGGACATCCAAATCCGATGATTCTAGTTGGAGATGAAACACAACCAACTTAGAAAGCTACAAGTAACTGAAGAGCTAGATGTAAAAATCTGTTCTACAAACCTACGAAAAAAGTTTTATAGGAAAATACGAATTTTGTCCCCTCTATAGGAGTAGTTCATGTTGTTTGCACCATATCTTGAGTTATACTGATCCAAATAAGGTGAATCAAAATTCTACTTAAACTAGACACATAGGAAAGTAACTTTTATGAAGAAAGTATGGTCAAATTATGTTCCTATCGTTCCCAACAAATTTTCAAATATAGGATATAATTCTGTTCCTGGAAACTGTCTAAGAGAAGTTCGGAATGTTTAGCCCATCCTCCTATTTTAAAGGTTCAAATGAACTAATTTTGGGCCATTGGAAACTCAAGACATAGGGGAACATTGTGTTAGAATATCACTTTGTCTAAAAACTTCGTTTACTGGGTCGAAATTATAGTTGGGGAAATGGCGAACATTCGGGTATGCATGAAATATATAGTTATAAAAAATTGTTGATTAAGAGTATAACATGAATGTTATTAAGACAATATAAAATGGTCTGAAACACATATAATTGTATGTCTGCTTAAGGCTGAATAGTGAATAAATAGGGACTAGTGTTATTCGACACTCTTGTCTAGTGCTACCCAACACTTCTATTTTGTGTGACAAGCACGTCTATTAAGTGCTACGACACTCCTGCATAGTGCTACAACACTCCTGCATAGTGCTACAACACTCCTGTTTCGTGTTACAAGCACGTCTGTTCAGTACTATACAATATCTTCGGGTACCTACTACATCCCTCTCATTCATTGTTAATAGTCTATGCAGACAAACATTTATATGAAAAGTATTTGGATAACGAACAATATGAAAACACAAGTAATCAGTTCGGATGCTAAGACATACCTTTGTTATGTACTATAGTGTACTTAAGGGTACCTTATGTTATTAAATCTTTGTTATGTACTCCTATGGGAGAGATGAATAAAATGATGTGTGAAACATTTACACCTGCATGTATACTGTGATTGAAGATCACTGTAAATGGTCATATATGTTATTCTGTTTCCCATTAAGCTAGAAGCTTAGCACGGGTGTTTCATCCGTGTAGGTTCTAAAGAAGTCAACATGGACATCTCGTGCTCACCAAGGCCAACACAAGATTAGGAGTCCACCTTATGTAGGTCCTTGATTTTGCAATACAAATGTAAATGTAATATCTTGTTATAGTAAAATTTGTATGAATACAAGTAGTTTTGGACTCAAGCATAAATGTACAAGACATTTTAAACTCCACAATGGTGGTAGTTTTATAAGGTTATGATATGAAGTCAAGAATTTTCGTAATTCTGGCTTTTTGAAACAAGTTTATATCACTTATAAACCTATGCTTGAAATAGCCCCAAATAATGCCAGAAAATTAAGTTAACAGGTCTTAACTTTGTGTGGCGTCCCCTCACCTACCACAGTCAGGGGAAGGGGCACTACAAGGGTTGGCACCAGACAAAGGAAATCTTGACTCAATAAAACGAACATGACATGAGTGATAGGTCTTGGTAGTGGAATGATCAAAACAGATGTATGCACTTTGAGTAAGCAAGTAGCCAAGGAAGACACAAGGGATGGAGCAAGGAGCAAGTTATGCAATGAGTAAGGTCAAAGTCATAGATAACACAGATAACCAAAGGCACAAAGTTTGGAATAATTGGGAGGAGTCATGAATAACTTGTGATATGGAGAGGACGTCTGAAGTGTGGGAAGACGATTAATGAGATATGTAGCTGTGAGAAAGACATATGACTAGAAGGAAAGGGGAAGAGAGGCCTGAGAGAGAAGTGCTAAACTAGTTTCAACTATGTGACGGTGGCAACGCCAAGAAAAACCATTGTGTTCCAGAGTGTGTAGGGGAAATGTATGGTGAAAAATTCCATGAGTGGCTAAGAAGGTAGACAAGCCCGTGTATTCACTCCCATTATCTCAGTAAAGTGTAATGGTTTTCTATTTGAAGAAATTCTCAACAAGGGTTTTGAAGTGGGGAAAAATCAAACTGACATCTGATTTGCGTTTGAGTGAGTAGAGCCATATATAGTGAGTGAAGTAGTTAACAAAAACAACGTGGTATTTGAAGTTGTCAGTCTACGAAATAGGAGAGGTCCATACATCATAAGAGATCATTTGCAATGGAGTGAAAGAAACAAGTGTGAATTGAGAAAAAGGTAATTTATGACTTTTATTGCAATAACAGTCGTTACAATGAAAAGATGATGATAAGGTAGATGCCGGATGGAACTTGTATTTTGAAACTAAATGCCGAAGAATACACTCAGAAGGATATCCTAAACGATGATACCAATCAGAATGACAGCCTTTGACATTGGAAAACGCAATGATAGAGGTGGAAGGCTTGGTCGGCCACTCATAAACGCTGTCTTTAGTGTGGTAGGTGAGAAATTAGAATTACTATCAATGGGTCTTTCACACGAAAGAAGGCGATAAAAGCTTCGGCCCGATGTTTTTGGTTGTTTTACAAAATTGCGAGATAAAGATAAGATTTCTTTTCATGTAGGAGCCATAAACCGATGCAGCCAAGGTAGCGATGGGAAGGTAGATAAGGAAGTTAAGCTCGAATGAGTAATATGTAACCTAGTACCATCACTAATGACAATGTCATACGAGCGCATCATATATGGAGTATGAATCTCGTGAGATGGGAGGGCGCCATTGTCTAACCGCTTATCATCGGAGATTACGGATCTGGAGATCATTGCAACATAAGACATGGGTTACTGCAGCTGGTCTTGACGAGAGGAGGGGGCATACTGTGGGTAGGCAGGAGAAAGGGTAGTGGAGGTCGGCACCAATTGGTAGAGTGGACAGGCGGTTGAGTGACCAACGGTCTGTTAGCCTTGGCACCTGGGGTAGGGGCGAGGTTGGCGCCCCTGCGAAAGGAAGAGAATCGACGTGGGTTTTGAGGAATGTGGAGTCGGGGCCGAGGAGCGGGATGTTGCCCGGTGGAGAGGGCGTTCAACGAGCAGTGTATGTTGGCAAGACGCTTGGAGGCCATGTTAGCAGTGATCATGAATAAGGAGTGACAGGACTGCGAGTGTTTGAGTACCAATTCCCGATTGATCAATTTTTATATCATTCATCAAAGAAAATTGGAGTCTCACTGGCTTGGACAATATCAGCAGTAGATTTATAATCGTCATCCAAACCATCCAAAATTATGTCTATAAGGTCCTCATGGTCGAGAGGTTTACCAAGAGTGGCAAGTTGATCGACACGACACTTGATAAACCGCATGTATTCGGAGATTGTTTGAGAACCCTTGATTATCCAAAATTATTGGCCTCAACTGCAGGTTGTCTGATCGCAGAGTATTCATCCTGAATAATTGGTCTCCGGGAGTCTTCCATTGTATCACGCGTTGAGGTCTTCCTAACTACTTCTCTATGCTCGTCATTACGTTTCACGTCTTTTCATACGCCATGGTGGGTTTTACGCCTTCTTTATCTTCCTCAAGCTTCGAAGTGTTTTCTCTAATTCTGTATCTGCTGGAATCAGATCCGTATTCTGTTTCCTATGCATTAAACTTTGTTCCACACGAAAACAAAACATACCTAACATTAACGAGGATTGTGCGGTCAACAAATATTTTCAATTTGGTTTGTTAAAGGTCGAGTGGCTAAAGTCACCGTGGCAATATTTTGTTCTTTTCTTTTAAAATGTCCAAATTAGTATTTCCTTCTTTATACGGATATTGATTACTTAAATTCTTCGATCCAACTGCGTATCTATAAAACGATGACGGACCAAGAACACATACAAATTCTGACGTTATTACCAAGGGCTTGTGTCTAGTCACACATGAAAATCCACTTAGTAAAACTTGATAGGGACCCGGAATACGTATACAAATTTATGACACTATTCCCAAAGGGACTATGAACTAATCCGGGCAATAGAGCCATCAACTTGTTGACATGCATACTATAACCAAATTAGATATGAGAGTAGCTCAATTCAATCCCATTGGTTTGGTCGATATTCTAACAGTCTTGTGAGGTCAAACTAGTAATAAAATGGACATAAGTCCAGTCATAGTCCCACGGGAATCACAAGATTTTCATCAACTACGGACTACTCGAAATTCAGCACTATTTGGACCATGAATTGATATGGGTGTCGGCATGAAGCTGGAAATTAACTAATTCAAAAGAGAAATGAACATTTCAAGCAGAGCCCGAATATAAAACAAATAAAGGAAAATAAATTTCACGAAAAGAAATAGATCTTTTGAACGAGTTATCTTAGGGAGACACATCAGAGAAGCAGTTGTAGTGAGCGATCAATTCACGTAGTTCATGCTGAATGATTTGCGATTATCTCAATTTTCAAAATCTGTCGGGCATTTGTAGTGCGGTTGGATCTCTGCACTCCACATTTCGTTGTCTACGCTAACTACGATTCTCTCGGAATTACGGGAGCAGAGATAACTACTTTTAACAAGAACTTCAGCAAAATTTGGGTATTTTTCTTTTTAATACTTCACCCATTTTATGGAGTATACACCTTAGCTCCCAAGTTATCGGTCAAGGCAAGGATATACAACTTCAATTACTCTTCCCTCGAAATTAGAATAGATCAACCTTTCCTTGATTGAATCTCATTCCCAACACGGGATTGGCCTCGCTATCGGGTGGTGAACTCTACCCTTGTTAAATAGATAAGTCGCTCAGCTTCGTTCTTGACTTGCTAAAGTGAGAGAGTTTATCTAAGTGAACTACAAAGCTTCAGGAAGATCCCTAATGACGAGGTTAGTATACAGCCTTGAGAATTGTACATTACTCCAGGTTGTCTTCCCTGTGTCCTCAGGACTCCTTGAAATCATAGTAATGGAAACATAATTTCTTAGCAGAGGTATAATGGCCCGTATTCGAATCCCAAAATCAATAAACCCATAATGCGAGAGTAAATTCGTAAGCCGAAGCCTGAACAAGATGTTGGAAATTTTCACGAGGAAAGATCAATTCGACTACAAGCGTTCTAAATGGAAGGCGGGTTCCCTCGAATTCTTTGATCACGAGACATTCTTCGATCGAGAATAGCGCAATTCGAAGCGAAATAATCGAATCGAATTTTGTCGAACTTCCATTGCATTCGGGTAGTAATTTGAAAGAAATTAAATTACGTGTCGGCTTAGTAACGATAACATTCGGATCGAGAAAATAAAAGCGAAACAGCGAGACAAAAATGCTCTAAAATGACGAAAGAAAGAAAAGAAAAGAGAAAGAAAGAAAATAAGAAAATAAAAAGTGAAGCCCTAGGCTACCCGGATCTCTCCTTTGATGCGCCTCTAGGCTTAACACACTATTACGGGTAGCTCGAGTATTTATAGGGTTTTTCGGTTGGGCCTAATCCCATTATAACTGCTGTAGTTTTAGAGTAGCCAGGCCCAGGATTGCTGTTCGATTGCGACCTCGGTTCTCTTGTCGCGACATCGAGACTCATGTCGCGACATTGACTTAAAGTTACGCATCCTATGAGCGGGTCGTTTCATGTTGTCCACGACACCAATCTTATGCCCTTGCGAGGTTTCGGGTTGATCGCTTGTGATATCAGCGACATCATGGCCTTGTCGCGACATCCATTCTAGTCGCTGCGGTCTTCATTAGTTGTTCTGATGTAGCGACAGCCGGGGATATTTAACTCGCGACATGAAACGCCGAGTCACGCACCCTTCCGCGGTTGTTATGATGTCGCGACATCAATATCTTGTCAGCGACATTAGCTCACCGCGATATTTGTTTCCTTGAGCGGGTGTGTCCCTTTTGATGTCCACGACCTCGGCATCGGTTCTACTAACCCCGACAAGTTGTTCTTGGTGTCAGCGACATTAATTGCTTGTCGCGACATCATTTTATGGCTTTCTGCCCGAGGTTTAACTAGTTGTGGTTCTGATGTGCGACCTGGTCTCTTGTCGCGACGCCGACGCTTGAGATTCCGATGCTTCATCGGTCGGACCTCTCACTTAACCCCGAGAGTGCTTGTTGTCGGCGACCTCACGATACGCATCGCTGACGTCGTTCTCTTAGCTCCACGGTTACCCTTAATTTTGCTTATCGGCCCGCTAACGTGCGACTGCATTAAATTCCTTCAATTCTCTTGAAGTCGCGACCTCCCACGGGCGGTGCTCGCTCGAAGCTGTGCTCAATGGCTTCGGCCAGTTACTTTCATATGCTCTGCCCGATTATTTGCACTTTTATTCCACTTATTGCTGTATTTTTCTTCTTTCTTCCATTCTTCCTGCTAATAACAAATGGGTGAGTTTCTTCATATTTCTGCAAAATAATTGTCCCTTTTTATATGAAAATTAAGCAGAAAAATGGACTAAAAATAGATGACTTTTAAGCTCATCAAACTCCCCCAAACTTAAAATTTTGCTTGTCCTCGAAAACAAGAAAAAGAAAATTGTTTGACCTCCAAACAAAGGAACGCATTTTACATTTTGTTTTAGAAGTATTATCAATTTAATTGAAATACAATGTATGCATCATTTTAAGTATATCTAGCTTCACAAGTCCGAGTTCAAGGTTAGTTTCTACTTTTTATAGTATACAAAACTAAGCATTGAAGTATTTTACAAACAACATAATCATTGAATCCTGTTGAATAATAGATTATTTTCCTTTCTCATTTTTATTAAAGTCGATTAACTCCCTAAGTCCTTCACCCAGTTTGATTGTTTCCATATTTCCAAATTCCAGTTTGTTTTTCATATTGATCTCCCACTAATGCCCAGGTGATTTCAGCCTTCAAGATCAATCAGGTCTTTTGGGCTTATATTGTTAGGCTTGGGTAATGGGTAGGATGAATGGAATTTTTAGGCTGAGATTACCCAAAACTCTTTTTCTTTTCTTCTCAACTGCTATTTCCTCTTTGTAATTCCCCAAACTCCCCAAACTTCATGTTTGGGATACTACCTTGAATTTCTTCTATTCAGAACTGTATGCCCCCTATTTTTCAATTGTAATTTCGCTGAGGAATTTTTCCTTTGTTTGTCACCATTTAAGGATAGTGCAATGTTTTAACTTTTTAGGCTTTCTAACACTCTTAGCGAACTTTGGGTTAGTAGCTCCCCATACCGGATGGCATTAGGGTGCTAGGTGTTTGAAACACCCCTAAGAACTTAATTGTTCGAGAGAGTTGGAGCCACAAGATAAAACTTATCCCTATAAAGCGTTCTTTTACATTTGCATTTTCTGCTCTTTGCCTTTTTCTTTCATTCCCTTTTTGAGTTCCTCGAAAATATATACTCCCCCAAATTTCATTTCTTACTTCCTCCTTGGATTCCTGGGTAATCATAGGTTCTTTACTGGATGATTGATTTCTTAGAATGGGTTGGGGTTTTGCGTGGTTTCTTTTGAAAAATAAGCTTGTTGGTTCAATTTACGGAACTAAGGGTATAAATGCATCCGACATATGAGGAGTAGGGATAGCTAAAATGGCTCAAACTATCGAAGAATGGCACAATATCATCTCTTGTCATTTGTATCACCTAGGATTTCGCCTCAACCAATAATCTAATAAATTAAAATTTGGTTTGAGAACGATTGTGACTAACCATATGGAGTACCTTGACTCATTCTTGTTTGTGAGTATTTAAATTAATTGATATTCAATAGGTTCCTTGACTTATTGTTCATACCACAAACTCAAAAATATGTTTTGTTCCCTCTTTTGTATTACTTTCCTCAATTCTGGACTTATCAGTTAGACATAAGTGATTTTATGCTGCTGTGTTTCAATTAAACTGTATTTTTATTCATTTTGTTCTTGTGCACCTTCGACTCATTCCTAATCCTAGCGCTTTATTTAATTCGACTCATTCCATCTCGATGAGTTTTGATGGAACGAACACCTTAATGTCCTAATCATGCATCCTCCAGAAACACAATATTGAACCAACAAACTCAAAATAGCACGCACACAACAATTCGATTCAAGTTTCTCATTTTATTTCTGATTCAATTGCAACGGCTTAGAACTACAGAAAGGAGTGATTGAAAATTGAATGGATAGGTCTATTTTTCTTTTGTTCTAAGGATAGATGCAGGGATCAGGTCAAGAGTGTCCAATTGTGGGGGTGAATTACACGGAATCTTCGCACCTGTTCCTCCTCTTTCCCTTGGCTTTCTCTTTGGCTAGGTCTGATTTTCCACGTGCCCGATTCATTTTTAAGAGATCCACCTTTTTGTTCGAGTTCATCTGTGCCATTCAAGAATGTGTTCATGTTTTTCTCATTTACGTCATGACCTCAGAATTTTGACGGGTTGTTGTGATCAAGTCAGATTCTCTAGCCACATCTTCCTCCTGGATGCATCGTTTCCATAACACCTTGTCCTTGCTTGCATCTTTGTCTCAAAATCTTTCACGAGGACATGTAAAGAAATTTAAATCCATTGATGTTCTCCTTTGTACGCTCTTCTGTTTAGCATCCCTTTCCTTAGGTATTCCAAGAGCTGATTGTCTACATTAACTTGATTGTTGTAGAATGCCTCGTGGCCGGAACTTCAGCTTCTTTAACAGATCTTATCCCTTGTTTGCCCATTTCCTACTACGAGTTTTTCTCCCTTCCATTTGGCTGGAGTACCTCCTTCATGTTCTTCCCTTCCTTTTGACCTTGCTTCCCTTTCTGTTCCCTTTTTGCAACTACGACTTCAAACCTTTCTTCTCTTTTAACGGAGTTCTTCTTCATTCTTGATCTACTTCTTTTTAATTCTTTTCCTGGAGCTTCCTCCACTGAACTCTTGTTCTGACACCTCCATCCTTTTCCCTTGCTTCCATCTTGTTTTTGCATGGAGAGAAGCATTTCCATGATTACTGGTTCTCTTGTCGTTCCCTGAACTTTCTCCCCTTTTCTTGGAGTGTTCTGCCTTGCATGGGAGGAGAACTAGCTAAGGGGAGAGAAATCTGCGGGCTTCTTTCATCACCTTACTGCGATTAATGCAAATGGGAGAATTATTAACATCGGGAGGAATACGTGTTCACTTCTTCTTCTCTTGCGGTTGGAACTTCCTCTCATTTTGTCAGGTACCCCCTTTTTTCTTCTGGTTTCTTGGTCCTTTACTCACTCCTTTGTCAGCTAAAATTGGTGATGTCCCATTGGAACTTCTTCTTACCGCCGATCCCCTCTCACTCCAGACCTTGAGCATAAGATTGTAGCGTTCTTTGGGTGAGGATCCTCCTCTTTTGTTTCCTTCGTGGTACCTCATTATCAAATTTTCTATTATTATTCCCTATATTGATCTTATATCCCTTACGAATAGCGTATAGCATGACTAGCCTCTGATTCCCTCAGCATTGCTTTCAGGGTGTGCAGTTTGGAACCAAAGAACGAGAGGCTAAGGAGTAATGTAGGAGAGATTTTACTTTAGCCTCCTGGTGAGGCTTCCCACATTCGGGGTTTTTGGTCCTCCCTTTCTCCTGCCTCGGTGAGCCTTCGGAGTCGGTGGAGTTTACTATAATCTTCTTTCAAATCTGGGTTTCTAGGAGCTTTTGAATTTAGACCCATGCTTGTGTCCTGCCGTTCCATAAACTTAGTTAATGGCACATTGCTCCATATGCTTTCAGCACTCCTCCTCGGCCGTATACGGTATTGTCCTTT